>CAWUFW010002510.1:644913-1844913 GCA_963921515.1 Calotriton arnoldi
CCCTCAACAATGCTCTCACAGGTTTTGTACAAGTGAAATGTCCAACTAACTATAACGTCCCTGAAACCTGTGTTTTTTTCAGTGAATTTCTAAGGTTTTTTAAATGCTAATTTCTAACTATAACGTCCCTGAAACCTGTGGTTTTTCAGTGAATTTCTAAGGTTTTTAAATGCTAATTTCTAATTATAACGTCCCTGAAACCTGTGGTTTTTTCAGTGAATTTCTAAGGTTTTTAAATGATAATTTCTAACTATAATGTCCCTGAAACCTATGTTTTTTCAGTGAATTTCAAAGTTTTTTTAATGCTAATTTCTAACTATAACGTCCATGAAACCTATGGTTTTTTCAGTGAATTTCAAAGGTTTTTTAAATGCTAATTTCTAACTATGCCTTCAGAGGTAGGACATGTGCAGAAAGAGGAAGAAAGGCGCAGAAAGATGCAAGAGAAATGAAGAAAAATGAAACAGAAGTCCAGAAAGATGAAGAAAAGTGCAGAAAGAAGTAAGAGATATGCAGAAAGAACCAACAGAGGTGCAGAAAGAGGCCTTGTTGCAAAGTCATCCCAAAGCACACCCCAACTTTTTGCTGACTGGTACTGGTGGTAACTGATTCTGACTAACCAGGCCTGGAGCCAGTGCTATGCTGAAAGACACTTAGAATAAGTGAAAACACCTACATACACTAGGGTACACTATGGTACCCCAGTGATTGGCATGACCATGACCAGGGGGATTAAAACCACCTCTAACTCAGAGGTGCAGAAAGAGGCAAGAGCAGTGTAGAAAGAAGCAACAGAGGTGCCAAAAGAGGCAACAGAGGTGCAGAAAGAAGCAAGTGAAGTGCAGAAAGAGGCAAGAGAGGTGCAGAAAGAGGCAAGAGAGGTACAGAAAGAGGCAACAGAGGTGCATAAAGACGCAAGAGAAGTGCAGAAATGAGCAAGAGAAGTGCAGAAAGAGGCAAGAGAATTGCTGAAAGAAGCAACAGAGGTGTAGAAAGATGCAAGAGAAGTGCAGAAAGAGGCAAGAGCAATGCAGAAAAAACCAACAGAGGTGCAAAAAGAGGCAAGAGGGGTGCAGAAAAAGGTAGGAGGAGTGCACCTTACTGAGGAGAGGCCCTGCCAATGCCCGTCCGCTGCCCCATCCAGCTTCCGCCATGCAGGCCTGGCCTTTATGAGTCCTCTCTAAAACCACCGTCCCGCTAGCCTTTGGTTTCGGTGTAGCGTGCTACTCGCTGTAAAGTGCTTCAACGCCTCAACCGGGATAGTAGGAGCTATATAAATGCAAATACAATACAATACAGAACAACCCCTTGGGGCATCCTTTCCCTCAAGCATTGAACCTGTCCCTAAGGTCATGGAGTGGGAGGGGTAAATTAAATACACCCTTTCTCCTTAATAATAACATCTCGTGACCTTGTATTGGAGGACACTGGTTCATTCACCCTTTCTCGTTACTAAATGGCTCTATGGCCACAGATTGGGGATTTCATGTTCATCTCACTACATGTATTCTCTTTAATAATAACATTGTTGCTCGGCCGTAAATTGGGAATATTATTTATTTCTACTTCTGCTCATGATGCTGCCGCTGCAACCAACAATACATTTAGGGCACTAAACACATCCTTGTTGCTTAAAACACAACCACCACAACCCTTTTTTTTGGGGTGGCATTACTCCACATTTCAACAATAATATTAAAACCAGTACAACTATATATCGGGGTGCTGAACCTCCGTTCTCTATATAACGCTTCATTATAAGTATAATTCCGGCGGCGCACAGGGTTTGTAAATAAGCCCCTAGGTGAATATCTCAGTACTGACAAAGCATTGTGCACTACAGGGAAGTGTAAAGGAAAAATGTCAGACCTTCGTGTATGTCTCTTTACTATAATGGCACGTGCTGTGGGTCAGGCGAGGCTGTACTGTAAGCAGGGCCACTGGAATTATGCGGCATGAGAGGGCCACATTATGCAGCAGTTTTGAGTAAATTATTCAACAAGAAAGGGCATATTATGCAGCATAATGCAGCACGTTTTGTAATAATATTATATAATAATTCTGAGGTGACAACTTACACAGATGTCACCTCAGGCCCCGCCCCTCCCTTCACCATTGTGCCAATATTCCTCTAAAATCTGCCGAACTACGAATTCCGATTTACTCACCTGTTATCAGGAGAGACCTCAGTGCTGCATCTTTCAGCCCAGTACTAATCCTGAAAAGTAATTTTAACCGTACTTACCAGTAACTTGAATTTCCTTGCATAGGATATCATTGCCTGCTTTTGCTAAAAAGTTTCTAAGTGTTGATTTTTGAAACATACAAATATTCCTCTAAAATCTGCCTTACTACGAATTCCGATTTACTCACCTGTTATAAGGAGAGACCTCAGTGCTGTATCTTTCAGCCCAGTGCTAGTCCTGAAAAGTAATTTTAACCGTCCTTACCAGTAACTTGAATTTCCTTCCATAGGCTAACATTGACTGGTTTCACTTGGAAATTCTTCTAAGTGTGGAGTTTTGGAACTTTAAAATATTCCTCTAAAATCAGCCGAAATACGAATTCCGATTTACTCACCTGTTATCAGGAGAGACCTCAGTGCTGCATCTTTCAGCCCAGTACTGATCCTCAAAAGTAATTTTAACCGTACTTACCAGTAACTTGAATTTCCTTCCATAGGATATCATTGCCTGCTTTTGCTGAAAAAGTTTCTAAGTGTTGATTTTTGAAACATACAAATATTCCTCTAAAATCAGCCGAAATCCGAATTCTGATTTACTCACCTGTTATCAGGAGAGACCTCAGTGCTGCATCTTTCAGCCCAGTACTGGTCCTGAAAAGTAATTTTAACCGTACTTACCGGTAACTTGAATTTCCTTCATAGGCTAACATTGACTGGTTTCACTTGGAAATTCTTCTAAGTGTGGAGTTTTGTAACTTTAAAATATTCCTCTAAAATCAGCCGAAATACGAATTCCGATTTACTCACCTGTTATCAGGAGAGACCTCAGTGCTGTATCTTTCAGCCCAGTACTGGTCCTGAAAAGTAATTTTAACCGTACTTACCAGTAACTTGAATTTCCTTCCATAGGCTAACATTGACTGGTTTCACTTGGAAATTCTTCTAAGTGTGGAGTTTTGGAACTTTAAAATATTCCTCTAAAATCAGCCGAAATACGAATACCGATTTACTCACCTGTTATCAGGAGAGACCTCAGTGCTGCATCTTTCAGCCCAGTACTGATCCTCAAAAGTAATTTTAACCGTACTTACCAGTAACTTGAATTTCCTTCCATAGGATATCATTGCCTGCTTTTTGCTGAAAAAGTTTCTAAGTGTTGATTTTTGAAACATACAAATATTCCTCTAAAATCAGCCGAAATCCGAATTCTGATTTACTCACCTGTTATCAGGAGAGACCTCAGTGCTGCATCTTTCAGCCCAGTACTGGTCCTGAAAAGTAATTTTAACCGTACTTACCGGTAACTTGAATTTCCTTCATAGGCTAACATTGACTGGTTTCACTTGGAAATTCTTCTAAGTGTGGAGTTTTGGAACTTTATAATATTCCTCTAAAATCAACCAAAGTACGAATTCCAATTTACTCACCTGTTATCAGGAGAGAACCCAGTGCTGCATCTTTTAGCCCAGCACTGACCCTGAAAAGTAATTTTAACCGTACTTACCAGTAACTTATATTTTCTTCCATAGGAATCCATTGTCTGGTTTTCAGCAGAAAAGTTTCAAAGTGTCGATTTTCACAAACTACAAATATTCCTTAAAAATCGCCTGTATGACTTAAACGCATTCTTTCAACTGTTTACAGGAGATGCACCAGTGCTGGATCCAGGATCCAACACTGAGTAAGAAAAAGTAACGATAACAGTTTTTACCTGCTAAGTGAATTTCCTTCCATAGGATAACATTGGTGATTCTATGAGAAAAAGTTTCTAAGTGTCAACTTTTAAAATACAATAATATTCCTTAAAAATCACGACTGTAACCAAAACGCTTTTACTCAACTGTTTACAGGAGATGTACCAGGACTGAATCTAGGATCCAGTCCTGTGGTTAGAAAAGTAATCCATAAAGTAACTAATTGCATTTAACTAGAAATTCACATTGAGCTGAATGTTGCATTGTGTTTGAAAATGTGTTGCCCATTGCAACAACTGTAACTACTGTACTTAAAAGTCTATTGCCTATGTGCAAAGTATTTAAACTAAAGTAATTCATTCTGAGAAAGTATTTTTGTAATGTAATGTATAATGTAATTACAATGTAATTTAAAAAATAAAATATGTAAAAAAAAATTGTTTCTAAAAATGTAGTAAATCAGTATGAAAAAAATTAATATAACAATTAATACATTTAAAAATTGTCATTTACAAAACCTTTGAAATTCACTGAAAAACCGTAGGTTTCAGACATGTTACAGTTAGGAATTAGCATTTAAAAACCTTTGAAATTCACTGAAAAAACCATAGGTTTCAGATATGTTATAGTTAGAAATTAGCATTTAAAAACCTTTGAAATTCACTGAAAAACCATAGGTTTTAGGGACAGTTATAGTTAGTTGGACATTTTACTCGTACAAAACCCGTGAAATTCCCCGTTATAGTTAGTTCAGCCAACTATAACTCGCGCCCCGCAATGCACTGCTGATGACGTCACATATTACATCACTCATGACATGGTCAGTGACATCACTGATGACATCACTGATGACATCTCAAATGACATCACTGATGACATCATCCACGTGATAATCTGATGCAGCTCTTCACACCCTAATATAACCTTTGATACACCCAATCTAAATTACAGACTGCCATTCGCAAAACCATAGACACTCCAACACCAATAACTACATACCCACTCACTGATTCTTAGGTCTACACGCACACATCCACTCACTCACCCGTACAGTCACTCATACTTATGGTCACTCAGTACAGGACTATCATATGCACTCTTACTCCTATATAGACACTCAAACACCGCCACTCATCCATAGAGGTACTCACACACCTAGTCAGTCATGCAAATAATTAAACACACTGCCATTTACTCACCTATACAGTTATACACACACCAGCTCACTTAATCATACAAATACTAGCACATTGTTACGCTCTTATATAATCACTGATACAAGCACACACTCATCCATACAGCCACTATCACAATCACTCACTCTCGCTTATAGCTATTTATATACTCCAACACACATATATACTGCCTTTCACATATGTAGTCACTCACACATGTACCACTGGGACATACATTCACTCACTAACACACTCTTACACACACTTACCCACCCATACAGTCTATCACAGATGCACTCTTGAAACCATCCACCCAGTGAATCACCCACTCACACATCTATGCACAGTCGCACACACCCCATCCACACAAACACTCAGGCACCCATACAGATACTCAGACAACAAATCAATAACTCTTATAGACACTCATTATTATTTATTTATTATTTATTATTTATTTATTTATTTATGTGTTTTATAGAGCGCGAACTTGACCCGTTAGGGTATCAGAGCGCTTTACATGAGAGCAAACAATATACAGACAGGCTTAGAAACAACCAATTGCAGATCGAGTAGTAGGGGGCCGGGTGCCGGAGATATAAGGGAGAGAAGGACACGTATTTACAGTTTACAAAACCAAATACTGAAGACGAGGTTACATATATACAGATTATGTTTACAATTATTCAAGACAAGGTACCAAGTTTCCGATGGGCGGCTAGGTAGTCCGAAGGGAGGCAGTGGACGGCCATAGGTCAGGGCCATAGTGAAGCATGAGGCCAAACTTAAGCGAGGAATTTGCCCATAAGGAAGGTTTTGGCATCTTTTTTGAATCGAGTTAGAGAGGGATTATTCTGATGTCGGGTGGGAGAGAGTTCCATATTCTTGGAGCAGCCCCGGAGAAGGCCCGATTGAAAGTTTTTTTTTTCGAAAGCGTGCAGGTTGAAGCAAGAGGTTTCTGGCAGATCGGGAGTTTCTGATTCCTCCGGAGATCACAAGTTTCTGTGCCAGATATGCAGGGGAGTTAGAGTATAAAGCTTTGTGCGTGATGCATGCTAGCTTCAACTGTATTCTGGCCTCTAGGGGAAGCCAGTTGAGAGCTTTCAGGTGTGGGGAAATATGATCATATTTTCGTGTGCCGGTAAGTAGTCTGGCGGCCGCATTGAGGCAGGCTTTAAGAGGTGCCAGGGAGATCTTGGGTAAACCCGAGAGGGTAGAGCAGCCATATTCTAGTCTAGAGATGACGAGTGCTTGGACTGCCATTTTTAGGTCGGGAGCATCGAGGAAAGGTTTCAATTTCCTAAGGTAGCTCAGGTGGAATCTGGCTGTTTTGGCCATCGAGTTGATGTGGTCCCGCATGTTCAGGTTGCTGTCGAGGGTAATTCCCAGGGATTTAGCCGAGTCCACAATGGTCGGTGGGCAATTTAAGGCTGTGATAGCCTTAATCCATGAATGAATATCAAGGTTGGTACTGGGAGGGGAGACCAGGAGAAATTCTGTTTTCTTTGCATTGAGTTTGAGTTGATTGGATGCGAGCCATTGGACGGTGAGTTTCAGGGCTTCGTTCAGGGAGAGAATCTCTTCGAGAGATGAGGTTTTGATGTAGATCTGAGTGTCATCAGCGTACATATGATAGGAGATATTTGCAGTGCGTAATACTTCAGTAAGCGGTTCTAGGTAAAGGTTGAAGAGGGTGGGGGACAGGGTTGATCCTTGAGGGACTCCAACCGTGACTGGGGATGGTGACGAAAGGTTGCCGTTGATTAGGAATCTCTGTGACCGGTTTTGGAGGAAGGACCTGAACCATTCTAGAACAGTGCCATCCAGTGCTCATGTAGCTATTCACAAACCCATGCAGCCACTTACACAGCAACAGACAGACGGATACAGACATTCACCCAGTTTAGTCACTAACCCATGCATTCAGTAAGATACGTTAAATCACTCACTTATAGAGTCAGTCACGCACCTACTAAATCATCCATACAGACACTTACACACCCACTCATTCTTCAATACGTCTTTTCCTATATATATTAAAAATATTTAAACTTTACAGAAACACACAGTCACTGGATGATGTCATCAGTGATGTCATTTGAGATGTCATCAGTGATGTCATCAGTGATGTCACTGACCATGTCATGAGTGATGTAATATGTGACGTCATCAGCAGTGCATTGCGGGGCGCGAGTTATAGTTAGCTGAACTAACTATAACGGGGAATTTCACGAGGTTTTGTACGAGTAAAATGTCCAACTAACTATAACTGTCCCTAAAACCTATGGTTTTTTCAGTGAATTTCAAAGGTTTTTAAATGCTAATTTCTAACTATAACATATCTGAAACCTATGGTTTTTTCAGTGAATATATATATATATGTACATGCGGTAAATTATATGTGGGTAGCACCATCCACCCCGTGCATGTCCGCATCCTACAACATCTAAGAGCCATCTCCAATAATGACCCTGCCTACCCTGTTGCCAGGCACATAAATACATCGCATGGAGGTAAGGCACAAGATCTATTCTTCTATGTGATTGATACAGTTCCCAAAAATCCGAGAGGAGGGAATAGACAATTGGTCCTTAGAAGATTAGAATCAAGATACATCATCCTCCTTAATTCAAAAATCCCCAATGGGATGAATGCGGATGAGGCACTGAATGTTCATCTGTAGTTTATCTAGAGCTGTCTGTCCCGCCCCTGCCCAGTCTCCGTAACGTTAGGTCACATTCACTTTTATTTATTTTGTTTTAATTTTCCACGGTTTTACACTCACGATAGATTAGACCACATTAGACATTTTATAAATATTAATAGTAAATTTATATATTTTTTCACTTTCAATATTACATACGGCGCCTGTCCAGTTTATACATCATATTTAGTGCTATCGAGTTTCATGTTTAATCGGCCCACTTGGGCGAAATAGGTTGTCTGTTTCAATCAAGTTTCTTGGCTCGGTATCATTTAGTACTGTATATATTTGTAGCCCAAAAACTAGTTAAACAGTTCAGATGGTTCATGTTGGTTTGTTTTAAGCAGGACCCTAATTATCTTATGGACCTTATATCGCTATTGCAAATTATTTTCTTTTGCGCTAGTTCGAACCTAACCATTTTGTCGTTCAGCCTGTTTGCACTTTTTTAATAATTTATTTGACCATGCGCCATTACATATGTATGTAATTTATTTTTCAATTGATATTATCTAGGTATATTAGATACTTTTTCTATGTCCATGTGGGGCACAAACATAGGTTCGCTGTTTTTATATAAAAGGAGCACACTGATTTCCTTTATTTTATTGTTTAAACTTATTGTTGTGTGAAAGGGAAATTGTCCTTAACAATAATATTGTTTTTCTTTTCTTTTATTTTTCGGTATTTTACTTTGCTTCTTTCTAATGTTAAAATGTGCATAGTCATGAATACAGTAGTCATGTGTAACTTCTATGTCTACTGTTAAATTACAGGTTGCTGTGGCAACCACTAGTGAGTGACCAGCATATATACTGCTAAACAGAGTGTACCTGATGTAGTGATCAAGGCGGTACGCCGCCGAAACGTGTCTAGGTCGTTGTAGGTTAAATAAACCTCTTCTTTGTCATCATATCACGGAGTCAGTGCCTGTCTGTTCGTCGCTGTCAGGATTGGTATCAATATATATATATATATATATATATATATATATATATATATATATATATATGCGTGTGTATATATATATATATATAATATTTTATTGATATTTTGGTTGGCAATATTATTGTTTGTGCTATTTGAGTCATACATCATTGGATTTAGGGCCCAATTACGATGTCGTTCGGAAGGCCTCCGAATCGGATTTGGTTTTCCCGGATCAGATTTGTGGCCTTTGTATATATATATACCAATAAAAATAACATAAAATCAATTAAAAAAAAACATTCTATGATGAATTAAAACATTAAACTATTTAAACATCTTTAAACGTAAATTAACCACTCCAGTCAGTGCAACAGTAGGTAAAGTGTTGGATATCGGAGGGGTAAAAATTACTATTCCCACTCCAGTGAGTGCAACAGTAGGGAAAGTGTTGGATAGCAGAGAGGTAAAAATTACTATTCCTACTCCAGTGAGTGCAACAGTATGGAAAGTGTTGGATAGCGGAGAGGTAAAACTTACTATTGCCTCTCCAGTGAGTGTAACAGTAGGGAAAATGTTGGATAGCAGAGGGGTAAAAATTACTATTCCCACTCCAGTGAGTGCAACAGTAGGGAAAGTGTTGGATAGCGGAGGGGTAAAACTTACTATTCTCCCTCAAGTCAGTGCAACAGTAGGGAAAGTGTTGGATAGCAGAGGGGTAAAAATTACTATCCCCACTCCAATGAGTGCAACAGTAGGGAAAGTGTTGGATAGCAGAGAGGTAAAATCTACTATTCCCACTCCAGTCAGTGCAACAGTAGGGAAAGTGTTGGATTGTGTAGGGGTAAAAATTACTATTCCCACTCCAATGAGTGCAACAGTAGGGAAAGTGTTGGATAGCGGAGGGGTCAAACTTACTATTCCCACTCCAGTGAGTGCAACAGTAGGGAAAGTGTTGGATAGTGGCAGGATAAAATTTACTATTCCAACTCCAATGAGTGCAACAGTAGGGAAAGTGTTGGATAGCGGAGGGGTAAAACTTACTATTCCCAATTCAGTGAGTGCAACAGTGGGGAAAGTGTTGGATATTGGCAAGATAAAATATACTATTCCCACACCAATCAGTGCAACAGTAAAGACAATGTTAGATTGCAAAGGGGTAACAATTAATATTCTCACTCCAGTCAGTTCAAAAGTAAAAACAAACAAAATATTAACAACAAAAATATTTAAAAAACAAAATAAATAAAAACATATATAAATATATTAAAATTTTAAATACAAATATATTTAATATTACAAATTAAAAAACATATTATAATGTTAAATGCATATGACAAATAACTGCAAATATTATATTAAATAAAATACAAAATAATTTTCAAACAAATAAATATCTTTTATTAGAAATTACTTAGAATCAAAAACATTAATTATAACATAAATGTACTTTTTTATTTCCTACCCTATAACACCACACAATTCACAACCCAAATCTAAAGTTTATTTTAAAAAATGTACTTACATAATTAACATAATTAATTACCAATTAAATAAATATTATTAATTAAAAAACAAATTAAAACTCATAAAAATTTATAAACTTCCCACACTTTACCCCTATAATCCCCACAAACCACTGGTAAAATTAAACTGTAACAAAATTAATTACACAATTAAAACTTATTTTCAATTAAAAAACTAATAATATATAAAAACTAATTATAAAGTAAGTAAAATGAATTTACTCCCCACTCTTTACCCCTAAAAAAGTAAAACCCACACACAAAAAAATAAACAGCTACCTAATTAAATATTAATTAATTAATTAACATTAATGATCAACCAATTATTAATTAATTAAACATAAATTAATTCCCAAACTTTACCCTTATAAACCACATAACCCACACCTAAAATTAATTATGCAAATTCCATATTTAATTTTCAATTAATTAATCAATGTTAATTAAGAACTAATTATTAGTTAATTACAAATAAATTACTTCCCACCCTTTACCCTATAAACCCCAAAACCCACACCTAAAACAAATCACACAATTACCATAATTAATTATCAGTTAATTAGTTAACATAAATTAAAAACTAATTAATAATTAATTAAACATAAATTACTTTCCACCCTTTACCCCTATAAAACCCACAACCTGCACCTAAAATTAATTACACCATTGCCATAATTAATGCTCAATCAATTAATTAATATAAATTAATAACTAATTAAAAATTAATCAAAAATAAATTACTTCCCACCCTTTACCCCTATAAACCCCACAACCCACAACTAAAACAAATTACACAATTACCATAATTATCAATAATTAATTAATATTAATTAACAACCAATAAATAATTAATTACAAATAAATTACATCCCACAATTAACACTATGAAATCTAAATTAAATAAATAAAAAATAATCATTCATTAATTATAATTAAATTACTGCCCACCCTATTCCCCTAAAAACCCACAACCGGCTACGGAAATAAAAAATGCAAAATTTAATTAAAATAAAATTGATAACTACTAAAAATTTAACACATATATTAAAAAACATAAACAATACTTATACAAAACAAAATACATCACATACATTTAAAATATAAACTAAAATACATAACACTAATTAAAAATCGATATTTTAAACAACTATATTTTTGCAAACAATATTAATGACTTCTATATTTTTAAAAACGATATTTCTTACCTTAATATCGATATTCTTGACCACGATATTCTTGCTGTCGATATTTCTGAATCACGATATTTCCAACTCGATAGTTGTGTAAGTCGACATTTACAACTCAATATTCTGTCTCAACAATGAGTACATGCACAGTGGGCAGCAAGTCAGTGACCAGGCACACAGAGAAACAGAGAGAAAGAGACCTGCTGACCCAGAGACACCCTGGTCGGTGTCGGAACTAAGGAGTGGCACAGTAGGTGAAAAGTCATGTCCACAGAGGCGCAAGGTGCTGTGGCGAAGGAACCGGAATTGCCAGCGCAGCAGAGGAGTGTGCAGGCACCCGTGGCGGTTTTCCCGCCTTTCAGACAACTAGAGGACATCAGTCCCAAGATGGAGCCCCTGGATTCGAAGACTCAACCACTTCTTTTGGGCCATGCATGAGACGGATGGCGTCATGAAGTGCTTAAGCTCCACAACGGAGGTGATGAACTATATGACCTATTTGTGAACTCACCCAATACAAGAGATGATGACAACTTTGACGTGGCTGTGAATGCGCTTAACCCCTTCCCTGCGCCGCGAATTCGGCCGCGGCACGGGCGGGGCTAGGGGGTGGGCGTGGCGCTTCGACGCTCATGACGGCTCCACGCCGTCATGAGCCATGGTAGGCGTGTGCTCATGACGGCGTGGAGCCGTCATAGCCCTGCCCGCTCATTAATTCTCCCGCACAGGCGGGGAATTAGTACCGCATGGGCGGAGCGGCAGGGAGCGGGCGTGGCTATGCCGGATCCACGCCGCCATGAGCACACGGCTACCGTGGCTCATGACGGCATGGAGCCGTCATGAGTGTCGAAGCGGTTAATAGACATTTTGACCTGCAATTGAATCCCAACTGCGAACGATTCAAACTGCGACAAGTGCATCAGCTAGAATGTGAATCGGACAACACATTCTTTGAGCGGCTGCACAAATTAGCAAGTACGTGTTCAAGGATTGATAAACAGGATGAGACCAGAGCGCAACTAATTCAGGGGTGTAAATCTCCAACCTTTGAAAGCTGACACTATGCCAACCCGGATTGACGCTGGACGAAATTCTCATACTAGCGAGATCTCATGAACTAGCGGACGGCCGAGCAGGTGCAATGGAGTTGCCGTTGGTTCACGGTTCACCAACTTCTGCAGTGGCAGTAACGGCAAAGGTCCAGGAAGAACAAGTAGAGACTATTAGGTGGCACACCGCAAAGTCAAGGGGAATCACCATCCCCAAGACGAATAAAAGATCATCTGGAAGTTGTGGAATGATCCGCCACCCACCACGCAAGTGCCCGGCAAGGGAAATGTGTGTTTGAAATGCAGTGGGTCCAACCATTTTGCAAAAGTCTGTTGTAATCCCATGACCTGATCAGGTGCATGCGTCAGAGGGAGGAGGGCCCTGAACATAAAGCACCTGTCACTAGAGGACTGAGAGGGAGATCCAGCCCCGCAACAAAAGTCAAAGGCAGTCAGCTAGAGGACGATGAGGATGAAGACGTGTTCATCATATTGTTTACTGGGTGCAACGTCCAGAGAAGAAGACCATTGCCTATGTCCCAAGTTAATGTAGAGGGGGTGCCGATATCAGCTCTCATCAACACGGGGTCATCAGTCAATGTTATTGACCCTGAACATTTCCTGTAGCTCAGCCTGCGATCTGCGGTTCTCCAGACAAAGGCCAGAATATATACGTATGGTGGCACATATCCCATTCCACTGTGAGGGTTCGTTGAAGTGGAAGTGCACAGTGGTGATGTGAAGATGAAGACCAAATTCCATGTAACTAAAGACAGCTCCGAAACCCTTCTAGGGTGTCACACTGCCGAGGATTTGGGCTAGTTTTTTTCGCCAAGCAAGTCCATCAATCTCATGCAGACAATAAACTTACTGAATTCCCATAGCTATTTCAAGGGCCAGAGTGCCCAAAAAGAGGAGCAAGTGAAACTTCATATAAATGACAACGTAAGGCCAGTAGTCCTCCATCACCGACAATTGCTGTTTCATCTAAGGCCACAAGTGGTGAGGAAATTGGACTGGCTAGAACTGGAGGGTGTAATTGGGAAGGTAATAGGTCCGAAGCCCTGGGTATCACCAGTGGTTATTGCCCCAAAACCTAAGCAGCCAGGGGCCATAGGAGTTTGCATTGATTTGAGAATGCTCAACATGGACATTCACCGAGAACGGCACATGACACCTACTATCGATGAGATTGTAGCTGATTTAAACAGCGTAAAATGGTTTTCTAAGTTGGACTTGAACTCGGGGTATCACCAACTTTCACTGGAGGAATCAAGCAGGTACATCACCACCTTCTCCACGCATGTGGGGTTTCGCTGCTTCAAGCACTTCAGCTTCGGAGTGCCCTCAGCAGCTGGGGTCTTTTAGGACACAATCAGAGAAACACTGTCCGGTCTGGTGGGTATTATCAATGTCAGTGATGACATTCTCATCTTCTCCAGCACCCTAGAAGACCATCACACATGGCTCAGGGCCACTTTGCATCATATGCCAGAGTTGGATTGACCCTCCACAGGCGCAAATGCCAGTTCTACACCAATGAAATGGAATTATTCGGCTATAAGTTCTCGGGATTGGGTCTCCGAAGAAGACCCCAGGAAAATTGAGGCAATCAAGACCGCTGCTGTCCCAGGCAGACCTTCGTAAGTTTGCAGTTTTCTTTGGATGGCCAATTATTGAGGCCGCTTTATTCCCCAGCTTGCCACGCTCTCGGAGCCTCTGAGAGTGCTCACAAAAAAAATTGTCCAATGGGAATGGAATAGCAAAGCTACAAAGCCATTTGTTGATGACAAGGCAGCCCTACTACATGAAGCCACTATGGTGCACTTTGATCCCACCAGAAGAACTGAGCTGATTGTGGATGCGAGCTGGGCTGGGAACTGTGCTGCTAAAGATGAAAAAGGAAAGCGAGTGGGTCCCCAGAGCATACGCGAGCAGGGCCTTGTCGGATCTCGCTACGCACAAATCGAGAGAGAAGCTCTAGCCATTCAAAGGGCCTGCAAACATTTCCACCTCTGCGGGTAGAAGTTTCAAGTAGAGACCGATCACATGCCCCTGGTGTCACTATTTGCTGGAACAGCCCGCAACAGTCCGCCTAGAATAGAAAGATGGTGGTCCAATTACAGCGGTACTCCTTTGAGGTGACCTACCGCCCTGGATCAACAACCCAGCGGATTATCTGTCGAGACGTCCAGTAATGGCAAAGACAGAATCAGACATAGAGGACGACCTGGGAACTGAGGACTTTGTGAAAATGGTCACGGAGATTGTGTGTCCCCGTGCACTCTCATTGTCCGCAATAGCTGAACACACCCAAGTAGATAGGTGCTTACAGAAAGTGAAGGCTGAGTTAAAGGGCCATTGGTCCAGGAACTTTCTTGATGGGGCAGGGGTGCTGACACCCGAGGAACAAGAGGCACAAACTCAACTGTGGTGATGCCGAGAGGAGCTCAGTGAGAGCTAGGAGGGACCTGTGCTGCAGGGACTTCAAATCATCATTCCCCATAAGCTATGGGACAGGACAGTTGAGCTAGTACATCAAGGGCACCAAGGCATTGCCAAAACGAAAGTAAGGCTAAGAAGCAAGGTGTGGTTCCCTTGCATGGACTGTTTGGTTGAAGAGAGAGTCAGGACTTGCCACTCATGTATCATAACAGGGGGGGGGGACCTCCTGTCGCTGCAGTGATCACCGAGGAAGCCTGCACACAGTCGCAGTCAACGCTCAGTATGGATTTCAGCAGTTTTCCCGATGACAGGATGACATTAGTAATAATGGACACTTACTCCAAATTTCCTGCCGTATAGGTGGTCAGCTCGATGACATTCAGTTGTGTTCGACCAAGCTCTGGAGAAAATATTTGCATTACAAGGGCTGCCAGAGAAGATCAAGACCGCCAACGGCCCTCCCTTCCAAGGTCAAGAGTTTCGTCATTACCTTCACCAGCCTAACATCAGGCATCACTGCATCACCCAGGTTTGGCCTCAGGCAAATGGAGAGGTGGGGCTTTTCATGAGGACCCTAAACAAGGCTTTGCGAATTGGAATTGAGAGGGGTGAAAATCCTGAGTGTAGTCTACACTAATTCCTATGTACCTATAAACAAACACCCCACAGAACTACAGTGTGTGCTCCTAGCAATCTACTGATGAAAAGACCAGTGCGAGCTGTCTTGCCTGCTGGGCCTCACTGGCAACCTACAGTTCTTACTGAACAAGCAGCTCAAGAGCAAATAAAGGCCAACAATGAGATAGCAAGCCGTGATCAGAGAGCAGTGAGCCCCTGCTTACACGTTGGTGATAGTGTGGTAATAAAGGATCGCCACCCAGGGTGGAAGTTCAGAGCCCCATTCAAAAGAGAGGCATGGGAAGTGGTGTGAATAAAGGGAACCATGGTGACAGTAAAATGGGGCAGACCAAAGTGTTGAAGAACGTGTCATGGTTCTGGAAACTTCCCAGCAATAGACTGGGTGACAATGTCCATGGGGAACCCGAGTGGGAATCCAACAGAAGCATTCCCATTCTGGAGGAAACTCCTAGTCCGGCGAGGGAAGGCCCAAGCTGTAGTCATGGTGGTGCACCGAGCAATGGAGGACAAGCTTAAGAGAAAAAAGGTGGACGCACCGGTCAGTTGGGACCGAGCGAAAATTCGAACACCAGAGGCTACTCCTATCCTCTTCGGGATAAATCCTCACCCTAGTCAAACGCTCTAAGGGGCATATTCACAAAGACTTATCGCTGATTTATCGCCACCTTAACGCATCAAAAGTGGAGATAGATTTAACGCCCCATTCACAAGCGGGTGCAAACTGCAGACATTGCCAGTATTCGTGCCATTGTGCCCATCTCCCCCCGTCCCCCCAGTCCCTGGTCATTCCTCTCCCTGTTGCTGTTGTGTCTGTTGATTTTGAGCAGTTTCCGGTCCCCGACTCCTGCCACCATCTCCAGACTGATGTGGTGGACACCATTTCCTCCATGTCATCCAGCTCCTGGTGTGGCGCTTGACTCCCACCTCCGGTGTGCATTGCTGCCTTCTCGTTGTTGGCGTGTTTCTGCTTGTTTTTGCATTTCGCATCATTCCAGCTGTTCTGGTTTTCTTCCATTGTCCTCCTCCGCTCTCCGGCTGCATTCACCTTGTCCACAATGGACTGCCATCTACAATGTTTTGTTGCCAATGGGGCTTGTGGGGATGTGTACTAGCTCCGACTGCCTCCATTGTGCTTCACTGTTGTTTTCTGTTTGGTTTGTCTTCCTTTTTCCTTCTTTTGTTGTGCTTATTCCCGCCTGTCGTGTGTGTGTAGCGGGCCTGGCGCTGCTTATCGCTGCTTTCCTCATCGCGAATGGGCTCATCGCACTTTTTTTGCGTTGGGGTTTGTGTTTTTATCTCCATCGCGGTGGTTGTATCGCGGACATTGGCCGTGTTTTCGGCAAACTATCGCATGGTACCGCCGTGTTGTGAATTCCACGTTAACACAGTGTTATTTTCCCACGATAGACTGTGATGTGTAAAGTTGCGTTAACATTTTTTGGAGATGTTTAGCGCACGTTCTTGTGAATATACCCCTAAAAAAGACTTTGTTTGCCAGACGTTGGCGCTGAGTGTGACAGTGTCCTGAGAAGTTCTGCTGCCCTGCATACCGCAGATGCTGAACATTGTATAATGATCACGATGTGCTTTCACTGCCAATTTTCTTTATTTATGTTGTTTTTCTTTTCATTGTTCAATCATTAACGGTTACAAGTGATGTATTGAGCCACTCGGCCACAACACGCACTATGTGCGTCACACGCATCCCGTGGGCCGGGTGCAGCCTGAGGGAATAAATAAAGTGCGCCTGACTGCTCATGGTCAGAGTGCAGATGACACAGATGCAAGTAGTCAGCTCTGTCTGTGGGTTGCACCCCTTGGCCAGAAGGGGCCTAGACACGTGGCCGAGCTTAAAAGCACCTATTTTAGATATACCAATCAGATCCCATTTCTGAAAACCTTTAAGTCTCATTAGATCAGACATGATCGAAGAGTCCCTTCGTGGTGTTTCCCAAGTGATTTTGTCCCTCCATCCTGTTTTCTGATTTGTACTTTTCCAAATCCCAAAAACAGTTACAGGCAGATTGTAGGTATTCCACATGACTGCCAGCCATATAATTCCTTCTAGTAACCATGATTGGTCATTGCTCTTTTATCAGCCAACAGAGAAGGCTTTTGCTGACCTGCAAATTCCAATTCCTTTATTATTAGCTGTGCCAACCAATAGTAGAGTTTTAGGTCTGGAAAGGCTATACACCATCATATGGAGCTCTCATCATGGTAGATATTGCGATCCTGAAGGGGCCCACATCCCAAAGCAGTGACCTGGTCACAGCATCGAAAGAGTGAAAGAAGCTGCCCGGTAGCATGGAAGGTATATTTTGAAGTATATTTTAAAATGTTGGTAGGATAATCATCTTATATGGTACTGCCCTCCACATCATCAATAACTGTAACTTTTTCCAGAGTTCTGCGCTTGATTTGTATTCTGCAAGGATTCATCCTACAATCTGGCACATGAATTCCTTGGGGTCTCCAGTTCACCATATTTAAATCCCTCCCTAGTAGATTGTATTAAGTAAATCCATATCATATGGAGTTCCCATTCAGATACTGGGTATGTCACTGATATGTGCCAATTAATGGTTATACCCGCATGTCTGGCAAGTATCTGTAGAGTTTCCAAGACTCTGCATGCAGAGTATATGGGATCAGCCAGACTTGGTTGGGTTTATGTCTCACAACCTCCTGGACCTCGGCTACTGTGCATCTGTTCCCGGGACAGTATAGTCACTCTAAATGGGCTGCAGAGGCCTGTGCAATTTCAGATGTAGTTTCAACTTGCTCCCCAGTTGGGGCTTTGGCTTTTTTATCCATCTGTGGCCTTTCTATCTATGAGCCAATTAGGCCAATAAATACTTGTCTTGTTTCTCACCTTATGCAGCTTGTGCTGTTTTGAGCACCTTAATTTCTTCACTTCTTCCTCCAGTATTTGGCAACATTTCTCTCTTGCTATTCTTATTTGGTGGGCCAAGAAGTGGTTGCAAACTCACTTTCCCATTGGGTCAGGCATGTCTTTAAGTCTCTAACTATCCAAGTGTTTTCTCTATATTTTCCAGTAATTCTGGAAATAGTTGGCCACAAATGACTGTCTTAGAAACTTCCCATATTATCCGCAAATATTTCTTAGTGTCAGTGGGCCCGATTCACAGAACTAACTTAAGACAAAATCCTAAACTTACTACCATTTTGGTATTCACAGAAGGCACTTACTCATTTTGGTATTGACAGAAGGTACTTACTCATTGATGAGTAAGTGCCTTCTGTGAATACTAAAATGAGTAACTTACTCATTTTGAGTAACTCACTCATTTTGAGTAACTTACTCATTTTAGTATTCACAGAAGGCACTTACTCATTGATGAGTAAGTGCCTTCTGTGAATACTAAAATGAGTAACTTACTCATTTTTAGTAACTTACTCGTTTTGAGTAACTTGCTCATTTGGTATTCACAGAAGGCACTTACTCATCAATGAGTAAGTGCCTTCTGTGAATACAAAATGAGTAAGTTACTCAAAATGAGTAAGTTACTCAAAATGAGTAAGTAAGTGCCTCCTGTGAATACCAAAATGAGTAAGTGCCTTCTGTGAATACCAAAATGGTAGTAAGTTTATGATTTTGTCTTAAGTTAGTTCTGTGAATCGGGCCCACAGTCTTTATTGTCCCTTGGATCCAACCTCCATTTGTCAATTTGTAATCTCGTGAACAGTGGGGGATTGTGGGAGATTTGTGTCAGGAGGAAAAGTGAGTCACAGTATCTATTCATCTGAGATATTGGTATCAGAAAATATGCACGCATTCACATTACTTGCATATTGTTGCCATGTAAGAGAACTCTTTCACATTACAGTGTTGCCCCGCTTCAGAGATCACTTAGTATAAGGTCATGAGCAAAAGCTCTCAATTTGGTATCTGCAGTCTCCTGTTGACCTGTTTTCGTGACTCTATCTACTTCAGGCTGTAATGTAAGGTTGAGATCTCACCTGATAATCAGCATCACCTAAGGTGCTTGCAAGATCCACTTCCCCATCTTTTCCAAAGTTCAGTGATGGACCCCCAGACATCAGATCAATACCACAATTTTCTCTACATTCCATTCTCCCAGTATGGCCACATAGCAGCCCTTCGGGTCGATCCCTGTTTGTGTCACAGTTAGTGGGAGCAATCTACGTGCTAGGATATCCACCCCCCGGGAGTTTCACTTAACCCCTGAGTGAGCCAATGCTTTATATCTATCCCTTCCCATAAAATCGCATTTATTATTGCTAGGTGGGATTCCTGTAATAATATCTAGTCTAGGTCTTGAATACAAAGTAATTTTCCCACAATCCTCCTATTGCTCTTGTAACCTAGTCCATTAACATTTATGCCAATATATGCAGGCCTAAACTTTTAGACATAACACTTTTTGTTGTAACTTATTCCATCTCCTCCCCTCTTGGTATGTGTCCTTCCTGACATCTGTATATCTGTACAGGTTTCTCAATATTGATAAATAACTCCCTTGCTCCCCAACTCCTGTCCTCCCTACAACCTCCTGCAAGCTCAAAACTGCCCGCTTCCCCAATGCTTGAGGTGTCTGTTGCCCTCCTACAGAATGTATCATGACTAATTTAATTTGTCTACTACACACAAACATTGTTTCAAATAATTTTTTTAAGCTGAGTCTCCCCTCCAATTATGCCATTTTTAATATTTCACTGCCCACCCTCCTTAGACTTTCCTTTCCAGATTTATCATGGTGGAGCAGGATGTTCCAGGGCGATTTATCTCCTGGGGCTATCTGCAAAGCTTAGTGTCATGCACTAACCTGTTTTACTGTGGAGATGAGATGTGTCCTGACACAAGTTCCCTACTCCTCCTCTGCCCCGGAGCCCTGACCGAGAAGGAACTCAGTGAGACCCACAGCCCAAAGGGTGAAAGGGGAATTGGATGGCAAGAGAGAGAGAGAAATGAATGGCGAATTAAATGTTCTTCGTCCACCGGGGTTTCTCTTCCTTCAGGACCCTCCTACTTCCTTGTTCCTTCTGTAAGGGAAAAAACAACTTTACTATTTGTTGTCGCCCTTTTTTTCCCCCTTTTACTGAGACTGTGTTTCCACCCAGGCAATCTTGGTGCCTGACTGTGTCCCCTTGACCACCTTTGGTGCTCCCTCATTTTGTGGTTTCAGGGGTGTGGTCTTGTAAACTTTAAACAAGAAATAATAAATTATATGCTTGTTCTTACCTAATTAAATGACTCATCTTACATAAGAGGCAAGTAAGCGTGGTGTACGTACCAGAGGCTTCGTTTGGTTATGACGTTTACCTATGTGACAATTTGTTGTCACTAATTTCTTTAAAGAGCGTTCCCAATTGCAGTATTACAGTACACAACAAGACTTTTCAACTAGACGTTACATATGGGATGCATAAATCAACACATGTATCACATTAGTATATTTTGACGATGGTATGATTGAGCAAGCATTGAGAAACCATTTAACACAACTGTTATTCTAAGGCTTATTAATTTCACATTTTTAGATTCGGTTAGCTCTCTGCCATAGGTATTAGTATAGTACAAATGTTAGTATCCAAATATTAATGCACCAGTCTTGGCTAATTCGCCATACATATGTTTATGCCTTGTTTTGCGGGATTCACATCGTATCCTCTTAAGGTAAGTAGCAAGCTTGCTAGGAGCTGTGAGCATGAGCGCTTTATCATGTAAACGTTCTACGGTATCCTGTGTCTTTTCTTTTCAGAATCAGGAGGCGTGGTGCCGGCGAAGAGGATCCAGCTGAAAGACACAGGTGATGAGGAGATACTACTTGGGTGAGTCCGTCAATAGCAAGCAGCTTCTGGAAGATGGGTGCAGCTTAAATAGGAGCTGCACCCAACAACCTGCCTTGTCTCACGAGATTTGGTAATCTGATGAGCTTTTGATCTCATTTTCCTTATGCCACAGAGTTGGGCAGCAGATGTTTCTGGTATGCGCGGCTCCCCTATTGCCCTTTGTTTTATTAAGGATTCGTCAAGTGGCGCAAAAGATGTCTTCTGCTCCTGTGGTACAGAGGGCACAGATAGCTCTTGAAAGTCCTTACCAGGGAGGCGACACACCTGACACAATCAAGCTCTTCTGGTTCTTTAGTCTCTGCTGCACCATGTGAGCCAGTATCCGGTGCCTGTGTATCCTTCTGTCTCTTGTGTCCAACTGGGCACAAATCCTTCAGCCATTTCGAGGTTTCATCTGGTGAGGTAAAAGAACACAACCTCCCATCTGTTTGCACTCTCAGTTTGGTTGGAATGATCATGGCATATCTCATCTCTCTTTTATGCAGCTCAGATTGCACTTTATCAAAAGTATGTCTCTGGACTTTTACTATACAGTCTGGAAAGACAATAATTGTCCAGTTTTCAAAAGTCACTGGAGCTTGTAGCCAAACTGCTCACAGGACAGCATCATGATAACTGTAGTTTAATATGTCTGCACTGATCGGTTGCAGCCTAGAAGTTAGAACCTGTGTATGGTGGGAGGCAAGGCACTCGGTGCGTCCACTACACTACAAGGTGGGTGGACAGATACCCAGGTTTCATATTGATTACCACTAAATTTTGGATGAAGCTCTCCATATTTGCACCTTCCACTTTCTCTGGCAATCCTACCAATCTAATGTTATTCCGTTAGGACCTACTCTCAACATCTTCATCCCTGGCATGTAAATATTGCTTCGAATCTTTGAGTTGTCTGACCTCGGTCTGCAATGGTTTGGTGTGTTCTTCCAATGTGGCTTTCGCTGCAGTTACTCTAGTCCTGATTTTCTTGATGTCAGTACAGATTAAGTTAATGTCTATTGATACCATATCTATGCTGTGTTCTAGGGCAGACCTTGTATCTGGAAACGCCAGTAGTAGTTCATTCATCGATGGTTCAGTGTCACACTCAACTTCCTGATCCAAGGTTCGAGATGAGCCAGATTGTCTCATAGCACCCCACTCTTAAATGCATATTTGACTAGTTTGGTGGTCTGTTGGGCCCTAGGCCTCTTATCTTGGATCATGTTGAGTGTCAAGCCACCCACCTCTGATGTCCTTATAGGGGAGATGATGTCATCTAGGTTGTTGTATTTCAGATTCCACTCTTGTGATTTCCATATTTGGGCCTTCTGTTTCCTGGGTAGATAGCTATTCCTTCTATAGCCAGAGAGCCGGGTATCCCAACAGTATGGACATCAGGTACTTTCTTTCACTGAGGAAAACCACCATGTCACTACTGCTGTTCCTACAGCCCCTAACCTTGGTCTTTTCCCCTGAGGTGTACTCTTCAAGCCCCTTATCCATGCTGCTAACTCGTTACAAGGAGACCTAGTTGATATTTGCAGTCCCTCACTGTGAGAAGCTGGCCTGGTATATGATGTCCACTAATGGAAGTGGGAACCTTGCACCAGTCCAGACAACCCTTATGGTGATTTAAGAAGTTTTATACAACCTTAGAAAGCTCTCTAAGTGCTAGCTGTGGAGAGCAGCCTTCAGCCTTAGTCCGGAGGAGTGTATAGCAGCTTGTTTTACCAGAATGCAATCTTACAGTATAGATTAAGTGAAAAGAACCACACCAAGTATTTATAAAAATATGTATTTATTATATAATACTCTCAAGTATGTTCCAATATCTCCAACACGGAGATAAACACAATGCAAACAATACTTTAGCAAAGAAACACAGTAAATAGCATGAAATACACAGTGGACCAAACCATATACTAACAAAGTGGTATAAGAACCACGACTTGGATCAAGACAGGGTCAAGAGGATGTAGAAGTGCTGAGACCCCAAGGACCCACCCAAGGTGAGTAGATAGGGACCGCACGGAGAGCGTGTGCAGTGTGGAAACACAACTGGTGCTCTGTGCAACGTAATATGCAAGTCGCGGTTGGATTATTAAAGATTAAGGACCCTTTCCAGTGGACCCTGAAGAAACCCTGTGGAAGATGAAGCAGGGTCCCGTTTTACCATATAAAAATCCCCCATGCAGAATCCTGCTCTGCTCAGGCAGCATGACACTCCCATATAGGCCCCACCAGTCAGGCCCTGACAGATGTCCAAAGTTGTCCGTTTTCCCTCAGCCTTTTAGTACCTGTCACAGTGGTCCCCACCTCTTTAGATACATACACATAGGCCCAAGCTCATTACCCCTTTTTCATTTTCAATAAATAAAACCTACCAGGCCCCATTGATCTTAGAAATGTATTTCTATCATGTACAACAGTGCGAGGCAGCCCGGCCAACCACGGAAATTTTCCACAGCTGCAAGAATAGCTCAGATAACACGTAGGCAAGGTTCGGCTGGTACATCTTGGTCTTTCACAAGCAATGTTTGCAATATTTTTAGTTAAGTAACTTTCCAAGCTTGCTCAAGCGACACCAACCGACGGCTGTCTGGCTGCCTGGCATAGAAATAATGTAAGAAATACCGAGCATCGCAAGTTAAAAGTTATCTTTTTTTTTAGGTATTTACGGTCAAGAGCACTGACCACCTGCAAAAAGCCCCTGTTTTACCATGATACCACTTCTCTGTTCTCTCACAACTTTCCGAAGTTACAGTAAGCGTGCGGTCAAGGGCCCACGTCAAGAACCCACGTCAGACGTGGGTAGAAGTTCTGCATTTTTCCATATAAAGGTTTTCACCCAGGTCCAGGCCCTGAACTCGTCCTATAGTGCTCAGCACTTGAGTTCCCGGTCGACCGATCTATCTAGGGCCTAGAAGCCTATTCTGAGGTGGTAATGCTCTTCTTTGATTACCAGCCTTTTGGCTTTGTCAGCCCCTCTAATTTAGCTCATCCACACCCAAGTCATTGCATTTATTCTAGCTTAAAGTGTGTAGCCTTGGATGATTCTTGCTCTCTTATTTAAGGTCTGCCTTCTAGGCACTGGCCTATTCATCATCTTTAAATTCAGGGTTGTCCCTTAGGCAGCTGTGCATTAAATGATATCTGCACAGGTATTTTTGCTCCATTTTAAACCACTGATTTATAACATGTTGATGCTTTATTTTTCATCCTGCCCATGTGTTGATGGGCAACAGTTAACTGAACAGTTTTCTGTGTTATTGAATTGCTTAATAAAGTGTCACTGTATTTCACACCGTTGTTCCTTTATTTCTCAAGAGAACGAGCAGAGAGCAGGTCTTGCTCTCGTGAGCTGGTAAGCCATGTGTGACCACTGCAGTGTCTCTCCATTTACCCTCGAACAGCTGACGACCATGAAGGTCTCGTGCGGACGGTTCCTCTGCAGCGCGGACCTGGGTCACACCTGCGGCTGCTCATGGCCTCTCCCCGCCTCTCCCCACCACCAGCCGGGTAAGTCAGGGTCACTTTTTTCCCCTGCCTTTCCTCCGGTCTCTGGTGTGTGTGGTCTGGTGGATTGAGCCCTCCGGGGTGCCGCCGTGCCCCTCCCTGGTCCCCTGTAGTTTCTGTCGTGCCACGACCACCGCCCTCTTCCCTCTGTGTGGTTGGTCACACCTCGGGGGGGTTTTCCAGCTCTTATCGTTCTGCTGTTATCGGCTTCGTCTTGGTTTCCTCTTGCTTGGCTTCTCTTGGCAAATTCTCAGTATTGCTTTGTAGTGCTCTTGGCTTTCACTTGTGTTATGTTTAGGTTATGTTTGGGTTCTCTCCGCATTTTACGAATGGCGTTCTTTATTTGCAGAAATGATGGGGTATACATGGGTTTGGCATTTTGAGGTTTGAGTCCTGGGCACGCCAGTATTTGTCTTCCTTTAGAGGTAAGGGGGTCCTTGGCACTGCTTAACAGTGTCTAAACGCCTCACAGGTTTGAGTCCTGCGTCAGCGCGTGGCTGGCCGAATTCTGACACAGGCTGGGAATCCTTAATACTGTCCGCGTTGCCTAAATTCTGACACAGGGCTTTGCGTCCTTGGCACGGTGCACAGGTGGCACCCGTGTCTGAATTATTGTTGTTGACTCCAGGGTGGGGTCCTCCTGCATTGTGCTATTTAAGGTGTGCTCTCCGTCTTCTCACTAGTTTTCGCTCCTGCGCAGGTGCACTGTCTTCTCTGCGTCTTACTGCCGGTGGTTACATTTTACAGTGGTTTTGATATCATTATATTTTGGTTTGTCGGTTGTCCTCTACATAATTTGTTGATTTCTTGTGTTTCCTGTTTGATTCGTGGCTCTTCACCCCCTCCCCTGCCCCTCCCCATTTGGTCTCTCATGTGTATTTCTTGATTGGGTGCTCTTTTAGATGCGCCTTTGTTTTTTTAGGATTCTTTTCGGTGCTTTCACACCTTCTTTTTTTCTCCCTTTCTGCCGTCTCCTTCTCCTTTTCTTACGATTCAATTCTGCATGGCTTGGGTGTCTTCTTATTGTTATTTTTTCGGTTCATGTCTGTCTCTGCCTGGCGCACCTCTCGGGTTTTCTCTGCGCCATTCCAATTTGAGGAAGTGTCTCTCTCGGACACTCTCTCCCCTTCGCAGCTTCACCTCGCCCCTCCCTGCTCTGTCCTCGGCAGCTGCACTTCGCCTCTCCATCAATAGGTCCGCGTTTAGTATTGTGATCACACATACTTTGGCGTCTGCATATCCTTGATGGAATGTTTGTTTGTTTATTGTCCATTGTTTCTGTTTTTTGTGCTTCTGTTCCTTTTTATGTCTCTGTTTGCCCTGCGGCCCCCGCTGCAGTTGCCTCCCAGCCCCGCCCCGTCTGTTGCTGCCCTGCCAACTCCACGGTCTCTAGCCTTGTCTTTCCTCCTTAGCAGCAGTCCCGCTGGGTATTTGTTTGCTTACCCTCGTTGCACACTGCGCCTTCATTGCGCCTCTTTTTTTTCTGTCCCTCACGCTTTGTGCCTCCCATTTGTCCAAGCTAATTGGTGGCCAATGGGGGGTGGAGTCGTATCTCCATTCCTCCTGTCAGCTCCCTTATCCCCTCCATCTATTTGATTCTTCCATCACTTCCACTTTAATATTCAGTTTGTGATTATTCCGTGTTCACGTGTTCTTTTTGTGTAGTTTTCAGTATCAGGACCGGTGGCTTGTGCACCGATTTAATACCTGTATCTGATCTGTTTTAGCGAGACAAGAATAACTAGGACTGCAAATGTATTTTTAAACATGCAAGTTGAGAGTCCTTGAGTTCACCGTGAATTGTTATATTAGTATATCCTGTTTTCAAAGCATTACGTGTTGCTGAAGTCTCATCATCATTCGATGGCGATGAGACCCTGCTAGTTGGAATACCAAAACAAAAGAAAAACGAAATTAAATAAATAAATAAAGTGGCGCAGTATCACAGTTAATATTACATTTACATTTACGTTCCCATAAGTAGCTAAACTCCCTGATTAGCTAAAGCACACAAAGACACCCCCTGCTCCATGTCATGAGGGTAGGTTATAAATGCTTTGAAATACATTGTTACGTTTAACTGGAAACACAGGCCTACAATTCCTGTTAATAAACAGAATTAGGAATTACAAAAATAGGCTCGCAAGTGGAAGGAAGTACTTAAGAGGAGAACATTGGAACGGAGCCAAAGGGCTGCCACTCGGTTTACGTTGTTGATGAGCCTGGGAAGGCTCACACACGTAATGATTGATAACGAACAGGAAATAACAGACATATAGATGCAGTTACACTACAAGTACCATGATGTGCCTTAGTAGGCAACATGCAAGGTGTTGCACCCCACATGCAGCCGCAACACAAGGCAATTAAGACCCAAATAATTTACTCCTACCTGCGTCCAATTCAACAGCCCAGGCAGTGAAAAGTGCCACCTCTTCAGGCACGAGCAGGTAGCCCAAATACAAGAACAGATCCAGGAAGTACAGCTACAGAACACACACAGTTGGAGTTAGCTAGTAGCAAAGATTTTGAAATTGTGTCTCGTGGCCAAGGAAGTTAGTGACATTGGACTAAGAGCAGCATACATATCGGAGCAGATGGTAATTATTAGAGAGAAAAGAGGAGACAAGGAGACAAATTGATGGAATGGAATGCACATTTACTACACCCATTTTTTAATAAATGATAAAGTAATAAGAAGTTTATGAAAGAGATGTAAAGTCCCCGAAATTCACATTTCAACAAATTCACCCTTAAAATAAATAAGATGCTTCCATTGGCTAACAAGTGCAGGACTAATGGGGGGAGTAGAGAAGATGAAGTGCCAAGAAACAGGAGTGCGGTACCATGAGAAAGGAGGGAGAGGTAGTGCACATTGGGGTCCACCTCTGAAACTGGACAAATTAGGAGAATAATTTGCAAGCACCAAATGAGACACCACTTGTACTTGTCTGATGGAAAATGTTTTGTGGCTCCCAGTGAATAGAAAAGACTGAAATTGCATTTCATCTAATGGTATGTTAACAGCCCTGTCCTTCTCAAAGAAAATGTACTGCTACCCAGAGAAGGTTAAAGGTCAGTTATTGCCTGGACATTAGAAAGTGTAGAAACAAATTAATGAAGGCCACACCACCAACTTCCATAGGAAAGTAGAGCTATTTTACCTTTGATACAAATACACAGATTAATTCAGCTATATACAACAATAATATGATTTAAAAAAATTGGTCCAATACAATTATTATAGGCCTTTAGGAGAAAAGACTAGAATATACGGCGTTTACACAACGTGCATGACACACAGAGAACGTGAACCTGTGTTTGACTTGATGGTCACAGGTTCATATGCTACTAGGTCTATTGAACATTTCATCCTTCTAAAAGTGGATAGATGCGGGGTCTGATCAGCCCTTCATCATTCTGAGGTGGATAAAATGAGTACCATTTAGTTGAGGTACAATACAGATCTGCTATTCAGCGTCAAAATACCATTCTAAGTGAACGTGTGCTTAAAACAAAAAAAGACATGTTCTGTTAAATTAGGCTCTATTTAGCATTTACGTCGTAGAATTAAAAACAACACATGCTTTTCTGAAGTTACGAGGTATTGAAGGGTTAAAGGATTTCTCTTAGGCTGCCGTTATATTAACGCTGGCCGCAGAGTCTGGGTGTTGAGCCAGGCAGGAAAAGAAAAAGTGAATACGACTTCCTGAGTTAAGAAACAGAACAGGAAAGTTGAAAATGAATATATATATATTTTTGTACACAGTTGACAGAACGCAAAGAGCTGTGTGACTGAATGAACAGCATTGTAAGTAACCCTGGGCGAAGTGCTACGCTACGCTCGCGTAGTTTGCGAAGTCTGCGCTACTTCGCACAACGCGAATTGCACGTAGCACAGTGCAAACACGCGTAGCGTAGCGTAGCGTAGTGCCGCGGTCATTTTTGCTTGCTCGCGGTCCTCAACGTCAAGTTGGCGACCGCGAGCAAGCAAAATGACATCCCGGGCGAGACTTTTTCCTCGTTCGCGATCAGCAACATCAAGTTGCCGATCGCGAGCGTGGAAAAAAAACCTCCCGGCGAGATTCTCAACGCAGGGAGGTCAGGTTTCTCATTGCGAGTGGTCGCGTATGCTCGCGACCGCTCGCGATGAGAAACTACCAGTCCGCGTTGAGAAAGCTGCCGCTCGAGTAAAAATCTACTCGAGCGGCAGTAAAGACAGCTCGCACTGTGCAAGTTGCCGTTTTCAATGATTGCACAGTGCGGACAAGCATCCGGCACTGTGCAATCATTGCGAACACGCACTACGCAGTTCGCGTAGTGCTACGCGAAGCTCGCGTAGTGCGAACTGCACTTTGCGTAGCTTCGCGAAGCACTACTTCGCGAACTACGCCCAGCCTTAATTGTAAGGGAGAGAAAGATAGATTTAGTGTATAATTTCCTTGCCCAGTAAAACAATTTATGTCAAGTGCGTTGTGAACACATTTTGTAAGTTTTAAAGAATGAATTAGGAGAGACTGATTCTCTTCCCCACCATGGCAGACATGCCTATATTGAACAAAGCTAGAAAAGAGGAACATGAGAAATAAAACGTCTAAGATCACACAATTTGGTAAAGGGGGGAGCCGAGATTAAATACAGGGTTTCAGGTCTCACATTATGAAGTTTAGTAACTGGGTATGTATATGTCTATATATATGTGTATATATATATATATATATATATGCTTCGTTCCTCTATGACCACTGTACTGAAGACACACTACTGACTGGCAACATCTTTGCCTGGCATCAGTTTAAAGAGTTGTGCTGGGTTGAAGTGGTGGTGAAGAAAATAGTGGGTGCATCACCACTGCTTGAGGTAAAGTCAGCTGAGTGTGCATGGATATATAAATATACGCATGTCCTTCAGTGACACATTTTTCAGAGAGTGTTGTTTGGCCACTAAAAGTAGCTGGGGTATCACTAACAGGGGACGGTGTGTATGATGCAACTGATCCCAGCTTATTTGTTCAGTTGTGGCAACAAGAGCAGACTGTTGGTATAGAATGAGCCTATACAGATATTGTCCGCTTTTGGCATAAAGTACATGTAATAACTCAGGGTTTCCAACAATGTTTAGCAGGTCATTTAACAGGTCTAGTGGCTCAGGGTCTGTGTCCACAGCCAGCCATCATGCTATAAATATCATCTGCAGTGCCAAGTTGTGTATATTTCAAAGGTGGGGACCACATTCCCCAGGCATGTATTGGGTGCATTATCTTTTCTATGGAGAGAGTGAGACATCACTTATGCTGAGGGCAGATCAGCTCTGACAAGATAGGCCTTAGATTTTGGAAGTAATAGCACGGGGTGGACAAACAGGCGTGCTGTAAAAAATAAAAGAGTATAAGTAACACAATTGTTTTAATGATTGACGCTCTGCCCAAAGGGGGACAACAGTAGCATTGTCCAGAATATGGTCCACCATCGAATTCCAGACACACATCTGTCTAGATTGCCACCCTTCAACTTTTCTTCTATGAAATAAATTTGGATTCCTCGATATTTAAAAGTTTCCAGACATATGATGGGTGGTGTTCAGTACCAGGATTTATCACAATTGCCTTTGAGGCCAGGCCCTACTACCAAAATTCCAGCAATAACAAGATTAGTGGGGATACGCGTGGTATTGGGTCCCTAAGAATAGGCAAGGCATCATCTGTACCTTATCATGCATGTACTTAGTATGGGTGACAGCAGACACCTCTGTCTGGAGGTCCCACTGGGGCCCCTGAAAATATGTCCTCCAGTTGAATACACCCTACCAGGTACGAACACTGGCCATCCATAGTATATATAACAACTAGATCTAGAGCAATAAGAGGCCAGGAAGCCCTGTCTGTGTCAGTACCACAAAAAGATAGGGCCACACCAATATGTTGAACGTTTTTTATGGTGTTAAATTCAGCAGGTAATAAGTATAACTCCGGAGCATTTCCGCCTACTGGCTGGTCTATAGTGAGGTGCACCGCCTGCACCTCTAGATTTCAATTAAGTAAAGCTGCTTGTTCAGCAGTGGTGGTCTATATTGGGTTAGACATTCTGTAATGCATACTTTGTTTGTAAGGGAGAAAACAAGTTGCCCTGTACAAATTCTGATAAGGAGTTGAGAATGATTTGTTTATATCCATCTGTGTGGTCACTAAATGGCCTTCTAGTGCCCGTATAGCACAGATAGGTCTACTTGATGTCTCATATTAATTAAAACAAAATGCCAAAAGATAGCTTGCTGTATCACCCTCATTATATTGGCACGTGATGTATGTGTGATACAGACACTGTAACTTTTATATCAAATCTTAATTCACTGGTGTTCTAAATTGTGACACTTAGAGACCATCCTAACACAGGGGCACTATGAGTATAGCTGTGTGGCAGGAGGGAAGGAATACGTTGTGGGATATGTGCAGCTCTGTGCAGCATACAAAATATGAGACAACGACCAGAGATCCGTAGGAATAGATTACCACAGATAGCAGCCAAAACGACTATTAGGGTCATCCCTGCGTCTCTAAGAAGTGTATTGGATTTTCTGTCTTCGGGATGTTTGCATAGATAGGCTCAATGTTATTGTTTTCATCACCTCTTGTCTGGTTAGAAATAACATTTAAATAGGAAAGATTTGTCAAACAAAACAAGTTGTGCATTGACAAAGCCAAAAGGCTGACCAATAATTTCAGACCTACTGGCTTTACCAATGCTTGTTTATTTTTATGTTGCAAAGAAATGGTACCTACCTTATTCCAGTAGTTTAACAAGCATTCTGAGAGCAGTATCCATAGCCTCACATTGCTAAATATTGAAAAACGTGTGTACACATTTCTATACTCTAACCACTGTCAGTAGTGCAGTCTGAGCATTAATGAACAATAAATAAAGACTATGCCTTTCCCTGATCCATAATGTGGTACTGTAAACTGGCAGCCAAAGGGTTTGTGCTGTAGGGGGTTGGGCCTACTTGTCCAAAGGACAAAATACGCATGAAAACTTGTTGCCCTTGACCTCAAACAATATGTCCTGGGCGTGGGGCTATAGGGATTCCACATCCCTGGGCACAGTTTGACAACTATGAGTGTTTTGATTCCTAAAGGTGTTACTGTAACAGAGATGTTCATCTGTGTTTGCTGTTGGGACGAGCTATAGTACAATGTTTTAAGTCTTCTTTTGCTTCTGGAAATAATGAATTTATTTTTAAAGTCTTGGACAGGGATGCCAATATCATGTTTAAGTTCTTTCCTTCATTTGGAGTTCCCTCCTTACCTCAGCTGGCCAACAAATGCAGCATGCACCATTAATAGTTCAACTGTTGCATGACATGTTGCTACCAAAGTTTCAATTGTAGAATGTGCTGCACACACCTCCAAGGACTATGTATCAATTGGTAAATAATTTATTGATGCAGATGTACAAAAAAAGAAAGGGAATAGCATTAACTGGTTGTGAGTATACAATGGTTCAGATTGCTTCTACTACACAGGTGATCATGATATAAAGATAAACGATGGTGATATGTAATATGACCCTAAGTATATTATTGAAAGGGCTGGGTGGAAGAAAAGGAAGAAGGGAACAGGGGAGGATGTATGCAAAAAAGAAAAGGAATACGGTTAGGCCCAAATGGAAAAATATGTTTACCAACAATAATGCTTGCTCCCATGGCCCGTCTTTTTTCATGGTTCATCACTTGTAGGACGTGATGGGAAGATCAGACTGTTTTCCTAATGCTGTATTTCCACTGCCCAAGGCCACTTCATTTCCCCACATTAAATGGACTTCATCAGCATGCCCCCTACTCAAACTACAAGTACGTGTTGGTTATTGTGTGCTTGATCAGCAAATGGACTGAGGCACGCCAATCCAAGAACAGCAATACACAAACTATTGCCAAATGCCTCCTGAAAGAGTTCATACCGCGCTTTAAAGTACCTATGCTTTTGGGTTCTGACAATGGACCGGCGTTCATCTCACATGTGATTGAGGGGTTGTGCAAGGGGCAAGGAGCCACACAGAAAATACATGTGTTCAACGGAAACTACCAAGTGGGAATGGTATCCCAAGCCCATCCTGAAGGGTTGCACGTGCTACACAGCAGAGAAAGGAAGAGTGTGTAAGCGGACACCAACGATACATCAACTAAAGACGTCTGGAAAAATGAATTCCCCAACCCCTCAGTCTACAAGTTGTGACAACGAGACATCTTTACCTTTTTTCATCACTTTGTTTTCCTCATATCAAATGTGCCTAAGTAATAGAAGTGCTAGTAACCTCTCAAATTACTTGAAGACAGGCACCAACGGTTACTTTTTCTGTTTACAGGTATCATCTCTGAGGCTCTACCTTATTCCTCAGCAGACTTTTTGAAAAGAGTAAAAGTACAGCAGAAGATAAGACATTCTTCCAACTAGTCACACTAGCCACACGTACCAACGATTGGAACAATGCCTCAAGACTTGCTCAAGATTTTCAGAACAATTAGAGAAAATGATCATGGGTGCTGCTAGCAGCATTGACCCCCATTGCTGCCATTATAATGACTACGCTCCTTAAAGTGTGTTGTGATCACAGTATTATACCTGAGATGCTGCTTAAATGACACAGAGATATTGTACCAAAGTGAATAAATAGCCATTGATAAAGACGGGACAGGGGGACAGTTGACAGGGCAGGATGTTACACACCGGCCTACAGACACAAAACACAGCATGTGTTACAATGTCATACCTGTCTCCAAATACGTGGGCTGTGTCCTAATGTACAATATGCTCTTCAGTCGGCACACCATGTCTGCAGTTTCACCTCCCAAGAATAGCAGATTTAGCAAAGGGAGAGCAAGGATGGAACAGGGAATGTGAGTAACTTAGCACTTATAGAAGTTGTAGAAGTAACAACAATAGGACTACACTAAGTGTAAGAATTTTGTTCAAAAGAATGAACAAGAGGAGGGAGATGAAGCAGGGTCCCGTTTTACCATATAAAAATCCCCCATGCAGAATCCTGCTCTGCTCAGGCAGCATGACACTCACATATAGGCCCCACCAGTCAGGCCCTGACAGATGTCCAAAGTTGTCTGTTTTCCCTCAGCCTTTTAGTACCTGTCACAGTGGTCCCCACCTCTTTAGATACATACACATAGGCCCAAGCTCATTACCCCTTTTTCATTTTCAATAAATAAAACCTACCAGGCCCCATTGATCTTAGAAACGTATTTCTATCATGTACAGCAGTGCGAGGCAGCCCGGCCAACCACGGAAATTTTCCACTTCTGCAAGAATAGCTCAGATAACACGTAGGCAAGGTTCGGCTGGTACATCTTGGTCTTTCACAAGCAATGTTTGCAATATTTTTAGTTAAGTAACTTTCCAAGCTTGCTCAAGCGACACCAACCGACGGCTGTCTGGCTGCCTGGCATAGAAATAATGTAAGAAATATTAATTTCCGAGCATCGCAAGTTAAAAGTTATCTTTTTTTTAGGTATTTACGGTCAAGAGCACTGACCACCTGCAAAAAGCCCCTGTTTTACCATGATACCACTTCTCTGTTCTCTCACAACTTTCCGAAGTTACAGTAAGCATGCGGTCAAGGGCCCACGTCAAGAACCCACATCAGACGTGGGTAGAAGTTCTGCATTTTTCCATATAAAAAGGTTTTCACCCAGGTCCAGGCCCTGAACTCCTCCTATAGTGCTCAGCACTTGAGTTCCCGGTCGACCGATCTATCTAGGGCCTAGAAGCCTATTCTGAGGTGGTAATGCTCTTCTTTGATTACCAGCCTTTTGGCTTTGTCAGCCCCTCTAATTTAGCTCATCCACACCCAAGTCATTGCATTTATTCTAGCTTAAAGTGTGTAGCCTTGGATGATTCTTGCTCTCTTATTTAAGGTCTGCCTTCTAGGCACTGGCCTATTCATCATCTTTAAATTCAGGGTTGTCCCTTAGGCAGCTGTGCATTAAATGATATCTGCACAGGTATTTTTGCTCCATTTTAAACCACTGATTTATAACATGTTGATGCTTTATTTTTCATCCTGCCCATGTGTTGATGGGCAACAGTTAACTGAACAGTTTTCTGTGTTATTGAATTGCTTCATAAAGTGTCACTGTATTTCACACCGTTGTTCCTTTATTTCTCAAGAGAATGAGCAGAGAGCAGGTCTTGCTCTCGTGAGCTGGTAAGCCATGTGTGACCACTGCAGTGTCTCTCCATTTACCCTCGAACAAAGACAGAAGGTTGGTGAGCCACCCCACCTGTGGATACCCTAGTACCCACGTTACCTACACAGGGAAGCCGGGTGCATACGTGTGAAGTGGTGTCAGAAACCGCCATCAAACACAATGGAGGTGGAAGAAGGAAGAAGTGTCCGGTGAAATCCGAGGATGGATTCTTGATGAGAGGAACCTGCAAGCAGAGGGGACAGAGTCTATGTCACTCAGGAGGGACCAGGAGACTTGGAAGATGAATGCCCGCCGATGTCGGGTGTTGCAGGATGGATGACGAGGACCTTGACTCTGCAGCTGTGAGGACCAGGTGATGCTGAGGAGGACCAGGAGCCATGAACAAGCTGTCCCATGAAGGATGTCAAGTGCTGAGGGGTTGGTGTTCGGCGGGAGCACCAACAAGCCTTGGCAAATGCAACCACTGCAGGCATCAAAGAAGGAGCAACATCAGGACCAGCAAGGTCCAGGGGACTCACCAAAAGCAGGGGAGTCAGAGCAGGCCCGAGCAATCAGGGAAGCCCAAAATAAACAAGTGTGACCCTCAAGTGGACCCATAGGCCAGAGGCACTGGAGTCATGGGAGGACCTCAAGCAGCTCACCAAAAGATGCAGTTCACGATGCACACGATGCAGTATGGTTGAAGATTCTGGTCACTGGAGGTGCTCGAGGTTGAGGCTACTTGGAGCCTGAAGATCTTCTTGGAAAGATGCCAACAAGCCTTTGCAACTGCAAGTTGGACATGGTGCACAAGGGTTTAGTTATTGCAACCCCCAGGAGGGATACTGGCCTCAAACTTGGTGAGAGGGCAGGGCAGGCCTCAGGAGCTGTGGAAAACCACTACCTGTATTGCAGAGCCCACGGAGTCCGGAGGAGCTCAACATCTGCAGACCGGTCGTCTTAGTTACGGTGCCAGCAAATGCAGGGGATTGACTCCTTCACTCCAAGGGAGATTTCTTCAAGTGCCTTTGATGCTTCGCAGGCCTTAGAAGGTTTCTGTATGATGCATAGGCACAGACGATGCAGCAGACTGGAAGGGAGATGAAGTCATGCCCAAACGAAGTCCAGCGAAGTCCAGAGTGCCCAGATGGTAGAAGTGTAGTGGTGTCTGATCTGAATATTATCCCACAACGAATCTGGTGACCTACACCCTGGTAAGCCCTTAAGTACCCTAGGGAAAGGGTTGGGAAGATTCAGGGGACCCTCCCAGGGGAGGGTCTGGACAGGGGGGAGGTTACTCCCATGTCCTTTGTCCAGTTTCGTGCCAGAGCGGGAGTCAACAGCTCCCAGGACTGGTTTAAACTGGACTATGCACAGGGACACCAAATGTGTCCCTCATGCAGACTGAGTGGTGCTGGCAAGCGCACACACCCCATCCCAATACACTAAATCATGTCTTGGGAGGTGGTCACGCCTCCCTGTGACAGGATGCCTATTGTTCTGCCTCCCCCTGCTTGAGCTTGGCTCAGCAGCAGGAGGGCAGAATCGTGTCTCTGGTCGGCAGCAGCCATTTTGTGCTGTCCGGGTCAAGAAGGCTGGTAACGGTAACACTGAGAGCATAATGAAGGGCTCTTCCAGTGCTTGGAATCATACCTCCCACACCGTTTATGGTGTGGGGGTATGATTCCAACATGTTTGATACCAAACATGATAGGATTCGTTGCAGCTGTTTTCGAGATGGTCATCGCGTAATTACACAGTGCCACTCTATATAGTATATGGCTGCTTCACTGACAACCTGGGAGAATGGACTCCGTAGGCTGCATCTTCTCACTTAGAACCAAGCACCCTGACTTCAGGATTGCAAAGGCCTGCCATAGGGGTGACTTATAGGTTTTAAGTGCAGTGACCCTAGATATAGAAAACCTTTAGTAAGTGGTGATAGCACCAGCTTACACAGGCTGCAATGGCAGACCTGTAGTTCCATTTTGAATGGTCTCTCATGGGTGGCATAATACATGCTTCAGCCCATGGGAGACCTCTGGGGTACTTATGCCCTGGGTACCTTATTATCATATACTAGGGTACCCCAGTATCCAATATGGGATGTACCTACGTCCTGAACACAACAGTTTAGGGAGAAAGCAGATAGACTGGAGTCCTGATTAGGAGGATCCTAGTCAGACTAGTCAAAATACAGCTTAGCACCAGGCAAAAAGTGGGGGTAACCATAGAAGCAGATTCTACTTTCCTACACTCACCTTAGTTTGAGAAGTCCCCCACACTTTACACACAATTGTCTCACTGAGCTGCCAGTTCACTCATCTGCTCCTGATCCTTAATAATATCCGACCACTCTGTCCGCCCAGGCATTGTCTTTCCTTTTCCTATGGAGTACATCAGAGATTTGGTCTAGATAGGTCTCTCACTCCTTTGTCACTGTAGCCTTCATGGTTTCTCTGAATCTCTTCCAATTGCAAGCCCATTCATACCTGCCAGGATCCATCTTGTGTCCAACCACCCCTGTCCGGGTCTCAGCACCTTTGCTTCCATGATATGTGATGGCCTCCCCGTACCTACTTCACCACTTGAGAGTGCCCCAACCTTAAGGGCATCACTTCCCAGCCTCGCCATCCAGCAGGACCACGGGTATCAGCTAATTAAGATTTTTACTGGCCGGAGCTCGTTACCTACCAGTCATATTCTCTCTGTGCTGTAGCAATGCAGTCTGGTATGAAGGATGTTCCACTGACATTGTGAAAGGGACCACAACGTGGTTCCAAAATACACCATCACTGTACCAGAACTGTGCAAGAATGTACGTTTAAAGTGTCAAAACATCTCAACACTATGCAAGGGAATCCCTAACAGAACACACACATGTGTGGAAATGTGTCAAAACATATGATCACTATAAGAGCATATCCCCCTTCATTTCTCATGGAGTGTGGTCAAGCTGACAGCACATGTAGCACGTTGGGTGCAATGAAGCCCATTTGAGGGGAACTAGAAATGGGAGAGATGCAACACACCAGGCCCCACAATACTCAAGAACTGTTGCAGTTTAGGCATTACTAGTAGAAAGTGAAATACAGGTTTGGGTGAAAAATATCCATAAAGTGCAAAAACGTGAAATTGTTCATCTTATGGCTTGCTTGTGAATTATAATACACAGACAATATTGTGGTATGAAAATAGCTGACTTTCAGAATTTCAAATTTGGCAAGTTTTGCCTTTGCCTGACAATTATTTGCTTTTGGTAGCAGACTCCGATACCCTCCAATATATTTTATGAAAATATTTTTTTTTTTCTCATCCAAAGAAATGTAACAGCTTTTGCAGCATTGACAGGGGGTCGGCTGAACATTATATAAACTGGGCTGCTATGTGAGCATTTAAGACAGAAGTATCTGCCCTTGGGTGTTTTGATCTTGATTGAGTAGAGAACTTTAGAACATATTTCCTAGGTCCCTGGTTCATCAGTACCATGTTGGTTGGTGTAATTTTCCTGTCTCTACCGTCACACAGGTGTGGAATCGTGGCCGGCTCGCGGGCTATCACCTTTTCCCCCGAATGGACATCAATGGGCCACCCTTTAAATGGAGGGTGAAACCACAGAAGCCGTATTCCCTCTAGTCCCCAGAGAAAGGTATTCAGCTTACCATTTCCAGCATATGGTCTGTCTTGAAGCAGAGAGTAACGATCTATTGATATACAAATATAATGTCCAACAACCAGAAAAAGATCACAACCTGTTTTCTCGATTCTTCTCCTATTTGTAAGAGAGCTATCTATAACCATTATTTGTTAGCCCTGACTTCACCAGTGTACCCCAAGGCTATTTAAATAGAGGTCCTGCACTGGATAGGAGTGTAATCAAAGTGCCCATGACTGCGAACTGCACTGGAATGGGTCATAATCTCCATGTTACAAGTCAGATATCTGTGATCCATTAACTAGATGCCAAAAATAGGAGAGTGCCCTCAGGGCAGACTATCCTGGTGCTTTGCATTCTGTATATATCAACTAATTTTGCCAACAACTTGTGCCATCATTTTACCTCTGAAGAATTGCACTGAATAGGAATAGGAATTCATATTCATGTTTTTCTTCCATCCTCTGAAGTCTTCGTCCAGCAAGTAGGATTTTTACCCATACATTCGCTACTTTGAAGAAGGTTTTGCCTGAACATTTGAAGCCCAGGGGGGCCTTCCCTTATGTGGATGAAAAGAAAAAGTTTGTTTGGGAGTGGGCAGTGGTCCAGACCAGCTTCCTTTAAGGAAAAACGGCAACATTTAAAACATTTAAAAAATTGTACTTTATTAAACTGCGATCACAGACATGGTGGCCTACTGACCCTAGTATGCAACCTCCCTGTAATGGCACCCAATTGAAGTAAGTCGCAATTTGTGAATTGTGACTCACTCCAAATGTACTTCTGCAAACTGACCTATTCGCATATATGTCAGTTCGCAAAATTGTATTTTATTTGCCAAAGTTTGGTGGAAACTGATAGAGCGCCATGCTCTCGTAAAATTTGTAGGGGTGCATCATAATCACCGTTAGTTCGTATCCGTATATATTCAGACATATATAAATGAGTGGCTAGTAAAATGTAATTTGAATTGCCTTATTAGAATGATTAAAGAGAGTAGTAGTGTTATTTTAATCATGCAAATGTAATACAGTATTGAAATGTGTTTAACATAATGCGTAGATAGATTAGGTTACGTGCAGTTGAGATGCAGTAATTAACGTGTATGCTATTAAAGTGCACGTGTAGTTTATGCTTTGCATATGAAATATACGAGCCTATGCTTAAAGAAGTAATTAAGAATTGTGTGTTTAAAATGTGTAAAGGTCTGACTGCATATACGTCAAGGGAAGGCCTGTTCGTTCTTATGTTAGCTTATTTTGTAGGCAGAGAAGGTTCTCTTGGAAAGGCTCTCCGGGTACAGTTGGTAGATTCGTGCAGAGGGAAGGAAAGTCTGTTGAAATGTATCTTCTGTTGCAGGTGCAAGGACACATGCCTCGTTAGCGAAAGACTGGTTCTTTGTTTCAGGAGTCAGGGTGGTGGGAGGCATTGAGATGGGAGTTCACTGGAATGTAGGGATGATACTTTCAGCGGAGAAGGTGCCTGGGACTCAAGGTCATCGTAACCGTCCTGGATGAAGTAAGAGTTTCAATGGAAAAGTACGAGAAGGAAGACCTGGCCGAAGAGGCGTGAGAAGGGCGTGTTCAATTGTATGTGCATTTTGTATTAGGGACAGTGCCCCGAGGGAGGAGGTAGGAGAAGAGGTAGAGGAGACTCTAGGAAGGAGCATCTTAGAACGAGCTCAAAATACTATGTGAGTGCACTTCTTAGGAAGTCTTCACAGCTGACACCTTTTTTCTTTACTCTTGCCTGGGAAGTTCGTTAAGTAGGTATGCCACCTTAGTGATAGAGTAGGGACAGCTAATGGTTTTATGCTTATTTAGGTAAATGAAGAATAATATAGAGATTGGAGCAGTTATCGCTTGTCTAATACTTCTGGAGCTAACGATTCTTCTTATTCTGAGTCGGATGAGACTCCTGCATAGGATGCTATTCGTATTAGTGCCCATCTATTTCTTTAACCTCGTGTTGAGGTGCTTGCACGTGCAGTTATTCTTGGCTGTAATAAACTCACAAAATTGAATTCGGAGTCAGTGGTCTTTTAAGGTAAACTGGATTCTAAATTGTCGCAAAATTGAAAAGGATTTTCTTCCCTTCACGCTATTCAGCAGGTAAAAAGATCCTGGCGACCTGAAGATTCTTAGAGACGATAAGATAAGAATCAGCGTTAACAGTTGGTAGCAGAGTAGGATGGTATCCTCTGATAGTAAGGGGAGATCTAGATTAGGATAAGAGATTATTTACCCCATAGAGCCCGAGTGATGGTGATCCAGTGGATCGTAAGAGGAGGACGGTGGCGGTCGATGAGAACTGACGGAGAGTGACGGTGCGGAAGTAGCAGTTTGTGGTAGAGTGAGTATGAACAGGGTGATGCTTCTTAGATTGCGGTGTTTAATTGTTGTGTGATGTTTTGCGGAGTTGGAATGAGAGTCGTGTGATTGAAGATCGGACCGTGAGCGCGCGCGGGGCCGAGAGATTTGATTCGATACTGTGGTGTAGAAGACACCCAGAGCTGAGATGTTTTACCAGGAAATTGTGGGGGTCATGAGACGTCGTTGGCAAACCCACTGAAGATAGGGAACACATGTGTGAGTGTGTGAATAACCGACGCTGGTCGTAGGTTGTGGTGTGCAGAACATTGAGCGTTTGGATCCTATCGATTGTGTCAGAGGTGATTGTCCGGTCGTTCGCGGACAGACAGTTGCCAGATTGAGGTCAATAATTTCGAGAGGCTGGTCGGTCATCGGTGGACCGACAGTCAGAGAGGTAATTGTTCGGTAGGACGGACAATTATTTCGGAGTGTGACTGGGACACGTGCGAGCGAGAACGGGTGAATTAAGAAGGAGGGGAACTGCTGCGCGTGGAGGAAGAGTGACGTCAGACAGTGCCGCGCTGCGATAGGCCGGTTTGTGTGAGCCGCGCTGGCATTGGTGAATTGAAATCAGGAAGTAAAAACAAAATTTTGTGTGCTGACGGAAATCTGCTTCATTATGAAATGTTTTAAAGTTTTACGAGAACTCTGTAGAGGTGATAGACTTGTGGTTACTCGGGGAGGAGAGGAAGCCCCTCCCGAGGATACGCCAGCACATTACATGGCTAAGAATGTAGGATTACATACTATAATTTGGCTTGAGGATTGGCATAAAATGACAGAAGGAGAAGAAGAATTGACCTTTCCACGGCATGGTACTTTCAGGTTGGAAGTGTTATATCAGTTGAAATCTGTGATGTCTTCCTTGCGACCATTACCTAGGCCTACACAGTTTGAGGCGTTACATGCATGGATTAGAGCAGCGTACGACAGGAAGAGAGACAAAATCCAAGAAAGGGTGAAGAAGTCGATCAGGGCATTTCAAGATGCGAGGTGGGATGCATTGGAGAAAAGATGGAGAGTGGAAACAATTGAGGGGGACAGATTATATCCGTTGTTAGAGAAAACGGGAGGTACGCTGGGAAAAAGCACAGAGGAAGATGACAGTGATACGGATGACAGCTTGTTAGACAGGCTGTTGGCAGAGAGACCACCTCCGTTAAATCCAGAATATAGCGCAGGAAATTTGATTGTGGCAGGAGGGACGGACGAGTCACACAATCAGACAAACATGAGAGTAGTAGGAAAAATCTCCACAGGAACGGAGGGAGTGGGAACCCAGTCTTCCATGGGGAATATGCGGTTGCCGGACTCCCTAACGGTACCTGTTACCATTGGTCCTATAGTATCAGTGTATGACCCAGATCGAGTAAGTGAAGGAAGTCTAATGCAGGCGACAGGGAGAGAGGGGATCAGCGTTGGAGGGAATGGCGTAGAGGTACAATTGGTCCGTTCTCCGAAGCCCATAGAAGCGAGCACACCACTGCCAGCCACCGCAGACTCCTCTAGTGGACAGGTGGACGAGAGACCGGCAAGACCAGAGTCTTTATTCGAGTCCAAGTCAGCTTTGAGAATGTGGGCACCACCTGTAAGGAATCAGAGCGATAGAATGCCAGGAGATAGGGAACAAGACAACTCAGGAAATAGACCAGGTTCGAGGAATACGATAGAAGAGAGCAAGCCACGAGAACAAAGCAGTGATTATGACGAGCGTAATGGTGCGGCTTGCCGGGAAATGTTGAGGAGTGCCGTGAAGGCGAGGTTGTTGGATGTAGTGAGACTAAAAGCAGAGGTAGATGAAATGATTAGTGGGAACCTGCCTTTGGAGAGAATAGAGATCTATGAGCCAGACGAGCTGCTTTTTGTAGCAAAGGACGTGACTCGTAAAGCAAGGGCCGCACATGAGAAATTGACAGAATTGGCTAAGAAATATGAGGTGGATACAAATAAAACGAAATCGTTGCAAGGATCCCATAGGTTGCAACATAGCGATCAAGAACTGGAGGAGAAAAGGGTCACAGGATTAAGGACGCATACTAAAGACTTGATTGTAGGGATGCGTATATGGATAATGTTGAACAAATGGGAGGAAAGGTGGTCAAAGAAGAAGATTGCCAAAAAGACTGTAGGAGAAACGCCGCCTCCGGGGGGAGGGGTGACGGGAGTAGGGAACTATCCTTTACGGGAAGTACAGAACGGAGGGTACGTGCATGTGCCGTGGAGTAGAGGTGACTTGGCTGCGTTTACAAATGATTTTCCTCGGCTGAGGGAAAAACCCGTAGAGTGGTACAAACAGGTTGAGCATTTCGTTAAAATTTCGAAGGTGCTATGGACTGATTTGAACACTTTGTTTGATATAGTGGTACCAGGAGATTTGTGGACAGCTTGTAAAATTGCAGTTGAGTGGCCGACCTTTGAAACTGAAAGGGATGCTGTTACAAATGGTCCATCACCCATTGTCATGAAAAAATTTGAGCAAGTGATTACATGGTTGAAGTTGAAGATCTCGCCTCAAGACATCGATTGGGTTAAGCTAGATCGAACTGTGCAGGAACCGAAGGAGACGGTGCATGAGTATTATGAAAGACTCTTGCAAGCTTTTAAACAGTATAGCGGATTAGATGCCTTAGACCCCAAGGATATGGGACAGTTTGTCTCAAAGTTTGTTTTGGGATTGAGACCAGAGGTCAGCCTCATGATACAGCACCATTTGATCTGCTGGCAGAACAAGCCGGTAGATGAAATCTTGCGGTATGCGAGGTACTGTAGCGATGAAGTAGACTCGAAGCACCGGAAGCTAAAGGACAAACTGATGCTCGTTCAGATGCAGACAGCTCAGGTCCAGCCTAGTGGAGGGACGCTGGGAAGGAGACAGGGAAATTACCAAGGGAACCAAAATGGGCAAGGCCAGGGAAAAGGGAAACCTATAGATCCCAAGATGGGGGTGGATGTGGCGACATTGAAGAAGACCACTGCGTGTCATCTTTGTCATCAGATTGGACATTAGAAGCGCGAGTGCCCCTTGAACCCAGCCAACCAGGTGCAGCAGGAGGTAGAAGTGGTTCAGGCACCCGTGCCGGAGGTAGTTAATACTGTGATGAGGCCCAGATCGATGAAAGGGGGGACGTATAACCCACAAGTGCAGGTTCCCTAGCCACCAAGAATTTCGCAAGGAATGTGGACCTACCAGCAGATGCCACTTTTCTAAGGGTATGGCGAGTACAGTCCAGACCCGTTGGCCTGACGGTGCCTGAGGGGGGAGGAAGATTGCACACTTGGAGCAGTCTTGGAGGTAGACCAGAGAGGACCTTTTGTGGAGGCAGACATTGATGGTCATCCTACCACACTGTTGGTTGACACTGGTGCTACCCGGTCCACTGTAAGATCAGCAGTGGTCCCCAACCTACCCCTCTCGGGACAATTGATCCAAGTTGTTAGAGTGGCGAACAAAAGAATAACTAGCCCATTGACCGAACTGATTCCAGTGAGGATAGGCTCCTTCCAAACTAGACACCAGTTTGTGGTGTGCGATACGAGTCCGGTTTGTCTTTTGGGAAGAGACCTGTTATGTAAATTGAACTGCACTATCTATTGCACACCTAGGGGAGTGGAGGTTCAGACGAAGGATGACGATGCCACCTTCAAAGTTGCCAATCAACACTTGTGTATAGAAATGTATCCAGTGGTGACAGTGGAGGAACTTCCACTGGATTTGAGAGAGTCTGTGTCACAAGAAGTGTGGGATTTCACGGGAGAAGAGATCGGACTAATCAAGGGGGTTGAACCTGTGCAGATCCGGGTGAAGCAGAATGCTGAATTCCCTAGAACGCCCCAGTACAATCTGTCGCCTGAAACGATCGCAGGGATTAGACCTGTAATCGAGTCTATGATCAAGCAAGGTATCCTGAAGGAGATACGAGGTAGCCCATGTAATTCACCCATCATGGGACTACAGAAACCGAGCGGGAAGTTCAGGATCGTGCAAGACCTGCGAAGGGTTAACACGATAGTTATCCCATGTTGTCCAGTGGTACCGAATCCATCAGTGATACTGTTTCAGATCCCATGTGAAGCCGAGTGGTTTACTGTCATTGATTTGTATCAAGCATTCTTATCGATACCGCTCCACGAGGAAAGCCAATTTCTTTTTGCTTTCCGGCTGGAAAATCGTGTGTTAACGTGGTGTTGTATCCCTCAAGGGTATACAGAGAGCCCATCGATCTTTAATCAGATCTTGAAAAAGAATCTTGAGAGTCTTGTGTTGCCACAGAACTCAGTTCTTGTGCAATACATAGATGATCTACTTGTGGCATCAGAAACAGAAGACGCTTGCAGGATAGACACGATAGCCCTACTGAATCATTTGGCAGAGAATGGACACAAGGTATCCCCGAACAAATTGCAGTACTGTCTAAACGAGGTACAGTACTTGGGCCACAGATTAGAAAAAGGCAAGAGGAAGGTGTCACCAGATCGAATTGAGGCGATAATGAACATGGCAGTGCCCACCACTCAGAGAGAAGTCAGGATGTTTTTGGGAATGGTCGGCTATTGTCGTCAGTGGATTCCCAGTTTTTCCTTGAGAGCAAAGCCTTTGCAAAGGCTTACGCACAAGGATGTGAGTGATCCGGTACCATGGGATGAGGAGTGCTTGGTGTCATTCCTAAGACTGAGAGAGGATTTGTGCAGTGCACCAGCTTTGGGAATGCCTGATTACAACAAGGCTTTCTCACTATTCTATTGCGAGAGGGAGGGTTGTGCATTAGCGGTCTTAGCTCAGAATCATGGAGGTGTCCGTAGACCAGTTGCGTACATTTCAGCTACTCTAGATCCAGTAGCTTCTGCGTTGCCCAGATGTCTAAGATCTGTTGCTGCAACAGGTGTCAGCATTGAAAGATGTGAAAGCATTGTAATGGGTCACCCTTTGACAGTTTATGTGCCACATTCGGTTGAATTGTTGATGACCAGGACTAAGACTCAGCACCTAACGAATAACAGGTTAACGAGGTATGAGCAAGTCATACTTGCCGCAGAGAATGTGACTCTGAAAAGGTGCTCCGTCTTAAACCCTGCGACATTAATACCCATACCGAATGCAGATGATGAAGATTGTGCGGACCATGATTGTCTTGATGTGACTGAACTGTGCCCCAAACCGAGACCTGACATTGTCGATGAACCACTGACTGACCCAGATGAAATTTTCTTTGTCGATGGTTCATGTCTAAGAGACAGTGTCGGCCAACTAAGAGCAGCGTTTGCTGTATGTACCATTTCAGGAGTGGTTGAGGCCGCTTGCCTAGAAGGAGTACACTCCGCGCAGGTAGCTGTGATCATTGCCTTGACTCGTGCCTGTTTGGCCGCTGATCAAATTCGAATCACGATCTACACGGACAGCCAGTATGGGTTCGGTGTGGTTCATGACTTCGGACAGTTATGGTCCCAGAGGGGATTTTTGACATCATCTGGCTCACCCATTAGGAATGGAGAACATGTGAGACAACTGCTAGATGCATTGCAATATCCGAAGGAAATCGCAGTTGTCAAGTGCACTGCGCATGGAAAGGGGGAGGATTTTGTGTCTTTGGGAAACAATTATGCGGACGAAGTTGCCCGCTTCTGTGCAAACAAGGATGCATATTTACAGAGGGTTACACAGGAGAGAGCCAAGAAAGAACCGAGCTCAACATGATGTTGGCCATGGCAGACACTTGGGAGGAACTCAAGCGACTGCAGGATGAAGTCTCAGACCAGGAACGGAACGGATGGGTCAAAGCAGGATGTGAAAGAGGGGATGTGGATGTTTGGGTTTCCAGTGATGGGAGAGCTGTATTGCCAGAGGATTTGCTGAGCCCAATGGCGAGACTAATACATGGACCGGTACACCTTGGTAGAGATGCAATGATGCGTGTGTTTAGACAAACGTGGTATAACCCACGATTTTGTGCGATTGCTGAAGCAGTTTGTCAGAGGTGTGTTACGTGTCAGCAGATGAATGCTGGAAAGAAAACTGTAGTCACCTTGAGTCACATTGGGAGGTCAGGAGGACCCTTCAATAGGATACAGCTAGATTTTGTAGAAATGCCTAAGTGCAATGGGTTGAGATACATTTTGGTGGTGGTGTGTGTATTCTCACGGTGGGTGGAGGCTTACCCAACACGCAGGTGTGACACCCTCACAGTGGCTAAGTTATTGTTGAGGGAACTCATCCCGAGGTTTGGTTTTCCGACCTCTTTGGAATCAGATAGAGGAACACACTTCCACAGTGAAATCATGAAACTGCTTTGTGCGGCACTGAATGTGGATCAAAGATTGCATTGCAGTTATCGACCAGAGGCTTCTGGGATAGTGGAACAGGTTAATGGAACCTTGAAGGCAAGAATGGCAAAAATGTGTTCATCAACGTCTCTGAAGTGGCCTGACGCATTGCTGCTTGTGCTTATGAGTATTCGAAGTGTCCCAGACAGGAGAACTGGGTTGTCCCCTCATGAGATCTTGATGGGAAGGGCAATGCGGTTGCCAGCAGTACCGGCTACAGCATTGATAAACATCACTGATGACTTGATTCTCGATTACTGTAAAGGACTATCTGATGTGGCCGTTCTGTGTCCCAGCAGGTACAAGCTGCAGCTGTTCCGGCCTCGAGTGATCTGTGCCACGACCTGTGTCCAGGCGACTGGGTGCTTGTCCGAAAGCAGGTGAGGAAGAGCTGTTTGGATGTTCGGTGGCGAGGCCCGTACCAGGTGATACTGGTAACGAACACAGCAGTGAAGTGTGGAGGATTGCCGAACTGGGTACATGCTTCCCATAACCGCAGAGTTTCAGCACCCTCAGAAGAAACAGCTCCTCTCGTAGATGAAAATCCCGCTGATGTGGCAGGGCCACATGAGAGGACAAGACAAGCTGTGAGGGCCGCTGACGCAGCTGGTTGTGCACCAGAGCAGGCTGAAGGGGGTTCCGACAACCAGAACCTCAACTCTGACTCGGATGACAGAGGTGGTGCAGTGGGTGGAGTGGAGTCAAATTCAGCAGAAGAAGGAAGTGGTGCACAGGATATAGAAGGGGAAGGCGGAAGAACGACCAGAAGTGAGGAGGCTTGGCCTGAAAGACAGAGGCGACTGAATCTGAGGTTGGCACCCGAAAGAGATCTTGCTCCAGTGTCTGAAACGTCTGAATCAGAAGCAAGTGACGGAGAGCAAACTCAAGAGGGTCAGAGGAGGTCGAAACGAACGAGAGTACCTTGCCAGAGATACGCTGAGGCTGAGGTCTGTGCAGGTGGTCAGCAAGAGCCCGAGCGTGGTGCTGAAGGTGGTGCTGTTAATACCAGGGCTCTAAGTCGAAGGAATACTGACCCTCACAGTTCCGAATCCCCCGCTTCTGAGTAAAGTCCGAGAATTGGTTTTGCATCGACTCGAATATCTGTCTTTTGGATTTGAGCCGTCTTCACATGAAATGGTAATTCTTCGCCTTGAACTTTTGTATCATGTTTTAGAAGCGCTTACAGATGATCTATCGTGAATGAAATATAACCTGTTGTAAATAAAAAGTCTAAAGAAGAAGATAACCTAGATCCGAGTGGAAGAAGAATAAACTTAGGGACTTTCCACCGAAGAGGAACGAGAGCTTAGGGAAGTCTTTTTCTGGACTATGTAAATAACAAACTGTTGTTGAAAAGGGAATTTCCAGAGGTTTCGGAGTGTTTCTCGAACTGGTTAAGCAAGTCACGTGCGGAGAAGACAGAGACTTTTTGAGTGTTCATTGTTTATACCAAGAACTTTGAGAACTTTTGAGATCATGGAGACTGGAGATCCACATCGTAGATCAAAATTAATTGTAGGCACACTTATAGGGGGTGTGATAGTTTCTATAATCATAGTAGTTGTAGTTTCATATGCTGTTCCACACGAGCTAGCAGTGGAGGGGGTGCCAGGGACTCCTACACCTACTACACCTAGCAAAAAGGAGGGAAACATAGGAGCTGACAAAGCTTTGCTAATTGAAGAGAGTCGTAGACTGCATGTAGATTTGTCTAGAAGTGATTTTAACCTTAATGCGTATGCCAAGCTGCTATATGAGTATGTAGATGCGATGGATGCGAAAGATTGCTATGTGTGTATGCAGTTGCCAGCTTCAGTGGATGAGGGTATTAGATATCACCATCTTCCACTGACGAATGGGATTTCATGTAGTCTGTTGCTTAGTATATTTTATGAAAGAGATCAGTTTGAGTATTTTTTTTCCAATTACGATGCAGTGCTTCCTGAAGTTCCAGCTTACAAACATTTGAATAAATACGACTATTATAAGTCAGAAGATAAGCTTAGGAAGTATTTCATACCGTCTTTGGAATTAGATACAGCATATGCTCACTGACATAACTTGACGTGCTCATTGTCAGATGTAGAGAAGAATTTTGTAGATCAGGTAGAAGATAGATATAGAAAATTAACACAGACACGAGACACAGGAGATAGTCCAATAGGTTGGACCGAGAAGGAAAGATTGCACCGAACAAAAGGAAGTTATGGTCCCATAGCATTGGACAAGGAGCAGAGGGGAAAGCTGTGTGTGAGACGTTATCAGACCTACTATGAAAAGGTCCCAGTGGGACAGAGTACGTGTGATCATATTTTCACCATGGAAGATTCAGCAAAGAATTTTCTGCAAGGCCCTGTACAAGTGATACCTATGGTGTATTTTGTGTGCGGAAGGAATGCTTATGTGAGGCTGCCAGCGAACTGGTATGGTACGTGTTACTTGGGAATAATATTTCCAAAGATTTACCATGCAGAGGATTTGGAGCTTTTGGAAGGTGGAAAGCATTCAAGAGTGAGGAGAGGTGCGAGTGCAGGGGTTGTAGTGGGAGATATCTTTGGAGCAATGATACCAAGTTTGGGAGTGATCTTGAATGATGTAAAGATCCGGAGATTGGCGACTGTGATAGATGAACTATCAATGAATACAGCAAAGTCGTTGGCACTTGTGGATGGAGAGATGTTGTCGATAAGGACAATGGTTTTCCAGAATCGCCTTGCTTTGGATGTCCTATTGGCAAAAGAGGGCGGAGTCTGTAAATTGTTGAAGGTTCAAGAGTGCTGCACTTATATCCCAGACCACAGCAAGGATCTGGAGAAATATATAAGTAACATCACTACAATCCACACAAAAATAGCAGACTTGACTGAAGAGGGGGTTTGGGAGAAGGTTGGCAAGGGATTCGGTCAAGTGGGGAGCTGGTTTGCGAATTTGGGAAAGGGATTCCTTGGCTATGTTCTGAGACCTCTCATTATTGTGGTGGTTTGTGTGGTTTGTCTGTGGGGTCTGATCAGAGCATACAAGTGGTATCGAGCAGGCAGAGCTGAGAGGGCCTTGAGAGAAAATGAGATGAGAATGGCTAGACTGCAGGACAGTCACTATCGAAACCTTAAAAGTTTGGAGAGATTCCGACAAGGGAGAATGGCAACAAGTTCTGTTTAGGTTGGTTCTTTCTCCAAGGGAGTGAAAAGATGTGATGACAGGAGTCATCAAAGGGGGAAACTGATAGAGCGCCATGCTCTCGTAAAATTTTTAGGGGTGCATCATAATCACCGTTAGTTCGTATCCGTATATATTCAGACATATATAAATGAGTGGCTAGTAAAATGTAATTTGAATTGCCTTATTAGAATGATTAAAGAGAGTAGTAGTGTTATTTTAATCATGCAAATGTAATACAGTATTGAAATGTGTTTAACATAATGCGTAGATAGATTAGGTTACGTGCAGTTGAGATGCAGTAATTAACGTGTATGCTATTAAAGTGCACGTGTAGTTTATGCTTTGCATATGAAATATACGAGCCTATGCTTAAAGAAGTAATTAAGAATTGTGTGTTTAAAATGTGTAAAGGCCTGACTGCATATACGTCAAGGGAAGGCCTGTTCGTTCTTATGTTAGCTTATTTTGTAGGCAGAGAAGGTTCTCTTGGAAAGGCTCTCCGGGTACAGTTGGTAGATTCGTGCAGAGGGAAGGAAAGTCTGTTGAAATGTATCTTCTGTTGCAGGTGCAAGGACACATGCCTCGTTAGCGAAAGACTGGTTCTTTGTTTCAGGAGTCAGGGTGGTGGGAGGCATTGAGATGGGAGTTCACTGGAATGTAGGGATGATACTTTCAGCGGAGAAGGTGCCTGGGACTCAAGGTCATCGTAACCGTCCTGGATGAAGTAAGAGTTTCGATGGAAAAGTACGAGAAGGAAGACCTGGCCGAAGAGGCGTGAGAAGGGCGTGTTCAATTGTATGTGCATTTTGTATTAGGGACAGTGCCCCGAGGGAGGAGGTAGGAGAAGAGGTAGAGGAGACTCTAGGAAGGAGCATCTTAGAACGAGCTCGAAATACTATGTGAGTGCACTTCTTAGGAAGTCTTCACAGCTGACACCTTTTTTATTTACTCTTGCCTGGGAAGTTCGTTAAGTAGGTATGCCACCTTAGTGATAGAGTAGGGACAGCTAATGGTTTTATGCTTATTTAGGTAAATGAAGAATAATATAGAGATTGGAGCAGTTATCGCTTGTCTAATACTTCTGGAGCTAACGATTCTTCTTATTCTGAGTCGGATGAGACTCCTGCGTAGGATGCTATTTGTATTAGTGCCCATCTATTTCTTTAACCTCGTGTTGAGGTGCTTGCACGTGCAGTTATTCTTGGCTGTAATAAACTCACAAAATTGAATTCGGAGTCAGTGGTCTTTTAAGGTAAACTGGATTCTAAATTGTCGCAAAATTGAAAAGGATTTTCTTCCCTTCACGCTATTCAGCAGGTGAAAAGATCCTGGCGACCTGAAGATTCGTAGAGACAATAAGATAAGAATCAGCATTAACAAAAGTCTGTGACTGCTTTTTGCTAATGAAATCTGATTACTTTTGGCCTTATATGTTTTAAACCTAACTATTCATAATTTGCACTCCTATCCCTCACATCACCTCCTGTAGGCGCTGTGCCCGAAGACAATATAAAAGCACCTCTCTGGTCACTCACACACAACACCAAAGTACTACCCACGTACAACCACAACAAATATAATGCTTTGCCAAACACGCACTCTCCTGCGGTGTAGCATATTACCCCAATCAAAAATTCGCTTTGGCAACCATTATATGGGTATGAAGCACTATTTTAATGCTACAATACAATACAATGGAGAGAACTACCATACACTGGGAAATAATAACTCAGTAGATTGCATTCATCTTTTTACAGCAAGATACTTCAAAATGAAGACAATTACAAACAATGGGGCATATTCTCAAGGACTCATCGCCGAATTAGCGGCACTTTTCTGCCACGAAAGTGGTGATAGATTTATTGCCCTATTCACAAGCCTGCGCTAACAGCCGACATCGTCAGTTTACCTGCAATAGCTGCCACTAAAAACATCGCCATGGCTGACAGCGACAACGAACGCTAATCATATGCAGAGTAGGCATTCCCGTGCAAAAACTCACGATAACACCACTTCTTGATATTCTCAACGACCAGCCAGATCGGCGATGCGGTCCAAAAACAGGCCATAAGGCACGTTAGCAGCAGGGACTTAAGACCTGATTTTTCTGGTCTTAAGTAGGACGAAAACCTGCAGTATAAAGGAGCCCAGCCCAGAGCCACATCTGAAGACCAACAGATGCCATGGAGCTACTAATCATGTAGCTTGGAGACCCAAGAGGGCCACAACACCCACTGCCACCACCCCCAGGACCACTCCCACCCCCAGGACCACCCCCCCCCGGACTGCCACAGAGGCAGCGCAGAACAAGACAGCGGACCTTCCGAAAACGCACCAGCCTCAGAGACTTAACGCCAGAGGATGTCATTGCCCACTACAGGCTCAAAAGGACAACCATCCTCCGCAGCCTGACCCACATTGCCCACAGGCTGACGGTACCAACACAGCGGACAACCAACATCCCTCCGCAGACAAAGCTGCTGGCTGTGCTGCACTTGTTGGTCTCTGGTACCTTACAAACAACAACTGCCATAGTCAGAGGAGTCTCACAGCCAGCCCTATCAAAGTTCCTCACACCTGTCTTGGATGCCATCATCAGCTTGATACCCCAGCACCTTCACTTCCCCCACACTGCGCAGGAACAGCTGGAGACCAAGCAAGGCTTCTACGCCATAGCTGGCTTCCCGCACGTGTTGGGGGCAATTGACTGCACACATGTCCTACTTGTGCCCCCTGCCGACACGGCACACAATTACTGCAACAGAAAGCACACGCATTCCATCAATGTGCAGGCAATAGTGGACCACCGGGGACTGTTCACCAATGTCGTTGCCAACTTCCCAGGCAGTGTGCATGATTCCTACATCTTCCGACAGTCCATCATCAACCAGCGCTTTCAGGATGGCACCTATGGAAATGCACTGCTCGTTGGTAAGTACCAACAGAACACACCACACACCTCAACTCCACAATCATACAACTCACAACTGTGGGAATGCACACGTAACAAAATCACATACAACATGCCAACCAACATGCCCACCTACCAGACACGACAACACAAGTAACTGTGGTAACAGGGGCCAGACATGTAGACAAACCATCCACAAAGGCATAGCCCCTCTGCCACACAATTGCAGAATGTGGGGAGAGGTGGGAATCAAGACTGTGCGAAGGAGGCAATGGACCCATGAATAAGAATGTACACAATGCCAAGTGTGGCAGTGATGTGCTGGACAGTCTTGAGTATGCAGAGCACAGACATGTCCATGTGGACATATACTGCTGGTGTTTGTAGTGTTGTGGACAGTGGATGCAACCATGTTACCTCAGGCAGTGGGGAAGACCTTGGACATGTAGCTATGTCGCCCCCCCTGTAAGCGTAAGTGTAGTGGGCTGGTCCGGCGTACACCAGTCCAGCGTAGGAGTGTGAATATATAGCCCGGGGCTCTGGGCGTGGTTCAGTTCTCGGCTCTGGGCGTGGTTCAGTTCTGGGCTGGCCACAAAAGTAACTATGGCGTGTGTCTCTGTTGTAGTGTCGGCGCCACCCAGCCCTTAATCGACAATCTTGCAATGTAGCATGCACCCAGAGGGCGGGCTCGCCCAAATGGATAAATAAAGGAGCGCAAGACCGCTCGGGGTCTTGGCTCATACATACCAACTGTTGTGTGTGTATCTTCATTGCCGCAGCATAAGCCAAGGGCCTAGCCTCAATCGCAGCGCAAGTTCAGCCAGGCCTGAACTCCACATCTGTGTCCGCCCTATCCTTACCATAGGCCTACACACACGTGGCCGCCCACCTTCAACGGCAAACATTACAGTGTTGTTGTCAGGCTTGCGGACATGCGCAGACAGGCATGACAATGGTGTGCCATAGGAGTGCAAGTGATGCAACCGCGCAGCGCACACAAGTAAATAGGCTCGGGGGGAGGGAGGAGCAGCTGTGAGGCTACGTAATACACATTGATCCCGCACATTTGCCAGAAGCAATACATGGCAAGCATGAATCCCAAAGTCACACAAATCACACACCACAAAACTTGTAAGTCTGCCAACACAGCATGCAGAACCACCAATTTACACTAATCTCACTTACCTCTCACAGGTGATCAAGGATATGCACTCTGCCCGTGGGTGATGACACCCCTCTGAGCCCCGAACACCCCGGCCCAGAGGCAGTACAATGTGGCCCACAAACGCACCAGGGGCATTGTTGAGCGCACATTTGGCATGTTAAAGTCACGTTTCAGGTGCCTCCTGGACATCACAGGTGGAAGACTCCTGCACAGCCCAGAAATAGTGTGCAAGATGATCATTGCATGTTGTGTATTGCACAACATATGTGTACGCACCAATGCCCCATGGATCCAAGTGCCAGATGCACCGGACGATGTTGAGGAAGATGAGGCAGGTGGACCACACCCCACTGCAGCTGCAGCAGGAATAGCCCGAAGGAACACAATCATTAACAATTTCTTCGCATGAGCACGTCACATTGTGACTGTCCTTAGCAATCATGGAACAGTTCAAAATGACCACATGAACAGCATGTGCAAATAAATTCATTGCAGCACACATTCCCTGTGTGCATGTCAGTCCTCTGCATTAGCACATCACTCTGACAAGTGTAAGTGCAACATTAAGTGCTAACAATGTCACAAATAGCAAATAGATGGTGGGTATGTCACCTCTGTACAGAGAGGCTGTTCAGGGTGTCATGTATTCGGAATGCCATTTCAGGGTGTCAAATGTAGTACGTAATCCCACTCATCAGCGTATCACATGTGTACAAAAACATGACATGAAGGCTGTCATTGGTGTTCAAAAAAAGACAACAGGGTGTCATTTGGGGTCAAATATGACATTTTGGGTGTCATTTGGGGTCAAATATGACATTTCGGGTGTCATTTGGGATCAAATATGACATTTCGGGTGTCATTTGGGGTCAAATATGAAATTGCGGGTGTCATTTGGGGTCAAATATGAACCACCCTGATGCAGAGATGCACCCTGTGACTCAAGTCCCACAACATGAGCAACATGGACGTAAGGGGGATGGGGGCACAGTGAACACCTAAGCAATATGGGAGAATCACACCAGCCAAAAAGCCAGCAGAAATACCTTGCGTAGAACACACCAAGGTATCCCCTGGACATATGTGCCATGTACAGATCACATGTGTACACGGATGTCATCCATCAATAGTAGTGAACAGTGTCAGCTAATAGGTGCAAGGTGAGAAGTCACGCGCCTCCTCACAGCTACCTGTACCCATCACTGTCAGACTGCAGCAAAACACCACTGCTACATCAGAGCATGCAAATTTGACCGTGAGGGCACGTACATAGCTGGTAAGGGTTCAACCGTGCCGGAAGGCGAAGCAGTGACATCCCCCCCCAAAAAATCCACATCACATTTCCAGAATGCAAGCAGATGACAAACTAACATTAGGGATGAAAGCTCCTTAGTCTGAACTAGAAGACGGTAGCACATCTGCACCTCCGATCTTGGAATTGCATGCGCCCGGCACCCCCTGAGAGATACCATAGCAGCTGATGACGACTCCCACACTACGCACAGCGCTAACCAAAGACCAACGTATATACACCCCACACACAGAAGTCCTTGCTCGCAGTTCTCTTGCATGGAATGACCTTCACACTTACGCACAGGCCCTCCCAGGAGTCCAACAGCTGCACACTCAAACAAATCATTGCTCCGAGCTGTGGCATCCACATAACTTTGACTTTGACTTTTTTACACACAGCCCTATTTCCTACATTGACGTGGGGCTAAGTTGGGAAATTGCGAGATTGTTGTTTAGGGGCAATGAGGCCACAGCTAATTCACACATTCCCAGTCATCTCACTGCCTATCTGGGTCACGGTCGAACATGCGCATTGATATCAGTTCCCAGGGAGTACCTTTTTTTGGAATCACTGCCCCTATATTCATCCATACTTTCATACTTGCTTGATCATAGGCATGACACATCTGTGTGAATTAGAATGCTTTAATCACATTCGGTGGAGTGTTGAAGCTGGACCAGTACATGGCCATGCAAACCCCACTTTACATTGTTGCCCCGTAAAGGGCCAGCCAGAGTCCTTTAGGGATTGACAAGTTCATCGTAAGAGAAAGAGTGCAGTCCGCTGTCTGATTGCTGTGTCATTGGTAACCAAACCAAATATGGCAGTCCATGTCGAGGGCCAAGGTGAGTGTCGCAGAGTGTATCGGGGGACAGTGGAAGGTGTTATTCCAGGGCATGATGCAGAGGGCAGAACCAAGCTGAAACAGGCCATATGGCGGAGATGAATGCTACCGCTTCCTTCTTACCACAAAGGCAGAATCATCCACATCATCGTCCTCTGATGTGTGATGTGCCTCACATGTGGGTGGTGGTGTTTTGTCTGCAGCACTGTGTGGCACTGACACATCAGGGGCCGGAGGTGGAATGTCTGCCGCACTGTGTGGCAGTGACACATCAGGGGCCGGAGGTGGATTGTCTGCCGCACTGTGAGGCACTGACACATCAGGGGGCGGAGATGTGGATGGAGTAGTAGCAGCAGCATTCATCTGCGCCAGGCCTTGTGGCAGCAATGCCATGATGAGGATCTGCAGGGCATGGAAGATCCCAGCTACATCTCGCTGGTGTGCAGCCGTGGCAGCCATTCTTTGCGCCTGCATCCGCTCCATGTTCCTCCGCATTTGTCCCAACTCCCGGCTGACATCGCTGGAGCCACTCTGACTAGACAGTTGTTCTTGTCTCAGAGTCATGACTCCAGCGATGTCAGCCATGGCTAGTTGGAGAGCATGGAGCGGACTGTGGGTGTCTGTTAGGGACTGTAAGTGGTCCCTGATGGGACTTAGACACCCACGTATGGCAACTAGTTTGGCTGCCATGAGGTCGAACCCCACCCGCACCTGATCAGCAATCTCCTTCTGGCCCTCTAACACATGGCGTTGTAATGCCATGTGTTGGTCGTGGGGGTCCTGGGAGACAGCTGTGGTGGTGGGTGCTTCCTGCTGTGTGGTCTGTGCAGGGGGTGGGGTCTCCTCGATGCAGCTGGGCTGCCCTGCTCCTGGGGGTGGGGTCCTGAGGGTGTCCATGAGCTGTTGGAGGGCGTCGGTGTCGATGGTGTGGAGGTCCTCTTCATCATCAGTGAAGAGATGTACGGTCAGCTCTGCAGGAAGTGTTAATTCTCGCTCTGCAATGTAAAGGGGAGATGCAGTTTAACAGTGTGTTCCATGTATGTTCACGCATTTGACAAGTTCACAAACAGACTGCATGACAATGTACATTGTGACTGTTTGGGAGGAGATGCCTATTTGATGCGGGACAGTGGACATTTCTACACCATCAGGGATGTGGGGTTGTACTTGTACATTATCATCTCACAGTTTCCTGCTATGCCAAATGTGATTGTCCAGTTTCTACACACAAGCGGCAGCAGTTGTGTCCTCTGTTCTGTTGTGAAAGTGTTGTAGTTTGTACCACATTGTTGTCAATGTTGATGTGCTCTGATTCTTATGTGTGTGTGCTGCATTGTGGGAGAGTCGCCCCTGCAGCTCTGATTTTGCTGGCCCTTATCCCTTTCAGGAGGTGTGCCTTTCACTTCTGTGCTTATACAGTGCTGAGATGCAGCAGACTTGGGTAAATTGGGCTCTTGGTGGGAGTTGGGACTCTTGGGCATGGTTTATCCGCAGATGTCTTGTTGACGTCAGGGGTTGTTTGTGCACATGGATGTGTCAGAGTGTGACCTGCTCCTTTACGGATGTGGTCCACACTCAGCCACCTCAGTGTCGTGGCGTGCACCATGTCATGATAATTGGACTGCAGCCATGCTAATCGTCATGCAGTGTCACTTGCATTGTCAGTGTGGCTCACGGACCCTCAGCTTTGCTGGGTTCAGCACATGTGCATGGGTTTGTTGTGAGATTAGTGATGTGTGGGGAGGGCCCCCTCTGGGCACATTGTCGACGGGGGCCTACTTGCTGTTTCTATGTGTGCTGCAGTATGCCAAGGAGATCAGGGACATGATCCAGAGTCATTGTGGGTGTGCACTGTGCTATACTTAATTGTGCATGTGTGCCATTGTGCCCATCTCCCCCGTCCCCCAGTCCCTGGTCGTTACTCACCCTGTTGCTGTTGGGTCAGGTCATGTTGAGCAGTGTCCGGTCCCCCAACTCCTGCCACCGTCTCCCCACTGATGACTGTGGACACCATTTCCTCCATCTCATCCAGCTCCTGCTGTGGCGCTGGACTCCCACCTCCAATCTGCATTGCGGCTTTCCGGTTGTTAGCAAGTTTCAGCTTGGTTTTGTGCTTCACATCATTCCAGCGCTTCTTGCAGTCGTCCACTTCCCTTCTCTTCACTCCGACTGCATTCACCTTGGCCAAGATGGACTGCCATATTGCATTTTTAGTTGCCAATGACACAGTGGAGGTGATGAACAGTTGTTGGTGGTGTTCTATCACCTCCGTAATCAGGATCTTGTTTTCCTGCGGACTGAATCGTGGGTCCTCTTCTTCTTCTCCTTGCCCTTCTCCTTCCCCGAGGTCCCTGGCTGGTCCTCCGGGGGGTTTGTGGAGTTCTGGTTGGCCTCTGTAGTTGCTCCAGCTTCCTCCATGGTGCTTCTCAGTTGTTTGTATTTTTTTAACATGTTTTTTTTTGTAGCTTTTATGGTGATTTTTCCCACCTGACGTGGGAATAGCAAGCCTGGCGCTGCTTATCACTGATATTTTTATCGCTGTTGGGCCCATCGCCACTTTTTTCACGTTCGGGTTTCCTTTTATATCGGCGTCCCGGTAATTTTAACGCGGACATTTGACGCGTTATCGGGATACTATCGCCTGTTGCCGGCGTGTTGAGAATACGCCGTTAACACGGCGTTAGTTTCCCGTGATAGACTGCGTTATGTAAAATTTGGTTAACCTAGGTTGGCGATAATTATCGCCCGTTCTTGAGAATATCCCCCAATGTGTCTTCTAGGTACCTAATATAGCGAAAGAGAAAAATATGTTGTTTTCTTCCTTAATTTTTTCCAGACCAGAAAATTGATTTAGTACGCTCCTGCTGCACTAGATTTTGCTGCAAAGTGACAGATTTTAGTGCTAAAATGATGCACCACAGTATGCATATTGATCTTTTTGGAGTCCTCATTTTATAAAGTATCACTTTACTTTGGGAAACGTCTTGGGAAAACAGCAAGAAATGCCAATGAATTTGCCTTTCTATGCAGCGATCACATATACCCCTACAGGACGATGCATACGGGTGATGAAGAACAGGTCCAAGGATGCCGTGCCCAAGGTAAAAGGCAAATACTTTTGTGAATGATACCTTAGGTAACGTTAGCAAGCAGAGAGCTTCCATAAATGCATTCTAGATGTTACATTTACTTTTGAATGTTCTCTACTGGCAGAAAATAACTAAACAGGTGTGCTAAAGATGTTGACGAGTAACAAATAAAGTGCATTCTAATATACTGTTGAGAAACGAAAATGGGCATACAGATGCACAATAAAGTGTCATTTTTGACTACCGAGATGATTGGTTCATCTTTTTTGCTCCTTGATAGATTAACAATGGGAGTTCGCACACTGAAAGAGGCAGGTATATTTCATGACTTTAAGTAATGCAGGACAGAATATGTACTCCGGGGCAGATCTACAAGAAAGTGCCGCAGCGTGGTGCTGCAAGCCCTTTGGCTGCGCCACGCTGCGGCACTTTCAGAGCACAGGAATGCGACATATTTACAAGAATATGTCGCATTCCTGTGCTTTCCCTGCGCTGGCGCACAAACAGCTGCCAAGCGCCGGCGCAGGCACCCTTGCACCATGGTGCAAGGATGCCTGCGCCATGGGAGATTGTTTTTGTGCAGGAAGGGCACCTTTCTGCACAAAAACAATCAGTACAGGCTTTTCCTCTTTCAATGCGTGCTGCAGAATTCAGCACGCATTGAAAGAGGAAAAAACGAGGAGAAATGAAAACATTTCTCCTCGGTGCGCCTCGCTACGCCACCTCTAGGGTGGCGTAGCATTCACACGCATCTCCAGAGTTACGATTACTCGTAAATCTGGAGATGTGTCTTGTTCCATGGGTGTTGCGTGGGAACACCCACAGCAACACCCATGGAACGCCCCTTCAACGCAAAGTGCTGCGTGTGAAGGGACGGTATTTACAAGGAGAGAAAAAGTCACGCATGGTGGCTTTTCCTCTCCTTGTAAATATCGAGGAGCCCCCTGCGCCACCAGTACGTCACGAAAAGTGACGTACTGGTGGCGCAGGGGGCTTGTAAATCTGCCCCTCCGTTCGGCCATGCGCCATCAGACATTGGGGAGTAAGGGTGTCGAATTCTTGGTATGGAATTCCATACACATTTTACTAACATTAATACACCCTAACGACTTTGTCCTCTAGGGCTGCTATAACGCTGTTTAAACAAATGTTAATTTGACAAATTTGGATGCAGTTTAATTAAAAAATTCGCCACACTCAAAGAATCTTTATATGTAGGAGGGCAATGCTTTGTTTTGTGTTTTTTAAACAAAGGGCATTTAATGCATTTGTGAGTGTCAGAAATTGGGTTATTAATTTGAGAGGGAGTGACTCTTGCCAACCTAATAAGCACAATCTGGTTTGACCAAACACAGGGTCAAGTTTACTAACTTTTCACGCAGTGCGACGCAGGAAGTAAACTTGCTGCACTGGGTTGCATTGTGTAAAAGGGAGAGAGCAGAACAGTGCTATAACTACTAAGATATGATATTGTTTCCCTCTCTCCCTGCGCTGGCACACTTTAGGCTGCCATTCACCAATGCACACACCCTTGCACAATAGTGCAAGGTTGTGTGCATTCTATCAATCATAGGATTTGCACTGGAAGAGGACGCTTTCAGTAGAAATACTATGCTTTAATACTTTTCTCTCTCTGTGTGCTGCACAGTGCAGCACACATGCAAAGTTGGAAATATGTGGCAAATTTTAAAACTTGTTTCTTTGTTACACCTGCTTCTAGAAGGCGTAATTATTTGACACAAATCCTTATCTGCCAATATTAGTAGTTAGGGATTTCTATTAAACACATAGGTGATAGCTTGGGAACACCCATATACCACCGCACTTAGCGCTACTTTTCATTACTTTATTAAACTTTCCAACACAAAGCATAATTTGCATTGGAATGTAAATCTAACTACCAGAATTTGCTGTGGGTTTGCAACACTTTTCTGATGCAAACTTGGCACTAAGTTTTAGTTAATGTGGGCCACAATTCTTAGAGAATCTCACCTAAACCCCTGGTAACTATAGAACAAGTATCAGGGAACCCTCACAGAAATGCATGTTAAGTTCAAGAAGTACAAAAAATGTTGAAGTAAAGAAAACACTAAAATACCCTATCCAACACAGAAAAATAGGTCACATTTAGCAAGCAAAGCGACATCAAGATGATTACATTTGGATAATGAGAACCGGAGATATGAATTTAGAGGGCCTGATTCACACAGGGAAAAATTCATGTATATTTCATTGCATGTACTTTTACTACTATGCCTTGGAGTAACTCTCCACTTGTTTGTCTTGTTTATAACTGGAAGTCACCACAGCTTCCAGTGTGGGTGAATATATATGTAAAGTTAGTATAAGTAACTTTACAACTGTAAGTTATGTTCCACCTGGCTGGCAGACATGTCCGCCACTGAAGCGCAGACCTTCTTCCCTGAGATGGTTATCTCTTTATGGGAGAGTATAGGCACATGTAATAATGTTTATTATTGTTTTTAGCATATCTAATATTTTATATATAAATATAAATAAACATTTATTTAAAACAATTGCTATTGACCTGGAAATAAGAAAATAACATTTTAAATAAAATAAATTGAATGTCATATAATTTGCAAACAATAATTAAAAAATACTCAATTTCACTTGCATTTCTATTTGTATTAAATATTTAGTAAGCTGGCTAAAGCTATGTATTTAATAATTTAAAAACTGTTTCATGTTTTTAAAGTGTAAAAGTTAATATATTTCTTTTAAATTAAGTTCACTGTTACATTAAAAAAAATCTAACTGATTTTTTAATTATTTATATAATTTTAAATGTCAAACTAATTCAATGCATAAAAAATTCATTTCCATCGGGTGATTTCTAAATTATCTGCCTCCACTGATTTTTTGGGGAGTGTGTCGCAGTACCAGTAGTTGGCCACATGTGGTGCTTGGCTTACTTCGAGGCTGGCTGGCGTATATTTAAATCTGTTTTGACACCTTTAAGTCTGTAACCTTAGAAGTGTATTTTGGGAATTACAATTGTCTTACACTTTGGTGGATGTGTGTTTTGTATTAACATGTCCCTCCCAAACCCATCCTTAAATTTCACACAGGCAAGCTAGGAGAGACAGAGGTAGAAGTCTTCTGCCGTGGGTCTGTGGACTGCATTTTGTAGTACATGAGTAGGAATACTGTAGCACTAATTTACATACTACAAAATACAGTTTTCGATAAGGCAAAAAGCACCTAGGAAAAGCAAAGCACAGTGCAAAAGGAACGGATTGAGGTTGACCAGGATCTAGGTGTAATTTCATTCTGACCACGATGGAGCAGAGGTCAGATATACCATGTGCATAATCACAGTAAAAGATTTCCCCTCTGTGAAATGGAAGTCAAGATCCTGATGCTGATATGCCCTCACATAGGATATAGTGCGCCCTGCTGTAGTGCTAAAGGCCAGCAGTAGGGGTGAATTACCTATACCTTATGCAGTGTATGGAGGGCATGGCACACAGTGCTTTGCCATGTTGACTCTTCAGATTTCTCTGCACCAAGACACACAGCCTGCAATGGGAGAGTGCATAGCCTTGGTGAGGGGTCCCTGGGGTGGCACAACCAGTGCTGCAGCCCCAGAGGACCCTCATCAGTGCCCATGCCCTAGGTACCAGGGGTATCATTTACTAGGGACTTACAGGGGTAGCTGAAGTTGTGCCAATAATGGTACAGTGTTTGGGAAAGAGATCTGGCACTGGGAACCTGGTTAGCAGGGACCCAGTGCACTTACAGTTCGAAACCATATCAGGCAAAAAGTGGGTACTAATCATGCAAAGAGAGGCACTTTCCTACACCACTGCCCTTTATGTTCGTCAAGCAGTGTTGCCGAAAGCCACGAGTTTATCCTAAGGGTGGTTAGGTGTACAAAGCAGATCAAACTGGCAGTTCACAGGAAACAGACAGGTCTCATTCTCTGTCTTTATATAGGCATTCTGGTGGGGCATGGAGTCAATGGAAAGACATGGCCACACATTAAATAATTTTGTTTTTTGCACCTATATATAGCGCAATCTCAGCCCTAGGGCATTAGAGCACTTTACATGGGCACCAGTTACATTTTACAAGGTCAGATTCATATTTTTTTAAGTGATTTGCTGAGAATCACAGGATGTTGAGCCGACACTGTGACTCAAACCTGGTTCCCCAGTTCCAGCATTGGCAGCTCTGGCAAACAGCAGCAACAAAGCCAGCAGAGTTACTAGGAGGGAAAAAGTAGGCCACAACAAACAAACTACTATCTGGATACGCCTTGTCCACGATTACTGTATACTTCCAAGTAATTTAGAGCAGCATTTTTATGACAGGCAAATATTATGCTTGCAGCAATAATACAGTAAATTTTGGGGTTTTGGACTGCAAATTTTGCATTTTCATGCTGCACAATGTGCCATCCCCAGGTGGAAAATCCTAGGGCGGTCTGTTAGAAGCATTTTCCTCTTTCTACGTGTGTTGCAACACACATGGAATAAGGAAATAAAGAGGGGAAATAAAGATATTTCTCCTTGTTGCGCCTCATTTGGGAAGGTGTACCATTTTGGGGAGATTCCAAATTTACTGACCTTAGTAAATCTGTGATTGTGTCAAAATCCATGGGTGGATGCATGGCAGTGCCCATGCTCCACCAAAGGAATGCCTTCTCAACGCAGAGTATTTCAAGCTGCGAGTTGCACTGGGTCTGTGTACTACAGGCTTAGTCTTATCTTTCAGAACAACCTTGTGCTCAAAATTTTGAAACAGTGCCAATTCATTTCTAAACACATGGCCAAATTCCTTGAAGATATCAGTGTTATCATCTAAGCTGATAATAATCTACACCTGATTCAGAGAATTGGATTAAGCATGATGCCCAAATCCTTCTGGTGCCTCCAACCCAAAAGATTGTGGTCCTGTCTAATGGCATATACTTTGGGAAATGTTTCTCTATCTTTCTTCACAAAAGTAAATCCAATCAGATCCATTTTCACTCCTGTACAGCCACCTCACCATAGTTCCTCTCCCATTCTTTGATATACAGTGAGCGAGAATCCAGTGGCACCGGCACCATCTTCCTCCCTACCTTATTACTACACTGCACCATGATCAAAGTACCACTATCTACTGCTTCACTAACCTGATTAACAGGGTTACTGATCTATAGTGATAGTTTCTGCACATTGCCCCAAATTTCATCCACATTCTGCGCTCTTCCACCACAACACTTAAACACATGCAAAATTGCCTTGTTTATCGCATTTCTTCCAAGAGGAGTTACACGCATGACAATTAATGGTGTTAGATAAACGACCTGTGTTACCACATCTGTAGCACCTCAACTGTGCCACTTTTGTTGCATTCTCCTTCGATTCAACACTATTCACTATGTACCACTGTTTTAGCATCCTATGCATAATTTTTAGATACCACCACCACACTAATCCTCCTATCACCCTCTGGCATAACTTTTCTCATTTCTCTCACCCGCTCTGAGGTTTGCTCCATCCCTTCCACAATGTCAATGGCATCCTTCACGGAGGAATTTTTGCTAGACATTTCTCTTGCACTCTTTGATTATTTGTGCAGCGAACAAATTGGTCTCATATTAAAGAATCTGTAAAGTCCCCAAATTCATAGGACTCAGCCAGGCCCTTCAAATATGCATCATAGGGTCACATTTACAAGGTTTTGGCGCAGGGCAGCGGTGCAAAGAATCTTGCTGTGTTGCCCTGCATCAAAAGAAAAGGGCAAGAATGCAGCATATATTTGAGATATGGCACGTTCCTTTCCTTTCCCCTGCGGTGGCGCACACTGGGCTGCCATGTGCCAATGCAGGCACCCTTGCACCATGGTGCAAGGCTGTCTGCATTGTAGGGGTGATTGTTTTTGTGCAGGAAGGCAGCCCTTCCTGCACAAAAACAATCAGGAGAGGTGTTTTCCTCTGCAGCACTAATAGAAAAGGGAAAACAAGGAGAAATAAAGGTATTTCTCCTCATTGTGCCTCCCTTACGCCTCCCCTGGGGAGCTCTAGGAATCTGACGCATTCCTAGGTTTACGGTACCTTGTAAATCTGGGAAAGCGCCAGATTCCATGGATGTTGCATGGGAACACCAACATCAACACCCATGGAACACCCCTTTCACGCAGAGTAATGCGTGAAAGGGGGACAACTTTACAAGGCCATGAAGAGCCACGCATGGTGGTTTTACGTGAACTTGTAAATATGGACAGGCACACTGCACCGCCGGTGCATCCAAAAAAGTGATGCACTGGCAGATCAATGGGCTTGTAAATAAGCTCCATACTTTCCTGCTTTCTCTCCCTTAGCCTATATCCTAGTGGAAAAATGTGCCTCTATTAAAACAATGTAGATCTTTCACCCAAAGTAGTCATCTAGCATCTTTCACCAGCATTTCATAAATGTTGGGGTTCATCATCGTTTGATCCAATAGGTTACTCATCCAAGCTTTCATGAATGTTACTCGTTTCAATACCCATATTTTACAGCAGCGAACCTTGCTTCCTGGCTGGTGAGGGATTCTCCCTCCCAATTGCTGTCAAATTAGAGTTAAATATTTTATCTCCATTTTACCCAGTGTGGCAAAGGCTCCCCAACTTCTTACGGAAAGTGTGTTGGCTGTGACATGCTAGCTACTGCCATATTGGCAACTAAAACAATAAACAAACACAATAATTTTAAACAACAGTCTAACACAACAAATTACTATATCAAATAATATAACATACAACATCTTGATAGGAGGAAAAGTGAAACTAGAAATGTACACTACAAAGCAGTTGGTGCACCACCTTATGAACAATGTCACAAAATTATCAGGTCTGCGTCCAAGGTTGTTCTTCAAGTCATCCTTTTTATTTAATTACAATTTAAATTAAACATATCAAAAAAACTGTGTTGAGTAGACCAGCCAATGCGTTTCGTCCAAAAACATTGGACTTCTTCAGGGCATTTGCGAGGCGCTCCTAACATATGGCGTCGAAGTATCCGTGGTGAATTTGTATAATCAGCATATGGATATGGCTGTAGAAAGGACAACTGGATCACTCTGTATATGTTTGAAAATGAATGAAAGATGCTACGTTTCCCTGACCTTATCTCGGAAGGAGACGACACCGCACTCCTGCTTTTGCACTTAATATGGTGTGGAACTGTTGATTTCATCTGCTTTGGCCCACCTTAACTTGTGTGTGACCAGACCAATCTCTATATGTGGATGTATTTTGGAAGTCCGGTATCTACTAATAAGACGTAGCATCTTTCATTCATTTTCAAACATATACAGAGTGATCCAGTTGTCCTTTCTACAGCCATATCCATATGCTGATTATACAAATTTACCACGGATACTTCGCGCCATATGTTAGGAGCGCTTCGCAAAAGCCCTGAAGAAGTCCAATGTTTTTGGACGAAATGCGTTGGCTGGTCTACTCAACACAGTTTTTTTGATATGTTTAATTTAAATTGTAATTAAATAAAAAGGATGACTTGAAGAACAACCTTGGACGCAGATCTTATAATTTTGTGACATTGTTCATAAGGTGGTGCATCAACTGCTTTGTTTTGTTAAACTTTGTTAAGTCCAGTTGTGGACTGCACCGTGACAGTGGGTGCTTACATTGTGTGCACACGTATTTGGGGTACTTCCCATGGTTTATATAAAATTGGGGATAGCAGGTTAGGTGCTAGTTTCTGTAGGGTTCCACTGTCAATGACTGTATGTTTCTAGAAATGTACACTGTACACAAGTCCCATGCTAAGGCTTCCCTTACTGCCCCATAAAGGATCCATTTATTTAGGTGATGGTTTCAAGTATCACCAGCAGAGCTGTCTCGTCATATATACCTTGAATGCAGTAACCTCTGAACACTGCTTGCAGTCCCTTAGCATACTGGGTGTGCTTATAACCATGCTTGTTGAAATTTTGAGTTTCCTTACTTCATACAATGTACTGGGGGAGTAATCCACTTATCTTTTAACCCCCTTATACCAACAATGTTTGTCGAACAGTTCATTAATGGGCATATCATCACAGCTGTGAACCCCATATTCACATTAGTGCTGTGCTCTGTGGACACTAAAGTAGAACTCTCAAAGTTCAGAATTTAGGTTACCTTACCTTTGGCAATGGTCCTCCAATAACCATGAAATATTGGCTCCACCAGCAGGCACTCTTTTCCAGGCCAGAAGAACAGGGACATGGCGTTGACTCACAGCTTTCTAGACTTTTAGCCTTGAAGTGAACTGACGTGAATGAATCACAAGTGCTCAGTGAGTACTCACTGAGTACAGCGCCAGTCAAGGAGCTTGCTCAGATGCTTGCATTTGTTAAGACAATCAATTTGGACAAATGTCAGTCACAATAAGTTGACTCAGTAACTCTCAGTAAGCACAGTTGATGCCTCAGTTTTCTGCATATTAATTACAAAGACCATGAGTACCTTTAAAGTCACTTTCACTCCTTTTCTCACGCAGCATTTTATATCAAGGTAGTCGGTCGGGTTCACAAACCTCTTCATATGCCAAAAGGGTGCAAAGGGTTGGTGGTGTAATGTTGATTTCCTCCTCACAAAGGTCACTCATTGCCAGTGTTGAGGCCTGCCACAAAGCACTTAAATATATGTGTGGAGCAATGCAGGATTTATTGGTGAAAGTAGAGCACTAAGAAGCTGTAGGCACCGCAGAGGACAGGCTCCAAAAGACTAGAACCCTCTCTGATGTCAGCCATATAGTGATCTCATCACATTCCAAAGAATGAGTTTAAAAGAGAGCTTAAAATAAAGAAAGGGCACCCAACAACAGACAGCATGACCTAATTCAACATCTCAGATGCATGAGGGACACCAGGAATCTGGACTGCTATGTTGTACCAAATATTGCGCCACCAGAAATTCAGCACAGTATGCCTCCTGTCCCGTCAATGCATCTGTGCATTACGTTGGAAAACGAGGCAGTATCTGTGAGGCCTGCACAAATAACATGACTACATTTGTCCTTCACTGGGAACCAAACACCCAATTGTAGCGCCTGACTCTCAGAGGGTAGCGTTGCAGAGCAGTCTGAGGCTTTACTCAAGGGAGGTGGTGTGGGCTAGTAATCGCCATTTGCAGGTGCGCAGAAATAACACTCAATAATTGATTGTCCAGTCTGTACTTTGCTTTATAAAAGTAAGAGTACATTTATTAACCACACACACTACTCAATACTATGCACCAATTTACAAATATACATAAGCTGCTGGAATTACTTTGTGACATTGCGTAACATCTCCACCCCTCCCAAAAGGGGGTGGGGTCTAGTACCACCACTCCCATGTATGCACATCATCTTGCCCCCTAATGCAGTGTGTTGAGCCTAACCTGGAGCGAGGGCCCTGCGCACTGGCACCATCCCAGTGGCGACCCACCCCATTACCTCAACGCGCATTAAAAATGGGGACACCTGCCTTGGTGACACATAACCCTGACTGAGCATTTCCTACTGACCATAAAGTATGCACCTCTATATCTTAAGGGCTAGCAGTCTGGGTCTTCACCTAAGTGCAGCAGCAAGAATACATGTTAACGCACACCTTAGAATGACAGTACTCATCACCTTTGTTGGACATTAGAATGCATTGCAATTACAGCCCCTAAGGGCATCACAGATGAAATCACAGGATTACGCCTATACAGCCAGACTCCTAGCAGGAGTGTCTGGCAACATAACCCACTTTGCTTATGACATCACCTTACACAGGTACCTTCACATTACATATGTGACCTTCAGTCCCTCTAAAAGGAATAACCGTGAGTAAATGCAGTTCTGGTGCAATTACACCTCTTCACCTGCAGGGGATGCCCTTCTCCAGACATCCCCAACTCAGCCCTTCACTCCATGAAGCCCTTCGCAAAACACCCTCAGCTGTAGAACAAAAGTTCAGCCCAGAAGGTGTATTACAGCATGTTGAGCCCTTGAGGGGTTATCCTTATGAACTCCCTAGGAAACTTAGGGAGGGACTTTTCTTCGTGCTAGGGGGTGACTGCGCTTCTCCAGCAGCTCCCCAGCACCCTTGCAGCAAGTTGGTGGTAACCCCGTCCTCCTGGGGCCACCACAAGCACCAAAATACAGATTCTCCAATGCCTGGCAAGGCATTATGGGGCGCTTCAGCTCCGCTTTCTGCATATTGTATGAGCGGCTCTCCCGCTGTGCCGGGGAGAGCCGCGCGGACTTGCTGGCGGCTTTGCCGCACCTTTCGGCCTCGGTGGGGGGCCTGGTCCCACCCGGACCCCCAGGTAAGGGATACGGCTCGGGGAGCCCACCCCCGGCCGCTCCTGCCAATTTTCGGGGTCCGGTTCCACCCGGGCCCCTCCTCCATCGTACGGGGTCCCGGGTGCCATCGTACGGGGTCCCGGTCCCACCCGGGACCCCCGCAGGACCTCCTCGTTGGAGGGCAGCCCGGGGAGCCCACCCCTGGCTGCCCCCGCCGGCTCCCCGCACGGCCAGCACCATCATGTGCTGCCGCGGGAGCCGGCAAGGCATTTCTGGCCTGCCCGCTCCAGCGGGCAGACGCGCCGGACCTCGGGGGGAGTGCGGCTGCACTCCCCCAGCCTCCGCCTGCTTTTCGGGGCCCGGGGATGGGGTCCCGAGCCCCCAGACATCTTCGGGGGCGCGACGGCGCTCCTCAATCTTGCGGTCTTCGGGGCCCGGATATGGGGTCCCGGGCCCCGCCTCTCATCACGGGGAGCGCGACGGCGCTCCCGACTGCTCTGCTTCGGTGGGGGCCAGGGTGGGCTCCTGGACCCCGTGGGGAATATCTTCACGGGGAGCGCAACGGCGCTCCCCGACTTGACTTCGGGGCCCGGGGATGGGGTCCCGGGCCCCCTATGGCCACTCTTCGTGGGGGGGCGCGACGGCGCTCCCTCGCCCCCGTCTTCACTTGCTCGGCGGGGGCCAGGGTGGGCTCCTGGCACCCCGTGTGGAGGGACATCTTCACGGGGAGCGCGACGGCGCTCCCGGCTTGCTTCGGGGCCCGGGGATGGGGTCCCGGGCCCCTCTTGGGTCACCTTCACGGGGAGCGCGACGGCGCTCCCAGGCTTCCCTTCCTCCCCAGGGGTCAAAGGTCGCTCACCTTCCGGGGGCCATATCTCAGCCCCTGGGGGTCCGATCTGCCCCATTTTCGAGTCCTCTGGCTCCTGGTGGCCAGCCCCAGCCACGGGGAACACTCTCCTTCGCCCTCAGGGTCTATGAGAGGGGGGATTCGGCAGGGAGCTGTCTTCACTGGCTCCCTGCGCCAGCCTTTCGCCTGTCTCTCCTCCTTGGCCTCTCTTCTCCCTGCGCAGAGGCCCCTGCTTCTGCGCACTGGTCCTGGGCTCTTCTTCTGGTGCTGGCAGGGCCCTGGGGGACAGTCAGGGGTTCCTCCTTCCAACTGCCCATTGCGCCCAGGCTCCAGCACCTTCCGCCTCCGCAGACCACACCCAAGAGAGAGCTTCTCTTCCTGTCCAAGCACTTTTTAAAAGTTGAGTAGGGGGCTGGCAGGAAGTCTCTGTTTGTCCTATCAAACAGCGACACATCACTTCCCTGCCCCTGCTCCCTCCTCCTGGTCCAGCCTCTGGGCTTGTTCAAAATGGCGTCGTCCAGGGTCTCTGGCCACATGGTCTCTGAAACAAGACCCTTTCCCCAGTGCTGCCTTCATCTTGGTTCAGCTTGGTGCCTGGCACCCAGCGACAGCTGCTGATGGATTAGCCTGTAGCTCCACCTATCTCCTCTCCTGGGAGGGAAGATCTTGGCTCTGGGAAGAAGGGTCATTAATCTAACCTGCCAGGGCCAGACCCCAGCCAGGGACTCAGAGAAATATGACATTCCTGGATGACCCAAAAGCAGTACAAATATGACTTTGGACTCTGCAGAATACTTCTTTTCACATCCGCTACCGTGGACTTTAGTGTGTGTCTGGAATCTGTAGGCCTTATGGAAGTTAATCTAACACATGGGCTCCACATTCCCATAGGGGAATAATGAAGTGAAAAACACAGTAAAGCACACTGACTTTCCCTGGCATGTTCCTTCCTAGTGTATAAGGCCTATTCCGTGTCACCACCCAATTCTGCATAAGTCCTGCCACACCATTCATTTTGTAGCTGCTCCTGGACTGCGCACGCTAGGAATCTCCCTGCGCAGCCCCTACATGTGTGCACACGCATGTACACAGGTGTCTGCATGTAACCAGCCCGGTGCCCCTTACTCCAGCTGCTGCGCAGCGGCCTAGTCAAGCTAGGGGCACACCAGTAAAATCCACATGCAGTCTCTTCCATCATGAGTTCACTGTGGATGAGTCCCAATTTACGAGGCTCTCCCACAGTAAAAGCTCAACAATTAGGTGCTCAAAAAGCGAAAAATCCGGGCGGCCCATAGTGTCAGAACCACCTTCTAACAATTACATTGCCAATTCCCCCATGCAACACATGGCTCAGGGAAGGGCTGTAGGGCTGTAGTTCCACCAAGGACACAAAAGTATTTCCATTTCATACATGTTTCTGATCTCTTCTGCATGGTCATCAGGAATTTAAGGTAAGGACTGGGATCAATATACCTGCATAACTAGGGGCATGGTAAGAACGTCCTTTTTATTCATAAGCAAACCAGGGTGGCCCTAGTAGTTTCCATCCTCTTGTGTTCATTCTCAATTTGAGGTAGAGGTCACTCTTTTTAGGAAGCTCCTTTTAGGTGGTACTAGGAAGGAATAATTAAGAGCTGCCTATGCCGTTTGGGAGAGTATGTTTATCAACTACTTAGCCTCTATTTATTTGTGTCTATTGCCTTGCCTTTTTTTCTTCGATACAGTCTATTCTTGCTCTACATTCCCGTTGTGTTCTTGTCCTACCTTTCCATGTCTAGTTTCTTCAGTCCAGTACATGAACAGTTTGGCTCCTAACTGTGCCCTTCCACTGTGTTCTTTCAGACTAGCCATATACATCATCTTTGTGGGATATTTCCTGCCCTGTTGCTAGTGGCATGCACACATGTTTATGTAGTCAGAGGCCACTAGCCACAACCTTTAGACTTTAATATTAAACTGTGATTTGCTTATTTTTGTTCTAATTCCTGTGAGAAATTTAATTATTAGTTGGGGTGAATGGTAGTCCACCAGAAGTAATATTGGAACTGTTTTTGTTCGGTCCATTAAAGGTTTCAGTAATTTAAACTTGAGCTCAACAGACAGCTTAACTTAAGAAAATGTGTAAAGCATTTGGAAGTACCAAAACAGTTAAAAAGTCAAATACACAACACAATAAAAATCCTACTCCAGGTCGGATAAAGAGATCACGATCCTCCCGATCAGAAGTTTTAACTTCTGACTTAGTCTCAAAAATGGAAGTCAAAAATCCCCAGCGGGGCAAGACAGCAGGCTGTGCCTGAGATTGGTTTCTCAAGGCCAGAGAGCTGCCGCACAAAGTCCTGGTGAAGCCACTGACATTTGGCGAGAAAGAACCAAATGGGTGAAACTCAAAATTCACACCCGAAGAAAGTACCTTACCGGACGGATACTTTTGATGCCTTCACCCAGTCAAGAATTCAACCTTCAGACTTAGTCACTTTTTTGGTCCTTGTATTCCTCCAGTGGGGCAAGGCTGCAAGCTATAGCCAAACAGGGTTACACGAAGCTGGATACCTTCTCTGTGACATATACTCTGACTCCTATATAAAGACCCCAGAACCTTGGGGACACCACTTAGGTGTCAGGAATCACTCCAGTAGAAGACCCAAACAGGGTTCAGAGCAGGTCCAGTTGCAAATGGTCAGGTGGGCTTGTCAGGAAATTGGGCTTCTTGCACCTATTGTGTCCCTGTAGCTTAATAGGTGGTCAGCCCACTGACCCTCGGAGTCAACTTCTTAGTCCTGGGTACAAGTCGAAACTGGTCCGGCCCTTGGGGGTCTCCTCACATGTCACGACAGCAGTTGCAGTCCTTCTGTCTTCCACAGGTACGGAGGTGTTCTGAAGAGGGTGCTGAGGGTTCCACATTCATGACCAGTGCCAGCCTAAGGGTGGGGAAAACTCGTGGCCACTCCCTAAACAATGGGTTAAAAATCCCCGATGGTGACCCTATTCACTTTTGCATCACTTCATTTGTGTTTTACTGTTAACTATTCAACAGTGTTCTTTCCTACCTCAAACCAACATTGTAGAACCCTTTTCCCCTTTGAAGAGCTTTGTGTGTCCACCCAGAGGTATATCAAGGGAAATGAGTAATCCCTCGCCTGTGATCACAGTAATCTGGTTCTTGGGGGCAGCTCTTCTCCCACTGGGAGTGGAGCCTGTCTGGCAAACAGAACTATAAGCTAGCAGGACAATAATGAGGGCAGACCCAAGAGTGAGCCATTTGTGACATGCAGGTCCCTGTGAAGATAATTAAGTTCCTGGGCACTGTCCAAATGGTCATTCTGTTGGAGGAACAGGACAACTCCACCTACACAGCACCTCTTGTCTCAGCCCTGGGAACCACTTCACATCTAATCAAAGGAGCCATTCAGTCCCCGGGTGACAGTGAATAGTTGTAGAAAGGCACATTTGGCTGAGGCAGAAAAATTACAACTTTCTAAAAGTGCAATTTTCAAAATAGTAATTTAAAATTCAACTTGATCACTAAGGTGAATTTTAAGTTACTAATAAAACAAGAATGTTTCTAGCTATTCCCAAACAGAATTTTTGCATCATAAGGTGTTATAATGTAACCCAGTGCTTTCCTTTGGGAGGGCCAGCCCTGCTACAGAGAAAAATCACTTTGAGGGGGTCCAGTCTCAGGACATGTAAAACATGAAATATACATGTCCCACTTTTTAAATACCATGACTCTTCCCTATGGGTGACCTATATGTATTAACAAGGAAGCTTACCCCTGGCAAAAGGTTTATTTTGGCAGGCCAAATTGGAAGTTTTAAAACTGTCACACAGGCTTCAGAGACAGGGCTGGAGACAAGCTTTGCATTATCACTTTAGTGGAGGCATAATATGTGCTGATGTCCACTAGTGATATTCAATTTGTAGGTCCTGCGTACACTTTTGCACCATATACGAGGGACTTATAGGGAGATAAATATGCCAATCAGGAGTGTACTCAATTGTTACATTTTTTTAGAGGTCAGAGCATATGCACAGAGCATATGCACATATGCAGTGCACCAAAGTGCAGTCAAAACAACAGCATCATCAGTCTAGACAAAATGGGGGTGACCATACATAAAGCAACATTTTCCTACAATTCCCATTTGTACCATTGGTATTCTCCATCTGTTCCTAATCAGCCATTCCTGTCATCTGCTACACTTCATCTAGTATGAAAATGAAAAGTTTTTTTTGTCCTCACTTCCCATAAACTTTAAAGACTAGCCTGTAGGTATGATGAAACCTAGCACTGTATAAGGTCAGGAAACCAAGTGAAACACCTGTCACTTGTTGCAAAGACAAATCATTTATCCTTTTAGATGTACAGTCACAAATTGAATATGATACAAAAGAGCATTAGACCAATGTTGGGGCAATGTAATTATGAATCATAATAAGTGGCTTGCACTGCTGTATATCAACATAAAGAATATTATGGTGCTAGAATATCGAGAAACAAATATAGATATGTATATAGTGCATATAGTGAAGTATAGATTTACTATTCCTAAGTCCACATCTATGTACCTTGAACATATATGTACTACATATGTGCACATATGCAGAGTTAGGTAGAGAAAATCTAGACTGTGTGAGAAGTTGGCCTGGCATATGCTGTCCACTAGTTATAGTGGGCACCTTGCACCAGTCCAAACGACCTTTATTGATGGTAGGTTAAAAGACAACCTTTATTGAAAGCTATCCTAGTGGTAGCTATGGAGAGCAGCCTTCAGGCTAAGTCTTGAAGGAGTGTTAAGCTGTTTGTTTTACCAGTCTATAATCTCATGAATGACCAAATGAAAGGAGAACCACACCAGGTATATATATAAAATATATGTATTTATTACTAAACACTACCCACTAGTCTCTTTATGAGGCTAGAGGTCGAAATACACAAGTTACAAGTCAAATAACACAGTAAATTAGCACAATATACGATTACCCTAGGGGCGTACTCAAACCATATATTAAGAAAGTGGTATAAGAACCACGACTTGACTAGACACAAGGCCTAGAGCCTGTAGAATCGCTGGGACCCCAAGGAACCACCCAAGGTAGTGACACAGGGGACCCACGGGGGACGTGTGCAGTGTGTGAACACAGTTGCGAGCTCCGTTAGCGTCTATGAGGAAAGTCGCGGTTAGAGTTTTAAAGTTTAGGGACACTTCAGGGTGGACTAGGAACAAACCCTTTTGGACTTAGAGGGTTCTAGGGCTAACAGCCATGGGAGCACCATAGTACTCGTGTTACCTCACCCAGGGAAGCCGGGTGCACAGGTGTCAAATGGTGTCGGGCCGCGCCGTCGTTTTCAATGGCCGCTGGCTGAAAAGTGCTGCTGCCGAGAAGCTGCGAAGTGTCCGAAGAGATCCAAGCCTGGATTGAGGATGAGAAGAACCTGAAAGCAGAGGGGACAGAGTCTAGGTCACTAGCCAGTGACCAGGGGCACAATAGTCGAATACCCACCGATGTCGGGTGCTTCAAGTTCGAAGAGGTGAAGATTGTCTCTGCAGCCACGAGGACCAGGAGGCGTCGACGACAACCAGGAGCTGGAATCGAGCTGTCCCACATAGGTAGTAGCTGACTGCGGTGTCAGTGCCCAGATTGGACCCAACAAGCCTTGGTAACAGCAACCCATGCAGAAAGAGAACAAGGGCTTCGGAGTGGACCAGCGAGGTTCGAGGGACTCCCCAAGCAAAGGAGAGTCAGGGCAGGCCTGGAGCAACTAGGGAGGCCCATTGAAATCAGAGATGTCCTTCTCAGGGACCCACAAGTTGACGGACAAGGGATTGCAAAGGGACCTCAAGCGGAATCACAAAATGGCAGCCCACGGGTCACTTGGAGTGGCCAGGCCAGCAATCTTTGGTGGATTTACTGCTCGGGGTTGGGGCTACAAATAACCCAAAGCACAGCCTCTAGGAGTGACCAAAAGCTTATGCACTTGCAAATGTGCACGGTGTCCAGAGATTCCGGTTCAACGGTACCCACGAGGGCTACGGGTCTCAGATTTGCTGAAGACTCGGGTCAGCCTCTGGGAAGTCTGGAAATCTACCACCTGGGTTGCAGGGTCATCGGCGTCCAGCGGGAGCTTCAGAGATGCAGACTGGACAGATGCGTCTTTGGTGCCTGCCAAGCAGGGGAGTAACTCCTTTACTCCAAGGGAGATTCTTCAGTCATCTGGCGTTTAACAGATCGTCGAAGGTCCAGGATTCAGTTTCAGAGTTTCGTCCAGGGATATCTAAAGTCCTGTTGCCAGGGGTTCCTTTCTTATACCCAAGGAAGGGGTTGGACTAACTCAGGGGACCCACCTATGGGAGGGTTTGGAAAGAGGGGTGGCTACACCAATTTCCTTTGTCTAGTTTCGCGCCAGAGCAGGGGCTGGCAGCCCCTGCAACCGGTTTGAACTGGGGTATGCACAGGGACACCAAATTTGCCCCCAGTGCAGGACTTCAAAGCACTCAGAGAGTGCTCCCACCCAGCCCCAATACACTAAAGCCTGTCTGGGAGGTGGTAACACCTCCCTGTGACAGGAAACCTATTGTCCAGGCCTCCCTGCCGGAGTTTCGGTCAGCAGTAGGAGGCCAGACTCGTGTCTGTGGCTGCAGCATCCATTTTGTGATGCCAGGGCTCTGTTTAGCTGGTACCGGGTATACCGGTGCTGTCATGTCTCTCCCTCTAGAAGGGTGGGATCATACTCCCACACCAGGTACTGGTGTGGGGGTATGATTCCAAGGTGTTTGACACCAAACACGACATGTTTCCGTGCAGCCATCCCAAAGTTAGCATTTACCGTTGAGATATAATGCACTTAAGAGTATATGGTCAGGCTGCACTCACAGACAACCCTGGAGGATAGATTCCGAAGGCTGCAGAGGGGCTCTGCTCATGCATGGGCACCCTCTCCCATAAAACCAAGCACCCTGCCTTCAGGATTGACAAGGCCTGCCATAGGGGTGACTGATAGGTTTATATGTGCAGTGACAGGAGAGATATAGTGAACCTATATCTTAGTAAGGGGTGCATGCACCACCTTACCCAGGCTGCTGGAGCAGACCTGTGGTGTCATTTTGGAAGGCTTTCCAGGGGTGGCATAATACATGCTGCAGCCCCTGGTAGGCCTCTGGGGTACCTATGCCCTGGGTACATAGAAAACCATATACTAGGGACTTATAAGGGCACCCCAGAATCCAATCTGAAGTGTACCTAAGGCACATGGAATCCATTTTAGAGAGGAAGCAGCTAGGCTGGGGTCCTGGATAGCAGGGCCCCAGCCAGACTAAAGTCGAAAAACAGTGAAACATCAGCAAAAAGTGGGGGTAACCATAAGAAGCAGATCCTACTCTCCTACACAACCCCCCCCCCAAACGCAGGGACATTAAACTAACCTTGACCAGTTGAGTCTTCATGTTCTAAGTGGAAATATCTGGAGAGTCCATCTGCATTGGCATGGCTACTCCTAGGTCTATGTTCCACTGTATAGTCCATCCCCTGTAGGGAAATGGGCCACCTCAAAAGTTTGGGGTTTTCACCCTTCATCTGTTTTAGCCATAAGAGGGGCTTATGGTCTGTCTGGACTAGGAAGTGAGTGCCAAACAAGTATGGCCTCTGCTTCTTCAGTGCCCAAACCACAGCAAAGGCCTCCCTCTCAATGGTTGACCAACGTTTCTCTCTGGGGCTCAGCCTTCTGCTAATAAAAGCTACTGGCTGATCCTGACCTTCATTATTCAACTGTGACAGTACAGCCCCTACCCCCAACTCACATGCATCTGTTTGGACAATGAACTTTTTGGAGTAATCAGGACTTTGTAGAATGGGAGCAGTGCACATGGCCTGCTTCAGGTCATCAAATGCCTTTTGACAGCTGACTGTCCACTGAACCTTTTTGGCATTCTCTTAGAGGTTAAGTCATTCAGGGGTGTCACTATAGATCCATACCCCTTGACAAATCTTCTGTAATACCCAGCCAGGCCTAAGAAGGCTCTCACCTGAGTCTGGGTAGTTGGAGCAACCCAGTCCATGATGGTCTGGATTTTGCTCTGCAATGGTTGAACCTGGCCTCCACCCACAAGGTGGCCCAGGTATACAACCTGACTCTGCCCTATCTGGCACTTAGTAGCCTTGATAGTTAGGCCTGCTTTTGCAGGGCCTCCAAAACATTTCTGAGGTGGACCAGGTGATCCTCCCAGGTGGAGCTAAAGACAGCAATATCATCTAGATATGCTGCACTATAGGCTTCCAGACCTGTAAGGACTGTATTCACCAACCTCTGAAAAGTGGCAGGTGCATTCTTCAACCCAAAGGGCATCACCACAAATTGATAATGCCCACTAGGGGTAGAAAATGTTGTTTTTGGCTTTGCATCATCAGCTACTCTGATCTGCCAGTAGCCAGCTGTCAAGTCAAATGTGCTCAGAAACTTGGCTGAGGCCAAAGTATCTATAAGCTCATCTGCCCTTGGGATGGGATGGGCATCAGTCCTAGTGACTGCATTGAGACCCCTGTAGTCTACACAAAACCTCATCTCTCTCTTACCACCCTGGGTGTGAGGCTTGGGTACCAAGACTACTGGACTAGCCCAAGGGCTATCTGAGGGTTCAATGACTCCCAAATCCAACATATTTTGGACCTCTGTCCTGATACAATCCCTGACATGATCAGGCTGCCTGTAGATTTTATTCTTGACAGGCAGACTGTCCCCAGTGTCCACTTCATGAGTGCACCAGGTAGTCTGACTAGGTGTCAGGGAGAACATATGCCTGAACTGGCTGAGAACTTTTCTGCAGTCAGTTTGTTGCTGGATAGTGAGGCTGCCTGCCAAGGCTACACCATCTACTGATCCATCCTCAGGGTTCTGAGAGAGCAGGTCAGGGAGTGGATCACTCTCTTCCTCCTGTCCCTCATCAGTAGCCATGAGCAAGCCCATGTCTGCCCTGTCGACATATGGTTTCAATCTGTTGACATGAAGTACCCTGTGGGGACTCCTGGGAGTTCCAAGGTCCACCAAATAGGTAACCTCTCCCTTCTGTTCAACAATTGTATGGGGGCCACTCCACTTATCTTGGAGAGCTGCTGGGGCCACTGGCTCCAACACCCACACCTTCTGTCCTGGCTGGTACACAGTCAGCACAGCCTTTGGTCATGCCAGGTCTTTTGTAATTCCTGGCTAACCTCAAGGTTTTTAGTTGCCTTTTCATGTACTCTGCCATCCTGGAGCGGAGACCAAGTACATAGTCTGCTATGTCCTGTTTAGGGGTTTGAGAGGTAACTCCCATCCCCCTTCACCAGACACAATGGGCCCCTAACAGGATGGCCAAACAAAAGTTCAAAAGGGCTGTAACCAACCCCTTTTGAGGCACCTCCCTGTAGGCAAATAAAAGGCAGGACAAAAGGACGTCCCATCTCCGCCTAAGCTTCTCTGGGAGACCTTTGATCATGCCCTTCAAGGTTTTGTTGAATCTCTCATCTAAACCATTGCATTGTGGGTGATAGGGTGTGGTGAATTTATAATTCACTCCTCACTCCTTCCACATTGCAGTCAAGTAACCAGACATGAAGTTTGCACCCCTGTCTGATACTACCTCCTTAGGAAAACCCACCCTTGAGAATATTCCCAAGAGGGCCCTTGCCACCACAGGGGCTGTGGTGGTCCTAAGTGGAATAGCTTCTGGGTACCTAGTGGCATGGTCCACCACCTCAAGGATAAATCTGTGCCCAGAGACTGTCTGCGGATCCATAGGACCAACTATGTCAATCCCCACTCTTTCAAAGGGAACCCCCACCACAGGTAGTGGTATCAGGGGGGCCTTTGTGGTTCCACCTGCCTTCCCACTGGCTTGACAGGTGACACAGGAGCGACAAAACTCCTTGGTGTCTTCAGACATGTGGGGCCAATGAAAGTGAGGGACAATTCTGTCCCAGGTCTTGTTTTGGCCCAGGTGACCTGCTAGGGGAATATCATGGGCTACTGTTAATAGGAAGCCCCTAAACTTCAGAGGTATTACCAACCTCCTGGTGGCACCAGGCTTGGGGTCTCTACTCTCTGAGTATAGGAGTCCATCATCCCAATAGACTCTATGGGATCCACTAGCATTCCCAGCAGCCTGTTGTCTGAGGGGTTCAAGAGAGGGGCAGCTCAGCTGCTCCTGGCTCAGATCTGCCCTGGAAGGGCCCCCTGTCCCCAAGAACTCAACCTGATCAGGTTCAAGATCCTCTGGGACAGTTCCTTCTTCAGGACTAAGATCATCTCCCTCAGGAGACTGATCTGTACTCTGAGTCAGGGGGGAAGGCACTGCCTTTACCCTGCTGCTCCTCCTCTTGGGAGGCACCTGGTCCATTATTCCAGAATCCAGGGCCTGTTCAGTGTTTGACATTTTGGCCTGTGACCTGGTCACAGCAAAAACATGTGCAGGGATCCCCAGCATTTCTGCATGGGTCCTGAGCTCCACTTCTGCCCAAGCTGAAGTTTCTAGATCATTGCCAAGCAAGCATTCAACAGGGAGGTCTGCACTTACCACAACTTTCTTGAGGCCAGTTACCCCTCCCCAGGAGAAATTAACAACTGCCAAGGAATGGTCTGTCCTGACATTGCTAGCATTGGTCACTTGGTACATCTCACCAAGTATAATCTGCTCAGGAGCCACAATATCTTTTGTCACCATTGTGACACTTGCTCCTGTGCCCCTGAATGCCAAAGCCTCTCTTCCATTGATTAAAGGCTGCTGTCTGTATTTGCCCAGATTACTGGGACTCACAAATAAGGAGGCCATATCCATGCCTCCATCACAGATCAGCATAGCCTGAGTTGGCACTCTGACTAGGCCAGAGCCCACCTCAGATCCCAGGGTTAACCCTACTACACCCTTACTTGGGACACCACCATTTGTAGCTGCACTAGGGGGAACAGTGCCTTAGGGGCAATGGTGGCTGGAGTTGAGTCTTTGGACTTTGTACAGTCACTTGTCCAATGGGTTTTCTGCTTACAGATTTTACACCATGGTTTCTTCTGGCCTTTACCTTTGTTAGATTGGGACTCCCCCCCAGATGAAGATTTTTGGGGACCTTGAGAAGACTTCTGGTCTTTACCCTTTTCCCCACCCTTGTCAGAGTTCTTAGAATCTTGCTTCTTGGGGTCACCACCTTGGTTCTGTACCTTCTGCTTCACCCTGGTTCTGACCCATTTGTGTGCCTTCTTTCCCAATTCTTGGGGAGAGGTCAGATCAGAGTCCACCAGGTACTGATGCAACAGCTGATTTTGACAATTATTAAGGATCTGCTCCCTCATAATTAAGTTGTACAATCCTTTGAAATCACACACCTTGCTGCCAAGCAACCAGCCCTCCAGAGCCTTAGTAGCACAATCTACAAAGTCCACCCAGTCCTGTGTCTGTGCCTTTTGGGTATCTCTGAACTTTAACCTGTATTGTTCAGTGGTTAGGCCAAACCCATCTATCAGTGCACTCTTCAGGACCTGGTAATCATCAGCATCCTCTTCTCTTACAGTGAGGAGCTTGTCTCTACCTTTGTCTGCAAAGGAGAGCCACAAGATTGCTGCCCACTGCTCCTGGGGGACCCTCTGAACTTTACAGGCCCTTTCCAGTGCAGTAATCCATTTGTGGATGTCATCCCCACTCTGGTAGGGAGGGACAATCTTGCTTAGGTTTCTATGGTCATGAGACCTTTCCCTACCACTAGGGAAGTTGCTGCCACCATGGGACTCTAGTCCCAACTTTCTTCTTGTTCTTTGAAGCTCTAGGGACTCCCTATCTAAAGCTACCTGCTCTCTTCTGATTCTAAGCTGAGCTTCTTCATACTTGAGCAGTCTCTCTTTCCTTTCATGAGAGGGTTCCCTCCTATGAGAGGAAACAGAGGTCCCTATTGAGGTGTCAGAATGGTTAGACTCCTGAGAAGGAGATCTTGACCTTCTAGGCACACTCTCAACTCTTCCTGGTGGGACAAAGAGGGGGCCATTCTGGTCCTCTTCCTCATCTGCAGGAGGAGCTGGATTTTCCAGGGTAAGATTATTGTCATCTTCCTGGCCAGCTTCAGAGGTCAGGTCATGGGATTCTTCACCCCTTGGCCCTTCCTCATTTGCTGCCCCACCCTCTCTGCCTACCCCTTCAGACCCTGAGGCCTTCTGGAGATCATCCAACAGCAGTACCTCTATGAGGCGTTGGGTGTTTGCAGTTTTTCCTGTCTTCAATTTCCTAGCATTACACAATGCTCTCAATTCCAAGAATTGGAGGTTGTCATACTTGGATGGTGGAAGCCCTTGGGCTTCTGGCAGGGACCCACTGGCTCCTGGCTTTGAAGACATCACTAGTGAGGTGTGGTGTATGCACTCCCTACTCTAGTGTGGCCTACTAAACTCTCTTGAGTTGTAGAAAGGGTGTGATAAGCCCTTGACACACAACTCTAAGTTCAGTAGAACTTACTGTAACCTTAAGCTTGAATTATATGTACCTCAGGTACCTTTTAGTGGTTTTCAGTTAGTCACTCACTTGAGATTATCTGGTAAAACAAAGGCAAGCTTGAATCCAACCGCTGCACACCAATGTGAGAAGTTGGCCTGGCATATGCTGTCCACTAGTTATAGTGGGCACCTTGCACCAGTCCAAACGACCTTTATTGATGGTAGGTTAAAAGACAACCTTTATTGAAAGCTATCCTAATGGTAGCTATGGAGAGCAGCCTTCAGGCTAAGTCTTGAAGGAGTGTTAAGCTGTTTGTTTTACCAGTCTATAATCTCATGAATGACCAAATGAAAGGAGAACCACACCAGGTATATACATAAAATATATGTATTTATTACTAAATACTACCCACTAGTCTCTTTATGAGGCTAGAGGTCGAAATACACAAGTTACAAGTCAAATAACACAGTAAATTAGCACAATATACGATTAGCCCTAGGGGCGTACCAAACCATATATTAAGAAAGTGGTATAAGAACCACGACTTGACTAGACACAAGGCCTAGAGCCTGTAGAATCGCTGGGACCCCAAGGAACCACCCAAGGTAGTGACACAGGGAACCCACGGGGGACGTGTGCAGTGTGTGAACACAGCCGCGAGCTCCGTTAGCGTCTATGGGGAAAGTCGCGGTTAGAGTTTTAAAGTTTAGGGACACTTCGGAGTGGACTAGGAACAAACCCTTTTGGACTTAGAGGGTTCTAGGGCCAACACCCATGGGAGCACCGTAGTACTCGTGTTACCTCACCCAGGGAAGCCGGATGCACAGGTGTCAAATGGTGTCGGGCCGCGCCGTCGTTTTCAATGGCCGCTGGCTGAAAAGTGCTGCTGCCGAGAAGCTGCGAAGTGTCCGAAGAGATCCAAGCCTGGATCGAGGATGAGAAGAACCTGAAAGCAGAGGGGACAGAGTCTAGGTCACTAGCCAGTGACCAGGGGCACGATAGTCGAATGCCCACCGATGTCGGGTGCTTCAAGTTCGAAGAGGTGAAGATTGTCTCTGCAGCCACGAGGACCAGGAGGCATCGATGACAACCAGGAGCTGGAATCGAGCTGCCCACGAAGGTAGTAGCTGACTGCGGTGTTGGTGCACGGATTGGACCCAACAAGCCTTGGTAACAGCAACCCAGGCAGAAAGAGAACAATGGCTTCGGAGTGGACCAGCGAGGTCCGAGGGACTCCCCAAGCAAGAGAGAGTCAGGGCAGGCCTGGAGCAACCAGGGAGGCCCACTGAAATCAGAGATGTCCTTCTCAGGGACTCACAAGTCGACAGACAAGGGATCGTGAAGGGACCTCAAGCGGAATCATGAAATGGCGGCCCACGGGTCACTCGGAGTGGCCAGGCCGGCAATCTTCGGTGGATTCACTGCTCGGGGCCGGGCTACAAATAACCCAAAGCACAGCCTCTAGGATTGACCAGAAGCTTATGCACTTGCAAATGTGCACAGTGTCCAGGGGTTCCGGTTCCACGGTACCCACGAGGGCTACGGATCTCAGCTTTGCTGGGGACTCGGGTCAGCCTCTGGGAAGTCTGGAAATCCACCACCTGGGTTGCAGGGTCGTCAGCGTCCGGCGGGAGCTTCGGAGATGCAGACCGGACAGATGCGTCTTTGGTGCCTTCCAAGCAGGGGAGTAACTCCTTTACTCCAAGGGAGATTCTTCAGTCATCTGGCGTTTAACAGATCGTCGAAGGTCCAGGATTCTGTTTCAGAGTTTCATTCAGGGATATCTAAAGTCCTGTTGCCAGGGGTTCCTTTCTTATACCCAAGGAAGGGGTTGGACTAACTCAGGGGACCCACCTATGGGAGAGTTTGGAAAGAGGGGTGACTACACCCATTTCCTTTGTTCAGTTTCACTCCAGAGCAGGGGCTGGCAGCCCCTGCAACCGGTTTGAACTGGGGTATGCACAGGGACACCAAATGTGCCCCCAGTGCAGGACTTCAAAGCACTCAGAGAGTGCTCCCACCCAGCCCCAATACACTAAAGCCTGTCTGGGAGGTGGTAACACCTCCCTGTGACAGGAAACCTATTGTCCAGGCCTCCCCTGCCGGAGTTTCGGTCAGCAGTAGGAGGCCAGACTCGTGTCTGTGGCTGCAGCATCCATTTTGTGATGCCAGGGCTCTGTTTAGCTGGTACTGGGTATACCGGTGCTGTCATGTCTCTCCCTCTAGAAGGGTGGGATCATACTCCCACACCAGGTACTGGTGTGGGGGTATAGTTCCAAGGTGTTTGACACCAAACACAACATGTTTCCGTGCAGCCATCCCAAAGTTAGCATTTACCGTTGAGATATAATGCACTTAAGAGTATATGGTCAGGCTGCACTCACAGACAACCCCGGAGGATAAATTCTGAAGGCTGCAGAGGGGCTCTGCTCATGCATGGGCACCCTCTCACATAAAACCAAGCACCCTGCCTTCAGGATTGATAAGGCCTGCCATAGGGGTGACTGATAGGTTTATATGTGCAGTGACAGGAGAAATATAGTGAACCTATATCTCAGTAAGGGGTGCATGCACCACCTTACCCAGGCTGCTGGAGCAGACCTGTGGTGTCATTTTGGAAGGCTTTCCAGGGGTGGCATTATACATGCTGCAGCCCCTGGTAGGCCTCTGGGGTACCTATGCCCTGGGTACATAGTATACCATATACTAGGGACTTATAAGGGCACCCCAGAATCCAATCTGAAGTGTACCTAAGGCACATGGAATCCATTTTAGAGGGGAAGCAGCTAGGGTGGGGTCCTGGATAGCATGGCCCCAGCCAGACTAAAGTCGAAAAACAGTGAAACATCAGCAAAAAGTGGGGGTAACCATAAGAAGCAGATCCTACTCTCCTACAGACTGACTTACCTGTCAATATTTATTTTTATATTTTGTCCTCGATATTCAGTACCCTTGATATTCTGACTTGCATGTTTAGTGTTGCAGCAATAAATGATGAACGGAATGCGGAATAAATCAAACATTCTCCCCTAGTCAAGAGATCTGGGTTAAATTAATCATTCTTTTGCTCACTACACCACTCATTTTTGGACCCAGCCATATGCAAAAATCAGTCTTGACCCTGCTCCTCATGGGAACAGTCCAGCCTGAACTGCCAAGCCGGGTCGTCCCTGGAACTGAAGCAAGCATCCTGGGACCGGTTTCACGATATATCACCCCTCATTAGCCAGGCTAGCTTGAATCCTGTGTCGCAATGGGAAAGGGACCCTTGTCTGGGCATACCCATCACACTTAGGACGAAAAGTGCTGTGGCAACAAATGATGAACGGAATGCTGAATAAATCAAACATTCACCCCAAGTCAAGAGATCTGGGTTAAATCCATCATTCTTTTTATCACTTCGCCACCCCAGTTTGGAACCAGCCATATGAAAATCAGTCTGGACCCTGCTCCTTATAGGAACAGTCCAGCCTGAACTGCCAAGCTGGGTCCTCCCTGGACTGGAAACAAGCATCCTGGGACCGGTTTCGGGGTATATCACCCCATATCAACCAGGCTAGCTTGAATCCAGTGACACAACGAGCAAGGGACCCACGTCTGAGCATACCCATCCCACTTAGGGTGAAAAGTGCTGCAGCAACAAATGATGGACGGAATGCTGAGTAAATCAAACATTCTCCCCCAGTCAAGAGATATGGGTTAAATCCATCGTTCGTTTTCTCACTATACCACCCCAGTTTGGTCCCAGCCATATGCAAATCAGTCTTGACCCTGCTCCTCATGGGAACAGTCCAGCCCCAACTGCCTAGCCGGGTCCTCCCTGGACCGGAAACAATCATCCTGGGACCGGTTTCAAGGTATATCACCCATCATCAGCCAGGCTAGCTTGAATCCAGTGGCACAGCGAGCCCTAAGTGGGATGGGTATGCCCATGTGGAGCAGTGTCAAGACTGATTTGCATATGGCTGGGTCCAAACTGGGGTGGCATAGTGAGCAAAAGAATGATGGATTTAACCCAGATCTCTTGACTGGGGTGAATGTTTGATTCTTTCAGCATTCCATCCATCATTTGTTGCTGCAGCACTTTTCGCCCTAAGTGGGATGGGTATGCCAAGACTTGGGTCCATTGCTCACTGTGCCACTGGATTCAAGCTAGCCTGGCTGATGAGGGGTGTTACCCCGTAACCGGTCCCAGAATGCTTGTTTCCGTTCCAGAGAGCACCGGGCTTGGCAGTTTGGGCTGGACTGTTCCCATGTGGAGCAGGGTCATGACTGATTTGTATATGGCTGGACCCAAACTGGGGTAGCATAGTGAGCAAAAGAACGATGGATTTAACCCAAAACTTGACTGGGGGTTGAATGTTTGATTCTTTCAAAATTCCATCCATCATTTGTTTTGCCGCAGCACATTGCATGTTTAGTAGGCACACCTAATAAGTGGATACTTTTCTCAATTCTGGATATTTATATAGTTTTAAATGGTTGCTGTGCAAAATATTCTGATAATCCAGACAAAAAACAGTGTTTCACATTTTATTTTGTACTCATGATGCGTGGTTTTTTGTGGTAAGTTGTAGTTCCCTTTTAAAGAAACAGTTGCCCTTTTGTTTTGCCTTCTCATGTCTCAGGTTTTGCACTTCATTTGTGCTTCTAGGTTAGTGTTCCTTCTACTGTGTATTAATTGTTTGATTCTTAGTATAGTTTAGCAGATCCTGACCTGAGTTCACCGAGAGAAGACTTTTCTCGAACTCTACAGATTCTCTGCCCAGGGTATTCAGCTTCATGCTTGAGCACCCGTGCTTCCCCACTTGAACCTTATTGTGGCTCATTGATGCTGACTCCTTCGTCTTAGAAATTTCTCCTGCCACTTTAGATGCTTTATTTAAAATAAGAGTATGCGTATCGTGGCACTCCAAAGTATAATATGGTGATCTGTGGTAGGTCAATTTCTCCAAGTGTAAGGTGCATGTGGGTACCGCCCTCTGATCCAGGGCGTGGAACAATAAGAATAAAGTTGCGTTGTCTTAACTGAGAACAGCGTCCCCACTCTGCACTCCTTTAGAACTATTTTTTAAAATTCCGTAATGGGTATTCAATCATTCAATCACTGTCAACGATGTAATCAGAAATTATTTATTTTGGTGATTTTCCAGTATTTTTCATTGTCGTGTTAAACATCACACGAATCCAATTCCATTTTTCTCAATGTGTACACAAATCCCAATGCATTTCAGGACTAGGCCCTTCATTAGGGAATGTATTCGGAAAGTTATCACAAAAGCAATAATCAATGTATCAGGAAATAGACAATAACAAATGATGTATTGTATTCCATAACAAAATAGTTCCCAGCTAGTGAAAAAAACGTGCAAAAAGATGACCCATGCGATGTTAACATCTAAAGTGGTTCAGAGGGAACCAGATGCATCCGTCTTTAAATATGTGACTTCCAAAGTGCCACGTTCATGTAAGAACCAACTCAATGCGGTGTTCAGAGGAAAACGTAAATACGTGTTAAACAATTCGAGTGTACTTTATGTATGCCTTCTTTGAAAGCCACTGTGTTCATGCTCATACTTCCTTCGATGTAATTCACGAACGTTGTGCTCATGTTTGATCAATGAGTGAGTGCCGAGTTTATTTTAACGCGCAGATATCTCAAAATCGAACTTTCTAGTTGTCCGGTACAGCGTGTAATTTTTTCTTTAAACATGCAGGTATCCGGAGGGCCACCGTGTTCATGCTCATATTCCTTCGATGTAATTCATGAACATTTGTGAAGGTTGATTTTGAATACACCGAGTTATACTGTGCAGCCATTCCTTTGCCACTGGCCAGGTGTAGAGCCAGTTGGAATGATATTTCGCTTGATCCCTTACACTACCTGTAAAGGTTTGTGTTTGTTTATTCAAATGATGGTCTTGTGGAAATAATTGTTATAATTAAAGAGATGAACCACACTGAACTAGCCTGCCGTTTTATTGCTAAAAATACATTATGTGCATTCATATATATATACCTTTAAAGCAGATTGCGTTTCTGGTCTAGCAAATCATTTGTGATGTAGCTGGACCATTCTTCTCTGTAAGACAACTAGAGGAGCTCTCTGCCCACATCAGTTTAATTATTTAGAACTCTTTTCATTCTCACGCACAACTTGACATCGCTAGACAGAAGGTAATGGTAATTCTTTCAACCAATTTCACAAAATGCCTTTTGTTAGGAATAAAGCTGAAGTGCGTCATGTGTGATTAGTATTAGCTGAAAGTCACAGGAAGTGCCTTCACAGGGAAGGCGCGCGATTGTATCACACAGGTGATTCATAATATTCCGCGGATAAACACGTTCCTGTCAGAAACTGTCAAAGACAATAAATAAGCAAATGACATGTTAAATTATACAGCTCTGTCTTTTTGTATTACTCTCAACCCAGGCATAGCATTATAAAAGGTTATGCTTCAGCTCGTTTAGCAATTAGAGTTACAAACGTATTATATTCATAATCATAATGTGAATGCACATTGGAAAACTCTTATTTAACTCCCAATGAGAGTTTTTTTTTGCTTTACACGGCATTGATTTTCAAAGCCGTTCGCAGGTTCAAAAATCAATCTTGCAGAATTGTGACCAGCTTGGTGATGTCATGAATTTGTAATGACGCCATCCCAGGTCTGGAGTGGAACTGTGAGTTCACTACACTATACACAAACAAGGTGCAAATGAACACTAGATAAGTCAATTATTCTAGAGGCCCTCTTTTGTCTATTTGTCCTGCCTTTTGCTATGGAAATTGAGGGGCCTTGAATCAGAACCACATTTATTCTTGTAAAGGTTAAAAACATGCATACATGAACCCTTTGAATCCTCTCCGCCAGCCCTTTCTAACACAGATATCTCAATATATAGTTAATGGATTCATACCAAACCACAGAGAGAAACTATTTTGAGTAAATTTAAGTGGGTATGCAGGTGCAAGAGTTAAGTATGTTGCCTTCTGAATTTCCTGTCCTTTTAGATTTTGTGCTGTAGCCACTACGATACCCTTGTAAACATCAAGTTACCTTTTACTTTAGTATTTTTAGGGAATTCTATTAGTTTTTACACATGTATGGCCCTTATGTTTACTGCAGGCCTCATCTCAATATACTTTGGCCTTCTTGTACAAAGGTACTATGTGGTTTGACACGGGTGTATACACTTTGAGACCACAAACACGAGAGTGTGGATATCAATAGGATGCGACAAGGATCGCCACTACACCATACTTTGCCACCTACGTGAGTGTGGTAAAAATTAAACTATATGTGTGTAATGACCACAGATCCGCGTGGTTACAAGAGATGATGGGTTTGTTGACACCATGTTAACTACACTGGTGCACTGGCCAGCACATCACTATTGCGAAGCAATTTAATGTACTCTTTGAGTAATATATGTTGTTGGCCCTGTTTGTCTTTGTTTGTTCTTACAGATGGAGCGTTAACAGGATCAAGAAGATAAATTATCTTCGAGTCAACTAAGGAGCAGCTATCTGCCCTTAGAGAAACAGCAGTGTAGGGATTTTCCTCTTGCGGTGTCCAGGGAGGTTGTATTGTTGCCCTGAAGAAAGTCCGGGACCTTTATGGCCCTAGTAGGACTGAAACATGTCGGCTGAAGGGTCATAGGACCATAAATACTCCTATTCTGACCCCTGTTTACATATTTTTAATAACCCTAACGAATCCAATATTAAAGGGATACTGGGATTTGTTGGAGGTTTTTTAATTTTTCCCCCTGGTCTTATTATTCCTAAGAGCTCCCTGAAAAAGCGGTCGAGCCCACCCTGACTTTTAGGCGTCAGGGTGACCCGATGATGAAGCATGACACCACTAGGGTGTGTGAGGGTATTTAAAATAAAAGGAATTGTTTCCTTCCCCACTCCGTAGTGGGTCTCTTCATCTCAGGACTTCCCATCTACACCTTTTTAGGGTTGTTATGATTAAGACGCGGGTATCATCTTCGCTTCTAAGGAGTACTTTGCGTGGTATAGTGATTTAAACACGGGAGGGTGTACTCCCTTATGAGATTTCCTCTCGGCCCTTACGGCATTGGGAGAGGGTTCTTTCCCATTTCTGCCGGTAGTGTGATAGACTATGTGGTTGCACAACCTATAATTTGCAAAAACACAAGATTTTCAACTGCAAAACACCTTTTGAGGATGCGTGAATTTCCCTTCACCAGTTTGAAATGGGGCTTTTGTGACCCATTATGAACTACAAACAAGAGAAGTGTGAATGAGGCACCCCCACCCCTCGTATGTGGCATTTGCAATGGGATGTGTCAATTACTTGTGCTCAAAAGCCATTGATCAGTTACTGCCCGGGTTGGGGTGCTAACTGATTTGCAAAGTGGAAGATGTCCTCTTGGGACAGCCTCCCTTTTGGTAATCAGGCTGGAGGCTTCAGGGAGAGCCGGCAGTGGTCGACGGGACCACTGCTCTGTTACTCTCTATATTTTCTCAAATGGTAAACATTTATTTGGATAAGCATCACTAGTACCTAATGGACTGCCTTTAAAAACATCTTTCCCATTTGGGAATGCAAATGTAGAGAAGGGGTCTGCTGTCTCGTGCAGGTCTTCATCCCTGGAAATCTAACACCAACCCAATCAAACTGCCTAATAAAGGAAATATGGTGTTGGCTTAGCTGCCTCCGTCCCTGTCCTCCTAGTCTTCTTTTTGTTGAGAGTGATGGAGGCCTTGGATGGCTAGCAGCTGAATTGATTCCTTGTTTTCGACTCTCTCATAAGCCAAGTAATATTCTTAGTTACCCCGGCTTGGCCAAGGGTGAAACCAGCTCTTCCAACTTGCAGAAGTGATTGAGGCCAGGTGGTACAATTATTCACTTCCATTGTCCAATGGTGAGGGGAGGTGCATTTGTAGCCTTAAGGTGAATTGTTTTAGTCACCTCCTCTTTTTCCAGGGGCTGGGATGTTGTAGCCCCACCTTGCCAATCAGCCGTGGTCAGTGCAGGTAACAGCGGTGGGGCGGTGGGGCCGGGTGAGGGAGGGGATTCCGACGGATGATGCAGAGGGAAAATTAATTAAATAATACATTTTCCCTCGGCATCGTCTGTCGGAATCCCCCCCACCCGGCCCCACCGCCCTACCACTGTTACCTGCACGGACCGCGGCTGTTGCCAATGTTGTCAAGTTAATTGGAGTGACTTTTTCACACCCACACGTTTCCCAATGGAAGGAGTGATGCATGCTTCAACCAACTTTCAATGGGCTGGGTCAAAGAAAGGAGTGGTTGGGTTGGTGTATGTCTATTCATGCTTTACCCAAGAACAGGGGATATCTATTTTCCCAACCATTGGCTTGGCCAAAGACAAGAAGGTATTTTATTCTGCCCTCTACACCTTGCCCAAGGTCAGAGGATGGTTTTTAGCCCCATTCCTGGATACCAATGCACAGAGGGGGTCTATGACCCCAACCTCCTGACTTGGCAAATAGTAGGGGGAATTTTTATTTCCGCCCCAAATCTTTCCCACTGATGGGGGACTATCCTCAGTCTCCCTTCCCAGCCATACTGAACTGTTTGAGATTACTCTATATGCCCATATCATCCTAGCTCCCAGCACTGTTTCATTCAACCTTCCAAAGCAAACAAAAACATTAAAAACACCTTTTTTGCTTTATCCCCTGACCCTAATCTTGCCCAAGAGTGAGAATGGATGGATTAAATATTTATCAATTTCTCACAATGTCCTCAAATTTCAGAATAGTTTGAAAAAATTAATGCAGGTTAGCAATCTAAAAGTTTTCAACAAAATTGGAATTTCTTCCTAAAACATTTTTAATGACATTTCAATTAAATTGCGAATGGATAGTTGTTAGACCTGGCATCTTTTGGCGTGTTTCCCCAGTCTTTTTGCTTTCTGACCTCCTGGTTTTGACTCTGTTTTTGCTGGTTTAGTGTCTCTGCGCACTTCCTTACTGCTGTCCAGTGTTAAAGTGCAAGTGCTCCTATTGTAAGGTGTATTCTGGATTGGTATTTCCATGATTGGCATATTTGATGTACTGGTAAGTCCCTAGTAAAGTGCGCTGAGAGTGCAAGGGCCTGTAAATCAAATGCTGCTAGTGAGCCTGCAGCACTGATTGTGCCACCCACACCAGCAGCCTTTCAAAGGGTTCTCAGAGCTGTCACTGCAGTGTCTGCGCGCAGGTTTTACTGCTATGTCGACAAGTCAAGTCAAGTCAGAGGAACTTATTAAGCGCACATATCACCATAGGGTCTCATGGCGCTAGCGAAAGACTCCGTAGAGACTGACAGTCGGATTAGCATAGTTATGGATGATCGAATAACCAGGCCCTAACCTTCCCTTTTATTACATGTGAGTCACCCCTAAGGTAGGCCCAAAGTACCCCTATGGGCAGGGTGCAGTGTTTTTGAAAGGTAGGACATGTACTGGTGTGTGTGACATGTCCTGATAGTGAAATACAGTGGGGCAGATTTACAATTAACTAACGCAGCACGGCGCAGCAAGTCATTTTGCTGCGCCATGCTGCGTTAGTTTGGAAAGCACAGGGATGCGACATATTTACAAGAATATGTCGCATCCTTGTGCTTCCCCTGCGCGGGCGCACAAACTGCAGCCATGCGCCGGCGCAGGCACCCTTGCACCATGGTGCAAGGATGCCTGCGTCGTGGGAGATTGTTTTTGTGCAGGAAGGGGAACCTTCCTGCACAAAAACAATCACTACAGGCATTTTCCTCTTCCAATGCGTGCTGTAGAATGCAGCACGCATTGAAAGAGAAAAACGAGGAGAAATGAAAACATTTCTCCTCGGTGCGCCTCGCTACGCCACCTCTAGGGTGGCGTAGCTTTCAGACGCATCTCCAGAGTTACGATTTCTCGTAATTCTGGAGATGTGTCTTGTTCCATGGGTGTTGCGTGGGTACACCCACAGCAACACCCATGGAACGCCCCTTCACCGCAAAGTGCTGCGTGTGAATGGGCCGTATTTACAAGGAGAGGAAAGGTCACGCAGGGTGGCTTTTCCTCTCCTTGTAAATATGGAGCAGCCCCCTGCGCCACCAGTACGTCACAAAAAGTGACGTACTGGTGGCGCAGGGGGCTTGTAAATCTGCCCCAGTATATTTCGTGTTTCACTATTGAAAGGCTATCTGTCCCATAGGATAGAATGGGGAATACTTGGTAACATTTTACGAGTATATCTTTCCATAGGGACAAGATAGAGAAATGGAGTTTAGTATGCCTGAACTCAGAATGTAGAAATGCATCTTTTAGTAAAGATGATTTTTATGTTCTGTTTTGGAAAATAACATATTTAGAAAGTAGGTATTTTCTTGCTTAGCCATCCTGTGGGCCTCTGCTGGGTTGTGGATTGACTGTCTGGCTTTGGAGTGACAGGGTCTGGGGATGTGCATTCTCTACAGACAGCCACTGGGGGGTTGAGGTGTGTCCTGCCTTTCCTGGATGAGTCAGGGCTGGGCTGAATAGACCTGGGCCGCATTTAGAGTAGTAGGAGGAGATTTCCTTGCACCTGAATGGGTCTGGTCTGCCTTGGACAATGCTGTCTTCACCTGCTGCCGGGAAGCTGGGCCAGAAAGGACCAAACTGGTTTGGACTAAACACCGATACGCTATGCCCAAGAGAACAAAGATAACCTGAGTATAAATATTGAGGCTAACAAACAAAAAACGGTTCAATGCCAGAGGGTCCTAGGGAAATTTAAAGACCTCACAGGATTCAATCCCCAATTCAATATCACAAAACAGTACAGAATCCTTGGGTCTATAACAAAAACAATCAAAAAGTGTGGTGAACCACTACTACATAGTTTAAGAATATATGAAGATATAGAGTACAGAACCAAATGACTAGGTGCCACAGATCTATCTTTGGGCACTTCCCTTTTCAGGACGAAATCCCTCACTCACCATAGGTGACATGCTTCATCATTTGGGATTCTCCTCCCAGAGGAAAAACATAGTTCCTCTGAGGGCTACAACCCCCTCTCTGAGAGGGAGGAGCTCAGGGATGTTTTGAATAACTAATAGAATATTATAAATCCACAAATGAACAGACAGCTGTGTGGATGAGGGCGCAGCGCAACAAAAAATGGATAAATGTGAAGGTAGTGAAGTTAAAACCAGCTAAAGAGCGCAAAAAGAGATACTTTATTTAGATACGCCCTTTGCCAGGATTAAAAACCGTGTACCAGCGGTGTAAATTTAAACCGCAAAGATAAAGTAGATAGTGATGGCCAACATGTTTCAGCCATACACCTAATTGTAGGCAGGGCTTTCATCAGGACCTATATAGCTGCTGCTAAATCAGTGTAGGTGCTACAATAGAAAAGGATATAAAAACAGAGAATCTTCTTAATCTGTATATTCCAAAGGGAAGGATTACCTATAATCGAAAAAGAAGAATCAAAACAAAATTGATCCATACCAATGATCACAAGCATCAAATAAAAAATACAAATGGTTCTGTAAAGGGTAATAAAGAAAAGGAAAAACCTTACCCGCCACTGCTGGGTAAGCAACCACACCTCTACCTGGCAACAGCTCAGGAAAGGAGCACCGCTCTGAAAAAAATGGTGTATCATGTCATTAACAAATCTTGTCCTATCAAAAACCATGGGTTATGACAGTAGTACCAATAACCCTGATAGGCATGTTTTAGGGAGCAAATATCAACAAAGAAGGCACAGGGAGCACATGCCATTTAAACATGAGAAAAAACTATCATGTCCAAAGCCTGAAAAGGCTACAACGTAAAACAACCTTGAGGACTCAGCTTGAATAGAAATCTGAACCTCATAGGTGGGAAAACTATAAAGTGTCATATTAAGCCTTGAGACTCAGAGTGCAAAATAAGAATAGGAATGCCCAAAGAGCCAACAGGCTGATATGCAAGGCTCCACTGGGCAAAAAACAAACTAAATCTGGAAATAGTGTCACAATTCCCACTCCGATCGAGGAAAAAGGGGAAGAGAGAGGGGCAGCCAAGCAGAAACACTCCCCTATCCGTCGGTACACCAGTACTTGCAGAGCCTGCAGCCGGAGGTGAAGTCGAGTCTGACCTGGCCCGCCTTTATACCCCGGATTCATAGTCAATTAGCTCCAGGTGGCTTCGCAACCGGAGAGGTGTGCGCATGTGTCAACTAAAAGTCACTAATATCCCGCGCATGTGCGCTGTGAGGGAGAGTCCAATATGGTAATTAAACCATCACAGACCGGCCAGATCGCCGCACAATGAGACCCATACGAATCAATGCAATCAATAGCGCATCGATTCTTTTGGCATTTCAAAAGTAACAGGCCAATCTATCAAGCGCTAACGCGCATGTGTCATGTAGAGCCACTACTCTCCCGCGCATGCGCGTTTCCTATAAATTGGACAATTCATGTTTACAAATGTAGAAAAACAGTTAGAAAAGCGCTCATACGTGGAAGAGACACGCGGCCACTACAGCTATCACAATGTGAGGAACACTGGTCTCAACACCACAAAACTTAGCAACAAAGAAAAGAAAAGAAAAAAAAAAGCAACGAAAACCATCACCGTGCCATAGCATATATTAGCACATGAATTGCACTCAGCAATACAGAAATTCTGAATAAAAGTCTCAAAATCTATATGCACTTCTCAGCGATGGTCTAGACAAAGCATAAAGTCAACAAGATAAATGTATATTAGAGGACACTCATAAATACTTGTGTTTTGTGACATCAGAAGTACATAAGTGTATGTCCCTTCATGGCCAAAAAAAACCATGATTGGATCAATATAACACCTTAGTAAAGGGTGCTATTGGGTCTCTTACAAAGTATCAGTCTGAACAGATGTGTGTGCCAATACATAAAGACATAGGCCTAGTCCAAAGAAGGACCAGCTATATGCATGGGTTCCATAGACATGATACTACAGTGAAACCCATGGAATCTCATCATTCAGACCCACAATATCAGTCTGCAATTTGTGCACCCACCATTGTTCCCGTTTAAACAGAAAAGTTGTAAGGTCAGTGATGTGAGATGGAATAAAAGGTTTTTCCAAGACCGTCCACTTAAGATCCTGTGGACTGTGCTGGGCAGAGAGAAAATGACTAGTCAATTTAGTCGAAGACTTCCTACATCTAATAGTGCTCTTGTGCTCAAGGATACGAGTCTTCACTCTGCGCGTGGTCATGCCCACATATCGAAGCGGGCACGGGCAATGGATCAAATACACCAGGTTGTCACTATTGCAGTTTGTATGGCAAGTCAAAATCCATGGCTTAGAAGACCCAATGTCAGTTTCCATGGTGTGAGTCGTGTGTGGACCAGCCGCACAGGACCCACAGGGAAAATGACCCTGTACAGGAGGTAAACCCCATAGAGTGCCCTGCGGATTTTTATTGCTGGTACGAGGATGTGTATGTACCAAACGGTCTTTAATGTTGGTACTACGCCTGAAAGCAAATAGTGGGGGTGGTAATGAAGTATCACCAATATTCAGGATCTTCCAATTGGCCAGCATGCTTTTCTTAATTTGATTGGAAAAACTGCAAAAAGTGTGAACACATGTCAATCTGTTGGTAGTTACTTTAGGAGTACCCAATTCAAGAAGAGATACCCTGTTATTGTTTCTTGCACGCTTTAAGGATCTCTTCACAAGTTTTTTAGGATAATGCCTAACTTGTAACTGGTCCGATAAGTTCTGGGCATGTTCCTGATACTTGATAGTAGATGAACAATTGCTCCTTATACGTAAAAATTGCCCATAAGGCAGATTATCACGTAGGGCCTGAGGATGAAAACTATTGTATGATAGGAGAGAGTTCTTCGCCATTGGTTTCTTGTATAATTCAGTACTCAAGCCCCCTTCAAAAGGAGAGATCATAACATCCAAAAAGGCAACTGAGTCTTGCTAAATTCACAAGTAAAATTCAAATACTGATTGCGATTATTCAGCCAGATCTTAAACTCAGTGATGGAGGTGGATGTACCTCTCCACACTACAAGCACATCATCAATATATCTTTTCCATACACGTATATGGTCTCTGTATGGATTATTATGATTCAGAATGTGCTCTTGTTCAAAAATATGAACATAGAGATTGGCCAGACTAGGAGCGAAAACGCTCCCCATTGAAGTACCAGACACCTGGAGAAACAGCTGTTCTTCAAACTTAAAAAAGTTTTCTTTCATGGCCAATCTGGCACAATCAATGATAAATGAGACAGGCGTGATCGAATCTGGAGGTCTATTCAACAAAAGTGTTTCAATGGCAGCCAAGGTTTCATCTTGCGGAATACACGTATACAGCGATTCTACGTCAAAGGAGACGAGGTAATCACTTTCAACGTCAAAACTCAGATCACCCACTAACCTAAGAACCTCTTTAGTATCCTTCAAGTAAGTAGGCATCTCTACTACAAGGGGCCTCAAAAAGTAATCCACAAAAGTGGAAAGAGGTTCGAGTAGAGAGCCTAATCCCGAAATAATCGGGCGACCAGGTGGAGGTCTCTGACTCTTATGCACCTTGGGGAGTGCATAAAAGTAAGGAACAATGGGATAAGTTTTTACTAAGAAGGTAGCTTCATGAGACGTGATCCAATCATTAGACCGCGTTTCTTCCACAAGAGTCTTGATTTCATATTCTAATCTCTTAGTGGGATCCTCACTCAGTGGTTTATAAAACCGTGTATCTTCAAGTTGCCTCAGACATTCTGTCCGATAAGAGGAGGTATCCATTACCACAATGGATCCCCCTTTATCAGCGGATTTGATTGTTATGGTGTCATCAGCAATCAAGGATGCCATGGCTAATCGTTCGTTCTTGGTCAAGTTCTGATACTGTCTATTGTCCTTAGCACAAATAGTAGTAACTTGTGAGCTCACAGCTTTTTCAAAAGTCAAAACTTGGGGAGGAACCTGACTGGCAAGAGGATTAAATGTAGATTTATTTCTTAAGCCAGTATTGGTATCCAACTCCTCAGTGACATCTAGAGCTTTATCTCTGAAGAAAAAGTTCAAACGGATTTTCCGGAAAAATTGGGCAAGTTCTCGTTTGATCTCAAAAATATCTCCCCGATACGAGGGTACAAACCCAAGTCCCTTATTGAGAAGGGCTAATTCATCTGTAGTCAAGCTCTTGTTACTCAAATTGATAACTAGATCATCTCGGAGCTCGATCCTGCCTGAGCTTCTGTCATGCTCCGGGTTGAGCGAGCCGGCGGATTGTCTGCCCAATGTACCTGGGCCTGTTGTTGTCGCCTCCTGCCTCTGGATCTTGTTCGGCCAAATCCTAAAAAAGGCTGATTAGGGTACATCTGAGGTTGTGGCTGATAAGGAAACACTTGCCCATGTGGTAGAAAAGGTGGATAATGAAAAGGGCCAGGTGCCCCCCATTGTGATGGTGGTATGTTTTGAGTGTTGCCTCGAAAACCTCTCAAGTTGCCTCTGCCTCTACGGGCGTTACCTCTGTTGGTTAGATAGCCTTCGTTGGAATGGTCCGAGTCACTGGACCAATCTTCGCTGTCTGACGTGGAGTAATTCGACCCATATCTGCGACCCTGACGATAGTATTGAGGAGGCACATATTCAGTGCTAGTATAAGGGTATACTTTCTCCATTGAGAAGCGCGCTAGATCTTTTTAAAATTTATTGATCTTAGACGTCAAGACAGAGTCTTTAAACTCCTTATTGCTCTTATTGGACTCTTCATTATGTTTCTTAAATAGTGCTCCTGACAAAGTGATTTTAATTTGAGTCTCTAGGGCCTGTATCTCAATTAAAATGGTGTCCGCGATTCGCTTGGCTGTATTAATAATTAGGATCAGCCAATCGCGGGTACACCGCCAGGCCACCAATGACCAATCTTTAAGAAATAACTTATCGTCCAGAAACAGACGGGGAGCATTGGTAACAATTAGCCCTGTTGGTGCACAATTACCCCTAAGATATTCTGTCATAATGGCTCCGTGTATGTAAACCCGAGAATGAGATTTCTTAAGCACCAGTAGTTTGGTCCAGTCATCACCCTGTGTGGAGGCACCCCCTTGAAATGTATCAATAATGCTAGGTGTGCTCAAGATGGACTGAGCCATTGTGTCGTCAAAAGCTAAACCCTGTCGCTCCGCCATTTTGATGTATAAAACTGCTTAAAGACAAGAAAAGAAAAAGAGAAAGAAAGAGAGAAATGGCTGTGCCTACTCTGAAATCCAAGCCAGGAGCAGTACTCACCCTTTGCTGTGTTGTTGGTTTGTTGGGTTGGCCTGTAGTCGCTGCTTCTTCCTTGGGCAGGTGAAAGGACTAGACTGAACTTTCATCACTTGTTACTGAGTATCTCCAAGGGCTTCAAATAGAGCTTGCATCCTGTTCACGAAGTCTCAGGGACAGCAAAGACTTCACTTACCTCTTGGTACTGCCTCTGGAACCGCGGGTTTCAGTTGCCATAGAGGCAGAAAGCAGCCAACACCATCAACAACACAGCTGCAGGCTCCATTTCCTGATGGCACCGCAGAAGGCACAGCCGCACTTCGCACCGCAACCCTGGTCTCACTGACGACAATCGCTGCCGCCACCGAGCCGCTACTTGCACCGCGACCTGTGGGTACCGCACTCCGCACCGCCTTGCTTCACTCGGCCGCCCTGGTCTCGCCAACGACATCGCTGCACGCTGACCTCGACACCCATGATCGCACCGTGGTTTGGGGGCAGTGCTCGTAAGTCACACGACCCATCACCCCGTTCCACACCGCAGTCTGGGTAGACCGACTCCAGCTCCCATCAACAGGTACTGCCGCTTACACCGTGACCTGTCGGCACTGCAACGAGCACTGCCTCAATCCGCACCACAGCCCTGGTCTCACCGACGCCGCTGGACGACCATCACCGAGCCGTTGCCTGCACCGCGACTTGAGGGCACAGCACGCCGCACCACTACGGTTCACATTGCATCCCCATTGGTTGCCACGACCTGCCGGCCAGAACCAAAGGTACTGTTTACGAGTCTGCTGACACTAAAGCCGGTCCGCACTGACGCGGTCGGCCGGAACTGTTGGGTTCTGTTGTTTTAAGCACCGCAGTAGCCCCGGACAGAGCTACCGGCTTCAAAGAACTGCATTTTAAAGTTATTCTTGCAAGGTGCATATTTTTCAATACTGTATGTTTGTCTTTTATCGTTTTGGTCTCGTTTGCACAGATAAATATTGGTTATTTTTCTAAATATGATGTGGTGCCCTTTTGTAGTGTTTTCACTGTATTACTGTATGTTATGTGCAAATGCTTTACACACTGCCTCTGAGATAAGCCTGACTGCTCGTGCCAAGCTACCAAGGGGGTGAGGAGGGGTTATTTCAGAAGTGTATACCCCTTGTCCTGACTAGAAGGAAGGGTCCCTATTTGGACAAAGGTGCAAACCATTGCCAACTAGAGAACCCCATTTCTAACATTGGTTTTCAGCGGTGAGGATAGGACTTGCATTTGCACTTGACCTACAGTGACTGGTCTATGCTACCACCATATCGCAGACCACTACGTACCACATACTGTTTCTATTTGGTCTAATTTTGTGATCCCATCCTTTTGAACTTAAACTTCCCATTGTATCATGCCTGAATCAAGAGCATCATCGGTTGCATCCTTGGAAGTGGCATTTGAGGAGGAGAGGTTAGACACCTACAACATGAAGGAGTTGAAGGCTATCTGCAAGAACCTAAAGTCCAAATCAGGGGCCTCACCAGGAAAGAGGAGCTACAGAAGGCGCTGAGGGCCTGGGTAGCAGCCAGACATGCCAGTGGGAAGTCTGGAGATCTAAGTGTGGAGGTGGAGAAGCATATTCCTAGGATGGATGTGCTTTTGGGAGGGGGGATCCCTCCAGGCCAGGCAGCAGTGGCTTGTCACCAAAGGAGCTGGAGGACAGACGGGAGGCAGGGAAGTTTGAACTGGAAAACTCCGGCTGGAGAATGAGAGGGAAGAAAAAAGAATAGCCATTGAAGAAAGGAAGATGATCTTAGATCATGAACATGGTATTAAGGAGCTGGAGCTAAGAAGTAGGTCCAGCACAGATGGTGGCAGCAATTCCTCAGTGCAGGCAGATAGAATTGTGCACATCCCCAAGAATGTAGGCAAGGAATTCAAGAAGGGGTATGACATACAAAGGTGGTTTTAGGGTTATGAGGCATCTATACACATGAATGGGGTCCCTGAAAAGAATTGGGGGCATATCATCAACGAGGCGATAAACAATTATCGCCGCTTTAGCGTCCGTTTTCGGACGAAAAGCGGCGATAATTTTATCGCCTAATCAGCAAGGTCACGCTATCGCATGAATCCTTGCATTATCGCCCTTTCCCCCAACGCCCATCTTTGCATCTCTAATGAGATGCAAAGTGGGCGTTACTGGGCGTACCCCGGATGGACTACGTTGCAAATATCGCTGATGTTCACATCGCGATATTTACAAGGCAGCCCACATGATTTTAGCAGAGGTTAGATCTTCGCCAAAATCTAACGTCTGCTAAAATCCTGACTTAGCCATCCCTAACATAGGGGTGGATTCTGCTGATACGACCACAGGGTCGTATCAGCAAGGTACTCGCCGTTTTGCAGGGAACATCGCTGGAAAACCAGCGATGTTCCCTGCAAAACGGCGATAACCTCGCTATCTCTGGAATTTTTATTGCCCTGGAGAAACGCGTTGTTAATAACGCGCTACCAGGGCGATAAATTCCAGAGATAGCCTGCGATAGGGAATTCGTCGCTACGCACGGCCAGCGATAATTATCGCTGGCCGTTGATGATATGCCCCTTAGGGAGCAGGATTGTCACCTCTTTTCCCAGAAGAGGGGAGGGACACTTTAGTGGCTTTTGGTAAGGGGCAGAGCTTCACCTATGCTGACATGAAGGAGGCCCTTCTCACCAGGTATGGTCTCACTCCTGACAAGTACAGGGATCAGTTTATGTCCAGTAGGAAAACTGATGCAAACACTTGGTTGGGATGTGTGGATTCTTTTTGCAGGTTACTGGATGGTTGGGTGAAGGGCAGTAATGTGACAGATTATCAGGGGGTCTACAATTTGATTGCATGGGAGCACTTGTCTAGTCTATGTTTTGCAGAGCTGCACCAGCACTTGACTGATAGTAAGCTGACTGACCCCAGAAGCCATGCTATGAAGGCGGACCACTGGGTGAGTACCAGGGTCCACAAGAAGGTGTATGGGGGAGACTCTGCCTGCCAAAGGTGGGCAGGGTCTCCAGCAGAAGAGTGTGGGCGACAAGGGTAAATCACAGGAGTTCTCTAAAGGGCCCCAAACTAATACCCAGTGTAAAGATTCCCATCCACCAGGAGATAAGAAACAAGGGGTCTCTTCAGGGAAGCCTGCAGAGACCTGCCCCCGTAAGTGTTATGCCTGTGAGCAGGTGGGTCACTTGAAGGGGAACACCAAGTGTCCTAAGACGGCACAGTCACCCACACATGGGCAGTCCAAGGTGTTAGCTAGTGTAGCACTTGGGGAGGAGGGGTACCCACAGGAGGGTGGGGATCCCGCAAAAATGACCCTCGTCTCACTAGGGGACAGTGAGATGGTCCCAGGAAACAAGGTGCCTGCTAACACTAGGAAATACAGCGCATGGGTGACCATCAATGGGAGAAGGGTAGAGGCTCTCAGAGATGCTGGAGCCAGTGTGACCTCAGTCTGGTATCACCTGGTCTCTGAGTAGCAAGTAGTCTCCGGGGCATTCCACCAAGTAGTTACTGTGGACAACTCAGAGCGCCAGTGTATGGGGCACAGGTTCCCTTTGAATGGGGGGGTCTCAGGTCCCTTGAGGGTGGTTGTGAGCCCTACCATGCCTGTAGATTGTCTACTAGATAACGACCTGGAGCAGTTCTTGTGGAAGGATGTTGAGCTCCGGTCTCACTTGGAGATGCTTGGGTTGCCAGAGTGGGCCTGCGCGACCACTCGGTCAATGGCAGCCGGGAAGGATGATCAGAAGGACCTGGAGCCTAAAACAGTAGCCCAGGTTCATGCCAAAAGAAAGAGCAGGTGGCGCAGGAAACCCGCCGCTGAGGTTCCCATGATCTGGGTGGAGGCTGACCTTGAGGGGGATGCCCCGGTACCTTCAGGGGAGTAGGTAGCTGAACTGGGGGACTTATCTGAGCTGACCCATTGGCAGCAAGTAGGTGGTCCCACCAGTGAAGAATTCTGCAGGGAGCAGAAGGAATGCCCTTCCCTGGAGGGTTTGTGGCAGCAGGCTGCAAACTACGCAGCTGGTGATCAGTCTGGATCACACTGGGAGAATGGTCTCCTATACAGCGATCCTAAGGTCAGCCCCGTGTGCTGGTGGTACCCCAGTGCTTCAGGACCTTCCTACTGGGTCTGGCTCACAACATGCCATTGGCAGGACATTTGGGGCAGGACAAGACCTTTGACAGGATTGTCACCCACTTCTTCTGGCCTCAAATGCAAAGGCAGTCAGATGCACATTGCAGGTCTTGCCAAACTTGCCAGGCAAGTGGTAAGAGTGGGAGGAAGTGTAAGGCTCCTTTCCAACCATTTCCAGTTGTAGGAACCCCTTTTGAAAGGGTTGGGATGGACATTGTGTGGCCTCTGGAACCCAAGTCAGCCATGGGCAACAGGTACATCCTGGTCTTAGTGGACCATGCCAACCGGTGCCCGGAGGCTATCCCTCTCAGGACAACGACGGCTCCAGTGGTGGGCCGGGCATTAATGGGGATCTTCTCCCGTGTGGGTTTCCCCAGAGAAGTGGTATCTGACCGTGGGATCAATTTCATATCCAAGTATATGACATCCCTGTAGGAGGAGTGTGGTGTAACCTACAAGTTCACCACTCCTTACCACCCACAAGGTAATGGTTTGGTAGAGAGATTCAATCAAACCTTAAAGGGCATGATCAAGAGTCTAACAGAACCCATGAGGCATAAGTGTATCTTCCGCTTACCATACGTTCTCTTTGCATACAGGGAAGTACCACAGAAGTCATTAGGGTTCAGTCCCTTTGAGCTTCTGTATGGGCACCCTGTGAGAGGACCTCTCAGTTTGGTCAAGGAAGGCTGGGAGACAGCTCCCAGGAAAACTCCCCAGGATGTATTTAGCTACATACGGGCCTTCAGGAACCAAACGTCACGCTTCAGGAAATTTGCTCAGGTGAACCTGGAAGCAAGCCAGGAGGAGATAAAACCCTGGTGTGACCATAATGCCACTCTGGTGGAGTTTCAGCCTGGCCAGAAAATGTGGGTCATGGCCCCAGTCGCACCTTGAGCCTTGCAGGACAAGTGGACTGGGCCTTTTGAGGTGGTGGAGAGCAAAAGTAATGTCACCTACCTGGAGAATTTGAAGACTCCCAGGAACCCTTTGAGGGTCCTCGATGTGAACCTCCTAAAGCCTCACTTTGAGAGGTCTGACGTGAGCATGCTCTTGGTGGCAGATGATGGGGTGGAAGAGGAAAGTGAACCTCTCCCTGACCTCCTGTCTACCAAGGAGACAATAGCTATATGAGCTTTTTGGATAAATTGACTTACTCTGTGATTGTTCTTTATTTTTCTTAAACTAGGATTTGGATACCAGCCTCTCTGTCTTTATTGTGGAGCAAAATTGGTTTCACTTTCTTTGAAATGTGCTGTTGATGCTAGCTCCTTTTATACGCTTTCAGTCGACAATAAAAAGTCCATATGACCAGGGTCAATATGACCAGTGGCGCAAATTGATAAAAATTTATACCAGAGCTTAAAGAATGAGAAAGTTACGCCAGATGAGGTCCATCTCTTGCAAAGAGGGAGATGGCCCTCGCAGTAACAAGCTTTTTCATGAACAGTTAAGAAGGCACTGGTCTTTAAATGTTATGCTGCAAAGAAGATTGGCACTCAGTACCTGCTGTGCTCCACTGATGAGCTCATAAAGAGCAAAACACATGTCTGGAGCTAAGAAAATGAAGGTTTTATAGAAATGGATATGTATGCAGCTTAAAAATTGAAATATTGAAAGAAATGAACAGTTATGAAGCTATGTTTCACTGAATGAACTGCAACTTTGCAAAAGATGGATCACATTGAAGAGAAGGCACTGGGAGGGCTACTGATTCATGTTTCACTTGAAACCCAGAGCTGAAAGCTATTGGTAAGTGCCAGTCTTGTTTTGAGTGTTGCCAAATGGAGGTTTCTACCGTTTAATACTCCCCAGCTTTGATTAAGATCAGACAGTTTATTTTTTTCTGTAATCTCTCCCAATAGTTCTGAATGTGGGAGAGATTAAAAAGAAAAGGAAAGATTAAGGTTTTTAGTATCCTCACCTGCTGAAAGACAGAGTTTACTGTTGTTTGCTTTGGTAGGGGGTGGAGGTGGCATTTCACCCCTACCTTGCTCAAAGATCTAGGGTTCTTGTTTATTTTTGTCGCCAACACCCCTGCTGCGTTGCCCAAGCAAGGTACCAGTAAATCCAAACCATTGCCTCTTGGTTTGCCCAAAGGTGAATGAGTACTAAAAACCACTGTAGCAGGGAAGCTAGCAGTTGCCCTACCGTCATTTTCACATTTGCAAAGAGTCCAGCATGACATTTATGAGCTGTAAATGCTGTCCTTCACCATCAGAAAATGGAGGGCTATGGGAGATCAAAGCTGTGCATTTTAAAACTTTCCACTCTTGAACAAGGGAGGGTTTAGGACTATAAGGCAGAGTAAGCATGTCTGTAAAAGTTAATCCCCTGCCCTCGACAAGTTGGGTGAGGTTTGATAGAAAATAAAGTGTGACATCTATACTATTCCCGCCTGGGCACTCATCATGGCCAGGGAGTGTACACTTTTAACACCTAGCCTTGTCATGTGTGGAGTATATTTGTAAGAACCCAAGCTCATCAAAGCCAGGGGAGGTGGGTATGAATAACATTTTTATTGTTGTGACCTCTCTCCAGCCTTCGTACAGGCTAGGAAGAGATGTATGTATCATACATCATTGGATTTACTGTACTGTGTGCTTTTTATGTGTTTTATTATAAATGTATCATCTAGCTCTGGCCTTCTTACTGCGCTGTGCAAATTTTATGTGTTGTTACTGCAAATGTTTATGAACAGTTGGTTTTAGGTTGTGTCAATGTGCCTCAATATTTTCCATTTATCGCAATACGATTTCCATTGTTTGTCTGGAGATCACAAAACATTTGATGGAATATTCTGTAGTAGTGCATACGTACAGACAGTCAGATGTTTGTATATATCTCTAAAATAACTGTAGTAGCATTCACCAAACCAAAAAAAGGTATAAAATTAGCAGAGGCTCTGGTGCCGTTAAAGTTTGGTGGACATTAATTCAGTGGTTTCAGACAACTGTGCAGCTGACATTTAACAAGATCCCAATTTATCGGAGACAGCACTCCCCAGGAATCCCACGTTTAGGCAGCACCACCTCCAAATAGTTAATTGTGAGGAAGGATGTTAGGACAGGTGCTGCTGGGAGGGAAATCAAAGAGATTTGTGAGCATTGCCTGGTCTGACTGATGCAGATAACAAACTCAGCATATAGATAATTTATCATATATACAATGACTATAAAATCATCAGCTCTAAGTAACCCGCTTAGACTCTTGTCACTGTTTCACATCCTGAACAGAAAACTCTAAAAGGAGAAACAGCAAAGAGCAATAACAAGGGTCTGGCAGACAACCACACCTGCCAGTCCCTCCTAAGAGAGGTTAACAATGATTAATAAAGTGCACATTTTCTACCCCCAAGGCTTGTCAGAGGGTGTGACCAACACTGAAATCATTGCCTACTGTGGAATTCTCTGAGAATGGCTGTAACAAAAGACCTGTGTACAAGTTTTGTCTAAAGATGTGCTGTATCCACATATGTTTTCCCACACGTCACCAGTGGCGGCTCGCCGAGGGCGTGGTGCGGGGCGGTGGGGCGGGGTGGGGGAGGGTCAGGGTGGGGGGGTATTGGATTCGGACTTACGACGGACAGAACTCCCTCTGAGTTCTGTCTGTCGTATGTCCGAGTTCACTACCCCCCGCACCGCCCTACCGTCATGCACCCCTCCCTCAGTGAGCCGCCACTGCAAGTCACCCATTGGGCCTACATTAAAAAGATTACAAAAATGTACAATATTTACAGGTAGCAAAATAACATATAACTCCTTCTAAAAACGATTAACATAGATTATCAAAGTACAGTACTTCAACCACCAGGGTTGTCAATATGAATGACCAACACCAAAATCTTTGGCTACTGCGATAATCTCTGAAAAACCATGTAACAAAATACCTGCCTACAGGCTTTAAAACAGTTTAATACAACTCACTGTTAATGGGTTATTGCTTTTAAAATATGCTGTTCACAATAAATATGTTAGGCCTACTATTTTGACATGACTTTTCAAGATAAACAGATCAGACCTAAGATATCTGAGATAACATATTTCAATGAACCAATCAGACTTATAACGTTTATTGTTTGTCATTATGACCAGCTCACACCTATGATATAGAGCATAAGATTTCACACAAGGCAATCATCAGGCACACAGTCAGCAAAATTACAACTACATAAACAATTACAATTGTCCAAACAATATACAATCCCTGTGAAAAGGGCCTAACAAACATTATCAAATTTTAAATCTGCAAATCAAAGTGTGTCAGTGTGGGTTACCAGCTAATCTGTTAGATTCCTTGTAACACAATATGGGGCATATTCACAAGGAGCTATCGCCAAATTAACGGCACTTTATCGCAGCCAAAGTCATGATAAATTTACCTCCCCATTCACAAGCAGGTGTCAACAGCCCACAGCACCAGTTTACCCGCGATAGCAGCCGCAAAAAACATCGCCACAGAGGACCCCCGCAAATATCGCTAATGAGATGCAAAGTAGGCGTTCCCGTGCCAAAAGCAGAGACAACATCACACCTCAACATTCACAACGACCAGCCACAACGGCGATAAGAACACAAAACAGGCGATAAGGTGCGTTAGCACCAGGAAATTTACACCTGCTCTGACCTGGTGTAAAGTCGGACGGCAGCCAGCACCACAAAAGGGAGCACAGCCCAGAGTCACACATGAAGGACAACAGATGCCCACGAGCAACTGAACATGCAGCACGGACACCCAAGAGGGCCACAACACCCACCGACACCACACCCAGGCCCGCAACACCCCCCCTGGGACCACCCCCAACCCCGGACTAAGAAATTGCACACCAACACCACAAATCCCCAAAAAACATTCTGCCTGATGTCGCACGAGCAGGAAAATAAACATACATGCGTGGCCAGAAAATGGAGAATCAGTCATACAGCAATGCAATCACCAACACAAAACACCATACAAACAAAAGCAGAAACAACCCTTAGGATGAGTCCTAGCGGCTCCTCACTGGACAATCCGTAGCACACAGCCTGGAAGACCAAATCCAAGAGAAGAAGGTCTGCCATTTGCCCAACAAAGGAAAGAGAGGGAGAGAGCGAGGGAGAGAGACGGAGTGAGAAAGCACAAGCAGCGCAAGGCCGCCCGGGCACCTGGCTCCACATGCCAACATGTGTGTGTGCTTCGCCATCCGTACACCATGAGCCCAAGGCCGTGTCCCAATCTCAGCGCCAAAGCCACATCACATTCCGAAAACGCAAGTAGAAGACAGACAAACATTAGGGATGAAAGCACCATTGTCCCAATGCAGAAGGCGGGAGGACACCTGCACCTCTGACCTTGGTCCAGAACGCGCCTGGAACACCCTGATACAAATGCAATGGCAGACAAGGACGACTCCCACACCACGCATTCCGCTAATGAACCATCCGACTTATCCACACCCCACACACAGAAGCCCCTGCCTGTGGTACCCCCGCATGGGATGCCCTTGACACTCACGGAAACAACAACCCATTACCCACAACGTTGCACACACATACAAATTATTGCTCAGAGCTGTGGCATATCCTCCACACAACTGCCGCAGTCCAGAAGAGTCCCGGTTCACGAGACGCACCAACGCAATGGCAGGCCATACCGGGCACAAGCACAACCCCCGTCATGTGGAACAGTACCGTGCACGTATGCTGCATTTACTGGGCGCACTGCCACTGGCAGTGCTGCGGATCAGTTACAGGCTCAGCTTCCGCATTGCCCACGTCACCTGCATCCAGCCCTGGTTCCACTGCCGAACATGCACATTCGAGTGTCCCATGGATGTCTGCCTAACCAACACAACTGTTGATGAATTGGACTATGACTTGTGTCTGCGCTCCCTGTTGGATCACGAACAGGAGTGTAACCGAGACAGCCGTGCATGGGATGCCTTGACATACTCCATATGTATTGGTATTTGTGCATGGGAGATTGCACAATTTCTCGTGTGCAGTGACCACATCGAGGCGCTCCCCTATTGGGCTGTGTTGCGGATCGGTGAGACGGCGTGGGCTGAGCACACCTGCCCGGACCACCTAATGGATTGGCTCACCCTGGTGTTCCTTGAACACGACAACGACGTACTATTGGAACACATTGCACATGAAGCTGCACGGGCATTCATGGACGAGTAACTACGTTCCTGCAGCCACATTAGATTGCCACCCACAGCACCTGGCCCAACAACTTGTTGCATCCTTGGGATTGCTCACATATCCCACCACAACAGAGGACACGTCTGCCTTCGGTCGGGCTATGGATGCATGTGCGTGGAAAAATGCGTGTGTTCACACACCTGTGCAAGGTGACGCAGGTCCATGGTTGGAGCAACACAGCGTCGTTTGGCAACGTTGCCAATTCGGACACACTGCTGGGGGAGAGCACACACATGGCAATGTAGCACGACATGTGAACCTGTCGGACCCTCACACCTGATCACTGTCAGCAGAGCAGACAATCGGCGCACTCCGGAGGCAGAGCACCATGCAGATCCCACGTGCAGTGAGTCGTGCCCCCTCACACGGGGCAATGGGCAGACGCCAAACAACACATGTCTCATCCAGCAAGGCAAGGTGGGCTGTGATCATTGCCATCCATGATGAATGTTGTCCATTTCACCCCCAACATTTTCGGAACCTCGACATGTACCCATGCTGCGTGTAAGTGTCTTAAGCATGTCCTTGCCTGTTGTGGCCGTTGCCTCGTCTGTGCTGACACGCACATGCCAATAAAGTCTATGCCACTCCACTGGTGTCTAACTGTGAGGTGTGTTGTTTATATTGTCCACTCATGTGCCACAATGAGCATCGTCCCAACACAGGGAGGAACTGACTGATGCATGTGCAATGGGGGTGTGTCCCTTTGGCAAGCTCCACCTCTGTGACCCAGACATTTTTTTAGGATAGGTGCTGGACGACATGTGCACTGACATGACTTCGGCTATGTGTGTATTGTGTCCAACCTCTGACCATGTGGAGCAATGTCATACATCACAACAGAATGTGTCCACACAGATGTGTGTAAGTAGGTATGCGACGTGAAGTGCTGTTGTCACACGTGGTGTAGGACACCACTCCTGGCCTGCCACCGTTTTGGTCACTCCTACACACAGCCCTATTCAACACATGGACATGTGCCTACGCTGGGGGGTTGTGAGGTTGTTGTTGATGTGCAATGGGGACACAGCTAGTACTCACCTTCACAGTCATCCAATTGGCCATGTGTCTCAGGGATAGACATGCGCATAGATGTCAGTTGCCAGGGTGTACCTTCATGTGCAATCATTGTCCCTACATCCAGCCATACTTCCATACGTGAGTGAACATAGTGATGACACATCTGTGTGATTTAGAATGTTTTATTCACATTCAGGTGATTGACGGAGCTGGAGCTGTACATGGCCAACCAAGCCCACATCACATGGAAGCCCAGTGGTGGGCCAACCAGAGTCCTTTGGGGATTGCACAGTGATTAGGAAGAGGGAGAGTGCAGTCCACAGCAGGATTGCTGTGTAATTGGCCAGCGGTGAAGAAATGGCAGTCCGTGTCGGGGTCCGGGTGAATGTCGCAGAGTGTCTCGGAGGTCAGTTGGAGGTATTTCCCAGGGCATGATGCATAGGTCATAACCAGGCAGGGACAGGCCACATGGCGGTGATGGATGCTACTGCCTCCTTCCTCACACAGTAGTTCCCATCCCCTTCTCACTCCCCTGATACGGGTTCTGTGTCCGGTGTGTCCGGTGTGTGTGGCGGGGTGATGGCTGCATCGCTGTGTGCCCCTGACACATCAGACTTCGTAGGTGATGGGGCAGCATAACAGTGTGCCACGGACACATCAGGGGTCGGAGCTGTGTGTGTCGATGTTCCCGCTGCAGTCATCTGGGAACGGCTCAGTGACAGCAATGGCAAGATGAAGTACTGCAGGGCATTGAAGTTCCCAGCCACTACTCGCTGGTGTCCAGCTGTGGCAGACATACTTCCAGCCTGCATCTGCTCCATGGTCTCCATTGACCTCCACACCTGTGCCAACTCTGTGCTGTCATGACTGGTGCCTGTCTGACCAGACAGTTCTTGTATTAGATTCATGGCACCAGCGAGGTCAGCCAAGGTCTGTGGCGGAGCATGGTGCGTACAGGGGGTGTCCGTTAGGGACTGTACGTGGTCCTTGATGGGACTCAGACACCCACGTATGGCATCGAGTTTGGCTGCCACGAGCTCAAAACCCAACCGCAGCTGATGATCCAACTCCACCTGGCAACCCAACACACGCCGTTGGAATTCCATGTATTGGTCGGGGGGGTCCTGGGAGACAGCTGTGGTGGTGTGTGTTTCCTGCTGTGTGGTCTGTGCAGGTGGTGGGGTCACCTCGAGGCAGCTGGCCTGGCCTGCTCCTGTGGGTGGGGTGCAGAGGCTGTCCAGTATCCGTTGGAGGGTGTCTTGACATATGTGCAGGTTGTCCTCTTCATCATCAATGATGGGAAGTGTGGTGTGCTCTGCAGGAGGTGTTGTATGTCCCTCTGCAATGTGAAGGGGAGATGCAGGTTAACAGAGTTTCACATATATGTTGATGATTTGCAGATGTTTACATTCAGACTGCATGCCAATGTACATTGTGACTGTTTTGGGGGAGCTGGCTATTTGATAGCAGTCAGTGTGTTTTTCGACTACATGACGGATGTGTGGTAGTACCCGTACATTATCATCACACAGTGTCAGGCAATGCCAGATGTGAGTGGACAGTTACTATGCACGAGCGGATCCTGTTGTGAGCTCTGTCCTGTGGTGCTGGTGTTGTACTTTGTACCACATTGCCGTCATTGCTTATGTTCTGTGATTGCTATGTGTGTGTGCTGCATTGTGAGGGAGTTGCCCCTGCAGCTCTGATTTCGTGTGGCCTTCTCCCTTTGAGGTGGGGTGCCTTTGAATTGTGTGCTTTTCGGGGCCTGATTTGCTTTTGACTTGGGTCATATGTGCTCTCGGACTGTTTTTGTGGCCTGGTGCATTGTTCGTCTGCTGCGTGTATTGTACTGCATGGGTTGTGGGTGCACGTGGACATGTCGGAGTGTGACCTGCTCCTTTACAGATGTGATCCGCATTGGGCTACCTCCATGTCGATTCGTGGGCCATGTCATTTTTTTTTGGCTGCTGCCATGCTATCGGACATGCAGTGTTACTTGCATAGTCAGTGTGGGTCACGGAGCCGCTGCTTTGCTGGATTCAGCACATGTGCATGGGTCGGTTGTGATATTGGTGATAGGGGGGCCCCTCTGTGCACATTGTGGATGGGGGCCTACTTGTTGTTTCTATGTGTGCTGCAGCGTGCCAAGGCAATCAGGGACATGTTCCATGGTCATTGTGGGTGTGCTGTGTGCTACACGTAATTGTGCATGTGTGCCATTGTGCCCATCTCCCCCCGTCTCCCCGTCCCTAGTCGTTACTCACCCTGTTGCTGTTGGGTCAGGTCCTATCGTGCTGTGTCCAGGCCCCCCAATCCTGCCACCGTCTCCTCACTGCTGACTGTGGCCACCATTTGCTCCAGCTCATCCAGCTCCTCCTGTGTCGCAGGATTCCCACCTCCAGTCGCCGTTGCTGCCTCCCTGTTGGCGGCGAGCTTATGTTTGGTCTGGCTTTTCAGATCATGCCAGCGCCTCTTGACCTCCTCAACACTCCGACTGCATTGACGTTGGTATAGATGGCCTGCCATATTTCGGTTTGGGTTGCCAGTGCCGCAGTGGAGGTGCCGAACAGTTGTTGATGGTGTTCGGTCACCTCCGTGACCATGATCCGGTCTTCCTGCGGACTGAACCCGGTCTTCCTCTTCCTCTTGTCCTTGCCCTTCCCCGAACGCGGGGTTCCTGGCTGGTCCTCCGTGGGGCTTGTGGTGTTCGGCTTGTCCTCTGCACTCGTTCCGGGTGCATCCATGTTGCTACGCAGTTTGAATTGTTTTTGGGCTTTTTTTTCCCTTTCTTTTATGGTGCTTTTTCTCGCCGGACGCGTGGTATTTTCAGGCCTGTGGCTGGTGTTCGCTGATTTCTGTACTGCGATTGGCCTCATCACATGTTTTCTCGCGTTTCGCATTTTTTAGGCGTGGCGTTGATTTTCACGCTGACATTTGACGCGTTATCTGGTGACTATCGCATGCTACCGCCTTGTTGTGAATTCCACGTTGACACTGGGTTATTTTTCCGCGCTAGGCTGCGATGTTGAAAGTTGCGTTACGCTACTCTTGCGGTAGTTATCACACGTTCTTGTGAATATACCCCTATGTGTTTCCAGCCTTTACACAGTGTGATGACAATCCATCATTAAATGGCTGTTGGCTTTAACAAATGCTTTTGACAATAAATAAGTCAGGCCTACTGCCCTTGTCATAACATTTCATTACAAACAGATCATACCTATGACATCTGAAATACATTTTCCACGTGAAGCATTAAGGCCAATAGCCTTTATGATTAACTTGTTACCATAACTGATTCAGGAATAACGAATTCTGAATACGTTTACCACAAAGCAACTCGAAGGCATACAGTCAGATCACTACTAAGCCCGGACGTAAAACTCTGCTCCGTTTGCGTAATTTGGCAACTCCACGTTCCGCGGAAAATGTGGAGTTACTGTTAAATTCTGCATTCCGCAACAGAGTGGAGTGGTTTTTTGGTCTGTGCGCTCGAAATGTAAATTTGCGGGCGCGGGGGCGACTTGCTGGGCTTTCGCTATCGCCTACGAGATTTTCAGGGCCGTCCACGGGCGCCACGAGATTTGCGAGCTGGCAGCATGCTCCCGTGAGATTTTGCATTTGCCAACACGTCATTTGGGTGTGCCAGCGACTTCTGGCGGAACTTTTCTGCTGTACACGATCCCGCAAGCGCAGGATCTACTGCGGCTGCAATCTGGGGAAGTTTCTCTCCTCAAGCAGCATCAAAATCTTCATGAACTGACGATTTTGAGTTTAAAAACTCCTCAAATTGTCATTTGGCAGTAGTTTTTTGTGCAAGGAGTCTTTCTTTTGTTTTTTTTTACTTGTTTTTCAACTGGAAGGAAGTGCCCAAAGTATCCAACTTCCTGTTCCTGTCCAGCAGGCTCCTCCCAGTGCTTTGTCCATCTCTGGTCACTTTTGATTTAGATTTGGAGCTGGAAGGATCACTGTTTGTGTCTGCTGCATATCCCAATGGATTTAAGGACTTTGAATTTGAGATTTCGCAAGTTGAAAAACTGGTGTTGTTTGTTTGATTAGGGCCATGCATCTGGATTTATTGGTACCTTTAATCGATTTTTAGAATTTATTGTGGTGGGTGGCCTGTTGTTTCAGTAGGGCCCTAGTGATTTATTTGCATTTCAATCTTCTTCTTTTGTAAAGGAAAATGTTTCACAGTTTACTACAATATCTACATGTTTTTTAAGATATTTGAAAGTTTAATTGAATATGTGGACCAGTAGTGGTCTGCCAATTGGCCTTCCATCCAGCAGGCCCAATGATAGTCATGGGTGTAATAAACAACAGTTTTTGAGGTGTTTACAACATTTTGGCCATGGTTGTATTAGGATTGAAATACAATTTTTTTTTCATGCAAACAGTGTATAGGAGTCATTACTAGGTGGGGTAATGCCTTTTTAGCCCAATAATTTTCATTTTTGGCATTGCAGAATTAATGATGTTTCTCTGTTTTACCATGCCTCATTTGTCTGGTCAGTGTGTGTGTGTGTGTTTGCCGTAGGCCAACATTTGCCTTTGTTCCAGATGTCATGTGGCCACTGGCCAGGGGCCAATTTGTATAGTCAGTGCACTGTCCCGGCCTAGGCCTGGATGCACTGTTTGATTGTTCTACAGGCCTCCTGCCTCTTGTTGTGACCATGTGGCTGGCGGCCATTTTGTGTAGGCAGCCAATGTGCTTTTGCCATAGGCCTGCATGCTGTTCCTAATCAATGCATTCCTGTTCAGTGTTGTTATTGATGACAATGTGGCACTGATTGGCAGCCATTTTGTGCGTCAATAAAATTCAGCCCTTTTGACACAAGCTGCATGGATGGTTGCGCAATGAGATAGCAATTTAATAATAACTTTTTATTTTATCTTTGAGGATAACTTCACTTATGTTTAATTAGTTACATTCTTCCAATTTAAAAAAATAATAATTTGTAAATTATGTCCTAATATATGTATATTATGGTGAGCCATCTCTGAATGGTGTGAGAAGTTGGCCTGGTATATGCTGTCCACTAATTAAAGTGGGCACCTTGCTCCAGTCCAAACGACCCTTATTGATGATTAGGTTAAAGACAACCTTTAAAGAAAGCTATCCTAGTGGTAGCTGTGGAGAGCAGCCTTCAGGCTAAGCCTTGAAGGAATGTAAAGCAGCTTGTTTTACCAGTATATAACCTCCTGAATGACCAAATGAAAGGAGAACCACACCAGGTGTATATAAAATATATGTATTTATTACTAAACACTCTCTACTAACCTCTTTATGAGATTAGAGAACAATACACACAATATTAAATCACTAGAACGACAGTAAATAGCACAATAAACAGCGGGCTCCAGGGGGAGAAAGTGGTATAAGAACCACGACTTGACTAGACACAGTGCCTAGAGCACGTAGAATCGCTGGGACCTCAAGGAACCACCCAAGGTAGTGACACAGGGGACCCACGGAGGACGGGTGCAGTGTGGGAACACAGACGCGAGCTCCGTACAACTCTATGGGAAAGTCGCAGTTGGAATTTTAAAGATTAAGGAGACTTAGGAGAGGACTTCAAGCAAACCCAGCTAAACATAGAAGGTTCTAAGGCCAGCACCCTTGAGAGTACTGAGTTACCCGTGTTACCTATCCCAGAGGAGCCGGGTGCATAGGGGTCAAGTGGTGTCGGAAACCCTCGTCGTTTTCAATGGCGTGATGCGAGAAAGTACTGCTGCCGTGGAGAAGAAAAGTGTCCGGTGTGATCCAAGCCTGGATCGGAGATATGAAGGACCTGAAAGCAGAGGGGACAAAGTCTGGGTCACTTCACGTGACCAGGAGCGGAGCAATCGAATGCCCACCAATGTCGGGTGCTTCAGGTGCAAAGAGGCGAAGATTGACTCTGCAGCCACGGGGACCAGGAGATGTCTGTGACAACCACAGTCCGGATTCGAGCTGTCCCACAAAGTATGTCGAGTGCTGGGGGGTCAGTGTCCGGATTGAACACCAACAAGCCTTGGCAACTGCAACCTACGCGTTCAGAGGAAAGATGCTTCTGTGAGGACCAGCAAGGCTCCCCAAGCAATGGAGAGTCAGGGCACATCTGGAGCAACCAAGGAAGCCCACTGATAGTTAAAGTTGCCTTCTCAGGGACCAACAGGCCAATGGACCAGGGATCGTGAAGGGACCTTGAGAGGAATCACAAAGTGCCAGGCCACTGAACACTCGTGGAGTGTAGGCTGGAAATATTCAGTGGAATTACTGCTCGGGGTCAGGACTACAAGTAGCCCAAAACACAGCTTCGGGGGTTGCCGAAAAGCATATGCTGCTGAAAATGTACATGGTGCCCAGGGGTACGGGTTTCACGGTCCCCACGAGGGATGCGGGCCTCAGAATTGTTGAGAGCGCAGATCGACCTCGGAGACCTCAGGAACCCACCTCCTGTGTTGCAGAATTCTTCGGAGTCCTTCGGGAGCTTCGTAGATGCAAACTGGTCAGATGCGTTTAGGTGCCTGCTCAGCAGGGGAGTAACTCCTTTACTCCAAGGGAGATTCTTCAGTCGTCCAGCAAAGCGTAGATCGTCGAAGGTGTTTGGTTTCTGTAGCAGAGTTTAGTCCAGGTAATATCTAAAGTCCTGTAGTCAGGGTTCCTACTTTATACCCAAGGAAGGGGTGGGACAAACTCTGGGGACCCACCTATGGGAGGGTCAGGACAGAGGGGTGGCTACACCCATGTCCTTTGTCCAGTTTTGCCCCAGAGCAGGGGCTGATAGCCCCTGCAACCGGTTTGAGCTGGACTATGCACGAGGACACCAAATGTGCCCCCAGTGCAGACATCAAAGCACTCTGAGAGTGCACCCACCCGATCCAATACACTAAAGCCTGTCTGGGAGGTGGCCACACCTCCCTGTGACAGGAAACCTATTGTCAATCCTTCCCCTGCCGGAGTTTCATCCAGCAGCAGGAGGGCAGACTTGTGTCTGTGGCTGGCAGCATCCATTTTGTGATGCCAGGGTTCTGTGAAGCTGGTACCGGGTGTACCGGTGTTGTCATATTTCTCCCTCTAGGAGGGTTGAATCATACCTCCCACACCAGTTACTGGTGTGGAGGTATGATTCCAAGGTGTTTGACACCAAACACAACATGTTTCCATGCAGCCATTTTAAAGTTAGCATTTACCGCGAGGTTATAATGCACTTAGGTATATATGGTTGGCTGCATCACGAACAACCCCGGAGAATAGGTTCCGAAGGCTGCAGAGGAGCTCTTCTCATGCATGGGCACCCTCTCGCATAAAACCCAGCACCCTGCCTTCAGGATCGATAAGGCCTGCTATAGGGGTGACTGATAGGTTTATATGTGCAGTGATTAGGATAGATATAGTGAACCTATATCCAAGTAAGGGGTGTATACACCACCTTACACAGGCTGCAGTAGCAGACCTGTGGTGTCATTTTAAATGGTCTCTCAGGGGTGGCATAATACATGCTGCAGCCCCTGGGAGGCCTCTGAGGTACCTATGCCCTGGGTACATAGTATACCATATACTAGGGACTTATAAGGGTACCCCAGAATCCAATCTGGAGTGTACTTAAAGTACATGCAATCAATTTAGAGGAGAAAGCAGCTAGACTGGGGTCCTGAATAGCAGGATCCCAGTCAGACTAAGTTGAAAACAGTGAAACATCAGCAAAAAGTGGGGGTAGCTATAGGAAGCAGAACCTACTCTCCTACACAACCCCCCCCAAACGTCAGGGCATTAAACTAACCTTGACCAGTTGAGTCTTCATGTTCTAAGTGGAAATATCTGGAGAGTCCATCTGCATTGGCATGGTTACTCCCAGCTCTATGTTCCACTGTATAGTCCATCCCCTGTAGGGAAATGGACCACCTCAAAAGTTTGGGGTTTTCACCCTTCATCTGTTTTAGCCATAAGAGGGGCTTATGGTCTGGCTGAACAATTAAGTGAGTGTCAAACAAGTATGGCCTCAGCTTCTTCAGAGCCCAAACCACAGCAAAGGCTTCCCTCTCAATGGCTGACCAACGTTTCGCTCTGGGGGTCAGCCTTCTGCTAATAAAAGCTACTGGCTGATCCTGACCTTCATCATTCAATTGTGATAACACAGCCCCTACCCCCAACTCAGATGCATCTGTTTGGACAATTAATTGTTTGGAGTAGTCAGGACTTTGCAGAATGGGAGCAGTGCACATAACCTGCTTCAGGTCATCAAATGCCTTTTGACAGCTGACTGTCCACTGAACTTTCTTTGGCATTCTCTTGGAAGTTAAGGCATTCAAAGGGGTCACTATGGATCCATATCCTTTAACAAACCTCCTATAGTACCCAGTCAGGCCCAAGAAAGCTCTTACCTGAGTCTGGGTGGTTGGAGCAACCCAGTCCATGGTGGTCTGGATTTTGCTCTGCAATGGTTGAACCTGGCCTCCACCCACAAGGTGGCCCAGGTATACAACTTGACTCTGCCCTATCTGGCACTTAGTGGCCTTGATAGTGAGGCCTGCTTTCTGCAGGGCCTCCAAAACATTTCACAGGTGGACCAGGTGATCCTCCCAGGTGGAGCTAAAGACAGCAATATCATCTAGATATGCTGCACTATAGGCTTCCAGGCCTGTAAGGACTTTGTTCATTAACCTTTGAAAAGTGGCAGGTGCATTCTTCAAACCAAAGGGCATCACCACAAATTGGTAGTGCCCACTAATGGTTGAGAATGCTGTTTTGGCTTTTGCATCCTCAGCTAGTCTGATCTGCCAGTAGCCAGTTGTCAGGTCAAACGTGCTCAGAAACGTGGCTGAGGCCAAAGTATCTATAAGCTCATCTGCCCTAGGGATTGGATGGGCATCAGTCCTAGTGACTGCATTGAGACCTCTATAGTCCACACAAAACCTCATCTCTCTCTTACCACCCTGGGTGTGAGGTTTAGGTACCAAGACTACTGGACTAGCCCAAGGGCTATCTGAGGGTTCAATCACACCCAAATCCAACATCTTCTGGACTTCAGTCCTGATGCAGTCCCTGACATGGTCAGGTTGCCTGTAAATCTTATTTTTAACAGGCAGACTGTCCCCAGTGTCCACTTCATGAGTGCACCAGGTAGGCTGACTTGGAGTCAGTGAGAACATATGTCTAAACTGGTTGAGAACTTTTCTGCAATCAGTTTGCTGCTGGTCAGTGAGAGGCTGCCTGCCAAGGCTACACCATCTACTGAACCATCATCAGGGTTCTGTGAGAGCAGGTCAGGGAGTGGATCACTCTCTTCCTCCTGTCCGTCATCAGTAGCCATGAGCAAACCCATGTCCGCCCTGTCAACATATGGTTTGAGCCTGTTGACATGGAGCACCCTATGGGGGCTCCTGGGAGTTCCAAGGTCCACCAGGTAGGTAACCTCTCCCTTTTGCTCAATTATGGTATGGGGGCCACTCCACTTGTCTTGGAGGGCTGCTAGGGCCACTGGCTTCAACACCCATACTTTTTGTCCAGGCTGATAAACAGTCAACACAGCCTTTTGGTCATGCCAGGCCTTTTGCAATTCCTGGCTGGCCTCAAGGTTTTTAGTTGCCTTCTTCATGTATTCAGCCATCCGGGAGCGGAGACCAAGTACATAGTCCACAATATCCTGTTTAGTGGGTTTGAGAGGTAACTCCCATCCCTCCTTCACTAGACACAATGGACCCCTAACTGGATGTCCAAACAGAAGCTCAAATGGGCTGTAACCAACCCCCTTCTGTGGAACCTCTCTGTAGGCAAAGAGAAGGCAGGGCAAAAGTATGTCCCATCTGCGCCTAAGCTTTTCTGGGAGACCTTTAATCATGCCCTTTAAGGTTTTGTTGAACCTTTCAACTAAACCATGGCATTGTGGGTGATAAGGGGTGGTAAATTTCTAATTTACACCACACTCCTTCCACATAGCAGTTAAGTAACTTGACATGAAGTTTGCATCTCTGTCTGATACCACCTCCTTAGGAAAACCCACCCTGGAAAAGATTCCCAGGAGGGCCCTTGCCACCACAGGAGCTGGGGTGGTCCTAAGGGGAATTGCCTCTGGATACCTAGTGGCATGGTCCACCACCACCAGTATAAATCTGTGCCCAGATGCAGTTTGAGGATCCAGGGGACCAACAATGTCAATCCCTACCCTCTCAAAGGGAACCCCCACCACAGGTAGTAGTATCAGGGGGGCCTTTGTAGTGCTACCTGCCTTACCACTGGCTTGACAGGTGACACAGGAGCGACAAAACTCCTTGGTGTCTTCAGACATATGAGGCCAATGAAAGTGAGGGACACTTCTGTCCCAAGTCTTGTTTTGGCCTAGGTGACCTGCTAATGGGATATCATGTGCTAGTGTCAATAGGAAGCTCCTAAACTTCAGAGGTATAACCAACCTCCTGGTGGCTCCAGGCTTGGGGTCTCTACACTCTGAGTAACAGAGTCCATCATCCCAGTAGATCCTATGGGACCCACTAGCACTCCCAGCAGCCTCAGCAGCAGCTTGCTGTCTGAGGGGTTCAAGAGAGGGGCAGCTCAGTTGCTCCTGGCTCAGATCTGCCCTGGAAGGGCCCCCTGTCCCCAAGAACTCAACCTGATCAGGTTCAAGATCATCTGGGACAGTGCCTTCTTCAGGACTAAGATCAGCTCCCTCAACACCACCTTCAAAACAGGCACCTTCCCAGACGACTGGAAGCGCGCAGAAGTCAGACCCCTGCTCAAGAAGCCCACAGCTGACCCCACCGACCTCAAGAACTATCGGCCCATCTCGTTCCTCCCCTTCGCAGCCAAAGTTGCAGAGAAAACAGTCAACAGGAAACTGACACGATTCATTGAAGAGAACGCCGTCCTCGACCCGTCCCAATCCGGATTCCGAAGCAACCACAGCACAGAGACCACCCTACACGCCGCCACAGATGACATCCACACCCTCCTGGACCAAGGCCACTCCGCAGCCCTCATCCTACTCGACCTATCAGCGGCCTTCGACACCGTCTCCCATCGCACACTAGTCGTCGAACTACACGACGCAGGCATACAAGGAACAGCCCTGGACTGGATCCGATCATTCCTCACCGGAAGTAGCCAAAGGATCAGACTCCCACCCTTCCTCTCCGACCCCACGAAAATCACCTGCGGAGTCCCACAGGGTTCATCACTGAGCCCCACCCTCTTCAACATTTACATGGCCCCCCTCGCAGCCATCGTCCGACAACATGGCCTCAACATCGTATCCTACGCCGACGACACCCAGCTCATCCTCTGCCTCACCAAAGACCCCACCACTGCCAAACTCAACTTCCAGAAAGGAATGCAAGACGTCGCAGTCTGGATGACCAACAGCTGCCTGAAGCTCAACGCCGAGAAGACAGAAGTCCTCGTCCTCTGTACCACCCCTTCAGCATGGGACAGCACCTGGTGGCCGACCGCCCTCGGAAGCCCACCTACCCCCTCAGACCACGCCAAGAACCTCAGCATCGTACTCGACTCATCACTCTCCGTGAACCGACAGGTCAACGCGGGCACCTCCAGCTGCTTCAACACCCTCTGCATCCTCCGCAAGACCTTCAAGTGGATCCCCCCTGAGTCAAGGAAGACAGTCACCCACGCACTCATCACCAGCAGACTGGACTATGGACACGCACTTTACACCGGCATCAACAAGTCCCTACTCCGCAAACTCCAGACAGTACAAAACACCGCCGCCAGAGTCGTCCTCGGCATCCCCCGACCCGAACACATCAGCCAACACCTACGAAGTCTCCACTGGCTCCCCGTGGAGAAAAGAGTCACTTTCAAAATCCTCACTCACGCCTACAAATGCCTACACAACAACGGACCCAAATACCTCAACGACAGAATCAACTTCCATGTACCCAAAAGAAACCTCCGATCTTCCAAACTCGCACTGGCCGAAACCCCGTGTATCCACAGAGCCAGAGCAGGCGGAAGATCCTTCTCTCACATTGCAGCCAAGACCTGGAACGAGCTGCCGGCAGACATCAGACGCGCCCCCTCCCTGAACACCTTCAGGAAGACCCTCAAGACCTGGCTCTTCGGCTAAACAGATCTGCGGACCCCCCCCCTCAGCGCCTTGAGACCCTCACGCGTGAGTAGCGCGCTTACAATTCCCTGATTGATTGATTGATTGAAGAGACTGATCTGGATTCTGAGGCAGGGGGGAAGACACTGCCTTAACCCTACTGCTCCTTCTCTTGGAAGGCGCCTGGTCCATTTTTCCAGGATCCAGGGCCTGTTCAGTGTTAGACATTTTTGCCTGTGACCTGGTCATAGCAAACACATCTGCAGGGATACCCAACATTTCTGCATGAGTCCTGAGTTCCACTTCAGCCCAAGCTGAAGTTTCTAAATCATTGCCCAACAAGCATTCAACAGGGAGGTCTGCACTTACCACAACCTTCTTAGGGCCAATTACCCCTCCCCAGGTGAAATTAACAACTGCCAGGGAATGGTCTGTCCTGACATTGCTAGCATTGGTCACTTGGTACATCTCACCAAGTATGATTTGCTCAGGAGCCACAAGATCTTTTGTCACCATTGTGACACTTGCTCCTGTGTCCCTGAATCCCAAGGCCTCTTTTCCATTGATTATAGGCTGTTGTCTGTACTTGCCCAGATTACTGGGGCTTACAAATAAGGAGGCCATATCCATGCCTCCATCACAGATCAACATAGCCTGAGTTGGAACTCTGACTAGGCCAGAGTCCATCTCAGATCCAAGGGTTAACCCTACTACACCCTTATTTGGAGCACCACCACTTGGAGCTGAACTAGGGGGAACAGTTGCCTTAGGGGCAGTGGTGGTTGGAGTTGAGTCCTTGGACTTGGTACAATCACTTGTCCAATGGGTCTTCTGTTTACAGATTTGACACCATGGCTTCTTCTTGCCTTTTCCCTTGTTTGATTGTGACTCCCCACCAGATACAGATTTTTGGGGCCCTTGAGAAGACTTCTGGTCTTTACCCTTCTCACCACCCTTATCAGAGTTTTTAGAATCTTGCTTCTTGGAGTCACCACCTTGGTTCTGAACCTCCTGCCTCACCCTGGTTCTGACCCATTTGTCTGCCTTCTGGCCCAATTCTTGGGGAGAGGTCAGCTCAGAGTCCACCAGGTACTGATGCAACAGTTGATTTTGACAGTTATTAAGGATCTGCTCTCTCATGATTAAATTGTACAATCCTTTGAAATCACACACCTTACTGCCAAGTAACCAGCCTTCCAGAGCCTTAGTAGCACAATCTACAAAGTCAACCCAGTCCTGAGTCTGTGCCTTTTGGGTGTCTCTGATCTTTAACCTGTATTGTTCAGTGGTTAGGCCAAACCCATCAATCAGAGCACTCTTCAGGACTTTGTAATTATCAGCATCCTCTTCTCTTACAGTGAGGATCTTGTCTCTACCTTTGTCTGCAAATGAGAGCCACAAGATTGCTGCCCACTGCTCCTGAGGGACCCTCCGTACCTTACAGGCCCTCTCCAGTGCAGCTATCCATTTGTGGATGTCATCCCCACTCTGGTAGGGAGGGACAATCTTGTTCAGGTTCCTATGGTCATGAGTATGTTCTCTACTCCTAGGGACACTGTAGCTGCCACCATGGGGCTCTAGCCCCAACTTCTGAGAAGCTCTTTGAAGCTCCAGGGATTCCCTATGTAAGGCCAATTGCTCTCTCTCTTGATTCTGAGCTTAGCTCTCTCAAACTCAAGCAGTTGGCACTTCTTCTCATAAGAGGACTCCCTTTTATGAGAAGCAGAGCTCCCTACAGATGTACCAGAATGATCAGATTCCTGAGAAGGAGATGTTGATCTTCTTGGTAAACTGTTAACCCTTCCAGGTGGGGTAAAGAGAGGTCCACTGAGGCCTCCTTCCTCACCTTCAGCAAAAATTGGATTGTCCAGGTTAGAATCATTTTGATCCTCCTGGCCAGCATCAGAGTCCAGGTCATTGAAGTTCTCACTTCCTGTCCTTTCCTCTTCTGCTGCCCCACCCCTTTGCCTACCTCATCAGACCCTGGAGTCTTTCTGAGGTCATCTAAAAGCAAAGTCTCTATGAGACGTTGGGTGTTTGGATTTTCCCTGACTTCAGTTTCCTAGATGTGCACATGGCTCTCAATTCCTGGAATGAGAGATGGTCATACTTAGTTGGCAAGGAGCCACCGGCTTCAGGCCTAGAAGACATGCTAGTGTGGTGTGGTGTATGCACCTACCTACTCTAGTGGGAACTGAACTCTCTTGAGTTGGAGAAAGGGTGTGCTAGGCCCTTGACTTACCCAACTCTAAGTTCAGTAGAACTTACTTTATTCTAGACTTGATTTATATGTACCTAAGTACCTTTAGTGGTTTTCAGTTAGTCACTCAATGAGATTATCTGGTAAAACAATAGCAAGCTTGAATCCCAACCGCTGCACACCAATGTGAGAAGTTGGCCAGGTATATGCTGTCCACTAATTAAAGTGGGCACCTTGCACCAGTCCAAATGACCCTTATTGATGATTAGGTTAAAGACAACCTTTATAGCAAGCTATCCTAGTGGTAGCTGTGGAGAGCAGCCTTCAGGCTAAGTCTTGAAGGAATGTAAAGCAGCTTGTTTTACCAGTATATAACCTCCTGAATGACCAAATGAAAGGAGAACCACACCAGGTGTATATAAAATATATGTATTTATTACTAAACACTCTCTATTAACCTCTTTATGAGATTAGAGAACAATACACACAATATTAAATCACTAGAACTACAGTAAATAGCACAACACACAGCAGGCTCCAGGGGGAGACCGAACCATATACTAAGAAAGTGGTATAAGAACCACGACTTGACTAGACACAGTGCCCAGAGCACGTAGAATCGCTGGGACCCCAAGGAACCACCCAAGGTAGTGACACAGGGGACCCACGGAGGACGGGTGCAGTGTGGGAACACAGACGCGAGCTCCGTACAACTCTATGGGAAAGTCACGGTTGGAATTTTATAGATTAAGGACACTTAGGAGAGGACTTCAAGCAAACCCAGCTAAACATAGAAGGTTCTAAGGCCAGCACCCTTGAGAGTACCGAGGTACCCGTGTTACCTATCCCAGAGGAGCCGGGTGCATAGGGGTCAAGTGGTGTCGGAAACCCTCGTCGTTTTCAATGGCGTGATGCGAGAAAGTACTGCTGCCATGGAGAAGAAAAGTGTCCGTTGTCATCCAAGCCTGGATCGGAGATGTGAAGAACCTGAAAGCAGAGGGGACAAAGTCTGGGTCACTTCACGTGACCAGGAGCGGAGAAATCGAATGCCCACCGATGTCGGGTGCTTCAGGTGCGAAGAGGTGAAGCTTGACTCAGCAGCCACGGGTACCAGGAGATGTCTGTGACAACCACAGTCTGGATTAGAGCTGTCCCACAAAGGATGTCGAGTGCTGGGGGGTCAGTGTCCGGATTGAACACCAACAAGCCTTGGCAACTGCAACCCACGCGTTCAGAGGAAAGATCCTTCTGTGAGGACCAGCAAGGTTCTGGGGCCTCTCCAAGTGATGGAGAGTCAGGGCATATCTGGAGCAGCCAGGGAAGCCCACCGAAAGTTAAAGTTGCCTTCTCAGGTACCCACAGGCCAACGGACCAGGGATCGCAAAGGAACCTCAAGAGGAATCACAAAGTGCCAGCCCACGGAACACTCGTGGAGTGTAGGCCAGAAATCTTCAGTGGAATTACTGCTCGGGGTCAGGACTACAAGTAGCCCAAAGCACAGCTTCAGGGGTTGCCGAAAAGCATATGCTGCTGCAAATGTACACGGTGCCCAGGGGTACGGGTTTCACGGTCCCCACGAGGGATACGGGCCTCAGAATTGCTGAGAGCGTAGATCTACCTCGGAGACCTTGGGAACCCACCTCCTGTGTTGCAGAAATCTTCGGAGTCCTTCGGGAACTTCATAGATGCAAACTGGTCAGATGCGTTTAGGTGCCTGCTCAGCAGGGGAGTAACTCCTTTACTCCAAGGGAGATTCTTCAGTCATCCAGCAAAGCGTAGATCATCGAAGGTTACTTGGTTTCTGTAGCAGAGTTTAGTCCAGGTAATATCTAAAGTCCTGTAGTCAGGGTTCCTACTTTATACCCAAGGAAGGGGTGGGACAAACTCTGGGGACCCACCTATGGGAGGGTCAGGACAGAGTGGTGGCTACACCCATGTCCTTTGTCCAATTTCACGCCAGAGCAGGGGCTGATAGCCCCTGCAACTGGTTTGAGCTGGACTATGCACGAGGACACCAAATGTGCCCCCAGTGCAGACATCAAAGCACTCTGAGAGTGCACCCACCCAGCCCCAATACACTAAAGCCTGTCTGGGAGGTGGTCACACCTCCCTGTGACAGGAAACCTATTGTCAAGCCTTCCCCTGCCGGAGTTTCGTCCAGCAGCAGGAGGGCAGACTCGTGTCTGTGGCTGGCAGCATCCATTTGTGATGCCAGGGTTCTGTGAAGCTGGTACCGGGTGTACCGGTGTTGTCATATTTCTCCCTCTAGGAGGGTGGAATCATACCTCCCACACCAGTTACTGGTGTGGAGGTATGATTCCAAGGTGTTTGACACCAAACACGACATGTTTCCATGCAGCCATTTTAAAGTTAGCATTTACCGCGAGGTTATAATGCACGTAAATATATATGGTTGGCTGCATCACAAACAACCCCGGAGAATAGGTTCCAAAGACTGCAGAGGGGCTCTGCTCATGCATGGGCACCCTCTCACATAAAACCCAGCACCCTGCCTTCAGGATCGATAAGGCCTGCTATAGGGTGCATGCCCCACCTTACACAGGCTGCAGTAGCAGACCTGTGGTGTCATTTTAAATGGTCTCTCAGGGGTGGCATAATACATGCTGCAGCCCCTGGGAGGCCTCTGGGGAACCTATGCCCTGGGTACATAGTATACCATATACTAGGGACTTATAAGGGTGCCCCAGAATCCAATCTGGAGTGTACCTAAAGTACATGCAATCAATTTAGAGGAAAAAGCAGCTAGACTGGGGTCCTGAATAGCAGGATCCCAGTCAGACTAAGTCAAAAACAGTGAAACATCAGCAAAAAGTGGGGGTAACTATAAGAAGCAGATCCTACTCTCCTACAAATGGTATCTCATGGAGTCCTCCTGCTGTACACTCAATGGATCATGTCTATATGGTGCCCCATGGGGGTCATCTTTGTGTAGGGTGTATCATGTCTTCATGGGGTCTGATAGGGTCCATCGCTGCATATCAGAGCGGATCTTGTCTTCAATGGTGTCCCAGGTGTTCCTCTTTCTCTTTGGTGGGTCATCTCTGCCTGGTGTCCCATGTGGCATATTTTTTTTTTTTTTAAATGTATAATTTTTTTTTTTAATTCTTTGTTTATACCATTCCCACTACATCTTGCTTGATTTGTCAGGTGCACCTCCCTCAGAGTCAGTGCCACATCACATTTCATGGGTAAACAGTTTCATCTGTATGTTATTGTTGTTGTTTTTGCTCTCTCGTATTCTTCCTGAGTGGTCAGTCCCCATGAAAGTAATTATATGTTGGTGTGTTTTTCCGTTTTACAAATGAGTAGATATATTTACAGTGTATTGTTAATTAAGGGAGTAACAGCAGTGACCACACAATAAATGGTATTTTTCTGTTTGTGCTACTAATTGAGCAGCAACAATGCCATGTTTCACTTTTCTTTTAGGTGCACGACAAGAAGACAACCAACAAGAGACAACAACACATCACTCGCAGTACTGCCAGAAAGTTGGCCTGTGCACGGCGTGACGTGTGAGTGACCCACACATCAGACATCTCTTCAACTTGTGAAGCTAAGGGCCACTGCTAGTATCTACTAGCTTCAAAATGGCCCCAAAAGGAAGGTGCCACTGCTAAACCTAAAACTGCTACCAGGAAAGTAGCCAGTGAGAAGAAGAAGGAGCTTCCCACCACCACCACTGGTATGTCGCCCCAGAAGGAAAACAAAAAACTGTGCCTGCCGCACCGGCCTCTGGGGAGCAAGCTGAGAGTAGCACCCCCAAATCAGTGGACCCACCCTAATCGAGGCCCAAGCCCATGTCTGTCATAGAGGCAGCCAGTCTAATTATGGCAGCGCTGATGAGCAGTGATGTTGACATTGACTTATCTCTATCGCAAAGTAGTACCCAATCATTGCAGGAAACTCAGAGAAGTGGACAACAACAAGAACAGCCACAACCACCAATAGTAGTTCCTCCTGAGGTAGGAGGAGTTCAAGAGACTGAGCTTCATGCTGAGGAAGTAGAGCAATCTGATCCAGGATGATCAATCAATCAATCAATCAGGGATTTGTGAAGCACACTACTCACCCGTGAAGCTCTCAAGGCCGAAGAGCCAGGTCTTGAGATTCTTCCTGAATGCTGGCAGTGTGGGGGTTCGTCTGATGCTGAGAGGGAGTTCGTTCCAGGTCTTGGCTGCGATGTAGGAGAAGGATCATCCCCCCGTTCTGGCTCTGTGGACGCGAGGGATTTCGGTCAGGGCAAGATCGGCAGATCGGAGGCTTCTCTAGGTTACGTAGAAAGAGATTCTTTCGTTGAGGTATTGGGGTCTGTTGTTGTGGAGGGATTTGTAGGCATGGGTGAGGAGCTTTAAGGTCACTCTCTTTTCGACAGGGAGCCAGTGAAATTCTCGTAGGTTTTGAGTGATGTGGTGTTGTTGTGGGATGCCGAGGACCAGTCTAGCTGCGGCGTTCTGGATAGTCTGGAGTTTGAGGCGTAGAGAATTGTTTATTCCGGCATAGAGGGCATTCCGGTAGTGCTGGTTATGAGTGCATGGGTGATGATCTTTCTGGACTGAGGGATATCCATTTGAAGGTCTTGCGGAGGATGCAGAGGGTGTTGAAGCATGTGGAAGATACAGCGTTGATCTGTCGGTTCATGTTGCAGGAGGAGTCGAGAATGATGCCGAGGTTGCGAGCGTGGTCTATGGGTGTGGGAGGTTCGCCAAGGGCGGTGGGCCACCAGGTGGTGTCCCATGTGGAGGGGGTGGATCCAAGGATTTCTGTTTTCTCTAAGTTGAGTTTTAGGCAGCTGTTGCTCATCCAGGAGGGGACGTCTTTCATACCTTCCTGGAAGCTGTAGCTGGTGACGTCGCGTTTGTTGGTGAGGGAGTAGATGAGCTGGGTGTTGTCGGTGTAGGAAGCTGAGTCCGTGTTTTCTGACGATGTTGGCGAGAGGGGCCATGTAGGCATTGAAGAGCGTGAGGCTGAGTAAGGTTCCCTGGGGTACTTCACAGCTGATCTCTGTGGGTTCGGAGAGGAAGGGCGGGAGTCTGATTCTTTGAGTACGGCTGCTGAGGAAGGAGCGGATCCATTTCACGGGTGGTTCCTCGGATTCCGGCATCGTGGAGTCTGGTGGTTAGTGTGCAGTGGGAGACGGTGTCAAAGGCTCCTGAGAGGTCTAGTAGGATGAGGGCAGCCGTGTGGCCCTGGTCGAGGAGGGTGGTGATGTCATCCGTGGTGGCTAGGAGGGCAGTCTCTGTGCTGTGGTTGCTGCGGAATACTGATTGGGAAGGGTTGACGATCGAGTTTGCCTCTATGAAGTTAATGAGTTGGTTGTTGACAATCTTCTCTGCTACTTTGGCTGCGAAGGGGAGGAGAGAGATGGGTTGGTAGTTCTTGAGGTCCGTCGGGTCTGCAGTGGGCTTCTTTAGGAGGAGCTTGACATCTGCACATTTCCAGTTGTCGGAGAATGTGCCTGTTTCGAGGGAGCAGTTGATGGTGCGTCGAAGTTTGGGTGCTATGGTGGAGACGGCTCAGTGGAAGATGTGTAGTGGGCAGGGGTCGGTGGGGGCTCCTGAGTGCATACCTCTCATGGTCTTGGTGGTGTCTTCTATGGTGACTGGGGTCCAGGCGGTGATGGTAGGCTGGGTTGCGTTGTCCGTTGAAGGAGCAGTGTCGGTGTCTAGGTTCTGCTCGTCGAAGTTGCTGTAGAGAGTCTTGATCTTGAGATGGAAGTAGGAGCCAAGCTTGTTGCAGAGGTCCTGGGAGGGAGGGACGTCGGAAGATTCGCTGGGGGGTTTGGTGAATTGTATGATGCTGAAGAGTTCCTTGGAGTTGCATGAGTTGGTGAGTATTCTGTTCTGGATGAAATTCTTCTTTGTGGTTCTGATGAGTTTGTGGTGTTCTGTCATGGTGGTCTTGTAGGCGGAGCGTGCTTAGGGGGTTTTGCTGTTCCTCCAAGCTTTCTCGGAGGTCGGCACGTGCGTTTGGATTCTCGGAGGTCGGTGGTGAACCAGGAGGCTTTCGTGGTGCGTTGTCTGTCGTAGTCCAGGAGAGGTGCGAGAGCATTTGCACAGTCGGTGATCCATCTGTGGAGTGCGTTGGCCGCAGAGTTGGTGTCGGTTGTGGTGGGAGGAGGAGCGCTTGCGGTGATCTTGCTCCAGTTCCTGCGGGGGGTGAGGTGTGGGCTTGTGTGTGGTGGGTTTCGAAAAGGAGAAGTGGACGCAGTGGTGGTCCATCCAGATGGGTTGCGTGGTACAGCTAAAGCGAATGTTGTGTCCTCCAGGGAAGATGGGAATGAGGGTATGTCCTGCCTTGTGGGTGGAGGTGGTGACCAGCTGTCTCAGTCCGATGTTGGCCAGCTTGTACAGGAGGGTGCTGGAGTTGGGGTAGCTGGGGTTGTCGAGGTGTAAATTAAGGTCTCCGAGGAATACGTAGTCCGTGGACGCGAGGGCGTGGGGCACGATGAGGTCTGCGATGGTGGTGGTGAATGTGGCGCGTGGTCCAGGAGGTCTGTAGGTGAGGGTGCCGCATAGAGTCATTCTGGGGTTGCTATGGATCTGGAAATGCAGGTGTTCCACAGGGACGTGGAGTAGTTCGTGCTGGATGTGGTGAGTTGGAGGTAGTTTTTGTGTACGATGGCGAGTCCGCCACCCGGGTGGTTGGGGCGGTCCTTCCTCTGGATCTTGTATCCATCAAGGACGGCGGTTGCGATGTCGGGTGCGGAGCTGGCATTGGTCCAGGTTTCTGTGAGGAAGGCGACATCTGGCGAGAGGGTGCTGAGGAAGCCCCAGATTTTTACTGCGTGTCTGTGTAGGGAGCGAATGTTGAGGAGGATGCAGCTCAGGGGTTGGGGTGCGCTGGCGTCCGGTGGGTTGGTGGTGGCAGTGGGGGTCCGGAGGTGGGTGAAAGTACGGCAGCAGTGTCGGCAGGAGAACTGGCCTTGGGTGGCGTTAGGTGTCGACAGCTGGCAGTTGTTGTTTATTCCGAGGTTGAGTGCGTGGAGGGTAGCTGAGTCGTAGCGGTGGGGGGGTCGGAGGACCAGGGTTCCTGGCGCTGGTCACGGGCTGGTCAAGGACAGGTGCAGCGACCGCCATTAAGTAGGGGTAGGGGGAGGGTGGGAACAGCTGAGAGGCGGGAGCGGGAGGGGCTGTGGAGGCAGCAGAGGCGGGAGTTGAGAGAGCGGGAAAAAACAGGGAGGGAGGAAACAGGAGAAATAAAAAAAGGCAATAAAAGGCAAATGAAAGGCGAGGTGCCAAGAAGGCAAGAAAGGCGCAGAAAAAAAGGCAAAATTAGGTTACAGAAGGGCAAAAAGAAGGCACATAGAAAAAGGCAAAGAATAAAGGCACCAATGGGATAGAGCGGCTAAAAGCAGAGCCGGGAGGCCGGCGGAGGCAAGAGAGTCACTGGGACTTGAACCGTGCTCGGCTGCACTAGAGGCCGGGCACTAGCAGGCTGGGTTGAGGCGGAGCTGCGTGCTGGGAGAGCAGGGCCCAGGGGGTCTTGCTCGACCTCAGCGTGCAGTGGCCACCATTAAGTAGGGGAAGGGGAGGGTGGGAACAGCTGAGAGGCGGGAGCGGGAGGGGCTGCGGGGGCAGCAGCGGGAGTTGAGAGAGCAGGAAAAAAACGGGTAGGGAGGAAACAGGAAAATTAAAAAAGGCAATAAAAGGCAAATGAAAGGCGAGGTGCCAAGAAAGCAAGAAAGGCAAGAAAAAAGGCACAGAAAGGCAAGAAAAAAAAAGGCGCAGATAATTACGGCACAGAAGGGCAAAACGAAGGCACAGAGAAAAAGGCAAAGAATAAAGGCACCAATGGGATAGAGCAGTCAAAAGTGGAGCCGGGAGGCCGGCTGAGGCAGGAGAGTCACGGGGACTCGAACCGTACTTGGCTGTACTAGAGGCCAGGCACTAGCAGGCTGCGTGGAAGCGGAGCTGCTTGCTGGGAGAGCAGGGCCCAGGGTCTGTCTTCTAGACCTCCAGCTAGAAAAAGGAGGGTTAGTGGTGCATCATCTTCTTCTTCAGGCCCCCCTTCTGATGATCTAGATGCCACTTGGATCCTGCCTCAGTCTGAGAGTGAGACACACCACAAGACGACTCAGACGAGGCTAGGGAAAAGGAAGGTTCCAGAAAGCCTTAAAGTTATGGAGGCAGATCTAGAAAAGGAGGATGACGACGAGCCAGTCTTCATGGATGTTAGACCAGCCCCAATGGAGACCAATGTTGCCCCATCCCAACTTCCTGGGGGGGATGTGGCAGTGGCACCACAGATACAGCCACCAGCAGCTGTCATGTTTGTAAAGTCCCGGCAGTGACCTACATCCACAAACACCTCAGTAGAAGTAGGTACTGCAGAGCCAGAGAGTCAAACGTCAAAATGCCCACCTACCGCCAGTTCATCTGTCATTGGCAGTGGCACTAGCAGCGTCAGAAAGTTGAGCTCCCCAGTTGGGATTTCTTTTCGGTTAGCCAGATGGAGGTGAACATTGCCATATGCTCCATTTGCGGAGCAAGTGTTAGTCGGGGTAAGCTTGGTACAAACTATGGTACCTGGGGCCAAACAACCCATTTGAGAAAGCACCATACAATCCATTGGGAGACACACCTTAGCGGCCAAAATACTGTAAGTGTTGTTGGAGAAGGGGGTGAAAACCAGCTGAGCAGGGAATCTGAATCCGATCCGATCACGGTGGAAGGAGAAGAGGAAGATCTTCATTACACACAGCAGCCCTCTCCCCAGCAGTGCAGTAGTATCGCCCACATCATCAACATTGCAATGGCACAAGACTCAGGTTGAGGCACAAAGGCTACAGAGGACAGTGACTGCCCTGCTGAAAAACACATTGAGCCTACCAACACCTGGTCTCAAGAAGTCACCTGCATCAGTGGCATCAGGAAAGAAAAAAATTCAGGCTACTATTCCTGCCATGTTTAGGCTAGAAGGGCAGTATGAGCCCAACTACCCAACGGCACGTTTGTACAATGCAAAGCTGGCTAAAATGTTAGCGCTGGACCTCCTTCCTTTTTCTTTTGTTGAAGGGGTGGGTTTTCTTTAATTTGTGGCAGCCATCTGCCCAAAATGGAAGGTTCCCAACTGGTCCTATTTTGCCAGAGTTGCTGTTCCAGTACTACATCACGATGTGCTTGAATTGCTTGGACAAGCTTTGCAGCAGAGTGCTGTCCACACTATCCACCTGACAACAGACATGTGGACCAGTTGCCAAGCGACTGATTACATTTGCATCACTGCACACTGGATCTCTTTTGTAGGGGCTAGAGAAAAAGTATCTGCAGGTGTTGACACTGCTGAGATTTTTAATGCTGCTCGGAAACATGCCACAATAGCGATGTTAGCAATGGAGAAATCCCATACAGCTGCAAATATTTTGGAACACTTTAACAACAAGGTCTTTGAATGGCTGTGACCAAGAGGGCTTAAGATTGGATTTGTTGCCACAGACAATGGCAGTAATATAGTTAAGGCCATGGCTGATGTTGGTTATTTCAGGGTCCTATGTTTGGCGCACTGCATCAACATCATTGTACAGGACTTTCTCAAAAAAGAAGACCAAGTAAGCAACTTACTGTCCACCTGTAGAAGAATCTGCACTTTCAGCCATTCATTTAAAGCCCGGAAGCAGCTGAGGGTTATTCAGCATGATAATAGAATGCCTGTTAAAGCACTCATACAGGAGGTGCCAACACGCTTTAACTCCACTTATTACATGCTTGAATGCCTGTTTGAGCAGTACAGACCTATCAATGAATATGTCATGCAAAAAGGAGATGCAACTGTAAAAGGCATGATCATTGAGATGGACCAATGGGGCGAGACAAATGCCTCACAGAGATGTTGCTTCCTTTTGAGGTGTTCACACGGGAAGTCAGCAAAGAGGACAGTACCATGGGCCAAGCTATCCCATTGTTGCACATGCTACAGAAACAGCTAAAGGAGGTGTCTGCACACATGTACACAGGTGTGGAGGAAAAAAAAGATGCGTATGACTTGGTGGAGAGCTTAATCCTTTGCTTGTCTGCTAAAACAAGGGTGCAAAGAGACATTGTGTTCTCCAAACATTACATCTGTGCTACAATTCTTTATCCACAGTACAAATCATTACTGTCCACTTTCATTCCTTTTTCAGACAGAGATGTTAGAAAATACAAAACATGGATAGCTGAGCAAGGCAGTGAACTAGAAAAAGAAAGGCAGGGAATTAGAGGCCCACTGGTCGAGGGCACAAGTCCTTTGGGGCAGCCTCCAAGTTCAGAGCCTGAAGGCAAGACTCACAGCAGCCAAAACTAATGAGAACACCATCAACAACTACAAGACCAGGAGCATCAGCCCCCAAATCTGCAACTGAATGGTTTCCAGTGTCAGGGCTTAAGTCCAGTGCAGATGCGAAGGCAAAAGAGATCGAGCAAAGAGGAACACCAGCAATGAACATTGAGCGAATGGTCCAGGCCTATCTGGATGATGCAACAGAGGTCTACCTTGATCAAAACCCATTGGTATACTGGTATGGGAAGAGGCGCCAATGGACAGTGCTCAGCAGTCTAGCAATAAAATATCTGGCTTGCCCTGGGGCCAGTCTCTCTGCTGAGCGAGTTTTCAGTGCTGCTGGTGCCGCTGTCACAGTGAGAAGGACCAGTCTCTCGCCCCAAAATGTGTAGAGAATAACCAAGATCAAAATGAATCAGCACTTTGTACTACCAGATTACACCATACATAAAGTACCACAGGAGGAAGATGACTGAGACTCAGGTTGTGGAAGCAGTGTGTTAAATGACCTACTTCTGGGCAAACCACCAGAGTTTGAGGATGAGCTCTACTTCCCTGACTACTAGGCTTTCTTTCTTTGATGGCCCAAAAAAAAATATAGCTAGGGAACATTATTTACTTTATTATTTGAGTGTGTCTGGATGACCAATTCATCCCCACCATCTTACTCTTAGACACATTTTTATTGCCAGATTTCAGTCAGACTCGCATCTGTGTGCAGTAAAGAAGTCCAGACTCACCCTCAAAGCCATTTCCCTCAAGCAAGACATTGGGCGGAGAGTAAACAAATGTGTGCCTGCCTCTAACCCTGGGCCGTGAGTGACCGTGACTAGTATCTATCCACTCCTTTCCGACCCTTGGGACTGGCCCACATGTGACATTATTCTAATTCGATTTACACAGGCAATTCTCTGCTTCGCGAACAAATGGAGGAGGATTTGCATTCTGCAAAGTGCCACCAATCGATCACGGTGAGCACACCAAAAGAACAGGTAAATGCTGGCATGCATTGCACGCTGAGTGATTGTTGTGTGTTGTGATGTGAACTTGTTATGATGATATGATCATTATCATGTGTGTTGAGATTGAGAAGAGATGATTCATGTGGTGGCAGGCAGTGTGAGTGTGTTTTTGTTTTACACTTAATGTGTTAGTGATGATTCTAATTTGAGATTCACAATGTTGGTGGCCCAAGTACTGACTGCTGATCAATAATTTGCCCCTGAAGGTTATTGTTTTTCCTTCCCCTTTGAGAGATAGGACAGCAAGATTCCTTCACCGGGTCCACTCCACACAGTCCACACTGCTTTCTTTGTTTTTTATTTTTTACCTCAAAGACTCTGACCCGACCAGTCCCTTAGATTATGCAATGTTTGCAAACATAAATCTAGTCTACACAAAAAGCGGCTCAATCTTTCCCTTCCTGTTGTTTACTAATAAAATTATACTATCTATTACAGGCCAATCTATTGCATTTTTTAGTCTGGACTCGGGACACTGTTGGTACAGAGTTGGACACCATACTCGGAGTGAGACTCAGGAGGATCAGAGATGATGGAATGGCTCAGGGCTTGGGTGAGAGCGTGACTACTTCAAGGACTGCCACCAGAAGAAGATGGGTGTTTTTTAAAATCACTTAAACCATCCAATTTGGATAATTGTTGATGATTTTGAAGAGGCCTAAAAGTAAGCAACACACCAGACCTAGACAAGTCTGTGTAGTGGTGGAGGTGACTTGAGTGGTGTGACTGACAGCAGTGTGTTGATTTTTTACTTGATTGAGACAATGCTATGTTGCTGGGGCTGTGTGTGCTGCTCGGTGCTGTCTCTGGCTTAAATTTGAAGCAAAGTGGTGGTTGGGTGTTGTTGAAGGTAACTGGAGACAGACATTTAGTCACAAATGACAAATAATCACATTATGCATGTGCTGCTGTTAGGCTACATATTTTGCTATATAATATTATGTGATGTTGAAATGATGATGATCAAGACAGTTTAATCAGCCCGATACCAATAGTTACATTACATGCAGCAATTGTTTGCGGGGTATTTGATGGTTGTTGTAAAATTGGCCTCATCACCAATTTGTTCACACACTAGGCATAAATGAATTAATGCAAAAGCGAAAGGACTATTCTTTTCTCCTCTTGCGTTTCCTTTGAGTCTTCACGGTGCACTCCTAGTTTTCCTTAGTTTAACTTCTCTCTTTCTCCTAGTCCTTGATTCTTCAATATCATTTTTGTTTTCCAATCTACAGGCCCTCTTATCCGGCACAAAACTGGAAAACCAACGCTTACCTTCCCGGACCACATCTGCCAGGCACCCAACATTGACGGACCGTATAAGAGGAATCAATGCAGATGCAACTCCGAGTCACACTTTGGCATTACAGTATAATTTTTTCTTATAGTTATCATTTGGACTGTGTGCCATTGGGTTGTTGTTTACTTGAATCCTACAGAAACAGAACGTTTATTTTGTAATATAATTGATATCTTTCAAAGCTTGGTAAGACAGATCACAAATAATAATGTAACTTGGTCTCTCTGGGGGTAGACGGACAATTTGGTTGGTTTAGCAGTACTCATTTGTTCCTTCGTTTCCTTTTCCTCCAAGAACAGATTTATGATGGTCAGCTGCTCATTGTCAAGATGAATATTGTTGTCCTTGTGTAGTGTTTGTCCTCGTCTAACCTTTTCCCAAATCCCCTTCCTATCCATTCAACAAACCCCTAACCCTCTTACCCCTGGCTGTGTGATTTTTTGAGGTGTGACTTAACAATTTACACCATTAATTGATCACACACTTGGGGACTGATTCTGATGCGGTTAGGAAGTCCTCCTAACGGCATTTGCTCCTTCCAAATCGGATCGGGAACATTTCTTTCCGACCGACTCGGAAAGGTTTCCGACCGATCGAGTATGATGCAAGTTAGGCGTTAGGAATATCCCAATCCCAACCCGGCGGCATTTGGAATGACCGAGCTGTACGGACCAGAATCGTACATCTTTACGGGCCGCGTTTCCGAACGACCGAGTACGATGCTGGATTTGGACAGCCTTTCTGAATTGTACCATCCGACTCGAATCGACAGTCGGAATCAGACTTTGGGGGCCCGTAGTGGGCCCCCCTGTACCCAGAGCCTTCCCAATTGGGCCTGTGCTGGAACCCATGGGTCCCCCTTTACCAGCCATGCACAGTGTGGCAGGCACCAGGGGGTGCCCACCACAGAGTGCCCGATTTTCCCCAGCCACCCCTTTCTTCAATGGGAGCCTATGCATTCGGTCGGAACAAAGGCTCCCATTGAAGTCAATGGGAGTCCAACCACATCGTATCTGGAAGAATCCGGATGCATCGTACTCGGTCGGTTGGACTCTCCTGATCCGATTCGGTCGGAAACCATTCCCAAACCCATTCAGTCGGGAAGCTTTCCAAACCGCATCAGAATCGGGCCCTTGGTGTGGAGGATGTGGTGAAAGCAACACCAACTCAGTACAAGGTAAGGAGGATCTTATTCTTAAGCTCATATAGCCCACAATGGCAATATATTATATTATCCACCCTCACACAGTGTATTAATAATTTTTTTCAGAGGAACATCTCATTGCCATCATCATCATTCAGGCACTTTATTAATTTGCGTGTAAGGTTAAGCTTGTCCACTTCATACAGTTCGTAGTAGCTCAACATTGTTCTGATTAATTCAATTTGTCATTGCTTTTCATACTCTCTTCTTGTGTCTGAGTCTTTTCTAGTAGTCTAGTCTCTGGTGACTGTCATTTTTTTTAGAAGCTTGCATATAATAACAACATTAACCAATCATTTTTTTAATTTCAATTTGTTATCTTCCCTGCGATGAATTGTCTCCACTCTCCTAGTCCTTATCCTACAGTTCGAGTTCAACTAGGAGGGAGTGGGACCTCGCTTCAGTTCTGATGACTTTGCCTCCAATGTTAAAAGAAACGCTAGCAATGCATGTTGCTACTACTATCACCACCATGGCTCCTTGGGAAACCATGCAGCCCACGCTTCATCTAATCAGGTAAGAGAAGTGAACTGTGGTTGATTCATTGTTGAACGGCAATCATTATATACAATGGAAATTCACCCCCCACCACCTACGAGTCCTTGGGGGTTAATAATAATATATAGTAGCAGAGTAGACTGCAGAGAGGAGAGAGTAGCGTATAACTATTTTGTGTACACTATCAGCAGATTTTTAAAACTAGCTGCTGCAAAGGCAGCAGTGTAAGTAAAACAATAACCCCACGATTTTTTTTAAATCATTCATAATCATAATCTATAAGTATGAAAACTTTATTCCCTGAACAAATCTAAACCCAACCCACAACTGGCCCACCCCTCTCCCTAACCACAACCAATGTCCAAGTAGTGTCCAATTGTAAATTGTCCATAAATAAAGAAAAACCCAACAATCCCCCAACTCCCACCCACCCACCCTAAAACAGATTAAAAAAGAGGCTGAAGAGGGCACTAATGGTGGGTTAGGAGCGTCTTTGGGTGCCTGTCTGTCTGTTCCTGCTTGGCTTCAATATTGGCTGCCTTAGCATGATGCGGGCTCAAATCGGCGGAAATAAGGGGGAGCAGCAGTGATGGTGGAATGGCGGCGGGCACCAATTGGACCGCGGCGACAGTGTGGTGTAGGTATTGTTGTGGCCTGGCTGGGTCCTGGGGAATCTGCAGCAGCTTTTGCCTCCTCATCCTCCAAGGCCACCAGCCGCCGGTACTTGGCCCTGATGGCCTTCAGTTTCCACTGCCGGGTCCGGGCTGCAATCTCCTGCCTGTTAGGTGTTTTTGGATCAGCAGCCGGAGTAGCTACATGTCAAGAAAGAAAAAAGACAAAATGTTAACAGTGCTCTTAGCAAAACACATATAAAATGATGCCATCGGTATGGAGGGAGGGACGTGATTGATGGTGGGTGGGTAGGAAGGATACATAATGTTTCATAGAGTCCAGGGAGGAGTCTGAAATACCACCTCCTCAACCCTTTGAATAAAAAAAAAAAACTATTCCAGGCAAGTAAAGGTGAGAAGAACACCACTACAGAGGAGCACTCTAGTCCCTAATTCTCCTTCCCAAGGATTTTTCCATTCATCATTGCATTGTTCTTCTAGTATTTTATTTTTTATTCTTCACCCTTGGCTTTGCTACTCAGTCACCACCATTTAATTTTTACATTCTCTCAATCCACTCTTCACCATTGAAACCACCCATCTATCCATATAACTATCCATCCAAACATGGCTCTCTTTGCCAATCTAGCCTCATCTCAACAAACCTTTCAGCAGCATATGAATGAATGAATGAATGAATGAATGAATGAATAATGATATTTATAGCGCGCAACGTTCACTCTGGGGAGCATCTTGGCGCTATCGGAAAGACTGGGCGGGAGCAGTGTATGAGGAATTAGTAGGGCCAAGCGGTAGAAAGGTCAGATAAGTGATAGCACTAACTGGTCTGGGGCCGCAAAGATCCAGGTTTTTAGGTATTTCTTGAACAGGGGTTCAGACTGCGCCAATCTCAAATGGGTGGGCAAGGCATTCCATGCTTTTGTTTCCAGGACTGCCATTGACTTTCCTCCTCTAGATGAGAGGTGGAAGGCGGGGGTGCCAGGAGATTTTTTGAGGATGATCGCAAAAGCCTTTGGGTAATATATGGTTTGATTCTGGTTCTTAGGTATGTAGTCCTGTGTTATTGAGGGTTCTGAAAATTATTACTAGGATTTTGAAGAGAATCCTTTTATGTATGGGCAGCCAGTGGAGGGTTTTGAGTGCTGTTGTGGCCGAGGACCTACTGGGTAATCTTAATACCAGCCGGGCTGCCGCGTTCTGGACTGTCTGTAGTCTTTTCAGCACTACCTTTTTTGCTCCTGCATACAAGCTGTTGCAGTAATCCAAGCGAGACAGAATTAGTGCTACTGCCACTGATTTTCTGGCTGTCAAAGGAAGCAGGTCAAAGAACTTTTTTAGGGTTTTTATCATGTGGAAGCACATGCCCGCTACCGAGAGCGCTTGCTGGTGGAAGGATAGTGTACGATCGAATTGGATCCCTAGATTTCTCACACTGTCTATTGTGTTAGGGGGTGGTGCTGTAATGGTCGGCCACCATTGTTTGGGCATGAAGATGTTGGATTTACCAAGCAGCATAATCTCTGTTTTTTGGCTGTTGTATTTGAGGTGGTTTGATTTCATCCAGTCCATGACTGCTGAGAGACAGTTCTGGAATTTTTCTTCAGCTGCTGTGGAATTTTTGTCAAGAGTGAGAATTAGCTGAGTGTCATCCGCATATGAGATGGACTCAACATCAAAGAATGCAATTAGGTTGAGCAGCGGTATCATATAAAGGTTAAAAAGTGTAGGGCTTAGGGCAGAGCCCTGAGGGACTCCAGAGAGCAGTTGTTTTTCTGTTGATTTGAAGTTGCCTAGGGTTACTATTTGTCTCCTGTTGTCCAGGAAACAGATTAGCCAGGCCAGGGCTTTGTGAGAGATGCCACATTCCCCGAGTCTGTCTGTCAGGATGTCGTGAGAGACCGTGTCGAACGCAGCCGATAGGTCCAACAGAATCAGTACTGCATTTTTACCTTGATCTAAGGCAAATTTTAAGGTTTCTGATGTATGGAGCAGCACCGATTCTTTTGAATGTCCAGGCGTAAAACCTGATTGTTTGGGGTGCAGAATGTTAGCTTCTTGTAGATATGCGTTTAATTGTGTATTGACTAGCTTCTCAGTTATTTTGCTCAGACTTGGTAGCAACGAGATAGGTCTGAGGTTGGAGAGAGTCGTCGGGTCTGGTAATTTTGCTTGTTTGAGAGAGGAGTTGATTATACTGTTAATTATGGGGTTTATGATGTCAATTAGGGCATGTAAAATTTTTGGAGGGCAAGGATCGAGAGGGGACCCTGACTTACATGCTAGAATAGCTTGTCGAGATTGTTCCGGCTAATCTCCTTGAAACAGTTAAGCCCCGTTCCGTTCTCTAGGGCCCTTGCTTCTGTGGGCGGGGCATTGATTGTCTTAAAATCTTTTTTTAGATCTTTTATTTTATTGTCAAAATATTCCCCTATCTGGTCACATAGAATTTGTGACGGCGGGATTTCGCGTTCTAACACTTTTGGGTCGGTAAAATATTTTACGATGTTAAAGATCATTTTCTGATCGGACTCTGCCTGGTTGATAAGGTTGGAGTAGTATTCTCTCTTTCCTATTCTGATTTGTTGATGGTATTGTTTAAGGGCAGCTTTAAAGGTGGTGAGCTCTTCTTGTTTATAGTTTTTTCTCCATGTGCGTTCGTTTTTTTTGCACTGGCCCTGTAGCTCTTTAAGCATAGGAGTGAACCATGGGGCAGAGTTTTTATTAAGGAGTCTTTTACTGTGTTGGGCGGGAGGCACCAGGGTATTGGCTACTGAGGTCATCCAGCCATTAAACATGTCAGTGTCTGTCGATGGGTCCCCTGTTAGAATAGGTTGATCTGATTCTGCTGTTACATATAAGTTAGGGTTAGTTAGCATTTTACTCCATTTTCGTCCTGTTTTAAGGTCGGATTGACTGGAGTTTTTCCTGGGTTGTTTAGTGGGGCAGTCAATCCTGAACGGGATCAGCATGTGATCCGACCACGTTATAGTGATCGAGGGAGCCACTTTAAGAGTGGTGGAGTTGGTACAGAGTCCATCCAGTGTGTGTCCTGCACAGTGTGTGAGCCCTTCAATCTGTTGTTTCAGTCCCAGGGTGTTTGTGATCTCTCCGAAGTTTTTTGCACTTGGGGTCCCAGCTGATTACAAGTGGAGGTTGAAGTCGCCTAGAATGGTAAAATTGGAGTAGTTGACCACCAATGAGCTCAAGCTTTCCTCCAGGGTCTCTAAGAATTTAAGGCTGGGTCCCGGGGGTCTGTAGATCAGGGCTATCTGGTTGGAGGCAGAAACCAAGACTTTCTGCCTCTTTTAAATCTGCGATGTTAAATGTGGAGCAATAAGTGTATATTATTGCGAGGCCCCCTCCTCTTTGCTTAGCTCTGTCTTGTCTGGATATAATATATCCTGGGGGGAGGGCTTGCACAACGTCAGGGTTTGAGTAGTCTTTTAACCAGGTTTCCGTTATAAAGAGAAAATCTAATTTTAGGTTGGTAAGGGTGTCGTAGATGTGTAGCGCGTTTTTGGCTAGAGATCTAGCATTGACTAGGCCGCCTCTTAGTTGTTCGGAGTACACTAAAGTGACCTGTTTAGGGAGTTCATGATTGAGCTTGTATCTGCATTTCAGGCAGGTTAATGGGCCCATTACTTTATCAGGGTGTATATGCGCTAGACACTTACTCTTATTTGTGTTACATGCCAGGGTTGCCTCTTTGGAGTATGAGAGACCTGGTTTGAAACCGGCAGCATTTCTGGCCCTGGCCGCATTCCGGATGCGGATGGGCGCAGACGGGCTTGCCTTTGGCGCGCCCGCTGCGCGCGTCCGCTCTGCGTGCGGCTCAGCATGCCCTTTTATTGCTGGCCGGAAGTGCACATTTGTCCTTTACCCACCCAGGCATCCTTAAGTTTATTTCAATCAAAAGAAACCACTACAGGATTCCAATCACCCACCCAGGCAGGCATCCTTTCACACATACACTTTCATCCACCCAGGCAGGCTTCCTACCCATATACCTTTCATCCATCCTTCATCCACCCATACATCCTAACTATCAGCCACCTATAGTATAAGCATCCGACACTTTTACCCACTCTTCCTTCTCTCTCAGTCATATATATTACATTTCACCTGTCCCTTCCCGTTCCATCCTTCCATTTTCCATAAACCTATAGTTAAAGGTCTTGTTCATGAAATGTTCTCTGCTGAGTTGAAGATAGGAGCGGCCATTAGTTACTCAGCTCAACTCCTGTTGTGTTCACAAGTGAACAACACTACACCTTTACAGTGAGTATATAATTAATTGTCAATTGACTTACCACCGCCCGCCACTGCAGCTGGCTCAACCCCTTCCGCATCTGCATACTGGCTGGCGCCATCACTGCTGGCGCCGGCACTGGTGGTCGGTGCAGCTAGAAAAAAAAGATTACACATTTCTTAGATGTCAGATACGCCTACCCCTATGAATTTTTTTTATAGCAAAATACACCACACACATCATTCACTACAATTTGGTTACATTACAGACAGTATCTTCTTTCAAAAATATCAGGTTGGACATTTTGTTGGTGCCAATTTTTAAAAAAAGCGATACAAAAGGGGATGATGGACGGAACGTTTGAGCCAATCAAACACTCACCCCCAGTCAACTGATCTGGGTTTAATCCATCATCATTCTTTAGCTCACTCCACCACCCCAGTTCAGACATGGCCATATGCAAATCAGTCTGACCCTGTGCCTCATGGGAACAGTCCAGCCCGAACTGCCAAGCCATGTCTTCCCTGGACCGGAAACAAGCATCCTAGGACCGGTTTCTGGCATTCCAGCCGTCATCAGCCAGGCTTGCTTGAATCCAGTGGCAAAGTGAGCAAGGGACCCACGTCTGGGCATACCCCCGCCAACTTAGGGCGAACAAAGCGATACAAAAGGGGATGATGGACGGAACGTTTGAGCCAATCAAACACTCACCCCCAGTCAACTGATCTGGGTTTAATCCATCATCATTCTTTAGCTCACTCCACCACCCCAGTTCAGACATGGCCATATGCAAATCAGTCTGACCCTGTGCCTCATGGGAACAGTCCAGCCCGAACTGCCAAGCCATGTCTTCCCTGGACCGGAAACAAGCATCCTAGGACCGGTTTCTGGCATTCCAGCCGTCATCAGCCAGGCTTGCTTGAATCCAGTGGCAAAGTGAGCAAGGGACCCACGTCTGGGCATACCCCCGCCAACTTAGGGCGAACAAAGCGATACAAAAGGGGATGATGGACGGAACGTTTGAGCCAATCAAACACTCACCCCCAGTCAACTGATCTGGGTTTAATCCATCATCATTCTTTAGCTCACTCCACCAGCCCAGTTCAGACATGGCCATATGCAAATCAGTCTGACCCTGTGCCTCATGGGAACAGTCCAGCCCGAACTGCCAAGCCATGTCTTCCCTGGACCGGAAACAAGCATCCTAGGACCGGTTTCTGGCATTCCAGCCGTCATCAGCCAGGCTTGCTTGAATCCAGTGGCAAAGTGAGCAAGGGACCCACGTCTGGGCATACCCCCGCCAACTTAGGGCGAACAAAGCGATACAAAAGGGGATGATGGACGGAACGTTTGAGCCAATCAAACACTCACCCCCAGTCAACTGATCTGGGTTTAATCCATCATCATTCTTTAGCTCACTCCACCACCCCAGTTCAGACATGGCCATATGCAAATCAGTCTGACCCCGTGCCTCATGGGAACAGTCCAGCCCGAACTGCCAAGCCATGTCTTCCCTGGACCGGAAACAAGCATCCTAGGACCGGTTTCTGGCATTCCAGCCGTCATCAGCCAGGCTTGCTTGAATCCAGTGGAAAAGTGAGCAAGGGACCCACGTCTGGGCATACCCCCGCCAACTTAGGGCGAACAAAGCGATACAAAAGGGGATGATGGACGGAACGTTTGAGCCAATCAAACACTCACCCCCAGTCAACTGATCTGGGTTTAATCCATCATCATTCTTTAGCTCACTCCACCACCCCAGTTCAGACATGGCCATATGCAAATCAGTCTGACCCTGTGCCTCATGGGAACAGTCCAGCCCGAACTGCCAAGCCATGTCTTCCCTGGACCGGAAACAAGCATCCTAGGACTGGTTTCTGGCATTCCAGCCGTCATCAGCCAGGCTTGCTTGAATCCAGTGGCAAAGTGAGCAAGGGACCCACGTCTGGGCATACCCCGCCAACTTAGGGCGAACAAAGCGATACAAAAGGGGATGATGGACGGAACGTTTGAGCCAATCAAACACTCACCCCCAGTCAACTGATCTGGGTTTAATCCATCATCATTCTTTAGCTCACTCCACCACCCCAGTTCAGACATGGCCATATGCAAATCAGTCTGACCCTGTGCCTCATGGGAACAGTCCAGCCCGAACTGCCAAGCCATGTCTTCCCTGGACCGGAAACAAGCATCCTAGGACCGGTTTCTGGCATTCCAGCCGTCATCAGCCAGGCTTGCTTGAATCCAGTGGCAAAGTGAGCAAGGGACCCACGTCTGGGCATACCCCCGCCAACTTAGGGCGAACAAAGCGATACAAAAGGGGATGATGGACGGAACGTTTGAGCCAAAATAAGTAAACAGGATAATGCAGGGATAACAAGAATTTAGAAACGGATAGGTCAGAGAGGATTTGGAAAAAAAATATATAAAACGGGTAGATGTCACATTATTCAAAAAGGAGCAAAAAAGTTAAAGGAATAAATATATTAATGTTAACACCAGGAGGATTTATTGGGGCCAGCAGAGCCATTGGCCGAGGAACACTGGGAGGCACCTCCAGGTCCCGGAACCTCACCTGCCTTAGCCATCTTCTTGCCCCTGGTTGCTGATGTAAGACATAAAGACAAAAAAAGATTAGTGGTAAATAAATATCTCCCCAAAATATTTTTTGTCAGGCAATCGCAATAAGATTGAACTTTTCTAAATCAGATCAACTAGTAGTAGTAAATCGCGGACCGTCCTATCCTATCCCAAATTTCCAAAACTTACCTACCTAGCCATATTCCAAATTTAGTAAACTACATTTTGGAATTACTAATAATAAATTGCAATGAATGATGTTTGCTTCTTCTCAAATCTTATTCCCAATCTCTCAACCCCCTTTCACAGGCCAATTCAGTAATCACTAAGGGCCTTATTAATTATTACAACAATGTTGGGCGGACGAAGTTGTTGTTCTAGAACCGCCCGACCTTAGGTCGGTGGTCACGACGACCGCACTAGTCTATTATGAATCGATGCGATCGCCCATAGGCTATAGGGCGGTTGCAAACCTCCATTTGTCAATGGAAGCTTGTGCGGCAGGCGGAAAAGGCAGCACAAGCTTCCATTGAGAAATGGATGTTGTTGTTCACAAACATCCATGTCTGTGTAGCATGCACCATGCGGTTACGAAATTACAAATAACTAACTACAGAACTACTTACATAATCATCACTAATCACATCAGCCCAAGTGAGCGCCAACAAGTACAATAACTAGGTTAGGTAGCGCCAAGTAAGCTAAGCACCTGTCTATAATAGCAGACTATTACATAATATTGTAAAACTTAACTTACCTGCATGTGAGCAGCATGCTTGCTTTTGGGAAAAAAACATTAGTTATAGCAACGAAGACACAGGTAATAAATATGAATAATTTTAATAATTACTTAGCTGCTCACCCAGCCCCCCGACCTCAACCCCTAGCAGGTCCAGCAGGTCCTTCTCTCATCCAGGAAGTTGGACCAGCGGTGCGCCAACTGCTGATGGGTGCGCCGGACCCCAAAGCAGCGGTAAACTGCCTGGCACACCCTCGCCCGTGCTGCTGGCGCTCCTGCATCCCGTACCCGGACCCAGGCCTGCCGCCTGCTGCCAGGGTGGAGGAGAGGTGGAGCTGGATATAAAAAACCAGCGCTGCCACCTCCACCTCTGAAAACAGGGCATGGGTCTGCACCCGTGCCTGGCGCAGCAAGGCGGCTGCTACCTGCACGCCTTGGTGCGCCCTTATCTGCCATGGGGCTGGGGGGCAAGGCAGAAAAAAAGAAACAGGGAAAAAGAAGGAAGGAGGGTAATAAGGAAGTAGGAAACCAAAAAAATAAAAAAGTACAAAACTCAACAAAAACACACAAAAAAGTAGAAAACCCCCCCACAAAATACACACTTAGAAAGACAAAGGGTAAGATAATAAATAAAAAGATTGGGGAAAAAAGTTTTAGAAAGCAAGGATTGCAAAGATTGAATAAGGATGGAAAAGTAGGCCCCAGCACCATAAACAGAGCAAGAAACAACATGGCCGCACCCATGTGCGACCGCGTGGTGCAGTTCGTGCAATATTTCCACCCGAACACGAAATCCGCGTTGACGTATGGCGGAAATGTCACATGAACGGGCGGGACAAGCAGCTCCGCCCGCTCACGGAACCCAATGTAGCGCAGCGGAGGTTTTTTGCAGCTTCGCGGAGTTCCGCATAGTGCGGCTACGCGAACTCCGCCCAGGGTTAAAATTTATACATATTGACAAAACAGCAATTGGCCAAACAATATTCAACCCCTTCTAAGAGGGTTAACAAGGATTATCTATGTGCAAATCTTTCATAAGGTGTGTCAGAGAAAGACACTTACATCAAAACTATTGTCTACTACAGTAATCTGTGAGACTCCATGTAACACAATATCTCTCTACAAGTTTTACCACAGTAAAATAACAATCCACCATTAAAGACCTGCTGGTTTTAACACATGAGTCTACAATAAATAAGTCAGGCCTCCTACTTATTTCGTAAATTTTCATAATAAAAAGATTAGACCGAAGGCCTCCGACTTCACTTTTTCCAATGAAACAAGCAGGCCTTTATCCCTGGCTTGTCACCATACCCAGCTCAAGACTACTATATTCCAAATAAACATTCTCACAAGGCAACTATCTGTATACAGTCATAAAATTACAAGTATGTGCAAATTTATAGTTGTCAAAACAATATTCAACCCCTCCGATGAGGTTTAAAAAGGATTCTCAAAGGTCAAATATTAACCCCAAGAGTTAGTCATGAGGTAACCAGCACCACAACCCTTGCCTACTATGGTATACATGATTATTTGGCATTAAAATATAATTTTCACAGTACATAAGCCAGGCCTACTGCCCTTGTCATAACTTACAATGCACTCATCATTGACTTGCCCCCACAACCCACTCAGTGCTGCTGTATTGAGCAGAAGCATTCCCACAAGGCAAAAAGTGCAATACCAGCACTCTTTTTCAGCGGAAGAAGACAACATCTGCCCAATCAAAATCTGTACTCAAGACAATCAACATTTTGGTGGAGCCTCTTACAACTCTCTTTCTGTTGCTTACATAAGGTCATTGACAGCTGCTCTGTCAAGTCAGACCTACAAAGCACTAAATCTATTAATTTCAAGAGCTGATTGATGAGGGTTTAGGTAATCAAAACCTTCAGATCTTTATCAGTCAAATTTCTCATCTTGCTCATGAATCCACCATCTATTTATCTCACAACCAAATCAGACCGTTTAACTCAAGTATAGTTCAGGCACTATAGATCAGTCAATGCAGGTAGAGCAGAATGGATCCAGTTATGGACCCAAACAAACTTCCACAGTTCTAAACTAGATTTACCCCCTTTGTCTAGAGCAAATAAGTCATCAGATTTGTTAACACTCTAAAAAACATCTCACCTCTTGCCATAGTCCAATCATAAAATCCTCCTCTCAAAATGATGCCTAGCAGATCTTGGAGGAAGAAAATATTGTTCACTATCTAAACAATACAAGAAGCTAATCCTAATTATAGCTCCAACTTGAGACCTATTTACAATTTACACCAAATGGAATGAATCACAAAGAAATACTCAAATAAAATGCAAACTCTAATAAACTGCTGAATGTAAGACTTTCTGCCTTGACTCAATAGTATGCGAACCACTTTTCTGAATGTGTGCAAACATATTCTGATTAACCTAAATGCTTAACAAGCATGTTTACTCATCTGTTTTTTAACATATTTTCCATATTTCCCACATTTGAAACAATAGCCAATCACATACCTATTCAAGGTCCCTAACAAAGTTTGGGCATCTCTGACTTGCCATTCTCCTGGCTGATATCTTTAATGGGTGGTATAATAATACAATCAACTTAGGATCACCACTGTCACCTATGATGTTCAGTTATTGCCTGCAATTACCACTTAAAGATGCCATGTACATGCCGCAGTGTCTTCTTCCATGTGCCTGTGAGTTACAACCAAAATCTGAGGCTGCGTAGCCCACAAGCACATGCATTACGTCAGTCTATCTTTCATATGGCAGATCTTTGATGAGCAAATTCAGCCTAGTCCTCGATGGATATTTAACAAGTAGACATGTTGTTATAGCCAAAGGTCAGCTTTACAATAGAAGATGGCACTTAGACACTCTCCCACCTCAGGTTGCAAAGTCACAAGTTTCACAGTAATTTCCAATCAAGACTCTTCCTTCATCCTATAGGTTAAACCGGCCATTACAAAGACTTGATACTAGCTCAGGTAGACTGAGAAAGTTTTCAAATCCTGACAATTTGGTCAAAGAATAGACTTTATAAGAGGAATAATGATGCCCAGCCTGGACTACTGTGATACTCTAATTGGCCTACCTGGAATAACATTTAACCAAGTGTACTTTCAAACCCAAGCTGACTGAATTACTTTCCAATCAATTCAGCGAGTGAACCCCACAGAATTTACAATAAATTTAAATTGTTAGCAGGATTGGTGCTTTGGTGCTTCTTTCACCATAAAATGTATACCATTTGACTGACATTTATTGGTAAGCCTCCATTACCCTGCATATATACCTAAAATCTAATTACAAAGCACTAGTGTAAGTAACTAAAATAAAAAAATTTAAACTTGGTGATGCACCTTCATTTACAATTGAGCTCAGGATCACAACACTGGGTGCCAGATTGCAAAACACTACTAACTGGTGCTATTTCATGTCCTTGTTGATAAGTTAAGTTGGTGATTGGTGCAAGCTCCTTTTACCACTGTATTATGAAAGCAGGTTTCTGGTAATGGAAATGTGTGATGAGAATGGACCTGCATATGTACTGTGTTGCACTTTATTGAAGCGGTGATGTGTTCTTTTATTTTCTGAGCTGCTGTGTGTTTGTGCATCCTTATTGCAATATGATTTCATTAGATTGTACTGTGGTTGCTGTGTTGCATTATGTTTTAACTGTGGTGTTGTGCCCCGTTATGTATTATTTATGTTATTTTTTTGTGCTGCTGTGTTTCGGTGCTGTATTATTGCAATGTGATATTGCTGATTTGTACTGTGATTGTTGTGTTCTTGTTTGATTTGATTTGTTGTAATATGCTATGCTATGTTTTAATTGTGTTACAATGCTTTGTGTATGGTATTGTTGTATGTTATGTTTTGTTCTTTAGCTGTGTCAACAAATGCTGCTGTATTTCCAGACAAGAGCAGAATACGCCTTGAATATTTCTGTAACAAGCAATCATTGACCAATATTTAAGGTGGTAAAATGGCAGGCTGCAGCTCTTCAACTGTTTAAAACCTCAGTTCGTCCATAACTGTAGCAGAGACTGGGTTCTCTTTATGTAAATCACTTAATATCCCATGTGCTTTCAATTTTATAACACTTCTTTGCCTGCTGCTCTATCTTTCCTCCCTTTTTCTCCCCCAGCCCACCACTTCTCCACTGTTTCCTGCCTTGTTACCATTTTTTCACTGTAATGATTTGGGTCCTGAATATGAGCTGGTGTTACATTTTTTACACGTGGATCAGAATTCTGCTTGTGCAATAATTATCACACCCTGAAGGCTTGATTCACAAAGATAAACTTACACTTTTGTGTAAGTTTATGATTGTTTGCTATTCACAAAGGGATTTACGAGTAGTATCTTTACGAGTGTGAAGTCTCTGCACATAAAAAGATAGGACAGTCATATACTGTTTACCTGTGATAGAGTTTGGCTGGCCAACCCTGCTGTATCTAGTGAAAAGGACCAATAAAAAGTTAAAACATGCAGGATTTGGTGCATTAAATACATGACACAAGGCTTATGTTGTTTACCGGATGACAACAAAATAAACGTAGCACAAAGCAAATACATAAACATGCTTGAATGTTCTGAATTGGTCTTTCATTAAATCTGCACAAATGCACGCTTGGCCCTCTGAGCTTCTAATCCTGATTTGCGCTCTTATAAGGACAGGGTATAAAATAGACTCCAGGAGCTAGTTATCAATGATGCAGCAAATGAAGTTGCACCGGAGTTGAGAGGCCACAGGGGGCACTGAAACACAAATTCTAAGGCATTTTGGTACCCAACCAGTGGTAAGTAGGGCTCATTCTCCTTGCTTGCACCAGGGACCATGTGGCCCTTGCTATGCCCTGATAGACTCTGATTGACTCTGCGCTTCTCTGTTTACTTTCTTCAGCCTGTTAAATGGGTACTGTACATTCGATATTGTAGTTTCTACCTTTAGTTGTCAAAGTGGACCACTCTGAATAGCTGGTTGTAAAATAATAAGCTGTTTGTTTTCCTGCAATATGGAAATGTGCCTAACTGTCTTGAGAAACTGCTTGCACTGCATATTACTGCAAGAAGGCAAAGAAAGCAGCCCAAGGAAAAATACTTTCATAATTATTTTATGCACAACCACTGAAACTGCCAGTGGTGTGACAGTGGCATATATTTTTCAATTTCAAAGAGCATGACTCAGTAATGACAAATGAACTCTTGGGCGAATACTTCAGGATCTGATCTCTCTGAATTATCGAACGTCATTTTAGGTATTTATGCACTGTAACAGTATTCAAAGGATCTTTGTTGGAAAAACAATACATAAATAATGAGCTGGCCTAGTGCCTTTATTCACAAAAATATCAATACTTCATGTAAGAAAGTCCACAGGGAATGTACTGTTTCAGTAATTTTCTTTGAATTCCCCCTCCCTAGATTTCTCTAGAAGTCACCTAAAAAAATATCCACTGAGCTTCGAGCCGTGCATGTTTTGCTCCAATACTTCCTATCTATGAACCATAGTAGGTCACACTAAGGGGCCGATTCCGATCTCGGTCGGAGGCGCACCCAATACCATTCGGTCGGGAAAAAAGCCATGCGAAAGCCTGTTTCCCGACCGAACCGTACGCGGGTCCGGCCGAGCGAGTACGATGCGAATTCGCCGACCGACTCGTCCGGGCGACCCGACCGCTCCGACCGACTCGTACCCGGATCGTACCGCTCCGACCGACTCGGTCGGACCCGATTCGCACCGCGCAATGGAGACGTTTTCCGGCCGGGTAAGTACGATGCGCACCTCGACCGCTCCGACCGACTCGCGCCGTCCGACTCGAACTCGCTGTCGGAGCCGTACTTTGGGGGTCCGTGTCGGACCCCTGTACGCGTACCCGTGCGAGGCGCACACAGGGGGGACCCATGGGTCCCCCTACCTGTGCGTGTACGCCGCGAGCGCCTCGCGGCGTACTCGCTGTAGGAGGCGCCCTTGTCCGCCTCGCACCCATTGAGGCAATGGGAGCCCGCGTACGCGTTGTACGACCGGCTCCCATTGAGTTCAATGGGAGTCCGACCGACTCGTGTCCGATAACATACGGACGCATCGGACTCGTTCGGTCGGACTGCACGGGTCCGATTCGGTCGGAAATCTCTCCGGGTCCGGCTCGGTCGGAGAAATTTCCGGCCCGAATCGGAATCGACCCCTAAGTTATGAAAAAGCATAGTCATTTTTCTTTTAGCTGTTTTCTTGTACTCGTGCAATGTTTCTGTATTGCACGTTACTTGATGAAAATATCTAAAAATACTGATGTCAGAAGATGACTGCTGGCGCATTGGTCAACTCTGTACATTGAAGGGAACCAAAGTCACAGCCATTCCATTCAATGTACTAAACGTTTGGTGGACAGCATCGGTTGTGATGGCAGTCCACCAAACTATTTACATTTTTTTGTTTTTCAGAGTTTCTTTTGAAAAACAAAAGACTAATGGTCATTATTACTTAGTCCTTGTCCTCACACAAAGGTTTTTCCTGGCAGCGACAGACAGGAAAATAAAGGCATTACACTCTCCACCCTAAAAATGGTGTACGTACTCTGTTGGGCAATTGAAAACAGTAATGCACTGAGTTTGTCAACCCGGGCTCTGTCGACTGAGGGGCAGATTTACAAGCCAATTGCAACACTTTTGCGCCGCTGTTGCGTCACTTTTTGTGATGCAGAGGCGGCGTAAACAATGTGCCACGTTGCGGCCAATTTACAACGTGACGCATCTAGGGAGATGCGTCACCTTGTAAAGCCCTGCGTCACATTATACCTGCATCAGGCGTAAGGAATGACGCAGGCGTAAGTAATGACGCAGGGCTTTTTGAATAGGACTCACCTATCTGTTGTGGCGCATTGCTGGAGTTGCGTCACTTTCATGAGCAACTCCAGCAATGTGTCACTTTTGGCCAACAGATGCATCAGAATTTCTGACGCATCTGTCAATCCTTGCGCCATGGTGTGCTGTATTGTAAATACGGCGCATCCATGGTGGCGCAAGGGTTTCTTATTGAGGCGCAGGGAAACTGACGCCTCTGTACAGACGCGTCAGTTTCTTGTAAATCTGCCCCTGAATATTTAAGGCCTACCTTCTCCTAGCATAAAGGGTTTAGCAGGCAGCTTACTTTGTCATGCTTGCGACAGAGTTCCCTGTCCTCCAAACCCTAAATCAGGGCCTTAGACTATTTAGGCCTTGATTCGAGTGACTCAGTATTGGGGTACTATTTACCACACCTGATAAATTATGACACCCTGAATATCATTATTTATCATATGTAATAAATTGCGAGTTTCTCCATTTAAATTGGGAATAACATGCAGGTTTTCGTGCTTACTGCACCAAAATCACAATGGCCTGGTATTTATCGGGCATTTTTCACTTGCTATATTTAATCAGATTTGACTTGCTGAAATTTACCTGGGGAAATCTGTCTTTTGGATTTTATTGACAAACTCATAAATAAAACACAGTGGTTGGCACAGGCGACAGGATTTTATGAAGCACTTATAACCAATACCTTAGCTTTTGTTAGGGAAGGATAGAGGTTACAGCCCATAATTATTTCACTATCTGTCGTTTTATGTTCAAAGACAAAGAACCATCCTAGATTGTTGGACATATTTTAGCTCTAATGATTAAATGGTCTATCAGTTTAATAATTGATTCTTAAACTAATGTTAATGCGGCTCTTGTGTATTTTGATATGCTTTTACTTTAAGGTGTAGAGTATTTTGATTTTGTAATTTACTTAGGGCCAGATGTACGACCCTATTTTGCATGCGCAAATGAGTTTGCGACCCGTTTGCGCATGCAAAAGTACACAGGGCGATGTACAATTCCTAAATAGTGAGTCGCAATTTATTATGCGACTCGCTATTTAGGAATTGCGAGTCGCTATTAGGAAGGGGCGTTCCCTTCCTAATAGAGACTGCAAAGCCATGTAGGAATGTTTTGCGACCGCAATTGTGGTCGCAAAATGCTTGCAAATTACCATCCTCTTCTAGAGGGTGGTAATGGAGTCGCAAATGGGAAGGGATCCCCAGGGGACCCCTTCTCCTTTGTGACTGGCCCCAAAAATACTTTTTAAGGGCAGGCAGTGGTCCCGGGGACCACTACCTGCCCTTAAAAAATGAAACGAAAACGTATCATTATTTTTTTTTTTTTTTAAATGCATCCCATTTTCCTTAAAGGAAAACAGGTTGCATTTAAAAAAAAAACTGCTTCATTCAAAAGCAGTCCCAGACATGGAGGTCTGCTGAGCCCAGCAGGCCACCATCCCTGGGAGTGCCAGCCATTCCCATTGGGGTCGCAAATTACGAGTGGCTCATGAATATTCATGAGCCTCGCAATTTGCGACCCCATTGGGAATCGCAAACAGTGTCTTAGACACTGTTGTGCATACCAATTTGCGAGTCGCAACTTACGAATTGCAAATGCAACGCAATTTGCGACTCGCAAATTGGCGGGTCGTACATCTGGCCCTTAATTTATATGAATTTTTTAGACTGTGAGTAATCTTGGTTGTAGACTGGTAAGACCTGCCTTCTTATTCTTTCCTTCTTGCACTGCCTCTTCTCCATTCTAAAAATATCCTGTCTTCTGATTTGGTGCTGTCAACCTGAGATGGTTAAGGGCCTGATTGCATGTTCGGCACTTTTACCACCACACGGCCGCTGCCGAGGTCTTCCGCCCGCCGTATTATGATGTCACTGCTAGATCAAGGGCAGTGTTTCTGACAGCCGGGAATGTTTTTTCATATGTGTTGATGCATGTGTGTGTATTTTGACTGCACAAATGTTAAATGTACACATATGCATGAAACATGTAAAATAACACCTACTATGAGTACTTTCCATTGCTGGAGACTGGACAATATGCGTCCATTCCAATGGGTAAAAACAGCAAAAAGGACTGACCTGGATTTCGACCCCAACAGGTTAATTTTCTTTGGGGGCAAGATGCTGCTGTGAAAAGGGGGTCTGGAGGAAGGGATCCACGTGGGAGACTGAAGGTAAGAAAAGGAAATGTGTGAGTATGCACCCCAATTTCTTTGACCCGCCGGTCTTCCTGCCACAGTCGACTCGACGGAAAGCCAACTCGTAATTTCGACGGTGGGGATCTTGTCTGAACCTCCCACTGACTGCTGCTTTCCCCATGCCGCCATTGAGGCAGTCAGTGACTGGCTGGAGGTGACAGCGATACTCTGGTGGTCTTTCATTCTGCAAACTGGCAACATCGAAATATGGCAGGTGGACCTCCAACTAGGCAGCAGGGTTTTGCGATGCCGTTTTGAAGGCAGTTTCCCTACTGCCAAACTAATAATCAGGCCCTAAGTTCGTAGTACGTAGGTCTGGTGTTATTTCTGATGGCCTTTTGGTTATGCAGCTGGTCTCAAAGATAATACGGACCTGAAGGGTTAGCCAGTGAAGATCTATCAGCATGGGGTGATACGGTTTAAATATGCTGACTGACTGACTGACTGAAGGTATTTGTAAAGCGCACTAATGCCGAGGCGTCTTGGCGCTGAGTGATATGTAATGCCCATGGCCGACACATTCAGGGTTGTGAGAAGAGCCATGTTTTAACTTTCCTCCTGAAGACCGATCTGTTAGGCAAAGACCTCAGGTGTGTGGGCAAAGAATTCCAAAGTTTGGATGCCAGAAAAGAGAAGCATTTACCTCCACACCTTACTCTCTTTATCTTTGGAAGTTGTTAAAGATCAAGTGATGCTGATCTTAAAGCTCGTGTAGGAACGTATCGAGAAAACAAGGTTTGCACATCCTTGGATCCTCCACCAAACAAGGCTTTATGCACCATGCATAGGGACTTAAAGTCAACCCGTCGCCATACTGGGAGCCAGTGAAGTTGTTTTATGACGGTCGATGTAGGATGGTGTTTAGGTAGATTGAGCAATACTCTCGCTGCCGCGTTCTGAATTGACTGCAATTTAGAGAATTGCGCAGCATTTGCTCCTAAATAGAGAGCGTTGCAGTAATCAATTCTAGATAGAATCGTAGCTACTACCACGGTTTTCCTCAGGGAGAACGGTATAAAAGGAAGAATCTTCCTCAGACCTTTCAGCATAAAGAAGCAGGCTGATGAGACTTGGTTGATCTGGGGAGCCCAGGAAAGATGATTATCTACCAAAAGACCTAGATTCCTGACTTTTTTGACAGGGGCCGGACCTGCTACATGTGGCCACCATAGTTGGTTCCATACCGAGATTTTCTGGCCAAACTCAATCACCTCGGTTTTATCTACATTAAGTTTTAAAAAATTGACATTCATCCAAGTCATCAGAGCCGAGATGCAGTTACTGAATTGGGTTGCCATGGCATCCACGGGCTGTGTTACCGACACTATAAGCTGCGTGTCATCAGCATAAGACACCAGCATAAAGCCGTAACTTTTTATTAGTCTAGCCAGAGGAGCTACATATATATTAAAAAGAGTAGGGGATAGGGCCGAGCCCTGTGGAACTCCCCCGGGGAGTGTGAATTCCTTGGACTGATATCCATCCCAGAATATCACTTGTTCCCTGGACGATAGGAAGGAGGAAAGGAGGGCAAGAGCTTTGTCTTTGATACCTACATCCTGTAGCCTTCGTATTAATACCGCGTGGTTCACGGTATCGAAAGCTGCTGTCAAATCAAGCAGGACCAGTGCAGCCCCTCCTCCTCCATCCACCACCTTACGTATTTCCTCCACTGCCATAATCAGTGCAGTCTCAGTAGAGTGTGATGATCTGAAACCATGTTGAGTAGTATCCAGAATGTTGTTGTTCTCTAGATACGATGTTAGTTCTACGTTCATGGCTTTCTCAAGGATTTTAGCAGGTAGAGGTAGACACGAGATGGGACGATAGTTTTTCTCGTCCAGGGGATCCAGCTTAGGTTTTTTGAGGAGAGGGCGAATACAGGCTTTTTTCCAAATCGTTGGAAATACTCCTGATGAGATACTTTGGTTTAGTATGGGGGATAGTGGGATGCTTATCTCCTCGGAAACCAGATGTAGTATATGAGGGGGACAAGGATCTAAAGGAGAGCCCGACTTAGTTTTTATCAGCAGATCAGCAACAGTGGAAAGTGCGATAGATCACAGTGGGAGGACATGTCCTCCAGCTGGGCTGAGACATTACTCGCTGTAACCTTATCTGCATTTAGGAGATGATTATAAACAGTTTGGACCTTATTTTGAAAATAACCGGCCATCTTGTCTACAAACTTTTGGTCAGGAGTAAAGGTAACGTCCCGTGGGCACTTTAATAGAGACGAGACAGTTTGAAACAATTCTTTTGGTGAATTTGTTGCTTCTTGAATTTTAGAAGTGTAGTAGGCCGTTTTGGCCTGTGTGATTGCAGTTTTGTATTCTTCTAACGCAGCACAGTAATCTTTCCTATGTGTGCTGCAGTAATGAAGTCTCCACATACGCTCTTTTTGCCTGCACTTGATTTTAGCTATTTTAAGGTCTGCAGAATACCAGGGGGACGAAACCTTACTGCGTCGAGAGCGCTTCGTCACTTCCGGAGCAACAATATTGGCAGCTCTGTTAAGCCAGTTGTGAAAAACTGTGGCCGCTTGATTGGAATCAGTAGAAATTAAAGGCCTTTCACTTAATGCTGACTTTAAATCATTTATGCTCACTGATTTCCAGGCCCGATATTTGACGGTCGTAGGTCTATTTCTACGACCACCTTTCGAATTTGCTGGAGTGATGTTAAAATGCACAGCAAAATGATCAGACCAGGGTAAAGGACATACAGACTTAACTTGGATAGAGGAGTTGTTGGTAAAAATACCGTCCAGTGTATGTCCTGCTAGATGTGTAGGTTCACAGACAATTTGGTTAAGTCCAAAGCTAGATAGTTTATCTAGTAGATTGAAGGAATCTGAATTGTTATTAGCTTCCAAATGAAAGTTAAAATCACCCAATATGGTGTATGAGTCAGAGTCTAAACATGATTCCAGATAAGTCTGGAGAGAAGATACAAATGATGATCTAGGGCCAGGGGGTCTATAAATCAGCAGCCCAGAAAGTACTTCTAGGTTGTTAAGTTTTATAATAAAGGACATTGCTTCGGCGTCTAGATTAGATTCGGAATTAAACCTAACCATGTACTGAAGTCGATGAATAATCGCAATTCCACCACCCTTTGCCCCCATTCTATCCGAGTTAGAAACGACATAACCGACTGGTATTGCCATATGCCAGTCGGGATCACTGTGTTCGTTTGCCCATGTTTCTGTAAGAAATACAAGGTCCGGATTCTCTACATGAATCATACACTCCAAATCAAGATTATGTTTCACCATTGACCTGGTGTTAAGTAAAATACACCTGGTAGGAGAAAAGTTCTTATTAGTGAGGGTAAAAGCCTGAGTGATTGCTAAATTGCCATTGTTATCAGACAATGGGTTAGTGGCTTTTGACTTAATCTGTCCTAATTCCTCCGTGTTCATAAGCAAAGGATTGCTGTGTGTACTTGGGCCCCCCCAGCCACAAGTGCTGCAACCTAAAAAAATGGGTGGGATTAGATCACACTGAAGATTATGAGACACACATTTACCTGAATTGAGGCGTAAAAGTTGCGTTCGTGAGTACATATACCTTGTAAAAAGGGCAGAGTTTCTGGCGCAGGTCGCATTCCGGGCGCTGACGGGCGCAGACGGGCTTGCCTTTGGCGCGCCCGCTGCGCGGTCGTTGCATCCGGGTATTTATCGAATGTAGGAGCGACTGGGGAGCTAACAACTAGCGCGCTAACTTTCCTGCGGGTCCGCTCTTACATACGGGCACCGCGTTAGCTTTCAGAAATGGAGCAGTTACTATTGAAAGTCTGCTGAGCATATTTTATGATTCAGCCAAGAAAAATATGATTTCTGATGCCCTCACTGTGAATAAACTGACGAACACTCAAATAGGCCTTTATTTGGCTTTTGTTATACTCTATCACAAACGTGGTGGATATCCTGTCTGCCATATTACAAGTGTATTACAGGTAGACAAGATATCCGACACATTTTGATGAAGTGTCACGTCCAGAAAGCTCCAAATAAGGCCCTAAATTCTTCAGAAGAAGTTGTTCAAGAATTTTGAGCCAGCATCTGTTAAAAGACTGGGAAAAATATTACTTCCCACTAAGGCCCTCATTATCAGTAGCCCAGTACTTTCAAAGGGCCCGGTAACCTGGAGTTACTGGGCCCACTTGAACAATAACTTTCTCTGGGTTAAACATCAGTAAAACATGTTGGAATCTTGACAGAATCACCCATTCCTCATGTTATTCCCAAAAATGTGATAATCCCAGGTTTTTGAAATTATTAAATTATTGAAACCCCACAGCAAGGGTAAATCCAAAGGAGGGAAACTTAGGGGGTATAACTAGCCACTCATAATTAGGGCCTAAATCTGGTTCCCCACTAGACCATTAAAGAAAGAATATCCCTGCTCTATCAAGGGAAGGTATCAGAGTTAGATCGATGCATTTCTGCAATGTTTCATTATCATGCAAGGTCCATAAAACAGAAGAAAGTACTGTGTAATCCCACTTTTTGAGAAGGCAGGAAAAGCCCCCTTAACTCTAGGCAAAAAAAGGCCTATTTGTCTGTTGTTATTAGTGGCAAAAATGATGGAAAGTCTAGTTATCACCCAGTTATGATTGCTTTTAGAATCCAGTAGTATCTTTGATGTATGTATGTATATGTGTTTCTATAGTGCAAACCTAGTCAGAAGGCAGCTGAGTACTGTCCAGGGTTAAAGACAAGCATAAAGTCAACAAGTGATAGAGGATGTAGCTGGTTTGTGGACAGGTTTTGCATTGTGATGAAGTGTTTTCTAAAGAGGTGAGTTTTCAACTATTCTCTAAATTGGAGCAGCTTCAGGGTGGTCCTAATCGATGCAGGGATTTTGCTTCAGATCCTGGGTGCACACATTCAAAAAGCCTGCTGCCTTGTTTTCCCTTTTTTAAACTACGCAGTCTGCGTTGTCCGGCCGGTGGGGTGAAGAGAACCACCGGAGACGGTGAGATTGTCTGCAAGATAAACGGGCTGTTTACTTTGTAAATGATGCAGTTGCTTTTGAAGATGGTGCAGGCCAGCAAGAGGAGCCAATTGAGTTCCATCAGGATGGAGATGATGGGATCATATTTCTTCAGGACCTTGATGAGATGTGCAGTGGCAAATAAGATGGCCTTAAGGGTGTTAGTGCGGAGTTTGGTAGGTCATTGAGCATGGCATTACCACTATCCAAATGCTAGAGTACAGGGGCTTGAATAGCAATTCTGAAGTCACTTTCTTGGAAGAAATGGTTTTGCTTTCTTTAGAAGAGATAGCTGTGAGAAGGGGGTGAAGCCTGGACTCTAAAAGATGGCCATCCGTTGATTTGTTCCGTATATGAACGCTCCTAAAAATCACAATCCTCTGACTGCTGTGGCCTAATCTTCTCTAAAACCGACTCCTTCTGAGTGCAACATGAGGATTCCATTAGCTGGCCTCTGGAATCTGTCACAGGTTCTGTTATATTTCATATAGGTACCCCGATATAGGTCTAGGTAACGTCATAACCCTTCACCTACATTCTCTCCTTACTACATACATAACGGATTTGAAGGACTGACCTTTTACCCAGTTACAATACTACACACAAATACGTGGGGTTTTTCCCTGGACACTGGCCTCATAAATTATTATAAATTATTATAAATTATTTTTGGAAACACAGCAGGACCATCATCTCCTGCATAATAACTGTAGTATTGTTTATTGTTTGATTATTTAAAATCATGACAATTAGAATAAAAAACAAACAAGAAAACACTGTTCATCTTAAATGCAACAGAAAAAAGTTAAAAATATTAAAAAGGATGCAGTGGTACAAAATATTTAAAAGGTGAGCAAAAAACAAGCTAAGATATGTTAAAACATAATAACCTTGTTGATGGGTATGCGACCCAGCCCTTACTTTCAGTAAAACAAGCAGAAGACCATCGATAAGTGTCTCAAGATATAGTAAGCAAAAGACACACAATTGATGGACAGAACGCAGAACAAATCAAAACATCCACCCCAAGTCAAGAGATCTGCGTTAAATCCATCATTCTTTTGCTCACCATGCCACCCCAGTTTAGACCTGGCCATATGCAAATCAGTCTTGACCCTGTGCCTCATGGGAACAGTCCAGCCCGAACTGCCAAGCCAGGTCCTCCCTGGACCAGAAACAAGCATCCTAGGACCGGTTTCAGGCCAAACTCGAGCCTGATCTGAGCTGGTGATGCTGATTTCGGCAGGTGCCAGGCTCGTTTAAAAATTCTAGTTGTTATTTTGTTCAGCATTAAAGAATTGCTCCCCAACATAATTTCTTGACCGTAGGTTAGATGATTTGTAACCTTTGCCTTCATGACTGTCAGGAGGGGGGATAAGCTAGGGCCAAGTAGCTGTCTTGAGAGTTTCATTGATGATGCTTCGAGAGACAATGCTTTTGCTTTGACCACTTCTTTCTGTTTTAGAAAGGAGCCATGTAAATGCCCAAATATTTGTACGATGTCACAGTTTCAATTTTTTTACCATTGAAGAACCACCCGCCATTTTGCTGCTTCCGATTCCCAAAGGTGATAGCTTTCATTTTTGAAAGATTTAGTTCCAGAGCATTACTTGATGTAAAAGAAAGCAGCTGGTCAAGGAGTCTCTGTAAACCGACCCTCGTGTGGCTGAATAAAACAAGATCGTCGGCATAAAGCAAATTACAAATTCGGGATCCTCCGAGTTGGGGGGGTGAGAGTTGACCTTGTCTAATAGATGGGATAAATCAGAAATGAAAAGGTTGAATAGGAGGGGGGCCAACACACATCCTTGTTTAACCCCACAAGAAGTCTGTATTTTTCTTGAAACGTGTGACCCCTCACCCAGCTTGATGCGAATCCAAGTGTTTGAATGGAGTTGGATTATGGATTTTAACAGATCACTGGGAATTCCCCATTTTTGTAATTTGTGCCATAACAGGTCCCTGGGCACCCGGTCGAAGGCCGCTTTAAAATCAATGAAGCAGCAGTGTAGTGACATTTTTGAGGATGCTGCTTTCTCCATGAGTACGGATAGGGCCAATAGGTTGCTAGTGGTGCCTGATTTGGCCACAAAGCCAGTCTGGTTAAATGGCAGCCGCTGAGTTTTTAACGCCCAGGACGACAGATCTTCCAACAGGAGGCTGGCGTAGTATTTGGAGTCTACATCTAGGAGTGCTATCATCCTATAGTTTTTAGGATCGGCTCTTCTGCCTCCTTTAAAAATAGGGTGAGTTATAGCTCCTTTCCATGATTCTGGTATGTTATAAGTGTATCGGCAATGCAAAAATAGAGGGGCCAGATGATCAAGACCAAAGCATGGGGTTGGCTTTAAACAGTGCCTGCGGAAGCCCGTTAGGACCTGGAGCCCCGTCCGACCGGGCATTACTGATACAGCGAGCGATATTTTGTCTCATGCCTTCATGGACGGGCCGGGACTTTAAAAACAGAGAGTCTTGCTGAATCGCGGTTTCCACTGTATTGATAACTAAAGTGGGAGCGTCGGATTTATCGTGTGTAATTAATGTGCCATTACTCGTCGTTTCCAATGGTGAGATGATATTCAATTGATCCCTTCCATTGTTGTGGTCTTTAAAGTGCTCTGTTAAAAAAAGGGCCCATTCAGCTTCACTAATATTTGCACTGCATTGCCCAGTTACGCCCAATGTCGTCCTGTTCACCAGTGACCAAAATGTTTTAGGATTGGAGTTTTTACTGGCGTGGACTAATTTCAACCAGAACTGATCGGCTGCTTTTTGTTTATCCCTGTTGATGGATATTCTAAATGCTTTCTGAGCTTGCTTGTAGTTAGAAAACGCATGTACATCTCCCTGGCCTTTCCTAGCGAGACGTAGTGCAGAATTGCGTATGGTCTTTAGTTTTTTTGTCTCTGCTGTAATGGGTGTTTGTTCAGGCATTGGAAATTTACGTACTGAAGACAGAAATTGGCTCAGTAATTGTTGAACAAGAAGCTCCCCTACTTTAATTGGGACAACTTCCGCTGTGCACCTTTCACCTAGGAGAGTTCTGCATTTGTCCATTATTGCGGGGATCAAGTGATCAGTCCATTTTAATCTTTTAAGGTTCTCTGTGCATGTGCCGATTATAGTGTGAGCGACTGCCAAATGATGGGCGACATTGAGGGATAGTCCTATTATTTGGGGGGCGATGATCGCTAACGCCCGGTGATGCAATATGAAAGTTTTCAATTAAAGGGAGCATTTCAAAGTTACTTAGTGTGTAATCAAGAAATGAGTAGGAGTGACCATTAGTTCGTGTCCAGGCTGTTGGAAAATCCGTAGAAAACATCCCATTCAATACGGTGTAACCCAGACTGTTTAGTTGTAAGACAGCATATTCGCCCAGTTTGCTAGGCCTAATGCCTGCTGGTTTGAAAGGGGGCGGTAGATACGATGGTGCGGCAGAGAGTATTTCATTGACTACCTCTGGGATGCTTGAATATAGATTAGTGTTAAAGGGCCATATGTATCAAACAAAATTGCGATTGCAAACGCTGAAATTCGCAGAATTTCAGCGTTTGCGATTGCAATTTGGCTTAGTGGAATGTATGAAGGAAAAACTGCCTCGCAAAATAAGGAATCACAAAATTTGCGATTCTCTATTTTGCGAATGCATTTAAGGAATCACAAATTGCGATTCCTTAAATGCAATGTAAGAAGCACAAATAAAGTGCAATTTGGCCTTAAGGAATCGCAAATTACCACCAACTTCAAGTAGGTGGTAATTTGCGATTTCTTTGAAAAATTCACTTTTTTGCATTTTTCAAAGTGCAATGTGGCGCACATACGTGCCCTTAGGGCATGTGTGTGCGCCACATGTGCACCCATGCTTATTTCAGGGGTGCAACAGGGTGTCCTTTTGACACCCTTGCAACCTTGAAATTGCATTCTCAATTTGCGACTCTCTAAATGCTAATCGCAAATTGAGAATGTCTTCCCATTCATTCCTATGGGCCTCTAGGCCCATAGGAATGAATGGGGAGGGTTTCCTTGATTGCGATTCGCAATTAAGGAATATGTAGGATTCGCTATTTTTTTTGCAAATCCTACATGCATCTCGTTTTGCGATTCTCAAATAGCGATTCTCTAAAATTCGCTATTTGAGAATCGCAAAACCGAACTTTCATACATATGGCCCTAAGTCTCCAGAGATTAAGCATGGGGCTGCACCATGATCTCTTATCAGGTTGGACGTAATTTCAATCAGTCGATCAAATTTGGCCTTTTTCTCGCTGGAGTAAGGTGCAACGTAAATGTTAAGCAAAAGCAATTGTCTAGCCGGGTTTGAGCTACTAATTCTAATACCGGTGATCCAATCTTCATTAAATTCTAACACATTGATATTCAAGGATAATTTACAGGCAACATAGATCGAAAGGCCGCCTCGTGGTTGACCGTGCTTGTGCGCTCTTGTTGCTGATGACCTAAATTCAAGATAACCTTCTATGGGGGTAATTGTTACAGACCAGGTTTCCTGGAGAAGTATGATGTTGTATTTTTTCAGGAATTCTAGACTGTCTGGGGATTGAAGTTTCGTATCAAGGCCATTGATGTTCCAGGAGCATATTGACAGACTAGGGTGGATAGTATTTCAATCTTTATGGCCTCGGAACAGAGCCCCTGGCAACCAGGCCCAATCTGGCTTTACAGTGGATTGGCTCTCTGTGGTTGGCTCGCCACGCTCTGCTGGAGAGCTACTTCGAGCTGATCTTAATATCGAAAATGGTGGATTTGCTGATTGAATAGAAGGAGCCAAAGCGCTAGCTAGGATTGAAGGGTACCGAAGGTCGCTAGGTATTACCAAGTTTATACCCCAGCTGTTAAATTGCTCTATCTGTGATTGTCCCAGTTCCGTTATTGCTTCGGTTGCCAGGGTTATCAAAGTTGTTTCGATTGATCGATTGCTGTTACTAGGTTTGAATCCAATTGATATTATATCACTAGATTCCAGTTTGCTTAATTCTGGAATTGATTTAAAAAGTCTATGAATGTTCCCATGATTCAGGATGTCGTGCGGGTCTTGAGAAATGTACTCCGGGACTAACAACAGTTTGGTCTGGGTCCCTTCATTGGGCAAGTGTCTCTCTATGGGAGCGATGGTAAGCTCTGATGGCTTTGAAGTGTGGTCTGGTCTCCATTGGTTTCCAAAAGATCTTTGCAAGAGGCCTATATGGTCGCTGGAAGGGTTTAGAGTCACTTTATTAAAGATGGTTTTACTGCTGAAGGGGTTTAGAGTTGCTTTATTAAAGATAGTTTTACACTTGGTGGCAGGATCCCATATCGTTATATCGTAGTTAGAATTGATAGAAACCTTTCCGCTACATCGTGGCTGAGGTTACCTGCGGGGTGAGCGAAACCCTCTGAATTCTTCCCCGATCTCGGCTTGCCTGCTTTTGTCAGTGTAGATGTGCTTGCGCCGGGGGTAGCCATTGAATTATGATTTGTGAATGGCGGTCGCACCTGGTCTGCTTCAAACTCCACGTTAGATGGAGGTGGGCCTTTCTTTGGCGTTGGTTGGGGGGTAGGCTTAAGAACTTCAATTTGCTCGGCCCAAGTGTTTGATCCAAGTTGTATGTTGTTTGTTGATGGGGTTTTTTTATACAGGGTTGGTTGTTGAGCCGGGGACTGGCTACTAATGGTCCTAGTTGTACTTGTCGAACCCAGTGATAAAGTGGAGGTATTTTTTTTAAAGTAATGGCTTATTATATTTCGTCTTTCAGCTACTTGTCTGTTTCAATTTTTCCAAAGTCTTTTTTTTCCCGCTTACTCATCCTGTGGGTTTGTACCACGTTCACTACTTTGCCGGCAACCGTGCCGGAACACTCGGGTGCCTTGTTGCCAGTTGAGGATGCGCTCTTTGGTGGAATCACTTGGTCTGATTTTAAGATGTTTAGATTCGCGTTAGCTGTTGAAGATTAAGGGGCTTGTTGTGTTGCCGTTTTGAGATTCAAGTATAGGATTGACGGAGCCAAGGGCTATTTGTTTGACTGTCATCAAGCTTTCTAATGGGGCTTTGTTGCTGTCAAGGCCTTGGTTCCTGTTATTTGACTTCTGAGCGGCTAAGTCAGATACCACAGGTGGGCGGTGATCCTGAGATGGAATACGGGTCTGCCCTGATAACGGGAGTTTCTTGACTTCGGTTAAAACTGACGAGAGAAATTCGGGTAACGAGGAGAGGCTGTCGATTATCAGAGAGCAACAGCATACCACCTGTGCTAAGTGTGCTTTAGATTGTGCTTTTGTGATCAGAGTGTTAAGACCCTCTAGTTTTTGGTTGATCCCGGCTGTGAACACGGCAAGTGTGTTTAAAAGATCCACCTGCAAGTCCAGTTTGTCAGAATGGTAATTTAAGGCTGAGACTGTTGATTGGAGGGTTTGCAAAAGTTGAGACCAAAGAATGTTCTCGTTATTCGAACAGCAGCTCTCAAGGGCAGGTGGCTTATTACGATCAACATTGAAAAAGGATAGGTCAAATGAGTTTTTGATGTTCGGGCTGCCAATTGGGGAGCCCATGCGGTTACACTGATCGAATGGGTCCGGTATAGTTTTTGTAGGTGATAATTGGACCTTGCGTAGAGTTGACCCTATTTGTTGTTCAATTTGAGCAATTAATGCTGGTTTACTCCCAACCTGCTCATCCGTAGCCATGATCGTGGTCTGTACGTTTGGTGTTAAAAGTGGTGGTGAGCTTGTGTTGATAAAGGGCTGGTCATCCTCGATTAAAGAAGTGTTTAGGAGCGAGACTAAAGTTGTCTCTACGTTAGCTGATAGCTGGTCGTGGTGGAGCACGTCTGATCCCTGTGATGGTGTGGTGAACAGCACTCAATAACATTTAGAGCAGAATATTCATCCTTCGTTGGGATTCTTAATGAGGATGTAGATTGAGGCGGACTAAGGCCCAACCTGTGGGGGCCATCATGAATCGTGGCCTCTACTCGTTTTAAATTCTGGTCTGAGGGCTGAGGGGCCTGGGTAGTTTCTAGCACAGTACTATACGAGGTATATAAGGTTAGACCTGACTTTTTTGTTGCTGCGGCATTTTTGAAGAAGTCCCTCAATGTCGCCCTTTTGAGGGGGTAGCCTCAGGGTCTGTCGTACCAGGTTTTGGATCAGGAAGGTTGGAACTGACAGAGAATAACAGAGAATAAAGCCCCCAATGGTGTGGGTAGAGCAGAAATGCCGGGGGGCATCGGGGTGAGTTAGTGATAGATGGGGTGACCCTGTGTCGCACTGATCTGAAGTGTGTCCAAGGGTGGGGCTTCCGCCATGTCCAAATTGTCGCAAAAGGACTCTCGCCTTGTATTTTTGGGTAGGGATTTAGTTTGCAATTTCCTAGTTTTCACTGACCTCATTGCGGGGTTGAATGCGCTTGGCTGTGGACGATGTTACCCTCCACCAGGGCGGAAGAGTGGAGGATAGCTACTGTCCGCCTTGGCTGCTTCCCAGCCGGGGGATAGAAGTGATTAATTGAGGGGGAAACAAGTCTCTTCAGGTCTCTTCGGAGTGCGGCAGAAAGCGGCAATATGCGGCGGTGCCCCACTGATCAAGTGCCTCCCCACCCTGGGGCAGCTGGGGCAACTGGAGCGCACTCACCGGGAACTTGAGCCTTGATCCTTGGGCCTTGAGCCTTAGGCTTTTTATGTTACAGGAAGGTGCTGGCGTCAGTTGGAACAGTAGGAAATCACTGGACTAGCCCCGTCTTCTGAGCAGTCGCCGGAATGCAGGAGCAAGTGCTGAGGGGGGGCAAATGTAGCTGGCAGGCAAGTGGGGGGACTCCTGGGGGGACCGCAAACCGCACTCGGTCTAACCGAGCCGCCTCCACGGTCACCCGGGCCCGCTCTTTTCCCAGCAGCCGGCTACGGCTGCCGAACTTGCAGGGATGCCTGGTGTACCTGGCATGCGTGGGGATGCAGGAGGCATGCACCACACACCAAGCCCGGCTCGCCTCATGCCTCACGCTCCGAGTTCAGAGCTCCGGATGCTCCGGGCATCGGGTGCCAACTTCGGCTCAGCTTGGCTCGGCTTGGCACGGCGCCTCCACCTCCAATTCAGAGGGGGAGCCCTGTGCGGGGCAGTCGGGGCGATCAGCGGGGTAGGCGGTTAGAGTGGCTGGAGCGTTTCTTTCGGCGTCTCCTGCTCCCGCTCCTGCTCTGCTTCTCTGGCTGCTGCTGGCTCTGGCTCTGGTTCGACCGAAAACCTGGACTAGACTGAAAATAATAACTGTGTACAAAGTTCATTCCCGACGTCATCCTAAGTCCGACACTGGCACAGCTAGGTAGAACCCCCTGGGGATACCTTAGGGTATATAAACACCACATCTTGCTGAGATAGGAAGAGGAGATCACGACTTCCATGTCGACACACTGATGCAAGACGCTGAAGTTCCTGCATACTGATACTCCAGGTCGCAGTGGTTTGACATCCCTTGCCGGGTGTTCAGCTCGAGACCAGAATGGGGTCCCGCCGTGTCACATCAGGTAATGGGGTTGGCTTTATCCTAGAGGGATTCTTGGCTTTACACCTACTCACATGCTAGGTACACTTAGGTACATCTAGTTAGGGTGCATCGTAGGAGTACGCATTTTATTGCCATGTATTTTATATACTCGCCTGTATTTATAATTTTAGCAAAATGGTAGAAACCTACCATTTGTTTACTTTCTTGGTGCTGCTACTCATTTATATATGCTACTGTCTACTGGTGATTTCAGTGCACTTATTTTATGCTAGAATAACGACTGTTCAATAAATACTTATTGAAAACATCCCAACCGTTTATTCTGTGTATCTCTCTGAGAACAAGTGAGCACGAGTGACTGAGCGAAAAGTAAGTTACTGTTTCCACGGTCCTGAGGGATCAGGGTTGTCATGTTCAATAGTTGCCAAGAACTATTCTCTCCTTGGTAAGAGGCGGTTATAGTGGCATTGCGAGCTAGCTGGTACACAGGCCAACATACCCGGTGGGGGTGTCTGGAATCAGTCTGGACACCAGTCCCGCAGTGTATGTTGTCTAAACGCGCATATCCTTTATAGGTCTTATAGGAACTACACGACATGGCGCCGCCAACGTTGGTATTGGCACTTATTTAACAGTAAAATCTGAGTAGTTCAGTCGTGCTATTCTCACATTTCCCCAGAGACGTCTGGAGTGGGAGGGAACATATCCGCCGCAGCTGAGTAGGAAAATTCCTATGTATTAGCTGTTGGTTTAATCAAGCTTGAAGGATACAGTGTTCCTAATTTTGCATAACACCCTATCTCAGTTCCCTTGAAACGCTCTCCTTTCTAAAAATAATGACCGAACAGGGAGACGTTGAAGGGAATGCGCTGAACCTCTCAGCCGAAGAAGACGATGCAGATGCAATATGCATTTCGGATAATGTTAGAATTGCCGTCACCCTAAAACTAGTAGCATATGGTGTTACAATTAGGGGTGGGCAAGTGACTTTCGTTATTGAGGCACACGAATCACATAGAACAGAGGTATTCTATTCATGGATTAAATTCCCGCAGGCAAATGCACAAACCAAAACATTTCACTACTTAGGGGCCGATTCCGGTCGTAAACCGTACCGACCGACTCGGACCTGGAATGGAGACCGACCGACACGGACCTGCGCCGTACGACCCGCGCAGTACGATGCCTTGTGTGTGAATTACAACCCACCCACACGGAACACAAGCCGCACGACCGAACCGTTCGGAAATCATTGATTCGCCCGTAAATTGACCGGGAATCGTACCGACCAACACGCATTAGGAATTGACGCGAGTGAAACGTACCCGCGATGCACGAGCCGCGTAATACGATGCAATACGTGTGAAACGCGACCGACTCGCACGGAGCACGAGCATGAAAACCGAGACGTACAGCAAATAGTGACTAGCAAACAATAGAGCCCTTTGAGTCCGAGGCGTACACCAATGTCGAAACACAGCAGATTGTCAGTGTGACAGACTCGGGTCACCCAGCGCGAGCCACAGGCAGCGTCCGACCCGGTCAAATGAACGTCTCCATCATGCACAACAAAAGCAAAGGAAATAAGACAAAAACTTTTTTTAGAAAGCAATGACACAGCCAATTTATAAATTTAAAAAAAAAAAAGGAACAAAGACACATCCACAACTCCAACTATATAAAGGCCAGAAATCCCTACCATGAACCTTTGCAAACTACAGGCATAGGACAGCAGACAACCCCACCACACTGCAGAGACACACCACAACTCACACGACACACAACAACTACACCATTTGCACCACTCAAAAACCAAATCACATATTCACTGACAAACTCACACCCACCACACTCACTTACACCCTCACACACACATCAATCACCACAACCACCCAGCACCATGCCCCCAAGAAGAATCCAAAGTTCACAGATAGTGAGTTGGAAGTCATGATAGACGAAATACTCAGGGTAGAGCCACAGTTGTTTGGCACATTGGTCCAACAGACCCCCATGTCACAGAAAACCAAGATGTGGGAGAGGATTGTCGACAAGGTTAACGCACAAGCTCCTTGTCGGCGCACAAAGGACGACATACAGAACAAGTACTATGATGTGCGCAGGAGGGTCAAGAAGCTCATCAACAGGGAGCACGCCTTGAGCACAGACACTGGCGGTGGCCCTCCTGCCAGACCAATGCACTTCAGGACCTGGGAGGAGAAGGTGTGGGCCATCCTGCCACCGGAGAGCATCCATGGATTAACAGGAATACCAGAGCCTGGTGAGTACACAAACAATATACTCAATTTTGTGTGGCAATACACATATATCACTCTCAAGGGGACTGTTAAACCAATTCCTGCCAGCAAAGCCATAGCAACATAAAGGCAAGTATCCTGTGATGTGTATGCAAGTTACCCAAACAAAATACCTGCCATCCCACAGTAAAATGGAACTACGACATAACATGTACAAACCTAACGACAAATACTGCAAGGCATTAGCATAAATCAACAACAAACACAGTCATCCATTTCGCCAACAACGTCACACCACCTCACAGGAAAGCTGAGTCAAAATGAAGGAAGGTTGGGCTGCTGGGAATGTGCATGTAGCAGAAAGCATGATGGGAGTTGCAGTCACAGCCAACAGTCCCCCCTGTCCCAGCAAGCTCACACTGAACCATGCTCACCTCACAGGGAGTGCAAAAGCACTGCCAAGATGGCTGACACTAGGCCCTGCTGTGGGGAGCACAAGGCCCTGCTGGGACTTGGGCTCAAACAAACAACAGGACACCAATGCCTGACAGCCTGAAAGGTAACTTACACTCCCTGCAATGGAAGCATGCTGCATGGTGGGATAACTGGACTGGGGAGGAGTACTGCCTGCTCTGACCACATCTACCAGCAGGTACTTGCACACACACACCCCTTAACACAAACGCAACACAACCCACCTGGTATAATGCATTCCCTCAGAATCCATTTAAATATCCCACAAAGATTTAACACACTGGGTTCTGCAGTGTGAATCACATGGGCTTGTTGGTACTTTTGTGCAAACAAACACCAGGACAACACTGCCTGCCAACTTGTCAGCACAGGCACACCACCACATAGGGAAAAAGCTCCACAGGAAGTAAGGTCAGGTATTGTGGGAAGGTGGGTGTAGCCAAAAGCATGATGGGAGTTGAAGTCACAGCCAACAGTCCCCACCCACATGTCCCAGCAAGCTCCCACTGAACCATGCTCACCTCACAGGGAGTGCAAAAGCACTGCCAAGATGGCTGACACTAGGCCCTGCTGTGGGGAGCACAAGGCCCTGCTGGGACTTGTGCTCAAACAAACAACAGGAAACTACTGACTGACAGCCTGAACGTAAATTGTGACTCCCTGCAATGGAAGCATGCCACATGGGGAATTACCTGGCCACTGTGGGTGAAGGAGGTCCTGCAATGACTCCAAATGCCATCAATGCCGCATCAAAACACACCTTCTCTGCTCGAACAAATCGCACCCTAGGACCAGTCACTTCAAAAGTAAATGCCTTGGAAAGATGTCTGACACATGGTCCTGATGTATGAATTGGCTGCAAGTCACACCTACGCACTGGCCAACTTAAACACATTTACACTCACAGCCATTGGAACTGTAGGTATCCTCCCACTGTCTGGAGATTCAGTGTCCCTGGGGTGTCCCCTGACCTGCCTGTGAAGGTGTGTTTCGTAGATGACAATTGGGGAGATGCAGACATAGGGCCTGATTCACAGAACTAACTTACGTCAAAAACGTAAAGTTAGTACCTTTTGGTATTCACAGAATACACTTACTCATTTTGGTATTCACAGAATACACTTACTCATTTTGGTATTCACAGAATACACTTACTCATACTAACTTTATGTCCGCACTCGGGCCGGAGATTCCGGCCCGGTGGTGGAGATTCCGGCCGTTTGTGGAGATTCCGGCCCGGAGGTGGAGATTCCGGCCGTTTGTGGAGATTCCGGCCGGAGATTCCGGCCGTTTGTGGAGATTCCGGCCATTTGTGGAGATTCCGGCCGGTTGTGGAGATTCCGGCCGGTTGTGGAGATTCCGGCCTGTGGCGGAATCTCCACAAACGGCCGGAATCTCCACAAGCGGCCGGAGTCTCCACCTCCAGGCCGGAATCTCCACAAACGGCCGAGAATCTCCGGCCCGAGTGCGGACATAAAGTTAGTATGAGTAAGTGTATTCTGTGAATACCAAAATGAGTAAGTGTATTCTGTGAATACCAAAATGAGTAAGTGTATTCTGTGAATACTAAAGGTACTAACTTTACGTTTTTGACGTAAGTTAGTTCTGTGAATCGGGCCCATAGTACATAGCACCAAGCACACACAATGTCACATATACATCATTGACAGTGGACACCTGACAGTGACTAGAATGGACACACACATATAGCTGACACTGTAGCATGGTGTCATACACAAAATGTGCATTTGTGAGCTGCATGTCAATACCACATCGGTCTGCGTTGTACGCATCAGTCACACAACACATCACTCACTGTCATGGACAATCCAAACCCAATGACTTTCCTGGACTGCATCGGATGACGCATGCAACTCACAGCAGCAGAACTGTAACACACACACCTCTGCCCATCACTGTCATGAGCATGGAAAAGAAAGAGTGCTGCTGTGCCCAATCCCTCTCACTGTGGAGGAAATAGACAAGATAAAAGACGTTAGCACTGACAAAACTCTGCACCAACATCATTAGGCATGGTAACACCATGACTTGTTTGTAATGAGATGTGAACTAGGAACACAGATAACCAGAAAGTATCTCACATTGGATCACAGGCATACCGGACTGTGACCATGTTGCACAGACACACCAATGTGACGCACAGAGCAACGCAACAAATTCCACCACACATGCACCAAGCTTGATACATACCCTAAGTGTAATTATACGTATGTCATCGTTATAGCACAAATGTGGACAGGGATGATACAGCTGTGTCAGGCATGTGATGGAACCTGAGTAGCAATGGACATGTACAGACAATTGATCAATACATGAGCTGGTCATGCACACAGCTTGATGTGCACATCGAAATACTTCAGGTTGCCATGACAAAGTGCTCCAACAATATCAACCTCAGTCTGTCACAACTTTTGACAATGCAATGTACAGACTCTCATTATGATGTCCAGTGGCAAATGTCATGTGTGTGAAACGTTGATATTGGCAGAAACATAACATACATTGTGTGTCTCCGCCAAACACAGGGGATGCTGGGGACACAGCACGACCTGAAGAAGAGTCCCAGTCCCAGACTCTGGCGGACCCTGAGCTCACCGGTGTGGATCAGTCCCTGTCCTCTTCGGACGACGACCCTGAACAACCTGGCACCTCCGGTGGGACTCATCGTGCAGCCCCAGCAGCAGTAACATCAGCACCCCCTGCAACCACACCTGCCACATCTGATACCACACCGAGTAGCCCTGCCGACACGGACAGGCCGAGGCCACTGAACAACAACAGAACAGGTACACAGGGCACCCTGGAATCAAGGGACAACACCACCGTCGCAAACACTCAAGTGGTCCCAGTGTTGCCTGTGCCGGCCACGGCAGGTCCTGCCCGTGTGGGTAGGGGCGGTGGGAGGGTGGGCAGGCAGAGGACACGACCTGCAGAGGGGGCTGGACTGCATGATGAGCTACACCTGGGACGCATCATAGATGCGTACCAGGAAAGCACCGGAGGATTTGGACAGGTAGTGGGGATCCTCAAGGACATCAAAGAACAGCAGGCTGCACATCATGCCCGCTTGGACTCCCACATGTCCCGGATGGAGTCCAAGTGGGACAAATTGGATGAACTAACAGCGGTGCATAGGGACATACTGACATGCCTCCGCCAGATCAGCACCAACATGTCCACACCTCCCTGTGTGCCCACAACATCTGTTGCCACAACATCTGCAACTGCCACAGGGAGGGAGGAGGACTCTGGCGGAGAGTCCTCTGAACCGCAGCTGCCTGCACATGAGGGTCCCCCGAGAAAGAAGAGGGGTCGTCCAAGGAAGGGGAATTGAGACGCTGATGGCCATGCATATCCCCCAGGAACTCAACACGTGTTCTGTATGTCGCCCCTTGTGTGAAAACCAATTAACCTTGTCGACTGACACACAAATCTCCCACTTGACATGGAGGGTGAAAGTTGTGACAATGCAGCAAATGACTGTGGATTCTTCTCTGGACATTTCATCTCTTAAGACTACCAACTCACCTGTGAACTTTGGATTACCATCACATTGTACAGCACTTCAAATTCCGTTCACCATCCTTACACATGTCTGTAAATAAAATCACATACTTTGTCTGTGTCATGGCGATGATGATCTGATAAGGAACACTGTGCATGCAAACTACCACAGCAATGTGAACACCGTTATGTGAGTCATGGTAATGTGACACATATGAGGGAGACACACCACTAGGGCAACACAAGACATACTCACCATGTCCAGCTAACTCATCCTCATAAGTGATGTCAACAGGAAATACAGTGGAATGCACATACACCACACCCATCCTGGGTCAGTGGCAAGCATTCCACAGGTACAAGATGCTAATGACTGTCTGATGTGTAGATACACACGGAGCACATCCCAAAGTGAAGCACAGGTTTATTAAAGATTCACAACGTGAAAACTCCACAACTGATGCAAGTTAACCTCACGTAACAGTGAGCAAACATTAAACAAGTTGTAAACAAGGAAAGTCCAGGGGTGTGTGGCACATCATTGGTTGGGACAACGACTACTTGCACTCTGGAACAAGGATATGGGTTTTGGGGTTCAGACCTCACCATACAGCAGCCAAAGTACCCTGTGAAGGACAGACAGAAAACACAATCAAAAACCTTGAATTACAGCATACAACAACAATATACATGCCCACAAATGTAACAAAACTACGTAGACACAACATATCAATCAGCTAAACACTGTTTGGGAGTACAGACTACCTGAAAGGACACATCACAGCAAGCATCCTGACAAGTAGCACACAGTCACATTCAAGCAGCACAAGTGCACCACCAACAGATATCAGGCAAACACAAAACTTTGAAGACACATCAGTGTATACTCACATTCATGTGAAGAAGTTGAGGATCAGCTGGCTACGAACATCATCCTCACCCTCATCATCACTGGCATCATGCCCCAGGGCAGGATCCTCCACGGCTGGTGGAGGTTGGTCATCGTCATCTTGGATGAGAGGCAACTTCTTCATCACTGCCAGGTTGTGTAGCATGCAGCACACTATGATGATTCTGCACACCTTAGCAGGTGCATATGGGAGGGCCCCTCCTGTCTTGTCCAGGCAGCAGAATCTGCTTTTCAGGAGTCCAAATGTCCGCTCGATCACTCTCCTACTCCGACCATGTGCCTCATTGTAGCGCATCTCCGCCGGTGTCACAGGGTTCCTGAGAGGTGTCAGCAACCACGGCATGTTGGGGTATCCGGAGTCACCTACATAAAGACGATAGCACATTAGATGAGTCTTAAAAGAGGGTGTAAATAAACTTTAGCAAAATCACACAATAGTAAACAGTCAGTACACACCGACAAGCCAGGCACGCTGGTGCTGCATCTGTGACATAATCGTTGGGATGCGACTACTCTGCATGATGTAAGCGTCGTGCGCTGAACCTGGGAAAAGTGCACAAACATGTGAAATGGTCATGTCGGCCAGACATACCACCAGAGCATTGATTGAGTGGAAATGTTTCCTATTCCGGTATGTCTGCTCATGTGCCTGTGGTGGTACCAAAGCCACATGTGTCCCACCAATGGAGCCAATGACATGTGGCATCCTTCCCAGGGCATAGAAGTCACCCTTGATGTCAGAGAGTCGTTGTGGTGTTGGAAAATGGATGTAGTGGTTGAGGAAATGCAACATCGCCTCCAACACATCTCGTAGCACACGGCTGAACATGGTCTGTGACATCCCACCAGCAGTAGCAACTGTATGTTGGAAGGTACCGGTGGCAAAGAAGTGTAGGGTTGCCATCACCTTCACCTTGGGGTTCAGCGCAGTAGGGTATGTCTGGCCAGGTTGCAAGTGTGGTGCCAACTGCTCCGCCAAATCTTCAATCAGTGGCCTAGTGAAGCGGTACCGTCGCATGCAGTCACGTTCAACCATGGTGGCAAGGTCAGGGAACGGTCTGTGGACAGCTGGTCTCCTGCAGTACATAGATGAGCAAAGACAGTTTATCAGTTCTCCTATCTAGGTGACTGTGTACATGCTAAATAGCACATGAAACAACAGGACACAAAGACATGATGTATGTGCTGTAGTGTATGTGCACACATGTCAGATACATGCCCATCATCTGAAATCTCAGCTCTACAGGTCCACACAACAAGGTCCATGTTGTGCTGTGACCAATCTATGGGCTCTGCCACAGTACATCAGTATGAGTGTCACATACCAGACACACACCACAGTCACTAGTGAGGACAGATGTCTACCACACATCACAGGTTTTTGACAGACACACACAGGGACCTTGTGTCGCCACAAGGACACCATCATGATGTAGCATCTCATATACACACCACAACGCACACATGACACACACATGAAGTGCCACAACGTTTTTGCATCTCACACATGGTGTCTGTGACACACAGACGCCACATCAACTCACATTGACAATACACATGGATGTGGTGACCGTTTGACATTGAGCACATGAAATCAGAGTAATCTCCGTAGCTAAATGCACACATACTGTGGATGAACATCACAATTGTGGCACTGGGACACCCTGTGACACACATCCCATTCCACCTAAGAGTCAGGGTGTATGTCACATGTCATACACAATGTACCCCGGGAACTGTGTACATGCCTCATGCCCTGAACTGTACAGTCGTCAATCACAGTGGTTATGTGTCCAACACACAAGGGTATCTGTCCCCATGACACCTTGCCCTGCCTGGGAGTGGGTGCCACTAAGTGACACATACCAAATCACATGTTTACCCACATATGCACACACAGGTAATGCAGCCTGACATGCCCCTTGATATACTGTGTCACAGGCTGTATTGTTGTTGGTGTGCCCATGTGTCCATGGAAAGCTATTGTGGGTGGAATACTTAGCACATTGCCTGCAATGGTGACTGACGCGGGTGACCATTTCAAAAGACGCGTCGGACACCTAGGGAACGAGGCGAGCGCACGCCTTGCACACACGCCTTGCACATTGACTGCAATGGGGACTGACGTGGATTTGGCCCTTGTACGATTCGTGTTCTGAAAAATCAGTTGGCTCCCTACAACAATGTATCAGACTCGTGGTGTAATGGGTTTGAAATATTTGAATGATGCGGAAGGCGTGTACGAGCCGTGCAAGGCGATGGATTGGCCAGATTCATAGGATGCAAACGTGTTGGACCTATCGCTTTGGATGCATGGGACAGAATCTGCCTCTGCAGCACAGATATAAGGCTGTCTGTTCCCCTGAGAGCTCACTTGCCTGCACTACATGCTCCAGATTGACATCTCTGCTACCACTGCTGCTGTCTCTGCATCCTCTGGCTCCAAGAATGGCACGTACTGTGGATAGGGCCCCATCCTTCACAGAGGAGGAGAACAAGGCCCTGCTGGACAGCCTCCTTCCACAGTACCCATTAAGATATAATGGGGTAACCCATAGAAGTCAATGGACCTGGGTACTAATTGGTATAGGAAAACAATGGTCCTAGACTTATATTAAAGCTTAGTTGTCTGAAGCATTCATAAGCAGCATACGGTACATGTATAGTTTAAATCAATAATGTACCATTAATTAATTTAAAGGGCATTCAAATATATATATCCTCAGAATCCAAAAAAGGCACACACTATTGCTTTATATGTGACTCTTATTTTATTCGGTCACTTTTCATAACATATTATCATATTCAATGTTCAAGATAAAAGGTGGTTGCTCCAAGGGAGAATGTGAAGAAAGAAAGTGCTCGTGAAGTAAGATAGAATATACAAGAGGGGATCCAATCAAGCAAAACAATGGTTCATCATTTTATATACATTACAATCTCATTAGCAAAACTGGTCGTGATTCATGATGACACCAGTTCTACATTGGGGCCTGTCCATTTGTTAATTCATGGTTGTTCTTTCTGTTCTTTTTCAAAAGTTAACAAACAATATTTGTCTGTAAGCGGGTAGGACTGGGATAATATCAAGTACAGGCCCCGAGCGGGGGAGAGTGTCGACGTTTCGACCCTAGTGCAATGAGGGCAGTTTGTATCCTCTGCAAGCGGGTCTTCCTCAGGACAGAAAGGAGGGATGGGGGAGCAACTAATCATGGGTGATGCACAGTTAAGGTGCCGCCCTAGGCATGGATATAAAGGTCCGCAATAGAATTGCGGCTTGATATCAGCAGTTTGTCTTCAATCAATGGGTGAGAAAAATCGCCCACGGCGTCTCAATGAATCATCTTCGCACAGCCCGGGGGAATCCAGCTGGAGCACAGCTGGATTCCCCCGGGCTGTGCGAAGATGATTCATTGAGACGCCGTGGGTGATTTTCTCACCCATTGATTGAAGACAAACTGCTGATATCAAGCCGCAATTCTATTGCGGACCTTTATATCCATGCCTAGGGGCAGCACCTTAACTGTGCATCACCCATGATTAGTTGCTCCCCATCCCTCCTTTCTGTCCTGAGAAGACCCGCTTGCAGAGGATACAAACTGCCCTCATTGCACTAGGGTCGAAACGTCAACACTCTCCCCGCTCGGGGCCTGTACTTGATATTATCCCAGTCCTACCCGCTACAGACAAATATTGTTTGTTAACTTTTGAAAAAGAACAGAAAGAACAACCATGAATTAACTAATGGACAGGCTCCCAATGTAGAACTGGTGTCATCATGAATCACGACCAGTTTTGCTAATGAGATTGTAATGCATATAAAATGATGAACCATTGTTTTGCTTGATTGATCCCCTCTTGTATATTCTATCTTACTTCACGAGCACTATTTCTTCACATTCTCCCTTGGAGCAACCACCTTTTATCTTGAACATTGAATATGATAATATGTTATGAAAAGTGACCGAATAAAATAAGAGTCACATATAAAGCAATAGTGTGTGCCTTTTTGGGATTCTGAGGATATATATATTTGAATGCCCTTTAAATAAATTAATGGTACATTATTGATTTAAACTATACATGTACCGTATGCTGCTTATGAATGCTTCAGACAACTAAGCTTTAATATAAGTCTAGGACCATTGTTTTCCTTCCACAGTACAGCAAGCTGTATGGGACACCAGGGGAGCAGGTGAGTGTGCAGTCCACATCCCTTTTTCATTGTGCATGTTGTCTGACTGGCACTAATGGCATTGTGTACACCAGTGGCTAGCATGCTCACTGAGTAGTTGTTACCCCCAAAGTGTATATGTACCTGTAGTGGACAGGTACTGTGCATGAAAAGTGCATTTTAACACAGTTATTATACTCAGGCAATGTTTACATTTTGTAAATGCAGGACAACTGTCAATCACCATAGTTGCACTACCTGTGTACATCATATGCCCTTGTGATGAAGACATGTATATCCAACTGTGTGTTGCACAAACATGTTGCATGTCTGGTAATGGACTTTTATCCTTGTCATCCTCACAGGTTGATGCCCATTGTCTTAGGGATTCTGCACACACACAGAGCTATGCACAGGATGATAGGACCTCGGAATATAGTGGTGAGCCTACAATAAGCCGTAGCACCTAAAACCCCAACCCAACTAGCCTTAGCGTCCCATTAGCAACAATGTACCAATGATTAGACAACCCAGAACACGGTATCTCTCTCTCTCTCTCAGGACTCGCAGTAGCAAGAACACTCTTTCGTCACTCACTCATGCTTTTCCACAACGGGCGTAAGAAGAGACACCGTATAGGTTAAAATGTTTATTTCAACATACGTGCTCTAAGATACAGTACACGTGTCAGTACTATCAGCATAATGCATAAGAATAATATAATCAGCATAGTTACAACTCCATAGAATACTAACGGGGAAAGCATTTCATAAAGCAGTGGCTATAGGGCTAAATGACCTTACCACCCTCCCCGTTCTAGTAGCTAGTGTATTATAAAAATAGAAGACCTCTGGGCTTTGACTAGCGAACCCCCATACCTCAGTCTCTAGATGCAAAGACTACATCAGCAGATTATCACAGCTCTTCTCCCTCGAAAAGTTTTTCTCCAAGTCCCCTTAAGCGGGGAAACCTCAATATTAAAAGCACACCAATTTCTCCATGGCAGCTGTACATAGTGTTATGTCTAGGTGCGAGGGACTGGCCATATCAGCAAGAACTGGGGACGTTGTTTTTCGACCTTGTAACTGTTGTTCAGACTGAGCCCAAAGGGAACAGGAGAAAAGGTGAGAGACAGAGAATGCAGACAGTTGTAAAATAACTTGGCAGAAGCAGAGGGCGACAGAATAACGGCTAAGAGTAACGTGCGCAAAGTCATCATGGCAGCCAGGCCTATGCCAACTTATCCAGGCAGGCCAGGAGGCCACAAACCACAAGACACCCTCCCCTGGACAGTCCATCGGCCAAGACTAAGGACGAAGACAGAGTTCAAAACACCTGAGCAGAACAGAGGCGTCCACAGTGGAAGGAGTCCCAATGAAGAACTACGAACGGGAAGGTAGCAAAAAAGACAGTCAGCGAGGCAGTTCGCGGACAGTGAACACCATATCAATCCAAAAATGTGGAAGTGCAGAAAAACGCTATACCGTCTAAGAGGACATCATTGGAATCGTCAGAAAACGTAGATGCCATCCAGTCCAACAGATCAAAGCTGCAGGAATGCTCCTCAGAGGACGGAGCATCCAAAAGCAATGCGGGACAGCTTGCGTGATACTCAATAAAGCTTTGTTGTAGGAGATTCTGAGCAGCCGCCCAGATATCCCATTGCGCCAAAATCCCCAGTGCAGCCGCACGCGTCATGCAGCCTGCAACGGAACAGTCCCGTTCATGGGCCTCTAAGGGACTCATCAACCGAACAAAATCCGGAACAGACAACGACGTATTGGAGAGGCAATAATCCATGGACCAGGTGAAAGGACAGCGGATGCAAGACATCACAGGTTGCACGCAAGTGAAACACGCAAAGCGAAAAGAAAGGGTATAGGACACACTCAGCGTCGCCAACGGCAGAACCCCGAAACCAGAAAGAAGGTGCTCACGGAGCAGCTGGAGGCGTCCGGGGTCGAGAAGGGCCCATTGGGGAGCAGCCATTGCGCAGGAAGCAGACCAACAGCAGTACACCAGCCGCCAAGGCAAGAATTAGCAGAAAGCCACCAAAGACGCTGGAAAAAATCGAATGAATAAATGCCGGTATCACACCAAAAATAGTTTGGAAAGAGGACACTAGGCCTGACCCCACCACTTTAAAAAAATGCACCAGACCTACAGTGTTAGATGCGTTAAAAATACGGTGAATCAATTCACCGAAATGTTGTGGGAGGTTAGTGTTCAAAAGGGCCTGTATTTCACTGTGGGTACTTGCCACCTGGAGAATGAATGTCTCCCGGGCGGAAGTGAGCATAACCTCCTCGTTCAATAATAGCGCCTTTATTCTGCTCAGTTTATTGAAATCCGCCTCCATAGTAGGAATGGAAGGCCAAAGAGAATTATCTATGATGTCGTGAGGGGGAGGAAAAAGCACATTCTTGCAGCAGACAACCCTGTGCGAAACAGTAACAATATAGGGTATGCCAGCCTGCATGCCACAGCAGTTGTCGTTATTCGAAAGCAAATAGCTACCATTTGTAAGCAAAGTAAAGGTAGGAGAAATAGCAGGAGCAGGAATGCCCTTTAACACACAAGCAAGATTCGGAGCAGAAACATTACAAGCTCCGTGCAATTTAATATGTTTACAAACAAGGGAATGACCCACAGTTGAATCGCATGACTCCCCCGTGAGAAAAACTTCCTTGCCGTCTCTAAGGCATTTATACATGAAAGGGAGGGACCAAAGTTCATGCAGGAAGGCACTACCCAAAGGCTGGAAACGGCCCACAGGATAATGTTTCATGCATGAACTAAATTCAAACAAGGAAAAAGGCAATGCGATAACCCCATGAACTAGCCACACAGCAGAATCCAATTCCGCCACAGAGAATGGTAAGGGATCCACTTTCTCGATATGTAACAGAGTGTAAGCTGCATCTTTCATGGACATGAACTTCTGTTTGTCAGTTAAATTAAAAGGCAGAAATAAGGCAGTGGTGTTCAAAAAATGCCAAGGAACCTTACCCAACTTAAGTGTTTGCAAAGTCCACGCAAACTGCATAACTGAACGTAACTGATTTTGACCATGGTACAACACAGAAACATCATCCTGTACAATAACAACAACAGAGGACACAATATTCTCTAACGTGTAAATGCGGGAAGACAGGGTATTAATACTATTGTCAACAACAGCAAGCACCTTTTCCATATTTGCTTGGTCTTTCTCCCGTAGACGGGAGGCAGCTTCCATTTGCGACAGCTTCCAGAGTTCATTATACGCTTCATAAATGAATCTCTTCGGTCGTGGACCACGAGGCCCCAATATAAAGTCGGACAGATCAATGTTGCCTGATAGGAGGGATAAATGTTGTTTAACAGATTCTAGGGAAGAATGCTGCAACCACTGTTTACATAATTTACCAACAGAATATGTCGTGACAGTACGGGAGTCTGAAAACCTAGGATCGGGCCTATCCTGTTTGTAGCCAGGGACTGAGTCGTGAAAACGCAGTTGGCACGCATTAGATGATATGGGCCAAGCCAACCAGGGTGACTGAACAAGCATAGAAACATTAAACGAATTGTTCTGCAACAAAGCTTGCAAAGTGGCTAAGGACATATTAAGGTGCACGCTAGTGTTTGTAGTGGAAGACAGGGATGGAATGGAAGGTGCATTTAATTGTTTAGTAGTAGCCAAGCCCCAACATGTAGTCTGATAGATGGAAGCATTCAGAAACACAATTTGGGTCGGGATAAGGCAAGCACGATGCAAAGCCTCGGTGCCTTGCACTTGCCATGGTTTTGAACCCCAGATCGATTTCAAATCTACAGTGTTCTTCCAGTACTCATAACCACCCACAGCTAAGGCACTCAAAAAGGAACCCGAATATAGCAATTTGGTGTGGGTCAACATGATTTTCTGAGTGGATGGGGCGTTTAATTTAAAAAAAAAAAAAGAACCAGGGTTCGATCTGTTAAAATCAGTGAAATATGTAAATTTATTTCTAAGAGTCTGGGAACTACCCGGTAAAGGGTTTGGACAATGTTCCCATTGGGTGTACGCGAAAGAACTACGTAATGCACTTGGTTTATGGACAAAATGGTTGCCCCAATGCTGGTATCAATATAAATCGGCATAATTCGCAGAATTCATATACAAATCCTCAGAATTAAAGGAAGCATAATATTTTAAATCAGCAAACAATGCTTCAACGGCATGCATATCCCAATCATCAGAATGAATATTACTTTTTACTATATCACCCATCGAAACCCGAAGGACATTGGGTACATTAATAATTTCTGTTGGTCCATGAATTTGAAAGTTTACTGCATCCCATACGATGCCATCAGCAACTGGAAAAGCTGAAATGTTCACAAATGTGTGGTCACGCTTCATGATGTGAGATGAGGAATGTGGGGCCAAAGTTCCAGCAACACTGTTCACAGCAGAGCGTTCCGGTAGATAGTGACCATTGATGAGCAGAAAAAACACTGTGACAAAGCCAATGGACATGAACAAAAAAATGAGGAACAGCACCAACCAGATGTATGTCCAGGGGGGAATCAAAAAATTGTCTCTGAACCAGGATACAAAAATACTGAACTTGGACGGGACAATTGACGAGGCGGAATCCGAGTCAAAGGAATAACGTGTTGGGCTCAATGGCGTAGTTGGTAAGTGTGCCACCGATTCGGTATCGGGATAGGTATACTCGTTCTCGTCGATGCAGGGGGAGACATGGGGTTCGAGTATACTTTCAGGCAAATCAACCATCTCAATTTTAACATCAGTGACCGTTCGGGCAGGAGGGCCACGAACACAAGTCCGGTATATGGCAGGACAAGAGACCGCTGGTGTAACACTATTCAGGATCGGCCAGATGTTGTAGCTTGACATTTTCCACTGAGATGTATCTGTTCTCCTTGCGACCAGGAAGCGGTGGTAAGATGACTGTACGTGTTCCCTTCAAGCCCAGGACTGGAACCGGTGCACGATAAGAGGGGCCGAATTCTTTCTTGTTCTCCACCTTCTCTCGAACCAGTTCTCCAATCTTCGGAAGCCAGTCGGCAACCGGAATCTGCAGAGCAGGGTCTGTGGCTGAAGGTAAATGTGCGATTGCAAGTTTGTCTCGGGCTTCTTGTAAGTCCTGTAACATAGTAGAATGGTTATCTACATCAAACTTGGCAGTTTGCGCCATCATGTCTAGACCATCAAGGTCAGGCACAAACATTCGTATGCCAAAGAGCATTTCGTATGGGGTCCGCCCACCCAGAGATCTTCTAGGGAGATTATTAAGTGCACGTTGTACGGTATACAAGTGGGCCAGCCAGTTCCTGCCAGTACCTAAGACTCTAGCTGTCAAGGATTGCTTTAAATCACGGTTCATTCGCTCCACAATTGAATTACCCTCAGGTCTGTATGGAGACGAAAACTTCACTAGTACCCCCAGTGAACCCATTGCGTCCTTGTACGCCTTAGAGGCAAACGCTGGACCTTGGTCAGAATGGAAGGTGCCGCAAGCGAAGATTCCCACAAAGATACGCAAATCCCTGATGACATTTCGAGCGTCAGCACTCCGTTGTGGCCAGACCCAGATGAAACGTGTGCACGAGTCCACTGCAACTAAGATATATTTATAGGCAGTGTCTGAAGAAAATGGACCGCAGTGATCCAAGTAAACACACCCAAAGGGTCTGTTAGAAATGTAGAGCGAGGTCTGTGGTGGTCGTGTAACCGTAGAAGGCTTAATCTGTTGACACACGTCACAAGAAAGCACATAAGTACGGGTGTCTTTATATAAACCACGCCACCAGTACCGCTGTTGCAAGATGGAAACGGTCGCAGACACTCCAGCATGAGCCGAAGCCATGCCTTCGTGTGCTGCCGTTATCAAGGAAAGTCTGCGATCCGCGTTGGGTATCAGCCGATTACCAACGTTAGGTATTGTTACATAAGGAGCCTGTTCGGGACCTAACTGATAAGAATATGTGGAAGGAAAACCCCTAGGGTAATTAGCACCTTCCTTTGTCGCAGCAGTAGCTGCCAAAATATCGGTGTCAATTTTTGACATGGATCTGGTAACTGCTGATACTGAACACGTGACTACTGCTGATCTGGCCGCTTCGTCTGCCAGACCGTTACCAACAGCGTGTGCGCCCACCCGCTGATGGCCTAAGGTGTGAACCACCTGTGTGAGTGGCAAACGTTGTCTCAATTCTGCCACCCGAACCCAAAGCATCTTATGCTTGATTGTGCTACCTTTAGCGTCTCTATAGTCGTTTTGCGACCAAAAGAACAGATTGTCATTGTATGATTGAACACAGTAGTAAGAATCGCATACAATTAGAGTGGTCACATCCGGAGTAGCGAACTCAAGCGCAAGCACCAATGCGCGCAGCTCGGCCAATTGTGCAGTACTGTCCCCGAGTGCCTGAGTGTGCACTACAGTGGATTTGAACTTTCCGTTCACAAAGGTACCTGCAACAATAGCACATGTGGCTGAATAAGCATGCTTGGACCCCGTGGCCGGTTGTGCCGAACCATCGGTGTAGATCACACAGTCGTAATCCTCAAGCGGGAGCAATGACAGAGGAGGAGGATGAACAAATTCGTACTGCAAAAACTCCTGAGTCTGTAGAGATGAATCAAAGATGAAAGTGACATCCGGAGACGTCAAAGAGGTTGCCCATTGAATCCAACGGGGGTGCAACGCCTTAGAGTTCGGGACACTCACCTTTGTTACTGCCTCTAGGGCAGGATATGGTGTTACCACCAGAATGCGCTTTCCCTGTGCCAGTGCGCGTTCCTTTAGAATCGCCATCTGCACTGCAGTCAGAACTTTCTCCACAGATGAAAAGCACATTTCTGCGGAAGTGTAAAGATGTGACTTGTACACGATCGGAACTGTGTCACCTTCGTTAAAGGTTAAGTACGTGAAACCCACTGCCCCCGGAATTATTCTGATCACCAGGTTGGTGTGGTTATCACGCGTCAACAGGTATTTAGACTCAAGAAGGTCTGTCTGCAAAGACTGCAGAATGGAGGAATGCTCCGGAAGCCAACTAGACTTCGAAAAGTTTGGTTGTATCAAGGCATATAATGGCTTGATACGCTGGGCATATTCGGGAATATAAGTACGCCCGAAGTTTAGAAAACCCAGCAAAGACTGAAGTTTTTTCAGAGTAGTAGGTGGGCACAAAAGTGCACATTTTTCTAAGAAGTGGGGGGCTAAGCCCTTACCTTCATTGTTGAGCTCGTAGCCCAAAAACAATACTGTTAATTCAGCAATGTGTGATTTGGCAAAGTTAAACTTGTAACCTAAAACCGCAAACTCGAGAATAATGCGGTCCACTCTGGAAAGATGCGGATATAACTCGTCGTCTGTCAGGTAAATATCATCGACGTACGAACATGCATCTGGGTCTATGCCGTCTAACAAAGAGACAACAGGGGCTGCGAACACACCTGGACTGTTTTTGTAGCCCATAGGGAGTCGCCTTAATTTGAACTGTTTACCACCGGAGGTAAAAGCACTCCATTGGCTACACTCCGTGGCTAAGTTGTGCGTGTAAAATCCATTGGATAGGTCAAGTGTCGTTTTATATTTTTTACGAACAAGACTGTCTACAAGCGCAGAACTGTGGGTATTTTGCACTGCAAAGGTCCGACAATGAGAGTTCAAATGCCGGTAATCCAATACTAGGCGGTACGATCCATCGGGTTTAGAAACCGCGAAAAGGGGGTTATTCATGGGTGATACGCATGTTTCTATTACTCCCTGATATTCTAACTGAGTCAGAATTTCAGAAACGGGGCCTTTGGCTTCACGTTTAATGGGATATTGGGGTTGTGGCTGCGGTAGGGACCGTAAAGGTATCTCATGGGGGGGAGAATCTTCATCCCAACCCACGTGGTTGCGGTATAATGCAGGAGCCAGGGACACAGCCCACTCAGCTGCAAGAGCCTCCGCTTTGTCCTTTGGGACATGTCGAGAAAAGCTCGGAAGGATTACCTCCTCCCCTTTACGCGCAGCAAGTACGAATGGGGGTGGCCAATCCGCCTCTGCTAACAAAATGTCGTATGAAGAGGTCAGATTTTCCCAAAAAATCCCTTTAATTACACGCTGTATATCACCTTCAATTTGGATGACAATATTAAACAGTCTGTCAGGGGGTGCCACTCTGGTGTCTGCTGTCTCGACAGTAATGAATGTTTCAGTTGCTGTCGCCTCCATATGAGGACGTAGCGCCCTCCGCACTATGGTAACTTCCGCGGCGCTGTCTAGGAGGGTGACTGCCCACGTCCAATTCAGGAGTCTCGTTCTCACCGTCTGTGGCATATTTCGCTGTTACAGCGGCAACTTTCTTCTTCTGAAATTGTGGACGAGAACGTTGAAAGTCTTCTGCTTTCCCTGTGACTTGTTGTCGAGGTTGGTCTCGTCCCTGAGGAGCCTCTCGACCCCTTCCTCTATCCTGGCGATCTCCTCCACTGGCCTGCGAAGTTGTCTGTGCCTGTGAAGAACGAGGAGAACGCGTATCAGGGATCTGAAACCTATCCGGAGATTTAATTCTCGCCCTATCGCGCAAATCATAAGTGCTTCTTTTGTTGCTTACCCTGTTTTTTCAGCCTCCAGCTCTTTTTAATGAAGACTGGTCTCTCATCTTTCTCAGATTGAGGTTTGGATTGTTGTTGTTGTTGCGATTGTGTTTGCTGTTTTGCAAAAGGTTTATTACCCAGGCTATTCCTGCCAATAGTTTTGTAAGCCTGTGTAATAATTTTCGGTAATTTGCGAGGCTTGTCCAATTCTGGGACCAAAGCCAAAGCATTAGCTACTTGAAAGTTCACTGCATCGCCCTTGACATTATCAAGGATCAACTCAGCTACTACTTCAAACACTCCCACCAGTCTCATCCCTAATTCCACAGCCGCTTCAGGGCCGTGTTCATCCTGTACTTTTTTAATTACAGTGGGGAGAACCGTCATGGAAGGAGTGCCGAAACACTTCGAATAAACTGCTGCGAATACCCTACCCCAGTTGTCACATGCTGTCAACTCGGGTATTAAGTCTTTTGGCAAACTAATCGTAAGAATTCTATGTTTATCCACCGGTGTTGTGTTTGGAAAAACTGCCTCCAACTGATCAAATTTTTCTGCAAGCCAATAAGGAAAATCATCCTTATTTTGTGGACGTTTGCCCATCACTGAGTTCACCATGACGGGACTTATGGTCACTCCGCCTGCAGCAGCTGGATGGCCCGCAACTCCAGGTGGGGCTCCCTGGATGTTGCCTGTAACATATTGCACTAAAGCGCGATGCACTCGCACCAAAGCTGAATACATATTGCGCAGGTCAGAGACTGGTATCTGCATATATTGCGGATGTGGGGTGTACCCGGCCAAAACAGGCCAAGTGGCCCCATCAATAGATAAGGGGCCTAAACGAACCGTGGTAACCGGTTGGGGGAGGGCGCCATCAAACCAAACACGGTGCTGCCAAGCCGTGAGCGGTACTTCAAGATTCCTATACGGTCTATAGTGATTAGGAACTATGGTGGCTGTATATTCATGGAACAAATTGTCTGTCCCATCCACCGCCGGAAAGGTGACCCAAGAATAGAACACCTCAAAGTGGTAAGCCGGATCGGCTTGGACCACAAAGATCAGTTCGACTCCCGTGTCTGGCACTCCATACACCCTTAAGTGATCCCGGAGCGCTGTGCGGCTATGTGCCGCTATGTTTATACCCGCCGTTGCGATCGGGGATTTTCGACAACCTAACAGTAGGCAGCACAATAGAGGGTTCGATTAAAAAACCTTTTAACAACTTCAAGCTTGAAAGAACCTACAAAAACGTCAATATAGGAGGTATTACCGTCACACACGCTTCCGGAAGCGTCCGTGAGGGCTGTTGTGGACAAGCACAAGCACTACTCAAGCGTCTCGCAGATAAGCAGCCCCACTCGTTGGGCGCCATGTCTTAGGGATTCTGCACACACACAGAGCTATGCACAGGATGATAGGACCTCGGAATATAGTGGTGAGCCTACAATAAGCCGTAGCACCTAAAACCCCAACCCAACTAGCCTTAGCGTCCCATTAGCAACAATGTACCAATGATTAGACAACCCAGAACACGGTATCTCTCTCTCTCTCTCAGGACTCGCAGTAGCAAGAACACTCTTTCGTCACTCACTCATGCTTTTCCACAACGGGCGTAAGAAGAGACACCGTATAGGTTAAAATGTTTATTTCAACATACGTGCTCTAAGATACAGTACACGTGTCAGTACTATCAGCATAATGCATAAGAATAATATAATCAGCATAGTTACAACTCCATAGAATACTAACGGGGAAAGCATTTCATAAAGCAGTGGCTATAGGGCTAAATGACCTTACCACCCTCCCCGTTCTAGTAGCTAGTGTATTATAAAAATAGAAGACCTCTGGGCTTTGACTAGCGAACCCCCATACCTCAGTCTCTAGATTTTTTTCATTTTTTTTTTTTTTTCATTTGAAGAGTTTTATATAGCGCTGGCCAGACCCGGAGGTATCAGAGCGCTTTACATAAGGTCAACATTTTTACAAAGTTAGCATCAGATTACAAGGAAGAAACATGGTATAGAGAAAAACAGCGTTACATAGTTACATCCATTACTAGATGCAAAGACTACATCAGCAGATTATCACAGCTCTTCTCCCTCGAAAAGTTTTTCTCCAAGTCCCCTTAAGCGGGGAAACCTCAATATTAAAAGCACACCAATTTCTCCATGGCAGCTGTACATAGTGTTATGTCTAGGTGCGAGGGACTGGCCATATCAGCAAGAACTGGGGACGTTGTTTTTCGACCTTGTAACTGTTGTTCAGACTGAGCCCAAAGGGAACAGGAGAAAAGGTGAGAGACAGAGAATGCAGACAGTTGTAAAATAACTTGGCAGAAGCAGAGGGCGACAGAATAACGGCTAAGAGTAACATGTGCAAAAGTCATCATGGCAGCCAGGCCTATGCCAACTTATCCAGGCAGGCCAGGAGGCCACAAACCACAAGACACCATCAGAAGCAGGAGATATGGCTGACCATTGCCCGGGCTGTTCGTTCTGTGGGGGTCTACAGACGCAGCATCCGCAACTGCCAGAAGAGGTGGCAGGACCTTCGTGGCTGGAGCCGGAGGATCACCAGAGTCCAGCTGAAGCTGTCGCCTCCTCGCAGAAGGGGCGGACGATGGACACTGACCCCCCACATGCACCGTATTCTAGCGGTGGTCTTCCCTGACCTGGATGGGCAGTTAAAGGCCAGACAGCAGCAAGGAGGGGGTAAGTGCATGCCTTTTCTGTGAACTATGTCTCACATGCTCTTTGCACTCCTTCATCCTGGTTACACTCCCACAGATCTCCTGTCTGCTTGAACAGGAGTCATGTTCCTAAATTAGTTCATGGCCCATCCTCATCTGATACACATGTGTGGCTCTTTCAGTCTGTGACTTGTGTCACTTGTGTTGTGTGTCCCCGCTGTTGTCCAAAGTTAAAGGTTGTAAACAGCATCTGCTACCGGTGAATTGTTTTGTCCTCATGAGTGAGGCAATTGATTGCCATGTGTCTGCACATTGCCAGAAATCAGACATGTACTCTATGTGGGCCAATGATATGTGTTCCAATTGATGCTTTGGCTCACCATATGTGTCTGGGGTATTTACCACACAGCCATGCAGCAGGTAAGACAATGTTGGGGCCTCATAATAATGTACATCATGTGTGTCACACATGCATGAACACATGCCCAGTGTTCAGGGTAATCCCATGTTGCACATGGAACTGGACAGGTATGCCTACTCCGGACATGAGGAACACTCTGTGCTCCTACTCCTGTGTGTCAGCCTACATTTAGTTCATTGTGAAATATGCAATATGGTGTCTGCCTCGGTGTCATTCTGGAGTGGCCTAGCTTCTTAGACTCCTGTGGTGTTGAGCATTTTGGTTTTGGCAGCTAGCTGAGGTGTGGCTAATGGATCATCACAATGGGGAAAAACATAGGTGTGTGATCACTTGACGGTGCATAATGATGTATTATACATAATAGTGCAGGCAGCCTCAATTCATTCTCATCAGACTGTGATGTTATCATGTTCACAGATTGGTGCTTGCAGTCACTCAACTGCCGCATTTGTATTACGTGGGATCATCATATGCCTTAAGATGTGTGTAGCAGTAGTGGAACATGTGCACTTGACAGCTGCAGGGCTTACATTCCCCAAAATGAGAATGATTGTGACACAGTGCAGACTTTTTTATTTATGGATGCACTGCCCCTGTGACTTTATCCAGTGATGACTGATTAGCCAGACTGGCCCGTAGCATGGTATCCCACTTGCTAATGTGTATCCTGCCGTTATGTCAGTTGTACAGAATACACTTTATTGTGGCATTGACCATCAAATACATGGGCACATCATGGTGTCTTGTGAAGGAAGCATATCCATTTTACTGACAATGACTTTGGCCATCCCTTATCCTGACACATGTACTGAGTCAGTGGCAGGAGATGGGATATGTGTGTACTGACACATTTCATTCACAATTTAAGATGTTCTGAGATATGTCTATGCGGTGCATGTGTGCACAGATAAGTAGTGGCATACTACATGCACCAGACAGATGGGTCCATGGAGGGGAAGTGTATGAGTGGCATGGTTGACTGGCAGAATGACAGGTGTCTTTTTCAATATGTGCCAGCACTTCTAGCAATATTTAGCAAATGCGGCAAATGCGTCATCTGTAATGTGCTGTAATGACTGTGATGTCTCAGGTGAAACAAGTGACTGATGTGTATCTGTTTATCCTGATTGTTTGCAGAAACATCTTCAGCTACTGGAGGAGACAGCTCCACGGACCAAGAGGAGCCGCAGAGCCAGACTGGGTCTGCTGGAGAGGAGTTGGAGGGACCCAGTGGCACAGAGGGTGAAGGGAGCCACACTGAGGATACCTCAGCTACAAACACCTCGGCTGAGGAACACAGCATCTCCAGTGAGGACTCCCTTGTGGAGGCGGGTGTCAGCAGACCCCAGACAACACTGAGCAAGTCTGTCCCCACCACCACCACCATCTCCACCCTCCCATCTGCTCCCATCCCAGAGGTCCGTGGAGGCCCCCGTGTAAGGGAGCATGTCTCCTTTGTGCCAGGCACTGCACCCCCTGCCCCTGTCTCCCCTGCTGCCCTGAGTGTGGAGTCTGTGGACTTGCTGAAGCAGCTCCATGTAGGGCAGACAGCGATGCTGAGTGTCCTCCATTCCCACACCAGTCTGTTGACACAACTGGTGTCCTTCATGGAGGGCATCTCATCAAACATGTCTGCCCTACATCGGACTATTCAGGCCATGGCCTCCACACAGACGTCAGCAGTGTCCCTCCTCCAACAGTCACTCACCCCTCCTACCTCTGCCACATCCACAATCCCCACTGCCCTACCTGTCCAACGCACACACACACCAGCACCGGCACGCACCGCAACAGACACAAGCAGCACACAGCCACGCAAGCCAAAATCCAGAGCCACAGGCATGCACACTCCGGGGACTGATGGCACACACACAGGGGATGGGTCACAGACGCACAAACAGACATCCACAAGCACTCCGCAGTCCTCAGATGCCTCTCCCTCCAAAACCCCTTCCCTTGCCTCACCTGCAACCCCCCTTCCCAGCAGCTCTTCCTCTGTGACCTTGGCCTCTTCCCCACCGATCCATCTGCTCCAACTCACAAGGGGAAGAGGAAGTCACCACGCACAGGGGGGAGTTCCCCTGCCACACGGACACCCTCCCCCAGGCGCACGGACACTGAGGCCCCCATCCGCAAGTCCACCCGGACTAGGAAGAGCAAGACCCCACCACAATCCCGCAGCTCTACCACACAGTCTCTGTCCTGCAGCCCCCAGGCCACCACTCCACAGGTCCCCCAGCCACACCCTGCCCCTGGTTCACCCACACACCGATACCGCATCCCCAAAATGATTAGGCCCTCCCCCCTACCACATGCACTTCCACCCCCACCTCACACGCTCAGCCTGTTCCTGCCACTGGTGTGGAGTCCGTGTCTCCCCCCTCTGTCCTGCCCACCTCACCTGGACTGACCCCATGACACTACTTTGGAGGTTGGCACTGCAGTGGAGAGCTCATCCACCCCGTCTGACTTTGGCACTGCAGTGGAGACCACGTCCACACCATCTGACCTGCCCAGTGCTGTGGTGCCGGCAACCACCCCATCTGACTTCATCCCTGCAGTTGTGACGGTGCCCACTGTGTCAGACACCTCCACTGCAGTTGCCAGTGACACTCCAGCACCCACCAGCCCTCCCCTGCCCCATTCTGCTGTCCCCTGATCCTGTCCCTGCGGTGCCTGGCCTGCCCCATGTATGCCCCTCCAAGGGAAGATGTCCCCTGGTCTTACAGTGCAGGCAAGCAATGGGTGACAACTTGTCACATGTCACCCTGGTTGAATTGAGAAATGGACTGGCCATTGGCCTTTTGACATTGTGGACTCAAATTACCAGTTTTGAGGAGTTTTATTTTTTAATAAAGCAAATTGTTGTTATCCATTGTTGTTGCATCTAATGTACATGATGTTGATGATGAGTATCATGGACTTGATGTTGTACTTGTGTTTTAAAGGTACAACAGGATGATTTGTTGATGTGATGGACTCCATGTGGTCCATGGGATATGTGTACTTTTCTGCTATGTATCCATGACATCCTTTGCTGCAATTACAGGGTGTAATGATTGCAAAATGTTGTAACCAGGATTATCTCTTTGGGTTTGCTACTTCACATCTTTGGCATACACTGTTGCACATATGTTGTACTTACATTTGGGCACACAGTGAGATTCCCTGACTGGGCCCATCTACACTAGACAGGCAGGTTTGTGCATCCATGGTACACAAGTCATCTGTGTCATCAGTGCAACTATCTCTACATGTGTATTGCGTATGTGCAGATGACTGAAGGGACACTCCCGTACACATGTTGCGGTGACCAGAGCTTTCATTGTGTTGTAATTGTTGCCTCACTGTGCAAGCAGTGTGCTGGCATGACAGGACCCTGCACAAACAACGTTTTTCACAGCTGACATTCCCCAGGAGTAGAGACCCCTCATGGCATTGTGTCATTCCGTGGCATTGCCTGTGCACATGGTGTGTGTTGTGTGAGCATGTCTGTGTGTGTTCCCTTCCCTTTTTTTGAGTCAGCCTGTGTTCCATGCAGATGTTCCTGTTATGTGCACTTGCTGAGTTGTCCTGTGTTCATCAGACTTCTTTTCCCTGGGTTTACTGGGATGTAGGTGCATGGCAGACTACTGGTCATTAGGTTGTCACCCATGGCTGTTTTAGTTGTAATTTCAGGGGATGTTGTCAAACGCACATGGGACACATTCAGGATTCCCATTGGCACTTATGTGTTTCCAACATCATGTTGTTTTCCCTATGTGGTATCTGTCAGTGTGAGGCTCACTCGTATGTGTGTGTGACTACTCCCACTCATCAGGGTCATTGCTGCAATGTTGGAAGGTGTCAACATGTGTTCTTTGTGGGTCTCCTTTGGTTCCTCATTGGTTTAGGTGTGTGGCAGGGTTCCCAATGAATCGTGTTGTCTTCACATTATGCCCATGTTCCGCATACTGTGCAGTGTGGCAGACATTCACAGGTGTTGTTGACAGGCCATGTGTGTTGATTTTTGTGTACCTTAGATCCCCCCACCACCCCTGGGATTGTAATGGGTGCTTGAGCAATGTCAACAGTCCCTGTGTGCCTGGCTGATGCACATTGTTGCAGATCAGGGTGTGTGGTGTTGAGGGTGGCCACATGTGAGTTGTTTCATGTCTAGGCCCCTACCTACATTTTGCACATTGGTTGCTGGACATGGCCAGTGATTTGTGTTTATGGAGGTGTGATGTGAGTTTGTTGTTCTGGACACATGACCCAGTATGCACAGCTGACTGTGCTCCACAGTATAGGCAAAACAGACCTTTGTCATCACAGTGGGATTGGCGTACAGGCTACTGTCACCACAAATTAGGGTACTGGAGGGTAGTGCTGTAGTGGCTCTGTCTCTTGCTGTGTTGGTTGCTGTTCCACCCAGCTTGTGTCACATGAATACGTTGCTATACCACTCATCTGACAATGTATGCTTGACCACAAAGGGGTGACCAGTTCATTAGTTATTTTTTGTATGGCACTGTGGACACATCTGTGTGATTGGAGTTCATCCCACCGTCATGTGTTGTGTACTAGCCTGGGGACACTGAGACACACACATGTGTTGTGTATGATATGCAGTGTGGGTCTGCCTGTCTGTGTTTGTGCATCTGCACCTCTGCATTGGTATTGCTTTTGCGTTCCATTGTGTGGATGTAGTTTGGAGGTTTTTCCCTAATGTCCATGCATCTTGTAGCTCATCATCCTGCACATTGCTCATGTTTGGTATGTCCCATTGCTGCCATGGTATGGGACTTTGTCACCTAACATCGACAGTCTCCACAGGATTCCTCAGTTTGTGTGTCTGTTCGTAGAGATATGTGTGTATGCATCATGATGCTCACTTTTCACATAGTCTAATTGGACACTGTGGGCATTGTCAGGGCTCATGGCCAATGCTTGTCTGCACATGGCAGAGGGAGTTCTAATGATACACAGCAATCTTTGCCTCTCAAATCTATGTTTGTATGTGACACAACCACCACATTACCACTACATTGGTTGTGGATTTGGGACCAGTGAGCACAAATGCTGTTCTGGTGATGCTGCTATTATTTTGTCCACACTCACCTTCTGGTCACTGTAGTGATGTGGGCTTTGGAACCCATTACCACAATGTTCCTGAGATGCTGGAGTTTTTAACCCCACAGTCATCTTTTGGGCACACATGTGATGGGAGTCACATTGTATGTTCACTATCAGAATCAGTGTTGTGGGCATTTGGCACACACATACATAGAATCTTGCAAAGATGGTAGGGGTGGGGGTTTGCTTAGTCACCCTCTGCATGTGAATGCTGGTGGTGCAGGGCATCCAGCCCCCTATGAGTGGGGGGTACTGGTATTGATGGGCATCCAGCCCCCTATGAGTGGGGATGTTAGTGGTGCAGGGTATCCAGCCCCCTATGAGTGTGGATGGTAGTGGTGCAGGGCATCCAGCCCCCTATGAGTGGGGATGGTAGTGGTGCAGGGCATCCAGCCCCCTATGAGTGGGGGGTACTGGTATTGATGGGCATCCAGCCCCCTACGAGTGGGGATGGTAGTGGTGCAGGGCATCCAGCCCCCTATGAGTGGGGGGGTACTGGTATTGATGGGCATCCAGCCCCCTATGAGTGGGGATGGTAGTGGTGCAGGGCATCTGGCCCCCTATGAGTGGGGATGGTAGTGGTGCAGGGCATCCAGCCCCCTATGAGTGGGGATGTTAGTGGTGCAGGGCATCCAGCCCCCTATGAGTGGGGATGGTAGTGGTGCAGGGCATCCAGCCCCCTATGAGTGGGGGGTACTGGTATTGATGGGCATCCAGCCCCCTATGAGTGGGGATGTTAGTGGTGCAGGGCATCCAGCCCCTTATGAGTGGGGGGTACTGGTATTGATGGGCATCCAGCCCCCTATGAGTGGGGATGGTAGTGGTGCAGGGCATCCAGCCCCCTATGAGTGGGGGGTACTGGTATTGATGGGCATCCAGCCCCCTATGAGTGGGGATGGTAGTGGTGCAGGGCATCCGGCCCCCTATGAGTGGGAATGGTAGTGGTGCAGGGCATCCAGCCCTCTATGAGTGGGGATGTTAGTGGTGCAGGGCATCCAGCCCCCTATGAGTGGGGATGGTAGTGGTGCAGGGCATCCAGCCCCCTATGAGTGGGGATGTTAGTAGTGCTGGGCACCCCCCCTAGGTGTGGGCACTGCTGGTGGTGTGGACCATGCTACCCCTGTGGTTTTGCTTTTGCTGGTGGACGGCATTCCCCCCCCCCCTATGTGTATGTAGCATTTCGCGTGTTCGTGACGTTTGTTTGTGTGGGTGTCTGACTTACCGTCTGCGATGTACGCGTCTGTTCATGATCCGGTCATAGATATACAGTACTGGGATGACCTGCGCGATGGGATTCATCATTGGTTCGTCTCGTACTTGCTGATTGTTGCTCCGTCTCGTACACGTTGTGAGTTGGTCCGTTTCGTAGCAGTGGATCGTGTTGTGGCGCGAATCGGACCTGCTATTCATCTCTCCCGGATGCTGTGACGTGCTGCTAGTGGTGACCAGTTCGGCGCGTAGGATTTGCGCATCGTACTTGTCCGGCCGGAAACTATTGTGGAAACTGCTTCCGGGCCACTCGGATGGGCGTTTGGATATGCGGCTCGTACGGGAAATGTTGCTGGAATCGAAGCCTACGTGTCATTCGGAATTGTGGCACTTTTGCGCATCGTACTTCATCGCCCGGACGGACCGGCTCCCAGTACGAGTCGGTCGCAAGGTAAGGCTACGGACAGCTCTTGGAGGGCTGTCCGAGCGAGATCGGAATCGGCCCCTCTGTAGAAGATGTAATACCAAATGAGTATAGTCCATATGAGGACATTGAAATTCCACTCACTTACGAAGAACACCTCTACTGGTTTAAAGGCGCCCTCCCCATACAAGAAACAGAGTAAGACTCGGTCCGCTCGGAAGAGATGGTGCAACATGGCCAGTTTTAGCGGCATACACACCACATCCTGACATTGACACAATGCCAGGAGGAGACTTACTTGTACAGCATAAAGAATTAATAAGACTTTACAGAAATATGACACAGTTTGTGTTGAGAACAATCACACTTCAGCCCGCACTGGCTACACAACCAGCACCAGTCCAAGCTCCTACAACAAAAATTATACCACAGACACTGCACGCAGTAATGGGTAAAATGCCCACAAAACGTGAACAAATGCCCTTCTGGATAGCACAGAAAATTACACAACTGAAGGCGGTGTTTCCACACACTGGTCCTAAGGAAAAGCATAGGATACTTACTATTTGCTTGCCAATGGGAATAGCTCCCTCTATAGAGGATTGTGCCTCTTGGGGCACAGTCTTCGCTGCAATATATACCAGGAGTCATGGTATCCCTTCTTTAGCGGTAATACCAGATGTATTAAGACAAATACAGAATGAGTATGGAGCAGAGCCTGCTCTAAACTTGGGGATGAAGTTGTTAAATAACTTTGCCCAGGTATCTGCGATAATATTGGCGAATATTAAAGGAGAAGCAGCATCAATGGCAATACGCCAACGCCTGAGAGAGTACACTCCATTACAACAGGAGACAGAACTACCTAAAATAATTTAAACTGCTTATGCAGAGTTAGGTAGAGACAGTCTGGGAGCTAGACCTGTAAAACCCCAACTAATGGGGAGTTCAGATAAAGAACAGGCAAAGCAAACACCAGTTTCTTCAAAGAAGAAATGGGACAATAATAAACAACAAAAGAACAGATCACCAGGGGAAGGTCTCCTCAGCAGGAGCCCCCAGAAAGGAGATATAATCTTAGGAATAGAGATAACATTAAAAAACCTGACAAGTATCAGGATACTGATTCTCGTTCCTCTTGTTCCTTTCGGGGTCCATCAAAAAACTCCGAGAGGGAAGGACAGTCAGAACAAAGACAAGAAGAGCATACAAAGTCCAGAGACAAGCAACGCACTTCAAACTACGCTTCAAAGAAAGAAGAAAAACCTAAAGCAAAACCTCAATTTAAAAAGAAGAAGGTAGCAGGTCTCGAAGTTAGACATGCCCAGAATTCTGAGTACTCAGATACTGAACGGGGAATGGGCTCTGACGATGCTAGACAGCACGGCAGAGGTAACAATAGCTCGCCGGAACCTGATGGAATTTCTGGTGACAGCGGAGTTGAGTGAGTTTATCACGGTGGAAACACCTGATACTAGGGTTAGTGTCCCACACAAGTTACATGAATTTACACTCCAGATGGAGGGGGACAAGCCGAGACAAGTTAAGGGTCTCTTTTGGGAGAATGTGACTTCGGGCTATGACATCCTATTAGCGGAAAAAGATTGGCCGCCTACTATTGTTATGGAATGTCCAAAGGGGGAAACTGTAATTTTTCCAGCTTTCTCCGACCTAGTCCCTGCACACCTAAGTCACACATATGCACAGGAGTGGGCAGTAGCCCTTGCTCCAGCATTATACCGCAACCACGTAGGGTGGGATGAAGTGTCACCCCACCACGTAATTCCAATAAAAACAAACCCAACTCCACAAAGACAGTGTCCCATAAAACAGGAAGCTAAAAACCAGGTCAGGGAGATCTTAGATCAACTTGAATACCAAGGTGTAATTGAACCATGCACCTCATCAATGAATAATCCTTTGTTTCCTGTAATGAAACCCGACAATTCATATCGTCTAGTTTTAGACCATAGACACCTGAACTCATGTACAAAGACATTTGCGGTTCAGAATGTACAGTGCCACATTAATGAATAACATTGTGCGGAAAAAATACAAAACAACATTAGATATCTCAAATGGATTTTTCTCCCAAAACATAGCGCCTGAAAGCATATATTTGACAGCCTTCTCAGCGCTAGGATTACAGCGTCAATTTTGTCGACTCCCCCAAGGGTATATGAATAGCCCGGGGTTATTCTCAAGGAGGGTAACAGAGTTACTACAGAATTTGGATGAAGAAGCATTATTCTATGTAGATGATATTTATCTGACGGATGATGACTTAGAGGAACACTTGACCAGGGTGAGCACCATAATTTTGGGTTTCCCCTCTGAGGGCTACAAATGTAATATTAAAAAATCTAAAATAGCCCACCTCAATGTCCTATTTTTGGAATATGAGCTTTCAAGTGAAGGCAAAAGCCTGGCAGCCCACTTCTTAGAAAAGTGCGCACTGCTACAACCTCCAAAATCATAAAAAAACTTACAGTCCATACTGGGATTTTTAAATTTTGGCAGAACATACATTTTGGATTACACAGAGAGAGTAAAACCTTTCTACGACCTAATAAGACCTGACTTTTCAGTTAGACAATGGACACATGAACACACAAATATGCTTCGTTCCCTACAAGCTGATATGATATCATCAAAACATTTACAAACACGCGTAAACGTACGCAACCTGGTGATCCGCGCAGTCGCAAGTCAATCTGGGGACACTTACTTAACCTTTAATGAAGGTGAAACGGTACCAATTGCATATAAATCGCATTTGTACAATAACGCTGAAATGCGTTTTGCTCCTACAGAAAAAATTCTGACAGCAGCACAGACTGCTGTAGTGAGAGAAAGAGCACTGGCTCAGGTACCGGCCTTAAAGGCTGCTACAAAGGCAAGCGTCCCAAATGCAAAATCGTTACATCCAAGATGGATAGAGTGGGCTAATTCTCTCACTGCAACAGATGTAGAATACAGATATGACCCTAGTTTAAAAACACAAGCATTCCTGCAATATGAACAAGAATATCCTCTACCAAATGAAATAATGCCTCTAGATCGGTATGAATACATTATTTATACTGATGGATCTGCTTAACCGGCCGAAGGGAGAAAGCAACAATACAGTGCAGCATGCGCTATTGTAAATGGTAGGATGCAGGACGGCAAGTTCCGTCCAAGCTGTACAAAAATGCAGTCTCTAGGAGACTGCACGGCTCAGTTGGCAGAATTAAAAGCACTATTACTGGCACTGATAAATACAGATCCAGAATTCCCCACACTAATAGTGTGTGATTCCTTTCACTGTGTCCAGTCGTACAACGAATATCTCCACTATTGGGGACAAAATGGGTTCAGAGATTCAAAAGGTGGCACAATTACCCATAGAAAACTATGGGAACAGGTAGCAGAGTTGAAGAACGATGTACCAAGAGCTCCATGATACACACACTGAGTCATCAACGTGATGGCGTTCACGTTGAAGGGAATTCATTGGCTGATGAAGCCGCGAAGGGGGCAGTACGCACTGCGTCTGTAGCTGCAATCACCCGTTCAAAAACAAGGGTAGACGGTAGCACAATGGTAGCTGTGATTGCTTCATGCAACAACAGCTAAGCACTACCTAATGGTTTTCCACTCAAGTACTCCTACAAGTTAGATGCAAACAACGTTCCATTTGCTCAGATTCCTGGAGTGGGGGATAGAGTAATACCAAACATGGATTGCAGGTTAGGTTTAATCTTGGCTGCACACGAGGGTCTGGGTTCTGCGCACGCCGGAGTTACAGCGACAGTTTCTTTACTGAAACAATGCTATTGGTGGCCAGGGTTAACAAAGCAGACCAAAGACTTTGTCTTAAAGTGCGATATCTGTCAACAGATAAAAGGGTCCACCGTAGCTCGCCCAGCGCTGACACCATTGTTAATATTAGACAGATCGCTCGCGTGCATTTACCTGGACCACTGCGGCCCCTTACAATCTGATGGGGCTTACATGTATATCATGGTTGCAGTGGATTCCTGTTCAAGATTCTTATGGGTATGGCATCAGCGCTCGGCTGAAGCCTGAACTGTTATAAAAGATTTGTGAGTCTTTATAGGGACATATGCAGTTGGCACATTACATTCTGACCGTGGCCCCGCGTTCAGCTCTAGGGCTTACAAGGTAGCCATGGGAGGTTTGGGTGTAGCATTGGGGTACTCCTCTCCGTACCATCCTGAGGGAAATTCGGTTGTGGAGAGGAAAAACCGGGACTTAAAGTAATCTTTAACAGCTAGGGTATTAGGCTCGGGTGGTAGTTGGGTCAATCGCCTATTTGGGGTCCAGCGGGCCCTTAATAACCAGCCAAGAAGCTCTCTGGGAGGTGCACCTCCTTACGAGGTCCTGTTTGGGACAAGAATGTGGGTACCTGATCTCGATTGTGAAGGCACAGTGGCGGATGAAAAACAGTTTGTCATCAATAAACGTTTGTCTGTTTTACAGGATCTGAATGAATCCAGAGCCTCCTTAAGTAACGTCGAGACAAAGAAAACCGCCACTGGGGAAGCCAAGTCAGCCATGGCAAGACCTGCCTGGATTCCTAAAGTTTGGGATGAGGTCAGAGAAAGGATTGTGGACAAAAAAGAATTTGAGCCATCCTATAGAAAGCCTGTACCTGTCCTGGCAGTTGAAGGATCAAGAACTGTACTTCTACGGCCTCTTGCCGGAAAAGAAAAAAGATTCGTCTCAATCGAACTGATCAAACCACACTATGTAAACCTACTAAATAGTAGGCCTCATGGGCTCCTGAGCAGCCAACATCCTCCTCTCACTACAATACAGGAAGTTCAAACAGAAAGACTCATAACATTTGAAGAGTCACCTTTACAAAGCAACGGAATCAGTAACAATGCAATGGAACTAGTTCCCCTCAAAGTGAAAAACAAATTTCAATTCAAGCTAATAAAGATGTCTACGTCAACATGCCTCAACAAGAGCAATCCGCAAGTTCAACAAAACCTGCGGCGCTACCAAATATAGATCGAACTGCATCTGGCTATTTCATCGACTTCGATACCTTCTCATTGGATCCAAGTGAACCTGACACGACGCCAGCCCAAATTTCTCGCAAACAACGGATAAAATACTTTTTTAACATTCTTAGAAAAACTTATTTAGTATCACCTTGGCTAAAACTTTGGATAATCACCGGTATCTTATTTTTTCTTTTCTGGTTAGGATTAGTAATAACTTTCCACTTGCTCATCAATGGAACTTATCTTCAACAGAGCTCTGCAATGTCAAAAGTAAACTTAATTTTAAAACCTCATGTTTCATCTCATCGTGAACAAAGAGACTTGTCCTTCGTGAACATTTCAGCAGTTCCTATACCGGATGGTATAGTGTGGGACAAAGTACATTTTGATATATTTGGACCGACCGAGCTTTTAAAAATTCCACATTTGTTTAAAATTTCATTGAACGATATCATTACCTCCAGTACATTTTCTGATGATTAGGATTTTGAAACTGTTAATAACTTATTGTCTGATTTGGAACAATCTGCTGCATTTTCTAGCACTGAAATGTTAGAGGATAGATCAGATTTTGACAAAATGTATTGTTACCAACATTATGGTCATCATTTCTTGCATAAATCTAGCAAACCCAGAAATGTTTTCACATACCTCCAGTGGGAACATTGCCCTACACCACCGAAAGGTAGTTCAAAAACATTTGCACAGAAATTCTCATATTTTTCAGGGTTTAACACTTCTGGCCCAACCTCCTACTATTATAAGGTTGCACCAATATCTGCACAGAAAAATATGTTAACAAACACCAAACAGATTTACTCTGCTTCCTTTATCACCCAGCTGTCTGAACAGGGTTTTGACTTATGGTTGGACAATATAGACTTGAAATCAATCTGGGGTTCTAGGGACTGGCAAGTCCAGGGGACAGAAGCACTGTTTAGAGCATGCCTCATTCCACAGCAGATGATCTTCCTGAATGACACTGTGCAACAGACTTCCTGTCTTGGAATAGCCAAGAATAAGGACTTGAACACGCCTCAAATTCCAACACCTTTAAACACCGAGGGGAATTTTACATCAGAAAGTGGGGCTAAGTTGGATAACATACTGCAATACAATAGATCAGACCCCAATTGGAAGGGATGGTTGGTTTGGCCTACTGACACAAACAGATGTCAGGAAAGATTCAGGGGTACCACCGAAGGGTTTAGTATCCATAGACCAGACCCACGTTATGTACAACGAGAACATCCGGGGGTAGTGACATCATACAGTGTTGGGAAGTTGTGCCTTGATTGGCTAAAGACCTCAACACTACCCCAGGTGAAGCAACACTTGTCCTTACTCTCAGAGGATGTGGACCTACGGGATTTTTTATTAGGTCCCTGGAAACCACATCAGAAGCACTTTTTGTATGCTGTCTATAACGAACTCTGGAAAATCTCTCAACAAGAAGCTGCAGAGAAATTGTTATGTTATGTTAACTGAAGTTTGTATAGCGCGTAATCACCAGCAGGTCTCTTAGCGCTTTGAGAAGACCAAAGTCCACCAGTAATCGCTTAAGAGAAATAGATAGAGTTAACCTAGAAAAGGTTGAGGGTGACGTAGGTGGTCGGTGAATTATGCTCAGTGACGAAGTAGGCGAGTGCTAGTGCCTGACCAGAACACAATAACAAGGGGCATTGTCGTTTGTCCCTGTCTACGGTGTGAAGACTAAATCCCAGGAAAGGCAGTCTTTGGCGCCCATGACATTTAGCATATTGTGATGGACGCGGAAGAACGTAGAGGTGTTTCCTGACAGAGCGGGTATACCCATCAAAGAATTACCCTACTGAATAAACCAGGATATAATATAGGGTTATCTTTATTTGCTACGGCTCAGAGTGTGATACACTCTGCTTCTGGGACAGCAACAATCTATAATCCGAAATATATTCGTATTGCTAATTTTATATACATCGGTGTTGGGGATCTATAAATTACCGAATAAGTTACCTAGAAGTGAACTCTCAGCCTGAATTAGAAGGTACCCCCGGTTTTATCTGTTCTAGCGACACTGTATTCTATTTGGGCGAGGTCCTGATGAAGGTGGTTCATGGTGTGTGCTATTCCACCGAAACGCGCATTGACCACGTGTGCCCAGACCTGTTGGCTTAGGTCATCGTAATTGTCCATTGGAAACGTGTTACATCTATGTGTTCCTTATACCCAAATATGCATATGTGTTTTGTGTGATTGTGAGGCATGAATGTGTTTTGTTATTAGATTTATTTATTTATTGGGGGTTGATTTAGTCGTATCAAATTGTATATAACAATTTGTAATAATTTTTGTATTTAAAAAATTGAAAAAAGTGTCTTTTTCAGCAAACATAAAAAAATTAATAAGTGTTGATCATAAATAGACAAAAGAGAACAAGCATGAAAAATAAAATGAATTTATAAAAAAGAGAACATGTTTATGTGTATTTCAATATTATAATTATGTAATTTTGCATTTGTACTTTAACCCATACTAGATTTAATCTTTAGTAAAGAAATATAGGTCATAGGGGAGTTTTCTTGCTATATTTGTTTGTTTTTCCCCTCTTTCTCCCTGACCTTAAACGCCTTTTAGAGGGGGTCCCTTCATTTATAAATGACTACATTAACATCCAGGATATATTCACTGGGCAACATTGTATCTTTTGCTATAGATGTAATAGAACAGGATTTGTCCATATTGAAACACGGACAGTCGCAGTTACGTTCTATTATTCTGTTAAGCTGGACGCTGCAGTCATTGCGCGCCGGTTATGTGCCTTGGCATTTTATCAACAATACGTCATTATTTTCTGCATACAATCTATAAAGTTAACTTTACTACTCCTAAACTGAGAAAAATCCTAACTTTAAGACTTTCGGTATTCACAGAAGGCATTTAGGAGTCCTAAAGTTAGGACTACTAACTTCTGTGAATACCAAAATGAGTAAGTGTATTCTGGGAATACCTAAAAAGTACTAACTTTACGTTTATGCTTACGTTTACGTTTACGTTTTTGACGTAAGTTAGTTCTGTGAATCAGGCCCTCTGTCTTTGGAAGCATTTTCGGAGGGCTTCCGCTGATCCTTTTTCTAACAGCAGGAATCCTGATTGTTACCTTTCTGCTGCGCAATGGATGCCCCAGCCACCAAGGAAGTAGCAACAGCTCTCCTGGAGCGTAATTACCGTGATCGCATGGTACAACAACTGGGCACACCTCGCCTACGGGAACTGAGCGCCTCTTGGTTCCTGTCATTTAGACCAGTCTGCATGGACTGTGTCCAACCTGTTCTCCGATGCCTGTTCTGAGGAGAAGAATGCGTGTTGGACCTCTGTCTGACACTTCCATCTGATGCGCCACCGGACGTTGATGCTTTACTGGACCCGATAACGGCCCATGTTCTGCAGTGTCCTCAGCGCATTCCCATGTTATTGGCAGCATTCTTAGAGCCACCACAGGTAGTTTCTGCTCCTGTTGGTATGGACACTGGCTCCTCCAACACTCAGGCTTTGGATGTGGCACAGACTGCCCCGGCACCTGTTGCAGGCAGTGCGGAAGATCATCTGTGCTCAATTGAAATTCTTTGTGAGGTGTTACAAGGATTGTCAGCTGCGTATGCAGACAGCAGCAATGTTGCGTCTACCAGCAAGGACACATAAACATTTGGCATGTCGCACGCTGGGGAGATTTGGCTTTTTTTTCAAAATTCTAAACTGAACCCTTTTGACCTGCATGGCTTTCAAATGCTTGTAGTTGTTCGGACTACATAAACGGACACTTTTAGAGCCACTACTTGAATGATTTTTGTAGAACACTTTTTAGAGGGTTTTTTAAGGCTTTTTAACTTCTCTTAACAATGTTTTTGTTAACTGTTGCGTACAAACCTCTAAACGCCTTGGTAATACGCTAGAATTTTAGTAATGTCGTCCATTCGGATGAGGAGTGGGTGTTATATTTAATATAGGTACTCCGATATAGGTCTAGGTAACATCATAACCCTTCGCCTACATTCTCTTCTATACTACATACATAACCGATTTGAAGGACTGACCTTTTACCCAGTTACACTACTACACACAAGTACGAGGGGTTTTTCCCTGGACACTGGCCTCATAAATTATGCATGAGGATCCTTAGTTTCTTGGAATCACTGCAGGACCATCATCTCCTGCATAATAACTGTGTATAAAGTTCATTCCCGACGTCATCCTAAGTCTGACACTGGCACAGAAAGGTAGAACCCCCTGGGATACCTTAGAGTATATAAACACCACATCTTGCTGAGATAGGAAGAGGAGATCACGACTCCCATGCCGACACACTGAAGAAAGACGCTGAGGTTCCTACATGCAGATACTCCAGCTCACAGTGGTCTGACATTCCTTGCGGGGTGTTCAGCTCGAGACCAGAATGGGGTCCCGCAGTCTCACATCAGGTAATGGGGTTGGGTTTATCCTAGAGGGATTCTTGGCTTTACACCTACTCACATGCTAGGCACACGTAGGTACATCTAGTTAGGGTGCATCGTAGGAGTACGCATTTTATTGCCATGTATTTTATATACTCGCCTGTATTTATGATTTTAGCAAAATGGTAGAAACCTACCATATGTTTACTTTCTTAGTGCTGCTACTCATTTATATATGCTACTGTCTACTGGTGATTTCAGTGCACTTATTATACACTAGAATAACGACTGTTCAATAAATACTTATTGAAAACGTCCCAAACGTTTATTCTGTGTATCTCTCTGAGAACAAGTGAGCACGAGTGACTGAGCGAAAAGTAATTTACTGTTTCCATGGTCCTGAGGGATCAGGGTTGTCAAGTTCGATAGTTGTCAAGAACTATTCTCTCCTTGGTAAGAGGAGGTTATAGTGTGATGGAGCAGGATTTCGCAAAAAGAAACCTGCTCGGATTAACACCCCCATAAAACTTACTAACAGTGTGCAGTGTAAACTAATATGCAAACCACATGAACACATAGGAAATGCTTTGCACATGCGTGCACTAATGTGAACTAAAATGCATGAAAGAACTAGGCTGCACTTTACATTGCGCTTCTAAAGAAACAAAACTAATGCATGTTTAGGCCGCATCTTGCATTCGCATCTTGCATTTTGCTTTAAACGATAATAAATATTGCCGCTTTGCATGAAGCTTAGGCTAGGAAGAATATTAACAGGGGATATTGCAAAAGTGGGTGGCAAACAGTGAAAAGTGCATTTCCGTGTAATTCATGAATGCTTATGTTCTATTTGCCGTAGTGAGTCAAATGAGCCTGAAATCTCTTAAATTGTCCAGATAGATGAGAGGCTGGAGAATGAATAAAATGACAAGCAGACCGAAGTGCTGAGCGCTGCAGAGAAATTATAAAGGTTCAAGGCTATGCAGCACAGAGAACATTGTATGATTGCCAAATGGATGAGCCTGACCGTGGGATCCAAGACTTCTTCTGCGGAACGTGAATGAAAAAAATATATGAGAAAATGGAGAAATGTTTCAATGTCAGAATAACTAAACAAGTCATAGGGGAGAGGATATAGAACAATGAGTACAAAGAAATGGTGAATGGGGACCTGGTGGTGTGACAGACCACCCCCCAAATTGATCAATGAACTGTCGAGTTTCATAAATTGTTTCAACTAATGTGGGTTGGACATGTAGGTTTTAGGGTTTAACTGGGGTGCCTTTAGGGGTGTGGTTTGGGATGCCTTAGCCTGAGCTCTGATCGAGTGCAGAGGAGAGAGGGGTGATGCGTCGCTGTCCGTTGGTTTGCAGAGAGGCCTAGCTGTTCCTGACCCTGTCCTGTCCCGTTCCTGAATTCTTTGTCTCCTGACTCTATCTCAGGAGACCCCCACTACTCCCTTGGCCAGGGGTGTGGTATTTCATTGATCTTTGGGTTTGTATTATCTTCCTGACTCGTACTTTGCATAATTTATTTGCAAATGTATTTTTGTTGCTGAAACTTATGTCTCTTCATCTATCCACTCTGTCCTATGTATATTGTTTCGCATTATTTTGCTGAAACTTTGTCTCTTCATCTATCCACTCCCTCATATGCATGTTGTCAATTGTTGATGAGTTCTGACACTGTTTGCATTGCTGATTGATTTTCTCTCCCTTATGTGAGATTCTTTGTTTGCATTGTGACCTGTATACGATGAGCATAATCCTTGATTTGAGATAAACTTTATAAACCTTACCTAGAGTCTGTGATTATTTAGTTGATTAGATAGTCAGTTAGTTCTAATTATTACCATCAACTACTCAACTAATTGGTCTGTCGACCGAGAGGAAAGAGAGTTGATTTATAGGTCTAGTTATGTATTTGGAATTGTTAAACATGAATCTGTGAAGGAAACATTTTTCCACGTCTTTAAAACTTGACCCCCAGCGCATCAGGGATTTGGGTGAATGTGTATGGGCCAATGTATGAAATATTGATGAGTATTGATCCTTGATTAAATGTCGTGCTGGATCCGTTTTCTGGTAGCAGAGGACGGTTTAATTATTGATTAGTTTGGTAATAATTATTGATCATTGATTATATGTTCTTAACCTGAAAAGCTAGTGGCCTGTTCTATGTTGTCTAGAAGTACAGGTACGAAGTTGCCTGAGGAAACCCAGAAATGGGGATTTAGCCTGAAGTAGGAAGAAGAAGAGTGTGGATAAAGAAATCACACTGCTGAAGTACTTTGCCTGTTGTTATAATACTGTATGGCGGAAGGCTGTAGGTGTTATATTTAGGGACAATTTCGTAAGTGAGTAGAGTGTCTGAAATAGCGAAGGGTCCACTTCCGAAACTCTGGCCTTTTCCCGAGAGGAGTACCAAGACCTCTTTTAACACCAAAAAGTCCTCTTGCGAAACATTGGCCTTATGAGGAGTACTAAGTCAACCTGTAGCTTGTTTGGGTGAAAAATAGTGCTGGTTGTTATTTTAATTGAAGTTAAAGAATTTCTTGTTTAAAGTGAAGAACTATCTCTTTATTTAGAGGAACAGACAAGGTAGCATTGTTTTATGTTGTTACTAACAAAAATATTGATTAAGAAGAGTTAGAAATACATTGCCGTATTATTTTGTAAAGGGAGGGTCAGTAGAAGGAGTAATACTGACGTCACAAAAAGGCCGCGCTGGCATTGGTCAGACAGCGAGCGTGAAGTAAGCTCTGATTGGCCGGTGGGTGTGAGCCACGCTAGTACTGGTTGAAATAGCAGATACGTAGAGAGCCGTGATTGGAAGGTTGGTGTGAGTTGCGCTGATATTGGACGAGAACTGACAAATAGAGAAGGCAGAATACGAAAAAGGTTTCCTTGTGTGTTTTTGTTGAGGTACATTGGCGTAAAAGGTCAGAAAAATTAAGGGGCATATTAGCAAGGGCCTTATCGCCGCTTTAGCGGCACTTTTTGCTGCTAAAGCGGCGATTTTTTTATCGCCCTATCAGCAAGCTGTCGCTAATAGGCGTTAGCGACAGCTTTCTGGCGATAGCGGCCCATTTTCCCATCGCCTTGCATGCCAGCGATAAATATCGCTAATGACATGCAAGGTAGGTGTTCCCAACTAAAAGCGACTGAAAACAGTCGCTAACACAACTTCTCCCTATTAGCAACGCAGGCGAAGCGATAAAAAAATTTGCGCTAAGCGCGAATATCGCTAGAATTTAACACCTGCTAAAAACATGACTTACCTGTTTGTAGAATAGGAGGTGGATTGTCAGCCTAAGTCCACCATGGCGTTAATGCGTGAATATCGCTGGATTTCCTGTGATATTCACGCATTTCGCCGCTATCGCTGGATATTTTATCGCATTGGAGATAAACCTTGCTAATAGCATGTTATCTCCGCGATAATATCCAGCGATAGGCGGCGTTAAGAAAATGCGCGCTAAGCGCGGTTAGCGATAATTTTCGCCTGTTGTTGCTAATATGCCCCTAAATTGCTAAAGAAAATAAAGAATTTCTTTAAAAAAGATAAACCAATAGTGACTAGAGAGGGAGTTCTTGTTCCACCTCCGGGAACGCCAGCTGCTTATATGATGTTGGAGCAAGGATACCATACGTGTACTTGGTTAGAGAATTGGGTGGAATACACAAAGGATGATGGTGTTATAGCTTTTCCACAGCATGGTTCATTTAATATGAGGATTTTGCAGAATTTGAGAAAACAAATGAGTTTGCTAGAGCCAAATCCTAAACCTATGCAGTATGAAGCATTAGAGGAATGGGAAGTAGAAGCGTACGAAAGAGAGAGATATAGAGGTGGTAGGAGATACAGAAATTTAGTGCCTAGATACCCTTTTAAGAGAAGAGAGGATACAATGAAACGATGGAGGAAAGCTGTGGTAACGGAGGGTTTGTACCCAGTTTTAGTTGCCGAAGACCAGACAGGTGGCAAATGTAAAGAGAAAAAGAAAAATATAGAAACTTCAAGTTTAAGATATGATCCAAGCGATTCAGATGATGAGTTGTTCGAGGATATTATGACCAAAAGACCTCCGTCATACCAAGAAAATTCAGATGATTTCACTCCGAGTGCACCACAGATGGAGACTCCATTAACCCCACAGGTTACGGAAATAGCTAGGGTGGTACGAGAAAAAGAAATAGACATATTAAATAAGGCAAGGGTAGAGCAGATCCAGAAAATAAATCAGTTATGTCTAAATGCAGAAGCATTGACGGTACCGGTCACAATTGGTCCTGTAGTTCCATTGTATGGAGAAAAACAGAATGTATCAAAAGTACATACGTTAGCAGTTCCTAGGAGAAGCGAAGCGTCAGGAGTGGAATAGTGATGGTGAGTGGAATAGTGATGGTAGCAGATGAGGGTGGACAGGCTGACATGAATACTACCTAGTTAGATCTTCCGGTTAGTGAGATGATAACAGAAACACCTAGAAGAAGTACGCAAATAGATCCAAGGAGAATAGGGCTGAATATTATTTCAGCAACAGGAAGTTCAGCAGGTCCTTCACCGGAGGAATTAAATGATTGGATAAAGGGAATGGAAAAGCGGAAACCTCAACCACAGAGTATTAATATGAGCCAATTGAAAGTAGATTTGGAAGAGATAATTATTGGCACAATAAGTCCAGACAGACTAGGGACTTACCGAGATGAAGAGCTGTTGTTTTTGTGTAAAAGTATTACTTGGAGAGCGAGGAATCTTCATGAGAAAATAGCAGAGGCTGCTAGTGATTATCGAATAGATATAGAGAAGTCAAAAAAGTTGCAGAAATCGTACAGATTGGCCTTTACTGAAAAGGATTTGGAGAGTTTGAATACGTCAGGAAAAAGATTACAGATAAAAGAGTTGATGAATATTTTGAAAAAATGGGGAGATGTTAAACGATGGAAAGGTAGATGGACGGAAAAGAAAGAAGAGGCAGCTAGAAAGGGAGCATCAATGTTTCCGTTAAGAGAGACAGAACAAGTTGAAAGGGCGTGTCCGATGAGAGAAGTTCCAGGTGGTGGATATGTGAACGTCCCTTGGACAAGGCAGGATATATTGTCTTTCACAAATGATTTTCTGGTTGAGTGGTATAAACAAGTAGAAGGTTTGTGAAAGTTTCAAAGGATTTGTTAAAAGATTTGGGGGCATATTAGCAAGGGCCTTATCGCCGCTTTAGCGGCACTTTTTGCTGCTAAAGCGGCGATATTTCTATCGCCCTATTAGCAAGCTGTCGCTACAGCTTTATGGCGAAAGCGACCGTTTTGGTGCCGCTTTGCATGTCAGCGATATATATCGCTAATGACATGCAAAGTAGACGTTCCCAACTAAAAGCGACTGAAAACAGTCGCAAACACAACTTCCCCCTATTAGCAATGCCCGCGAAGCGATAAAAAAACTCGAGGTAACCGCGATTATCGCTGGAATCTAACACCTGCTAAAAACCTGACTTAACCATTCTAGTCAATGGGAGGTGGCTTGTAAGGTTAAGTCCTCACCTGCCTATTAGCAAGCTTTTCATTAGCGCGTTGAATTTATCTCTGGATTTCTCGCGCTATTGCTGGGTTTCGCCGCTATCGCTGGATTTTTTATCGCCTTGGAGATAAGCGTTGATAATAACGCGTTATCTCCACGAGAGCCGGCAATAAAAAAAACAGCGCTAAGCGCGCTTTGCGATAATTATCGCAATTCCTTGGTAATATCCCCCTTAGATGGTTTGTTTGAGATTGTCGTTCCAGCTGATTTGTGGACAGAATGTAAAATCACTGTTGATTTGCCAAAAGAAGAATATCCTAGAGATCCTAAAACAGGTGCACCATCTGATGAGGTGATGAAAAAGTACAATCAGGTAATCACCTTTTTAAAAGAAAAAATTTCCCCTAAGGAAACCGATTGGGTAAAAATTGACAGAACGACCCAAGAACCAAAGGAGTCAGTGCATGCTTATTATGAAAGGTTGTTACAAGTATATAAACAGTACAGCAGGTTTGAGAACATTGGAGACAAAGATATGGGACATTTTGTGTATCGTTTTGTGTTTGGATTGAAACCAGAGATTAGTAATATGATTCAGCAGCATTTGATTTGTTGGCAGAGCAAAACAATTGATGACATTTTGAGGTATGCAAAGTATTGTAGTGATGACATTGATTCAAGACATAAAAAATTGAAGGAAAAAATGATGTGGGGACAAGTGAAGGTAGCAGAACAGCAAGAAGTAAATAATAATCCTCAAACAGGTTACCAGATGAATGGTCAGAATCAAAATGGTCAGGTACCCAGTGGAGGTAGAGGTAGAGGAAAATTGAGTAAAGAAGAGGCTAGGAAGAAATTTCCTTGTCATGCGTGCGAAAAGTATGGACATTGGAAGAACGAGTGTAGAGCTGCACAAAAGAATAATGGGGTAAATCAAAATTTAAATACACAGATGCAGAATGAGGTGGGTGTGAATCAACAGCAGCAGCAGCAGCATGTAGTTGCTCCACAGTTACAGGTGCCACAAGCTCCTATGCCCAATAATGTGAATGCTCAAGTACAGAGGTACGGTGCGAACACTGGATTTCACGGAGGTGATCAAGTTGGTAAGAATAAAAATGTGCAAATGGTTCGGCAATACTGGTGGCAGTGCAATGAGAGTGATTCAGACTCATCTCAATGACGGTGCCTGAGGGGAGAGGAAGAGTGCATACTTGGTGCATCTTTAGCAGTAGATCAGTCAGGTCCATTTGTTGACGGAAAAGTGGGAGGCAATGATATTACATTCCTGGTGGACACTGGTGCTACCCGTTCTACTGTGAGAGCAGCAGAAATTTCAAACCTACCCCTCTCGGGAGGAACTATCCAAGTTGTAGGAGTCTCAAATAAGCATATTAGAACACCAGTCACAAATCCAATAGAAGTTCATATTGGGAGTTTCAGAGACATGCATCGTTTTGTGGTATGTGACTTAAGTCCAGTAAATCTCTTGGGAAGAGATTTATTGTGCAAAATGAATTGTTCCATCTATTGTACACCAGATGCTATTACGTTTCAGACACCTGATGAGGATGTTGAATTCAGGATGATGTTAGCGAAGCAAGGGACAGAGGTGAATGAGTTGTTTTCACTTCTCACAGAAGAGAATTTGGCCGAAGAATTAAAAAGTACAGTGAGGTCAGATGTATGGGACTTTACGGGAAAGGAGATTGGCCTAATGCCAAATGTAGATCCAATTCAGGTTACAGTAAAAGAGGGTGCTGTATATCCAAACACACCTCAGTACCAAATGAGTCCAGAAGTAATTGCAGGAGTCACTCCTGTGATCGACCAAATGATTGAACAGGGAATTTTGAAAGAAATAATGAGTAGTCCTTGTAATTCGCCTATTATAGGAATTAAAAAGCCAAGTGGAAAATATAGAATAGTACAGGATTTAAGAAAGATTAATAAAATTGTAGTACCTTGTTGTCCAGTAGTACCAAATCCAGCAGTAATCCTTTACCAAATTCCATGCGATTCTGAATGGTACACAGTGATTGATTTGTGCCAAGCATTTTTCTTGATTCCTTTACATCCGGAAAGCCAATATCTTTTTGCATTCCGGTTTGGAGACCGTGTTTTGGCATGGTGCCGGGTTCCTCAAGGGTACACAGAGAGTCCTTCAATCTTTAATGAGATTCTGAAAAGGTGTGTGGAGATTCATGCCAGGAAATTCAGTTTTGGTTCAGTACATTGATGACCTACTTGTGGCATCAAAGACCCGAGAGGCATGTGTGACAGATACCATTGCCATGCTGAACCATTTGGGAGAAGGAGGACACAAAGTGTCACCAGCAAAATTACAATTTTGTAAACAGGAAGTCCAATACCTAGGACACAAAATAGAAAAGGGAGTCAGAAAGGTGACACCAGAAAGAATTAGTGTGATTAAACAAATGAGTCCACCTACCACTCAGAGAGAAGTCCAAATGTTTTTGGGAATGGTTGGATACTGTAGGCAATGGATCAGTGGTTTCACACTGATTGCAAAACCTCTACAGAGGTTGACACGAAAAGATGTGAAAGATCTAATTGTGTTGGATGATGAAAGTATGAAAGCTTTTACTAAACTGCGAAACAGTCTTTGTCGAGCACCTGCATTGGGAATGCCAGATTATGCAAAGGATTTTGTATTGTACTGTTGTAAAAGAGATGGGTGTGCACTTTCAGTTTTAACTCAAAAACATGGAATGGCACGACGTCCAGTAGCATATTTTTCTGCTACTTTGGATTCAGTGGCTGCAGCGTTGCCAGGCTGTTTAAAAGCAGTAGCTGCTACTTGTGTGAGTCTGGAACAGAGTGAAGCAATTGTGATGGGTCATCCAGTCAAGGTGTATGTGGCTCATTCAGTTGAGATTCTTCTGACACGCACCAGGACGCAGTACATGACCTCTAGCCAGCTGACTAAGTATGAAAGAGTGATCTTGTTATGTTATGTTATGTTAGTGAGACTTGTAGAGCGCGCAAATACCCAAAGGTGTCTTGGCGCTATGGATGCAGTATTCATCACCTGGAGATCAATTCTGGAATAGCCATGTTTTTAACTTCTTTCTAAAAGTAAGGAGGGAGGTGGCCCCCCTGAGCTCAATCGGCAGTGTATGCCACAGTTTTGCGGTGCCGTAAGATAAACTTCGGCCTCCCCAGCCTGTGGTTCGTATTTTTGGAACTTTCATCAATCTTGCGTCTGTGGATCGCAGCTGTCTGGTTGGTTGATACCAGTCAAAAAGTCTTCTAAGAGCAAAAGGTCCTGTGTTATTCAAAGCCTTATAGGATAGGCAGAGGGCTTTGAACTTGATTCGCTGACCCACCGGGAGCCAATGGAGTCTACGGATCTCCTTGGACATTGAGCCATACTTGGAAAAGTTGCCCAGTAGCCGAGCGGCAGTGTTTTGGATTGTCTGAAGTTTTTTTTGGTATTGCTTTTGCATCCCAAGATAGAGACCATTGCAGTAGTCCAGTTTAGACTGTACCAGTGCAGTGACCACTGACTTTCTTGAATCTATCGGAATGTATGGCAGGATTTTCTTCAACTTTTTTATCAGACAATGGGAGGCGGAGACAATAGCATTAGTCTGATGTGATAGTGTTAATTTAGTGTCAATCCACACTCCTAAATTTTTGGTCTTTTGTACCGGTTTGGGCGCTTCCCCCATCTCAGTTGGCCACCAGAGATTGTCTCATCTAGGTTGCAGATTACCGAAGATAATAACTTCGGTCTTATCTGAATTTAGCTTCAGACAATGTGTTCCCATCCATTTGTTTACCTCTCTTGGGCGCTGAAAATGTGACCGTGGTAAGGTGCACTACAGTAAATGCGGCAACTCTGTTGCCGAATTCATATTGTGAGGAAGTGAGAGAAGAGGCAGATCATGATTGTTTTGATGTGACAGAGTTGTGCACAAAACCCAGGCCTGATATTGAGGACATCCCATTAGAGGAATAAGACTGTGAGATGTTTGTTGACGGATCATGTTTAAGAAAGGAAAAAGGAGAATTATGTTCTGCCTATGCTGTTTGCACCATAGCGGGAGTTTTAGAAGCATCCTGTCTAAAAGGGGTAAACTCTGCTCAAATTTCTGAATTGATAGCTCTGATTAGAGCGTGCAAAATTGCCAAAAGCCTGAGGGTAACCATATTTACTGATAGCCAATATGGATTCGGGGTTGTCCATGATTTTGGGCAGCTATGGATGCAAGGGGGATTTCTGACTTTTTCAGGTTCCCCTATAAGGAACAGCAAAACTGTAAAAGATCTATTGGATGCTTTACAATTGCCCAAAAGAATTGCAGTGGTCAAATGTTCCGCACATAAGTCAGGAGATGACTATGTGACGAGGGGCAACAGATACGCAGATCAAGTAGCGCGTTTCTGTGCACAAAATTTAATTGCCCTAAACAGAGGGATTGAAAAAGAAAATACCAATTGCCATCTTATGTTTTCTTCTTCTTTTGAAACTTGGGATGAGATTAGGCAGTTGCAGGAAGAGGCTAGTGATGAGGAAAAAGAAATCTGGAAAAATTCAGGCTGCAGAAAGAGAACTGAGGACGAAGTGTGGGTGTATTTAGACAAAAGACCAGTCATGCCGGAAAGTTTACTATCCCATATGGCAAGGATATACCATGGAATTGCACATGTTGGAAGACATGCAATGATCAGGCTCTTCAAGCAATCATGGTATAACCCAAAGTTCGGTGTCATTGCAGAGAGTCTCTGCCAGAGGTGTGTCACCTGCCAGCAGCAGAATCCAGGCAGGAAGACAGTTGTTAGTTGGGGAAGAATTGGAAAAGCAGCAGGTCCATTCACCCGACTTCAGTTGGACTTCATAGAGCTCCCCCCGTGCACTCCCCCCGTGGAACGGGCTGAAATATGTGTTGGTTGTTGTTTGCTTGTTTTCTCGCTGGGTGGAAGCATACCCAATGAGAAGGAATGACAGTCTAACTGTCACAAAGCTGCTCCTAAGAGAGCTAATACCTAGATTCGGATTTCCAGTCACTTTAGAAACAGATAGAGGAACCCATTTTAATAATTAGATAATTCGGATGATCTGTGCAGCATCACAAATTGAACAGAAGCCGCATTGTGCCTATCGACCCGAAGCATCTGGAGTGGTTGAACAGATAAATGGCACAATAAAATCTAGGTTAGGAAAGGTGTGTGCATCCACAACACTGAAATGGCCTGATGCTTTACCCCTTGTACTGATGAGTCTTAGAAGCATCCCTGACAAAAAGACGGGTTTGAGTCCACATGAAGTCCTGATGGGAAGAGCAATGAGACAAGCACTTATACCAGCGAAGATGCCACTATGACACAGCTGAATCAAGCTCATGATTTGAGTCCTGGTGAGTGGGTTCTTGTCAAGAAACACGTGAGGAAATCGTGTTTAGAACCCAGGTGGAACGGACCCTACCAGGTGATTTTGGTGACGACAACAGCAGTGAAGTGTGGTGGTTTGACAAATTGGATCGATGCCAGCCATACCAGACGAGTCCCAAGTCCACTTGAAAGACATTTAGAGACAAAAAGGTGCTCAATCCTTGACTGAGAGAAATGTACAGGGGAGAAAAAGTATATTCTTGTAAACAGGGGTTGCAAATTCTCCAGGTATAAATAAGGGAACTTTGTTTGATGGCTGAGGTGAATTGTTTGTGAATGTAGGAGGGGACAAAAGAAGACTTGGAGGAGCGATCTAAAAAAGGATCCATTACCAGATTGCAATCCCCACCAAAAACTAAGTAGTCATCAGAAATCGACATCAGTTTGGGTGTAACTGAGGGCCAAAAAGTTTTATCAGGATGTGTGGGTGCATAAATATTAAAAACAGATATAGGTATTTTGTTTACTTGTAATCTTACGAGAAGCCATCGACCTTCTTTATTTGATTCTTGTGATAACAAGGTAACAGCCAAAGATTTTTTATACAGAATTACAACTCCATTACGTTTCCCATTACTTGGTGAGGAAAATGCATATCCCACCTAATGTCTAACAAGTTTTTGGTCTCCAATTCAGTAACATGAGTTTCTTGTAACAAAGCAATATCAGCATTTAATTTGGCTAAATGAGTAAGAACTCTTTGTCGTTTAATAGGTGAACATTACCCTTTTACATTCCAAGTAATAATGCGTAAAGTCATGAATAAAGAATTGCAGTGAAATTAGCGTACTCTGGGGGATATTCTCAAGAACGTGCGATAATCATCACCAAAATAGGTTAACGCAAGTCATCATATCGCCGTCAGGTGCGGGAAAATAACCCCGGGTTAACGTGGCATTCACAACACAGCGGTAACATGCGATATTACCCCGATAACGCGGCAAATGCCCGCGATAACACTACCGGGACGGCGATAAAAATCTCAACCCGAACATGAAAAAATGTGCGATGTGCCCAACCGCAATAGAAAAATCGTCGACAAGCATCGGCAGGCTTGCAATTTCCACGTCAGGCGGGTAAAATCACCATAAGAGCAGCAAAAAAACCAGAAAGAAATAAAAAAGACATAACAACTTCGAAGCACAATGGAGGGAGCTGGAGCAAGTACAGAGGACAACCCGAACCCCACAAGCCCCACGGAGGACCAGCCTGGGACATCGGGGCCAGGGAAGGGCAAGGAGAAGAAGAGGAAGACGCGGTTCAGTCCGCAGGAAAACAGGATCCCGATAACGGAGGTGACACTCCCACCATCCAATTGCCATTGGTGAAATTGTCAGCACTAAATGTTGCACATACACTTGTCCGAGCAATGTGCCAATGCAGAGGAGTGACAAGCACACAGGGAATGTGTCTAGGAATGAATTTATTTGCACATGCTGTGCCTGTGGTCACTCTGACCTGTCCCATGACGGCAAAGGACAGTCCCCATGTGACGTGCCTATGTGAAGAAATTGTGAATGATAGTGTCCCTTTGGGCTATTCCAGCTGCTGCTGCACTGGGGTGTGGTCCACCTGCCACATCTTCATCATCATTGGCGGTACATCAGGCACTTGGATCCATGGGGCATTGGTGCGTACACATATGTTGTGCAACACACAACATGCAATGATCATCTTGCACACTATTTACGGGCTGTACAGGAGTCTTCCACCTGTGATGTCCAGGCACCTGTAACGTGACTTCAACACGCCAAATGAGCGCTCCACAATGCCCCTGGTGCGTATGTGGGGCGCATTGTACTGCCTCTGGGCCTGGGTGTTCGGGGCTCGGAGGGGTGTCATCATCCACGGGCAGAGTGCATATCCTTGATCACCTGTGACAGGGGACAGAGATGTGTCAATCGGTGGTTCGGAATTCTGTGTTGGCAGGCTTATTAGTATATTGGTGTGTGAAGTGTGGGACTTTGGGATACATGTCTGACATGTCTTGCATGTGGAAAATGAGCTGCATCCATGTGTAGTACGGTGCCTCACAGCTGCTCCTCACTCCCCCCGAGCCAATTACTTGTGTGCGCTGCGCGGTTGCAACACTTGCACTCCTAGGACACACCATTGTCATGACTGTCTGCGCATGTCTACAAGCCTGACAACGACACTGTGATATTGGCCGTGGAAGGTGGTCGGCCACGTGTGTGTAGGCCTATAGTCAGGATATGGCGGGAACAGAGACACACGCAGTAGTTGCCTTGGTGGCCATCCCGGAAGTGAACCACGCCCTGAGCCCCGGGCTATTGATTGCCACTCCTACGCTGTCCCAGCCCACTCCGCTTACGCTTACAGGGGGGGACGAATTGGCTACATGTCCAGGGTCTACCCCACTGCCTGAGGTAACATGGTAGCACCCACTGTCTACGACACTACAAACACCAGCAGCATATGTCCAGATGGACATGTCTGTGCTCTGCATACTTAAGTCTGTCCAGCACATCCCCTCCACACTTGACATTGTGTACATTCTGATTCATGGGTCACTTGCCTCCCTGGGCCTGGGGGGGTGGCGGTTGGTGTTGTGGGCCTCTTGGGGCTCCGAGTTGCATGATCAGTAGCTCCATGACATGTGTTGGTCTGCCGATGTGGCTCTGGGCTGGGCTCCCTTTCTACTGCAGGTTGTCGTGCTGCTTAACACCAGTAAAAGGCAGGTGTTAAATCCCTGCTGCTAACGCGCCTTATCGCGTGTTCTTGGTTTGCATCGCAGATCTGACTGGTCGTTGTGAATCTCGCAAAGTGGTGTTTGCGTGTGTTTTTGCACGGGAACGCCTACTCTGCATATCATAAGCGTTAGTTGTCGCACTCATCCGTGGCGATGTTTTTTGCGGCAGCTATCGCTGGAAAACTGGCGATGTCGGCAGTTTGCACCAGCTTGAGAATAGGGGGATAAATCTATCGCCACTTTTGCGGCGCTAAAGTGCCGATAAATTGGCGATGAGTCCTTGAGAATATGCCCCTCTATAAGTAAAAAATAACAATTACGTAAATTGTTTAATCGAGTAAAAAATAAAACCATGCATTTCTTAGCAGAGAGAGAAATATAACAGAAAATAGCACATTGAAAGAGAAGGAGCCAGATGAAGAATACAAAATAAAGAAGAGAGAAAACATAGAAAAGAGCATGAAAATAGAAAGAAAGAAAAGGAAATGCAGATAGAGAAAAGAAAACATGAAAAGGATAAAAGAAATAAGGGTGTTGACAGAAACAAATTAAGACAAAAGACATACCAAATACCAGGACAAAATAATCGGGAGTGGTGCGACCACAAAAGGGAAGATGACAACAACCGGGCTCCAGAGGCAGCCGGAGGGGAGAGATCCAGACCATAGATATGGGTATAAAAATAGGAGGATTTGCTGGGCACAACACTAAAAGAGGGTACCGAAGAGGTGAAGTGAAAGATATACATTACCTTATACAAAGATATACCTTTAAAAGACTAATAAAACATGAAATTAAATGGTAGGTTAACCTAGACATTACAAAATATAGCAACAACAATGTGAAACATAAAAAGAAAGTCATATGAAGTTTTCAAGTGAAAGGGTATTTAGAAGTGTCCATTGTTTCCATTTTACAGTTGTCAATACATTTCTGCAGCATGGAGGGATCTTCGTACGTTGTTGTTTTGGTATTATAAGTTACTTTAAAGAAGCACGGATGGAAAAGACCAAATCTGGCTTCAAGGGAACGTAGCGCAGGTCACACGTCTAGAAATTTCTTCCATCTGTCTGCTATAGCTTTAGCCAGATCTTGAACAAAATATAATGGGTTTCCTGACCAAGTAGCACGTCCTTTGATTTTTGTGCTTTGCTAACTGTGAGAAGATCCTGATATTTAAGAAAAAATATTATGACACCCAAGGTTTTTTTGATGAGGAGGCATGTTGAGATCGATGACCACGTCTATGAGCACATTGTATGTTAAGCTTAGTGGATTCAGGCATATCCAAATGTTTTGGAATAAAATTTTGGAAAAAGGAAATAGGTTGAGAGCCTTCTGTTTCCTCTGCAAGGCCGTAAATGCAAAGGTTGTTGCGTCGATTCTGGGGGCATATTAGCAAGGGCACTATCGCCGCTTTAGCGGCACTTTTTGCCGCTAAAGCGGCGATATTTATATCGCCCTATCAGCAAACTGTCTCTAACAGCAGTTAGCGACAGTTTGCGGGCATTAGCGCCCGTTTTTACCGCTTTGCATGTCAGCGATATTTATCGCTAATGACATGCAAAGTGGGCGTTCCCGACGAACAAACCTGGGAAACACTCGCTAACAGGCCTATCGCCTATTAGCAAGGTGGCCATGGCCCCAGTTAGCGACGTGAAAGTCGCTCTAACCGGGGTCATCGCCATTTATTTAACACCTGCAATTAGCAGGTGTTAGCCATACCTAACATGGGGGTGGATTATGCTGATACGACCACAGGGTCGTATCAGCAAGGTGTTCTCCCTTCTCCATGCAACATCGCTGGTTTTTCAGCGATGTTGGCCCATTTCCCCCGCTATCGCTGGAATATTCATCGCCATAGCGCTAATCGTTGCTAATACAGCGTTAGCGTGGCGATATATTCCGGCGATAAAAAAAATCACGCTAAGCAGGGTTAGCGATGATTATCGCCTCTTCTTGCTAATATGCCCCCTGATTTTCTAAATCTTTTGTAACTTTCTTAAGATATGAGACTTCCGCTTTGAGGTGCATAAGATCTTGAGCAGTATCCTGAAAAGAAAGCATCTCATGTTCTATGTTCGCAACTCTGTTTTCCATCAGAGACCATTTGTCATCCAGTCGCTGAAGCTTTGTATTAGTTTCCTCCATATAGGGTTTCAAGGTGTGAATCTCATTTAGAAGGAGCTCCATAGAAATAGAGGTTTAACAGGTGATGGATGATCTTTTTTGGCCTTTTGTTTGCTGTCAGCGGAGCTGAGGTTGGTATTTTAGAGGGTTGCTTAGAAGAAATTGTAGAGGCGTAGGCAGGCGACAAATGAGAATCTTGAGATACCATATCAGGATGTTCCATATTGGATTCCAGTAAAGAAAAATAGTTTTTAGTATCCACTGTATACTGAGAGTGATCCATGCCAGGGATGTGTAATTTTAAATTCCTAGTTTTCCCCATAAATAAATATAAATTATAAAATAAAGGGAAAGTGTTATATGGAATTATCTCTAAATGAGCTGCAGTTAAAATGTAGTTAAAACAGTCTCACATGGCAGTCTATTGCAGTGCTTCAGAAAATAGAAATGCTGACTTGAATAGATAAATTGTTTATAATGAAACTTCTCAAGGCAGTCTATGACATTGCTTAAGAAAATAGAAATGCTAACTTGAATAGATAAATTGTTTAAAATTAAACTTCTCAAGGCAGTCTATTGCAGTGCTTCAGAAAATAGAAATGCTACCTTGAAGAGATAAATTGTTGAAAGTGAAACTTCCCTCGGCAGTCTATGGCAGTGCTTCAGAAAATAGAAATGTTCACTTGAAGAGATAAATTGTTGAAAATGAAACCTCCCAGCACACAGAACAGCAGAGAGATTTATAAGGCTGCATGGTCAAAAGGTTATGCCATTAGTACATAAGCCCTGCTCATTTTAATAAACACCTCATGAGAGGAGATAAGATGGCGGGCACTGCTGGAGCTTCTGACCGGAAAGCATTTCCCTCAGTAAAGATGTCACCTGTGAATGTGGTTGTGTTCCGAAAGTATTCTGCTTCATTTAGAAATTAAAAGTAGCAGTCTGGTGAAAAAATTGTAGGTATGTGAAGAAAAATATCTCACAGCTACCACGGAGCTCCGTTAGCCTGCCGCCCTCTTCAGTGGGTGCTAAGCCACGCCCCCCTTTACAAACCATCTTTAAACAAAAGGAAATCAAATATGAACTTCTGCATTCGGCTACAATGCTGATTACTATAGACAGCAGAACAAGCGGGTGTTTGGACAAACATTGGATGAAAACATCGTAGTCCAGAAGTATCGTGTAAAGGATATCAGGACTTCAAAAATGCCATGAACAGGAATATTGAAGTTAAAAATATCCATGTAGTAAAATATCGTTGTATATCGCATTGTTTTTTAGTGTTAATTAGTATGTCTTGTATTTTTTTAATCTATGTGTTTGTCATTTTTTGTATTTGTTTATACGTATGATCATTCATTTTTCTAAATTTGTATTCTAAATTGCATTGATGTTTTAAAATAATTGTTGAATCATTTTTTTAGTGGAGGAATATTGGGTTATTAGGGGATAAAGATGGAGAGTTTTAAAAAAAAGTATATATTTAAATTTAAAATCTTCAAATAATTATTTGAAAGATATGCAAATTCATTGTTTTGAATTTTAAAATGTATTTTATTATAATATTTCTTTAATACTTTCACATTTTATATTTAATATTGTATATTTTATTGTTTTTTAATTTATTTAAATTAAAGTTTTTGAAAATATAAATGTATTGATTTTTTTAATTAAGTTGCATATTTGGTTTGGTTTGTATGTTTAAATTAAAAATATTACATTATGTTTATGAAATTGTCATACTTCTAAAAAATATATATATATTTCGAAAAATTTAAAACATGTATTGTATAAATTTTTAAATTTTACAATATGAGAACTGTTTTATAAAAGTAGTAATAATAATTTTTCTATTTTAAATCTATGTAATTGTATTCTTTTAAAGTGTATGAATGGTAGGAAATATTTATACAAATATTGAGATTTATATTAAAATGTATAATATAAATATTACATTTTTAAGTTCAATTCAATAACTCTTTATTCAATCTTAAAAAGGATGATAAAAGCACAAGATAAAATAATACAATAAAATAGATGCATTAATTCACTATCACAATACATTGGTCTCAGTGCAATACAATAAATAGAATATTAAAACCATAGCAATTCATTAAACATTGATAATATAAAAAACGATTAAGCAGCTAAAATGCTGTGTTACATCCCCTCCATTGTTTTCCTACTGCGGATGGCCATCTTAAGAAAACAACAGACAGTAAGACAAATTTCTGGACTATCCAACATTTGAAGATAGGTTAGTGCAACACTACATTTTCGAAAGGCTAATTTAATAAGTATTGGTTTAAGGTATGATTGAAAAAAAACTCAGGTGAAAGCCGTTACAAGGACATGAGGCAGTTTCTTTCTCCATGCACCTTCCAAATCATAAAAGCATACTAGACGTCAAATCGACCCTGACCTAAATCTAAATAGGGCCCATTGGGTTAGGTCTAACGTACGATACAAAGCTATGTTGCCCATAGCAAACATAGAATAATAATGGCAGACAGTATGCTTACTAGCGATCTCCTGTAACCGCAGAAAGGAAATGTGTTCTGCAAAGCTCTGCTTAAGCATTTTTTTGGTGGGAGGCCAATATTAACTAGTGATTTCCACAGGTAACTCAACCAAGGTATAGAAAGTCCCCCATCCATATTTAAGCAATTGTCAACAACTGACCTGTTAAAACATGCCTCCCTATTAGTCCAAATATTTACCCATAGTTTCAGGGGGGCCAGTCTGATACTATTCTGTATATATTCTAGATTAAATTAGGAGGGCAGAAAAAATTTTGGACTGGAGGGAGGGAAGTTCAGCAATCTCCTGCACATTCTGTTTTCTTCCACCTGAACTGGGGTGGCGTTATGAAATCGCCAAACCCCAGATGCATAGGTAGCAGTGGGAAAACATTGCATCTTGTAAATTTTAAGGAAGGGGGAGATTGTAGTCCTGACATCCCTCCTAGCCAAGTTAAAAGGCGAGCCCGCTGCCCTCCCAAGTTTTAGCCATGCACTGTTTACTTGTGACTGCCAAAAATTATCAGGATCAGAAACCAGGCCTAAATAACAGAAGTTTGTAATTGCTGTTAGCTGCTTTCCCCCCAAGTTTAATATGGACAGGGCTTTCTTACCTGGGCCACATGCCATTAATATGAGATTTCTCATAATTAGTTTTCATATTGAACGTATTCATGAAAGACACAAATGATTCGACCAAACTGCAAAGGGCATGTGATGTTCTGCCCATCAACACTGTGTCGTTGACGTATAACAGAGTCGGAACAGCTAGGTTCACAATTTTCGGCACATCCTTAGTTGAGTCTGATAAAGACACACCGAAATCATTAATATACGGGATAAAAAGCAACGGTGCTAACACGCACCCTTGGCTCACGCTCGTGGCTATAGGGATTGAATCAAAAAGTTCTCCTAATTTGCCATATCGTACATTAGCACTCAGATTTTCATGTAAGTCATTCAAAAAATTAACCAATCCAATGTCTACCCCCATTTTGATTAACATCAACCATAATTTAGGGCCTGATTACAATGGCGGGAAGACCGGTCCTCTTGCCATCGTAACCAACTTTACCGCCTGCCATATTATGATGGCGGGCGGATTTGTGGCAGTCGTAAAGATCCACCGGCACACATCCGATGGGCTCCTTGAGCCTGCCGGTGCGGCGGAGGGGCTCGTAGTCCCTACAATGGTGGCCATAGGGATTATGATGTCCCTTTCCCCCTGCCTGTTCATGGTGGTTAACCTGTCCTGAACAGGCAGGCGGAAAGGGACTTTGGGGGCCTGTAGGAGAGACCCCTTGCCACCTGGCCACCTGGCCCCCAGACAGAGGACCCGGGGGGGCACCTATGGTGCCCCTGACATATACCTGCACTATCTGGCAGGCACCACATGGTGCCTGCCACGTAGTGCAGGGAAATGTAAAATGTCCCTTTTTTGCATTGTGGCGGGTGCTGCAGTCAGCAGCACCCGCAACAATGCAAAACATAGGCAATGCGACCGTCTCTGTGGCGGTCGCATTGTAATTCTTACTGTGGGACTACTGCCTTGTAGGCGGGCGGTCCCAAATATGAAACGATGGAGGACGGACTGAAGTCCGTCCGCCATTGTAATCAGCCCCATAGTTCTATTGACGCAATCAAAGGTGGTACAAAGACCCATAAAGGCTAGGTACAGCGGGCAGCTCCTGGCGACAGTGTATTTATTTACTATCAGATGTAGGTTCAGAGACTGATCCACTGTACCCAGCCCAAGTCAAAAATCTATATTGATATGCAAATAAAATGTTGTTGTCTACGGCCCATGTCTGCAAGCGCTTACAATTGACCCTCCCCAATATCTCTACAGAACTATCCACCAAGAAAATGGGCCTATAGCATTTGGGTAAATCTCTATCACTTTTCTTAAAAATTGGTACAATTGTAGACATGACCCAGGACTCTGGAATATTATAACACAGGGAGTTATTGAAAATGTCCTCAAAAAATGTTAGTAGGTTAAATAAGTGTGTTTTTAATATAATATTTATGGTAACTTTGTAATTTTCTGAAATGTTAAAATGTGTAGTATTCATTTTGTAATTTATAATTCTATTATATTATATTTTATTATATTATAGGTAAAAAAATTGACCTGGATTTATAATATTCAAGCTTTTTAATGTCCAACGCTTTTTCTCAAATTAGTATAGATTGGAGTAGGAATAAATTAGTATAGATTGGAGTAGGAATAGTAAATGCCACCCCTTTAGTGTTCAACAGCCAACATTTTCCTCGAGTGGGTTTAGTTTGGAGTTGGAATAGTAAATGTTACCCTTTTAGTATCCAACATCTTTCTCAAGTTTGTTTAGATAGGCATTGGAATAGTAAATGTCACTTTTTTAATGTCCATCTCCTTCCCCAAGTTGGTTTAGATTGGACTGGAAATAGTAAAGGTCACCCCTTTAGTGTCTAACACTTTCCTCAAGTGGGTTTAGATTGGAGTCAGAATAGTAAATGTTGACCCTTTAGTATCTAACACCTTCCTCGAGTTTGTTTTGATTGGAGTGGAAATAGTAAATGTTACTTTTTTAGTGTACAACACCTTCCCCAAGATGCTTTAGGTGGCAGTGGGAATAGTAAATGTCACCTCTTTAGTGTCCAGCACTTCCCCCAAGTTGTCTTAGATTGGAATGGGAATAGTAAATGTCACCCCTTTAATGTCCAACATTTTCACCAAGTTGGTTTAGATTACAGTGGGAATAGTAAATGTTACCCCTTTAGTGTCCAGCACCTTCCTTAAGTTTGTTTAGATTGGAGGGGAATAGTAAATGTTAGTTTTTCGTGTCCAACGCTTTACCCACGTTGGTTTAGATTGGAGTGGGAATATTCAGTCACCCCTTTTTGTGTATCATATTTTTGTTAAATTTAGTATAATAAAAGATCACACATATTTTTTCATTTTTATGTTTTTACAGTATTAAATGTAATGTACAGTTTTGCATTTTTTACACATATATTTTTTAAGAAAAAATAAAAGCAATTACGAAGTAAAGCAGGTAAAAGATATTTTGTAACTTTTTAACATCACATTTACTATATTTGTAAAAATTTACATTTCAATTGTTATTTTTATTGATTACAATCTTTATATATTAATTAACTTATTTTAAATACATTCTTTCGCATTGTTTCAATTATTTTTTAGTAGTATATATTAAATAATTGTATATATTTTATACTATTATTTAATTTATACTTTGCAACATTGTTTGATGTGTTTAACATTTTAAATACTTATTACATTTTTTCACATTTATTAAACATTTTTTGTTCATTTCCATTGATGTATAGGGGGAGATAGTATTTTTTTTAGTTTCATTTGGTGGCCATTTTCTTTTACTGCTACCTTCAACTTTGTAGTCTATTGGTATTATATGAGGGTAATTTTTCCAGGAACCAAGTAGTAGGTGCTGCTGTTCATCGGAACAGGTATGTACTTTTTAAGGATTTTTATGGGTATGGGGGATTTAGAATGAATGTTTAAAAGTTGGGTATAGTGTTGTTTTTAAGTTTTTGTATATTTAGATGTGTTTTTGATAGTTGTTTGCACTTTTTTGTTGTTTTGCATTTTGTAAGAATGTGATATTAATGTATGAATGTTTTATGTTAAATTATGTGATGTTGTTTATTTTTGCTGATTAAGTGTTATGCATTTGTATATTTGGGACTGTAATCTATTATGCAGGTCAGTCTTTAATGTTTATTTTACAGGTCTTTGTTTCCAAACTATTTCTATGGGAGTTTGGAGTTTATGTTTTTTTAAATGAAATCTATTTTATTATAAACTGATGGTTTTTGCTTAGATGTACTTTATTCAGGTTTCCTGGAGAGTTTCTTTTTTGAAATACTTTTTTTAATGGAACCTACAGAATTTGGATTGCTTAGAGAGATTTAGATTGAGTTGTTTATATGTTCATTTTTGTTTGGGCTTTTTGATTTTGGATTCTTATCTTTTTTGTGGATTACTATTTTTTTACCAGGAGATGGAGAAAGATCTGCAGCTACAAAACAGTACGTTTTATTTCTTACTTTTTTGTGGATGGAAAATGTGATATTATATTGTGTATGCTATTTGTATATTATTATTACGAGGAATTGTTTGGAGCATGTGTTATATTTATTTGATGTTATGTATTGAAATTTTTTCTAAGTTGGTTGTCTGATTATTGTTACATTTTTAAAAATATTTATTGTATATATTTTATTATATCAGTGTTTATTAACTTTGTGATTTTATATAATTGTTTCACTAATATAATACATTATCTATAATAATATTTAAAAAAAGAAAAATGAGTTGGTTTAGAGTTTGTTGTAGGTCTTTGATAGGTTGGTATTTAGGGGCCAATTACGATACAACCCGTAAAGGCTCCAACCGAATAGGCCGGTCAGAAATTATGTTGGAGGCGGTTGGAAAGTAAACCGGCCGGTCATTTCAGGTGGCTTCCGTTGGGCTTTGAGAACCCATCCGCTATTCGAAAGCCGGCTAGTAATCTCAAGGGCGGGTCTTTCCGCCCTTGAGATTACGATCACGGTTTCTGACATGGTTTCCATGTTGGTCTGTCTGACATGGAAACCATGCAGGAAAGCATATTTGGGGGCCCCAGCAAGGCCCCCTTTGGTAAGGGTGCACCTATGGTGCCCCCGTTGATCCCTGCCCCATGTGACAGGCACCTTGCGGTGCCTGCCGCAGGGTGCAGGGATGACCACACCTCCCATTTCACTATGGGAGCATGCAATAAGGCTAGTTTACGGCTGCAATGCATGCTCCCATGGTGAAATATAGGAATGCGACCAAACAGTGTTCTGTCACATCCTAATAAGGCCTGGGCGTAGTTCGCGGAGTTTCGCTACGCGGAGCTCAGCAAAGTGACAAAAAAACTGCACGGAGTTCTGCAAGTGGCGGAGAGCAGCGCGAACTGCCATTCACGCTGGTCTTCCTGCCGCTCCGGTAGAAATTCTACCCGAGCTGCAGTTCGCGTTTGCAAACTTACCGTTCGCGAGCGCGAGTGGGGGAAAACCTGCAGTTTTCTGCACTCCGCGAAATCCGTGGAGCGTGGACTGCACAAAACTCTGCGAACTCTGCGAATGGAGCAGAGTTCACCGCCCAGGCCTAGTCCTAATGAGGCGGACGGGACCGATGAGAGGCGGTCGGTTGGTCTCATGACCGAGTCGGTGTCGGGCGGAAGTGATTCCGCCTGACATCAAAGTTTATAAAAGGTTGTTGACTATCATTTGTAAGTATTGCAGTCCCTTGTTATTTATGAAGAATTTGACTTGAAATTGTAGCATGTCGTACATTCTTTTAGTTTGTTTGCAATGTCTAGGGCCATTTGGATGACATAGTGTTCTACTCTCAGTTCCTAGTAGCTTTGCTCATTTTGTAATGCTTTGATACATTTGTATAATGTGGGTTTGAGTTCTGACTAGTGCGGATTGGAAGGCATTATGCCATCCTTCCAGTGTGTTGTTTGTTTTGGCTTCCAGTGCTAAGGTGCTGTCATAGACATTCCATCATGGTATCTGGTACTTAGCTTGGCATCTGTTTCTTGAACTGATGTAGTCTGCCAATCCAAGTATCTTCGAAATAGTCCATTAGGGGACTAAGTTTGTCCTCATTTGGTTGAAAGAAAGGACTTTCTATTAGTAAGTTACAGTGGTTGACTACCTCTGTGACAGGGAAGTAGGCTAGTGCTATCATTTTTTTGATTTTGAAAGCGAATTGGCTATTATGAGTTTGGCGGACAGTGAGCCGCTGTACCGCCGGTTGCGGTCCGATCACCGTATTACGAGATGGGCAGATTGCCTTTGCAAAGACCACCTGTGAACAGCCGACACAGCCAGCCAACTCTGACCGCAACAACCGCAGAATGGGCCAATGAGGCTGTGGGAGGCTTGGACCGCCAGTGAAACCACTGGCCCAATTACGTGTTGATTTACAGCCGGCCTGACTGTGGTGGTCCAACCACCACATCTGATACGGCGAAAGGGCGGTATAAAAGGACAGAACTCACCTGTACTCACCTCTACTCGTCTTCAACTGTCATGGAGCCCATTTGACACATCCTGCCACTGCTGTACCTGCTCAATCACATTCGAAACCCATCAAGTTGTGGACGAAATCTACGGTAAGTTATACAAATACCAGTTTCCATAAACTATTCTGCAAAATGATCACCCGCCATGGACCTGGCAAGGGAGTTTATAGCGACCCTGTCTGGGATTGTTTCATAACAATAATCAAAAATACATCTGCAGGATGACCTCCTAGGCCCAAACACTGGTATTGCACAGGCACACTGTACACAAATGGCCATTTGCTTGCAAAATATATTCAGTGATAGTGATGTGTGTATTATTTTGCGTTCCACAACAGCACCTCCTAATCAATATTTCACCAATTAATGCCTGTGACACACTTAATTTGCCCCTTTTCACTTGTCTGCCATGTTACTACTGATCTTCACTGTTCATGCAGCTTACCATTTTTCAAGTGTTGGTAAAGTAAGATCTAAGTGACTGCAACTACCATGATGCCCTGTCACTCCAACTTTAACCAAGATGCTATACGGCATGTGAAATGCTCACATTGCACACATCCCAGGTTCTCTTTTGATGTCAAAGAAACATCTGTATGGATGTGTCATTGAACTGAAATGCACCTTCTCTGCTACAACTCTGTATTGGACCCTCACACATCACCCACATGAAAAGGCAATATCAGTTAATGGGATTACATAGAATCACTGTGAGAACGATTCTAAGGGCACAATGGAAACACTCTCTGCAGGATAGCTATGCCTCTATCAAGGGGAACCCTGAAAGGCTGGGGCCATGGGGCACTGTACATTTTGTACATGTCTGACAAACTCAATGTGCACTGGACCTGGGAATTGCAGTATATCAGGGCCAGCCAATAGCATTACCAAGTGCCGTGCATGTGTAAGCAATGGGTAAGTGAAACTTATGAAAGCAAACATTGTACTAACAGCACACAGCTACATGAAGTAGCTGTAAGGTACACACTGATAAATAGACACATGTCCATGCAGAACTCCACAAAGGTATGACACGTTGACACCCTTCATGTGTGGATACACAAATATCTGACTTCAACACACCTAACACATATCCAACCCACATCATAAGGAGAAGTGCAAGCTAAATGACGTTGACAGTGGCCAGGCCAAACTGAAATGCTTACAATATAACATGTCACCCAATGCAATGTCTGCCCCATTTGGATGTCATCCCACACAGACACCCATCCAACATTTCCCCTTGTCCTGTGTAACTCCAGCACTGGCTCCATACCCAGTACTCTAACTGGATCAACAATCAGGGATGAAACAAACACAACTGCACTCACACATCACTAACTATACAATGACATCAAATAGAAAAGTAATGGCAGGACCAATGTCTTCAAAAGTAGGAAACATTTTACTGAATGGATCCAGTAAAACAAAGGCCAATGGCCAGTCCATATTAGCACACTGTGCCACAGCACAAGACTGAGCCACTAGACTTGCCCTTACTGACAGGTTCGGCGCGTGCCCCTTCCACGTTGGGAGGACTTCCCCAGCTGGACCTCCATGATCTTCCAGGTCCAGCGCTGCAGGTCTTCCCGCCTCTTTCTAAAGTGGGCACTACGCTGCTGAACTTTCCGGGCAATGGCTCTCCAAATGGCTTTCTTCTGATGGGAGTTGACCTGTATGGGTGCAATAAATGTAGAAACAGATTGAACTGGAAGTTTGAGGATAACTGTCAGCTTGATACACATTATGTTGACATCTAGCACAAGGCTTCATCAAGAGTCAACATATTACATGTGTCCAAGTCACATGCTAAGCACAACTAAAGCATTGATACATACTTTTGTGGTTATCTGATGACTAACCTATACCCTGGTCATGATCTACACTGACTGAAGCAGCCCACTAACATCATATAGACCAGGGCTATCCTACATGGAATGTGATGTGAGGTACCGTGACACACAATACACCATTTTTACCTTCTGAAGGGTAAACTAGCTATGAATTACTGTCCAGACACCTTTCCTGCCAGGCCCATTGCATTGATGCATATTGTCCATAGAGGCTAGTACCATAGTTATGTTATGTTATGTTAGAAAGATTTGTACAGCGCATGGCTGCCCCAGCAACAGGGCGTCCCACCGCTACCCAGGTAACACATTGCAGAATGGAAAAACAGAGGAGGTGGACAGTTAGGTCGGGAATAACCAAGTTTTTATAGCCTTTCTAAAAACCAAGTGGTTCTGGATGCCTCTGATAGACACAGGTAGAGAGTTCCAGAGACCGGACGCCAATGCCTTAAAAGAGCATCTGCAATAGCCAGCATGTCTTTCTGGAATTTAAAAAGGTTATTTTTGCATGTTTTTGAGAAGGAGATAAGTAGTTGGGTATCATCAGCATAGGATACTAATGGCAGTCCTTTGTTTTTTGCTACTACTGCAAGTGGTTGAAGATAGATATTAAACAGTGTAGGGTTCAATATCGATTCCTGTGGAACTCCGTAGTGGGCAGAGTACTTCTGCGAACAGTGAGGTGGTACAGTAACCTGGAATGTTCTACCATCCAGAAAGGATCTGAACCAGGCCAAGGCCTTACCCCTGATACCAATCTCCTGCAAGCGGCACAGTAGAATCTTATGAGATACCGTATCAAAACCAGCACTGAGGTCAAGGAGAATTAAAGCCGCAGAGTTTCCTTCATCCAAAGTGCTTTGAAGTTGCTCCGTCGCTGCCAGCATGGCGGATTTGGTGCTGTGTTGTGATCTGAAACTGTTTTGTGAGGAGTCCAATAACTCATTGGACTCGACAAACTTCGTGAGGACAGAATTCCCATAGGATTCAGTGGCTTTGGCCAAGAAAGGGAGCCGGGTTATGGGGCGGTAATATTCAGGCTTGGATGTGTCCAAAGAGGTTTTTTTTCGTAACGGTGTCACTTTGGCGCGTTTCAATGCGAGTGGTACTGACGCCGAGGTCAGGGATAGGTTAATCAGCTCACTGCAGACTGGTAGTAAATGTTTTCGAAATTTACGGAGTTGGTCCGGTTTCATAGGGTCTGCTGGGGAGCCTGATTTAATTTGATTGCAGAGAGACTCAACCTCTGAGAGGGATAATGGAGGGAAAGATCATAATGTCCTTCAGTCCCTGTTCACGTTATCCCTTGTCCCTCCCATACAATCCATGTTGTCATTCACAATTGGGAGGATTTTATAGATATTCTCCACCTTGTTCATGAAGTAGCTGGCCAGCTCATCACACTGATTGGTAGAAGTGATGGGGGATTCGACTACCAAGTTCGAACTCTTCATAACCTTGAGAAGGGAGAAGATCGTTTTTGAGGGATTATTGTTCTCTTTGATTTTGGGGGCAGCATGCTCAGCCCTGGCCCTCCAAATCAACTTGTGGTAGGCCTTGATAGCTGTGCGATACTGACTTTTGGCTTCAAGGTCATATGAGCGTCTCCAAGCACGCTCAAGAAGCTTGCAGTTTTTTTCTTCGTGAAAGTCAAGGACTCATTAAACAATGGATTGAACTGAGCTCTTTTCCTAAAACTCAGTTTGGCAGGAATGCAGCTATCACAACACCCTAATATTAAGGTCACAATGTAAGGGCTGGCATGTGTGGCACTAAGAGCTAGCTCTCTGGGGGCTGTGTGGACATGTGAACTACTTATTTGAATATCCTAGTAAGTAATAGCAAGTTTGTGTTGTTTGCATTGCCATCAAAGGACAACACTTTTGCCATGTGTGGCACTGCAACAGGGAATACAACATTGTGTTGTGTGATAGGGAATGTTGTAGCCAAGCAGATGATTCACATCTATTCAAAAGTAACCCACTATCTACACTGTTCATGTCTCAGATGTACAATAGGCCTGTACAGTGGAAGCAACACTAATAGAAAAGTGTCAACAGACCTGTGTGAGTAAGGGGATAGTAATTAGTGACAGACACTCATTGACACTGTGGGTCAATGGAAATAAGTATCAGGTCAGGGGTCACCTCAGTCACCATGCCTCAGATTATACATGTAACAGCTATCAGAGCTACAAGTGGGACAAATCAGCAAGTCTACAGGGACATTACTCCGTGCATCAGTTCTCCTGCCACAGTAACTCTGATCCAGGCTGGGCCATGGCCCAGACATCCCACATATCAATGTCAGGCCTTGCTCTCTGCAGGCTGAGGCTATTTATACCAAACGGACCTCACATTTCCACCAATGCAATACAGAAAAGTAAAACTTCTGCCTATTTCATATGTGAACATACAGTTGTGTGACACTCTGAAGGGGTCTGTGAGGTATAGCTACCTCCCAGACAACTGTTTTGCAAAGTCTGATGTGGACTGAGTGATTTGTGGGATGGTACAGTAAACAGACATGGCTCATGGTTTGAAGCCTATACATAACAAAGCACATATACCATGTTGTGATTTGAGAACTAATTGTAGCTACTATGAACTTGAGCCCTGCATAGAGATGTGCATGTAACACAAATAGAAATCACCCTTGTCACACATTCCATTGGTGGCCTTTTCTCCACAAAGTCCAGGACCCCATAATCCATTATATGTGTGCCCTATGTAGGGGCCAATCAATGTATGCAATCAACATAATGCTTACTCTCTGACACTCAAAGGCACATTGTAGCCTATTGGAATAGAAAGGAAGCAGTAAAATGGAGTTGAATATTTATTTGAAAAACTTACCTATTCCTCTGGGGAGCCATAGAGCTTAGAATACAGGGACGGACCTCATCCACCAGGGCATCCATGTCCTCTGTAGTGAAGGCACATGCCCTCTCCCCTGCAGTGCATGATATGATTTCTCCCAGAGGTGTCAAACAGCAGCTAAAAATGGAGTAGGTGTTGATAGCAACAGTGTCAGGAGGCAAGTGAGCTATTTTTCCAACCACCATGTACATGTACGCCACATACGCAGTCATCAGCATTGGCACACATAGCCGTTGGACTGCGGCCATCACTATCCCCAACGTTAGCCTATGGCTGTGTCCGCCGTACATGCGACCTCCCACTGAGCATCTGCCATGTTAGCGATTGGGAAAACTGTAATAGTGACAATTAAGTGTGTCAGCACCACTAAGAATGAGGGTAAACATGTTTACATTTGAAATGGCCTTTTCCCATGTCATGTCCAGTACAAAACTTCATCTGTGTAGTGCATTACTGTGCATATATGCAAAATGTGTGCAGGGCACTGTACACCACATTTGGTGGTATTCCACATGAAATGTTATGCTACCCTCACTATAGTTGTAATTTACAATTTCATAATTGATCATGTGCATAGTTCTGTTACAGACCTGTGAAGGCCACCTTGGGGATGACAGGTGGATGTTCAAGATTTGACAATGATGCAAAATGCGTAGTGCTTCATGAAGCAGTGATGTTCAGACACGTGCCTTTTGCCTTACTCTTCACATATGTTACTCTGCACACTGTGTACAAATTTACATTTTTGTGTTACTCCTCACATAGGTACCCTGGGAGAGGGAGGAGATGCCAGGCTCCAGTGTACTGCCCATTTCCAGACCTACACACCATGGAAGAGTGACATGTCACCCAGAAGTTCCATTTGAATTGTCAAGCAATCCTGGATTTATGTCATCAATTGGAGCCTGACCTCCTACCTCACATCTATAATCCTACATCAATCCCACCACTTGTCAAACTTATGTCTGTTTTGCATTTTTTGGCCACAGGCTCATTTCAATTCATTGTCGCTATTTCAGGTGGAATGTCACAACCTGTGTTCAGTCATGTACTTACAGAGGTACTAGCAGCACTTTTGAGACATGTGGCCAGCTACATCCATTCCCCAGATGTTAGGATTTAGCCATTATGAAGGCAGATTTCTATGGATTTGGTCACATCCCACATGTAATTGGATCCATTGATGACATCCATATTGCCTTAGTACTAAAACAAGCCAGGGAGCAAGTATACTGCAAAAGGACGCACTTCCATTCTATCAACATGCAAATTGTCTGCTTACTAGATTTGTAAATCTCAAAGGTCTGTGCCCAGTTCCCAGGATCTACCCATGATTCCTTCATACTGTGGAACAGCACCATATCCCAGCTGATGTCACAACTACTACCGAAGAGGGCCTGGCTTGTAGGTAAGTGTGATCTGTCCTAACTTTGTGTGGGAAATGTAGTATGATCTGAAAGTGTGTAACTAAATGTTGTACTTCTGTCTATCTTCCATCTAGGAGACTCAGCGTATCCCAAATGGCCATGGTTGTAGGCACTAATGAGGAATCCTAAAACCCAGGGGAGTCCGCTTAAATGAGGCCCATGGAAGAAAACGGCTGCAAGTGGAGCGGGCTTTTGGGCTCCTGAAATCCAGATTCAGATGTCTGGACAAGACTGGGGGAGCCCTCCTCTACTCACCCAGGAAGGTGTAAGATCACTATGGTCTGCTGCATACTCCACAACATTGCCCAGCAACAGAACATACCTTACATCGCAGAGGATGCAGGCCATGAAGAGCCACCGGGTGGGGACCCTGAAATGCCAAATAAAGATGATGATATTGGTGAAAAGGAATGACCTGAATTGTGTCTAAATATCATCTGAGCCTTCTTCACCTCAGTTTAAGTATGGTGTGAGATGTGATGACTTTGACTATGCTTGAAACTCTTGTAGTGATGTTGTGAGGAGAATATCAATGCTACATACTAGGAATATATGGGTCTGGAAATATCGGGGAAAGTTGTTTGTTTTTCAAGTGTAGCTTTTTTCAGCTGTAAATGCTGTCTTGGACTGTGTTCTCTAGAAGTTGACACTGTGATGTGTGTCATATGGATGTTTTCTTAGCTAATCTCTCTGTGTTGGTCTGTTTTAGGTACCTTCACCATGTCATCTTCAGTTGGAAATTTCAGAGTTGTGACATTAGCAGGTATGTGATGCTGTTCGGACTTACAAAGTGGACATGGATTGGTCCTGGGAATGTCTGTCACAGAGTTTGGGTGTACAAAGCCGGTACCAAGACAGCTTGCACAACAATAGGATGGAAGTTACCTGGCTTACATTGGACTTGTTCCTTGTGGTGGGTTGGTCCTAATGCTATAGGTGTGCCATCATGTGATCCAACACAATGTTGTGTTGGGCCCAATTCATGGTATCCTAACTTCACATTAGCTATTTTCTCCTTGTGAATGAGTTGTATGTAGCTGTTGATGTGTCTCCTCATTGTAAGCCAAAGTGCTTATGGCACATGACTGACATTTGTTTGTGACATTACACCAGATATAAGCAACACTGGATTGAAATGACCCTGTGGTCAAAAATTGTTGTACTGACATGTGTCTGTTTATTTGTTTATTTGATGCATGTTTCCTTTTGTTAAGTAGGCAATATGGCTCCAGTTGATGATGTAGGCATAATTTATTGTTGCTTATTGTGTAGGAATTTGTCAGATGTAGCCCCTCCTTCCATGTTATGAAAGTCTGCAACTAATTATATGATCACTGACACTGAATAACTGAGGCATGTCTTATTTGCTATGTTTCTTGCCATCATGTCAGCTTATGATTTGAACAATGGAAAAAGATGTTATCAGACCAGACACTTGTATGTTTGTGTTGTTGTGACATGGTAGTGATCCTGAGCTGGACATTGTGTCATACAAAATATCCATGCTTTCAAAATTCCCTACTTTTGACACTACTAACTTAACATGGTTGTACATTCAAATTGTTTAATTGTTTTATGTGTGAAAATTACAACAGGAGACAATGATTTGCTGATGTGTGTTTTTAATGAAGTGAACAAGGATAAGATCAAGAAATTAACTTAAAATTACACAGTGCAAACAAAAAGTTAAATCTTCAGCCATGGTGGATCAAACCATTGTAGTAGAGTTCAAATTGTCAGGAGTCCAAAGTCCAACATTCTTCTCCTATCAGATAGGGAAAAGTGGGCTGGAATAGTCCACAAAGTTACTTTGTAGCAGACACAGGTTGACATTAGATACAAGGTGTCTTCCTGCTGGTGGTGGGTATCTTGCTATTCTGAGCTCCTGGATTTTTGGGTGGAAGTCCCCTCTTTCTGAGAGTGGCAGGATCTTAAGCTGCTGAGACAGGAACACCTGCAGGCATGTCCTCCTCCGACAGAGCCTCCCTTTTGTGGCTACAGCAGATGTTCACGGTCTGGATGTACTTGGACCCCTGGTAAGGGGAAGATGCAGGCAGAAAAGCCCTGCAGAGGGTGGTTGTGGATGACGGCCACCTCAGTGTGTATGCCTGCCACCTCCTGGTATGTGTCCCTCTGCAGCTCCTTGATTTCCCAGATGTCAGTCAATACCTGGCCCATAACACGTTGGGAGTCCTGGGACACTCTCAGGACTTGAGTGATGGCAGCCAGGGTGTCGGTGTCCCCAGTGGGCTCACTCTGCGGGCCTACAGTAACCCTCTCACAAACCCTCCCACTGGGTCCTGGTTCTTCTGTGACAGAGGTGGTGATAGCCGGCTCAGAATCCAGGACTGGGGGTCACAGGATGAGACTGGCTGTGCTAGGTGCACAAGTTGGTGGCAGTGGTTGGCTGTGTTTTTGCAGCTGTGGTGGGAGCTGTTACTATGGGCACAGAGAGCCCCACTGCTGCCATTTGCCCAGGCTGACCAGATGGGCCAGGACGAATTCACGTCCACCTATTCAGGAGCGTTGTCATCACTAAGGGCTTCATCCTGGGGTGGAGAGGAACTCTGTTCAGTTTCCAACCTCTTTGCAGGTGCAGTGGCGGATCGACCTGTTGAGAAATAGAACACATTGTAAATGGTGGAAGTGAGGTATCTACATCCACATTGTTTGTGTCAAAGTAAATAGGGACCTAGAGTGGAACAAAACAAGATAGAGAATAGTATTGTCATCTATTTGCATGGAGTTGGAGCTGGACATTTGTGGACATTCAATAGATGTAGTAGATTTCATCAGCACATTAGATGTGCAGATATGTGGCATTTTGGCTTCAAGGATAGACATGGCATCTCCAGAACTCTACTACAAACACATTGTAGTCATAACATGTGTGTTTGTCCATTCCAATGCCTATTTGTGTCTAATACAGACAAACACCAAACTTGGTTACATATTTAGCATTGTTCATCATGTGAGAAGTGCAGAGTCAAGATGTCTCCTGCCACTGCTAATCAGCTGACTTTCCTTCATGGCTCACATATATTAGGGGTACACCGTTGTTATGGTGTCACTCATGCCATTAATAGAACAAGTTGATGAGACCAGGACACCATCAAGCAAAGTATTCAGACGTATATCTGAGTGGAGCATTGTCTGCACATTGTACAGTCCATGATGAGTGATAATATGGCAGACAAGTGAGAAGGGGCAAAAGCAGCCGAGCATCTTAGTTAGAGTTCTAGTCACAGGGCCTCATGGAAGTAGTGGTAGCTTTTCTATCTCAGCTTACCAACACTTGACAAATGGTAAGCTGCATGACAAGTGAAGATCAGTTGTGACATGGGAGACAAGTGAGAAGAAGCAAAATGAGTCTAGCATCTTGGTTAGAGTTCCAGTCACAGGGCCTCATGGTAGTTGTAGTCACTTCAATCTCAGTTTACCAAAACGTGGCAAATGGTATGCTGCATGACTTGTTAAGATCAGTTGTGACATAGCAGACAAGTAAGAAGGGGCAAAAGAAGTCCAGCTGCTTGGTTAGAGTTGGAGTGACAGGGCCTCATTGTAGTTGTAGTCACTTCAATCTCACTTTATCATCACTTGACAAATGGTAAGCTACATGACTAGTAAAGATCTATTGTGATATGGGAGACAAGTGAGAAGGGGCAAATGGAGTCAAGCATCCTAGTAAGAGTTGGAGTTACAGGGCCTCATGGTAGTTGTAGTCACTTCAATCTCACTTTGCCAATCCTTGACAGATGGTTAGTGTACCATATCTTACGGCAACATGCATTTGGGATGGACCATACCTTTAAATATTCACACATATCATGGGTCCTGGATTAATATTTTTATGGTAATCCACTAACAGACAGCATTGCAACATGTGGCATGTCACGGAGTTGGATAATTGTGCTCTTATCTGCAGCAATACACATTGACACAGACAAACCAACATCTCTGATACTTTGAGCACTGCATGTTAGGAAAGTAAATAGAGAACACAATAGCAAAAGCAGAGTTGAGAGCAAACAGGACATTGTGATATTGTGGCAGTTGTTGAAGTGTAACTTACCAGAGTCCACTCCTCCAGCTATTCCTGTCAAACCTTCAGAATGCTGGATGGCCATGACCTTCTTCTCCCAGGGACAGAATTGTAATGGTGCACTGGGAGGGCCACTGCCAGTCCTCTAAGCCTCCAGGTGGTGGTTGTTGTACCGGGCACGGACCCTCAACCTGAGGTCATTCCACCTCTTCCTAAAGCCAGCCTGTGTGCCAAGGGTGGTACCAACAGCATTCACTCTGTTGACTATACTTTCCCACATTTCAGTTTTCCTGCTGAGAGGAGTATGCTGGACTTGGTAACCAAAACTGTGTGGCTCTTCTCTAATGATTTCATCCACCATGACTGTCAACTCTTGCTCAGTGAAGCGTGGGTATTTTTTGCCAGGCATCATAAGAAAATAAATGTGAGTGAGTATCTGAAAGGAAAAACAGACAAGTGATACAGGGGAAAAGGTGCAAAACAAAAATTACAGGTAGTGGAGTGTGCTAAATGGAAAGTTGAAAATGGGTAGCTGAGAAAATGGCTGCAGTATTGTGGGCTGCAGTTGGGAAGCAAAGGATGCTGGTCAGGGATGGGGTGTGTTTTATAGTGTGATTTGCAGGCTTGTCCATTTGACAAAGCACATCATCTGTGTAGTTTTTAAATTCATATAATGGTCACTGTTGTGGTGTTTTTTTCATGCCTACCGTGGCGGTATACCATTATTGAGTAACCGCTGTTTATTAACCACCGCTAGGACACCACCAGTACTACTGTGCATTCATAATATGCTTGGTGGGTGGACGGCAGACTTGTCAGCATTGGTGGATGCAACGCCAACATTGCAGACCCCCAAGGTTCCGGCAGGAAGACTGCAGTGGCCAGCGTTCCAAACAGCACAACTCGTAATACGGCAGGCGGTAGATCGCCGGCGCAGCTGTGTCATAGACAACGTGGATGTGGCGTTCGGACGGTCAAACCGCCAAACTCATAGAGAGGCCCTAAATGTAGATTTTAGGGAGGTCTCACCATATACTTTGATTAAAGTGATAGTAACAGGCTTGTATGACTGTGTGGGGGGTATATTTTTAGATTTGATTGAACCATATCTTATTCAAAATCTATGATTACTTTTTGGGGGTAGTAGTTATTTGTTTTTTGTTTTATATAATATAGGAGTTCAATGTAGGTGTTGCTTTGTTGGTTTGGTAGTAAAGTATTTGTGAACAGGATATTGGTGTTTTGATATTCATAATTTATGGTGTATATCTTAATGAGTGGTTTGGGACACATTTTGAAGGTCCCATCTATCATCCAGGTTTGGCATTGGGTGAGTTTCATTAAGTTGTTTGCTGTAGAGAAAATTAGGATTTGTTTTTTATTATTTTGATTGTCATGTAAAAGGAAGGGTTCCTCTTTATGTGTTATTTTTAAATGGTCAGGGATGTATAAGTCTTGATATGTTCTTTTTAGTGTGTGAAATTAAGTATTTTAAAGTGGGATAGGCAGTAGTTGGCCTATTATATCTATATGGGGACTTTGGGGAGTATGTCTTTCAGGATTTTGCTTGTAGGTTCCTGGGAGCTAGTGCTTGCTTATCTTAAGCCTTGTAAAATGTCTCTAACTTCCATTTCTGTCTCCTTTGGGGGGTGGTTGTACTCTTTATTATTAATTACAAAGTTATCTTCTGTAGTTGCACTCCCGTAGCATGCATTTGAATACTATTTAGTACATTTCCAATTTATAGTTTCTGTTGATGCACTTTCTTCGCTGTAGGTGTAGCCCATATGATTAAATAATTGCTTTCCTTTGTGTGAATTGATATATTTGGCCTTTTCTGTCATTGTATCTGTAAATAGTTTGACAATATAAATATATATTATAATTTACATTTTGCATTTTGTTATTAATATGTTATAAAATGCAGTTATTTGTTGTTTGTTTACTGACTTGTATATTTTGTTGAGATGTTTTGGATGGTCTTGCAGATTTTTTTTTTAGCTCAGTTTAATGTGGAGCAGGTGCTAAGTTTTCTGCTGAAAGAGAAAAAGAAGTTATATGAATTAAATATGGTATTTTGTTGCAAGTTTCTTGGGGTTTAGGGATTTAGGTTTATTTTCAGTTGTTGGTTGCGAGATTATTTAATTTGTTATTTATGCATACTTACTTTATTATTATTCTTGGTGCTTTGTTGTAGTTGATATTTTCTGGCAGTTTATAGGTTTGGAAGTTGGTTTCTTTTTTTTTAGGTAGTCTATGTAAAAAGATAAAAGTTACAGAGTCTGTTACTATTTATTTTTAAATCATATTTTTTAGTTTAATAACAATTAATTTTTGTTTTAATATAAGTATTACTTACTTGAATATGTAGTTGTTAAGATGAATTTTTTATTTGTTATTCATTTGTTGTGAGAATCTGGCAGAATTTCCTTCTCTTGCAGCGTTTGCCATTTTGGAGTATTTACTTGTTTTAATTTGTCTACCTTTTATAATGTTGGTTCAATTGTTTGATTTAATTAGTTAAAGTTGTATATAGTGTTATTTTATAGGTTGGTTTAGTATAGTTTCATCTTTTTGCATCATTTGAGTCCTTGTTTGGTAAACGCTCATTTGTTGTATAATATACAGTTTGTTTTATTTATATATGAATTTAATTGTATGTATATATTAATGTTTGTGTTTATATGTTTATAGTTAATAATGATTGTTTTGGTGTTTTTAAATATAAGTGTTTTAGGTGAGGGATTTTTTGGGGAGTATGTTTAATTTTTGGTTAATGTAATATATTTTTTTAATTATAGATGTTTATGGGTATATTTGAAGTAATGGTTTTATGTTAAAATTGGTTTTTGGGTGTATTTTTTAAGTATTTATTAGTTACGTTGGCCATAATATTGTTATTGACATTGTGTGAATCAATATTTTTTTTGGAGCTCTTTTTATTAACACAGCTCATTAGATCACACATCATAAAATTACATCTGCAGCTCAACATCGCTTTACACATGTACAATACAGTCAGCAACGGGGGCAGGAGCTTGGGGAGTTCATCAGGAGTCCCAATCCCAGCATACAGTCTCATCCCTCCTCTTCCACCCATGTGTTTCGGTATTTTCCCCAGGGTGCCCACACTTTCTTCCATTTTTTAACGCAGGCCCTGCTCCTATAGACAGTTTCCTCGGCCCTTTGACACCAATTGAGGTCCCTTTTCCAGTCTATCAGCTGCGGTGGCGCCTGTGCCCCCCAACTCCGTGCAATGTTGCGCTTTGCTACACCTGCCGTTAGGAGCAGCCACAGTTCCGCGTACTTAGGCCACCCCTCATCACCCTTGATTTGGAGAAGCAGCCACTTTGGTTCCATCGGGACCACTCGCCCTAGACATAGTGCTCGTGACCCCCGCCCAATATGATGCGATCTCTGGGCAGTCCCATAAAATGTGAAAGAAGGATCCCTCATGCTGACATCCTCTCCTGCAGAGCCCCGTCTGAAGCCTACCCCAACGGTGGAGGAACGTGCAAGGATAGTATGTGCAGTGTAATATTTTCAACTGTACCAGCCGGAATCTAGCACGGATGGCTATCTCCCTAGGACTCTGTATTGCCTCTTGCCAGCTTTCGTCGTCGATATCGCCCAGATCGACAGCCCATGCCGCCCTGAGAGAGGTTAGTGGGTCCGGACTATTATTAAGCAGTTTACGGTATACCGTGGAAATGGGTTTTCCCATGATAGGGTCCAGCAATAGTCGGTCTTCCAGCGGGGAGTACTCAGGCACGGACGTCCCAGGTGGAATGTGTACCCTAAGGGCATGTATCAGTCGGATGTAGTGATATCGCTGCGACGGGTGCATGTCGTACTCCGCCTGCAAGAATTCAAATGCTCGGGGCGAGTCGCCCTTCCAGATATCCCCCAGGTATTCTACACTTATTAGTCGCCACCCCTTAAATCCCGTCAGGCCGGTCACTTCCTTGAGCTGGTCTCCCATCCACAATGGGGTTTTACCTGTCAATTTCCGCTCCCAACCAAGGAGCCTATTCGCCTCAGCCCAACAGTTCACCACTACCTTTGTATGTGCCGGCCAACTCTGCGACCGTTTCCTGGCGTACAGCAGAGACTCACACCCACCCCTCTCCATAGCCATCCTGTCTACCCGGTATGCCGGTTCTGATTGGTCCGCGTACACCCAGTCATTGACTACCTGCAGTTGTGACGCCCCGTAGTATAGTTTTACATCTGGGATTGCCAGTCCACCGTCGTACACCCCTCTGTGTAGCTTACCCAGCGCTATCCGCGGGGGGCCCCCATCCCACTGCAACGTACGCACCGCCTGCGCCACCCGTTTGAAAACATATGGGGGAACCGGGTATGGTGTATTTTGAAGGACGTAGAGAAGTCTGGGCAGTGTTAGCATTTTATAGAGGGCAGCCCGGCCCATAAGGGAGAGCGGAAGGGAGCACCAATGGCTCACATCTGTGGCGAGACGAGAAAGCTGAGGTTCCAGGTTTTTCCCCAGGAACTCCTCTCTATTCCTAGTAACATAGACTCCCAAGTATTGAAATCCACCTGCGGCCAGCGGCGCCACACAGCAGGAGGGAATGCGCGACGGGAGGCCCGATAATGGAAACACCACTGATTTCGACCAATTTATGGTATATCCCGAGTAGCTGCCAAACAGATCGAATATATGCAGCACCCGGGCCAATGAGTGATATGGTCTGGCCAAGTAGAGAACTATGTCGTCCGCGTATAGCGATACGCGTTCCTCCCAGCCCCCCGGTGACTTTATACCCCAGATCATGGGGTCTCTCCTGATCCAATGCGCCAGAGGTTCCAGCCCAAGGGCAAACAGGAGGGGAGACAGGGGGCAGCCCTGCCTAGTGCCCCTCCTCAATGGGAAGGATCTGGAGACTGCCCCATTCACTCGGACTCGCGCCGTTGGTAGCACGTATAGCAGCTTCACCCAGCTGCAGAAAATGGGCCCACATCCCAGGCGCTGGAGAGTCATGAAGAGGTATGGCCATTCTATACTATCGAAAGCCATGGCGGCGTCTAGTGCCACCGCTGCCGTCTGAATGTGCTCCACCCCTTCCGTCATGTGTAGCACCCCATAGAGCCATCGCAGGTTATGACGCGTACTCCTGCCGGGCATAAAACCCGGCTGATCGATATGCACCAGGTCCGTAATGACCGACACTAGCCTTACCGCCAGTGCCTTGGCTAAGACCTTCACCTCCACATTAATGAAAGAGATCGGGCGATAGGAATCGCACCTATCCGGCGGTTTACCCGCCTTGTGAATGGTCACTATTGTGGCTTCTCTTTGGTCCGGAGGGAGGCACCCCTCCTCCCTGGCCTCATTAAACATCCGCAATAGGGGGGCCAGTATCACCGCCGCCTGTCTTTTTTAGATCTGCACTGGCAGTCCATTGGGTCCGGCGGCTTTCCCGGACTGCAGCGAGCCCAATTCTAGCCCCAGTTCCTCTTCCGTTAGATCAGCCTCGAGTCTCTCCCGCGCTGCTGAAGAGAGCATGGGGAGGGCAAAGTCCCTCAAAAACTCTTCGCAGTCTGCCTCCATCCTTGTACACACCGGCGAGTAGACCTGTTCATAATGAGTGGCAAAGGCCTCTGCGATGGCGCCACTGGTAGAGCACCAAGCTCCCGAGTTATCTCTCACCCCTAGTACCCACGAACGTTCTCTATTTCAGCGCTCCAGCCATGCCAACAGCTTAAGGCCCTTGTCTCCCACATCGTAAAGCCGGTGCTGAGTGGCCAGTGCATAGGCCCGTGCCTCTCCCTCTGCTAGTGCCCTTAAGTCTTTCTGCTTTAGCGCTAAGCCATGTTGCAAGTCCGCGGACTCCGCCAGAGCCGGGTCAGTCTCTAGTACCTCCACCTCTTTCTCAAGCTCCCTGATCCTGAGCGACTCCTCCTTTTTCTGTCCCCCGATCAGCGCCTGCGCCTATCCCCGTAGGACAGTCTTATACGCCTCCCATACTGTAGTCTGGGAGTCTACAGAGCCTCGGTTTTCCTCAAAATATAGTTTAGAACCCTCCCTTAATTTGTCGGTCAGGACCTGGTCCCGGAGGCGCCAGGTGTCTATCCTCGGAAACCCGGCCCTATTAACCACTGGCCCCCGGAGAAAGGCCCGCACCGGGGAATGGTCCTAGATTCCTCGCGCCAGGTGGCTTATGTCAGTAAACTCTCCCATGTGTGCGGACTGGGTGAAAAAATAGTCAAGCCTAGAGAAGGATCCATGTCTGGCCGAATAGAAGGTGTACTCCCTATGTGAAGGGTGGTGCGCTCGCCAGAGGTCTAGCAGACCCATGGCCGTGGCAAAACCCGCCATGCCGTGCTCATCACGAGCCCCTGGTCTAGGGCCGGAGCGATCTAGGGACTGATCTAGCACTGCGTTCGTATCTCCCCGAGCAGAAGAATTCCGGAGGGAAGCTCCGTCAGAAAGGTACTCAATTTTGGAAGAAAAGTGGAGTGTAGGCCCGGGGGGAGATAGCAGGAGCAAAAAACCAACGCCCGCCCCTCCCACGTACCCGCCGCTGCCACTAAACAGCCCTTGTCGTCCATCCACGTGTCAGTCAGCATCAGGGGGAGAGAGGCTCGCACTAAGATTCCCACCCCTCGGGCCCCAGTGGAGTATCCCGCATGTGCAAGCATTTTGTAGCCGAAACGATCAAGGGCTCTACATCTGTTCCCCTTTAGGTGCGTCTCCTGAATCAGGACTACGTCCGGCCCATGCCTCCTCAGGTGTTGCAGGACCAACGTCCGTTTAATCTTATCGCCCAACCCATTCACATTCCAGGTCCACACCTGCAACCTAGCCGGGTCTGCCATCTGTCTGGAGCCATAGCTGTCCAACCCCCCCTCCCCACCCCTCCGTTGCCTCTCCAGATTTGAGCTGCCACTGGTGGTCACTAGAGTGATCCTGAGCTAACCCCATACCCCCCAACAAGAAAAAACATAACAAGAAACCCCCCCATACCCCCCTCCCTGCAACCCTGCGAGGTGAGTCCCGAACCACCCACCCATAGAACTGGCAGAGTGCCTGTCGCCCCATAGCTAGAAACAAACAGGTATAAGGGGAGCGTGCCCGCAGCCAGCCGGAATATATCCAGAAGATTAACCACTATTTCCACCCATCGGTCAAATCTGGGCAGGGCCTCCCAGGTGCATAGTCCCCCCTTATCCCCGAACTGTTAGTTACATTAGGCTGTCTCAAGGCCTGAGGGCCGAGCTCCAAGTCTCATGGAGCGTCAGAGCAGGCCGCCGGCCCCCCCGGCCCCTCAATCATCTGTCTCCCTCCTCAGGACCCCCTCCCCCGATTCAGGCAGCCGATATGGAAGTCACTTTAGCTGCACCCTCCCCACAGTGTCACTTATCTGGCCTCTGGTCTGGTCTCTGGCTGTTCGGCCGCCTCCAGTCGTCCGTTTCAGTCTCTGTTAGCTGCTGGTGCGATTCGGGACGCTCTTGTCTCCCCCGTGAATCAATATTTTTGACATGTGACATGTTTCTTTATATGTAATGGTATTTATGTTTCCGATATTTTTGTTATCGATATATGTAAAAATAGTTTTTTGTCAACAATATTTGTGTGTTCGATATTTATGATTTTTATTGTTAGGTATATAGAGTCGATATTTTTGTTCTCAATATTTAATTTCTGATATTTGTGTTTAACAATATTTGTTGGATCGATAATATTATGTCAGTGGTTCGAGCAAGCGAGTTTTAGGATCTGCAGGCACTTGAAGACTTCTTTGAAGCACTGGAACACTCCCCAGAGAACAATGCATTAATACCTCATGAAGGTGATACCCAGCTATGGATCATTGTATCCGATACTTCTGCTGCTGCTCAAGCCAAAATCACTCCAAGTACATTTTGAAACATGTCGTACATGACAGTGGTATAACAAAAGCCCCCGCAGCCCGCACTGTACAGGGGGCCCCCAAGCACTGGGGGCCCCCACTGGCACTGGCAGGTCCCTGGCCTGAGAGCTTGGACTGGGTCCGTAGCGTAGGGGGCCTCCTGCATGTACTTTGCAGGGGGGCCCCCTCAAGTTTTGATATGCCAGTGGTACATGACACACAGAAATCAATCTCCTAAAGGTAAAGACAAGTCAAATTCTCCTCTCAAAGTCTAGACATCTCTATATTAGATTCACATATGCACTAAAGTTTTATTCAATCACACAAATTGATCAGTTACTGCACACACATCCTATACACTTAAACAGGGCCCATATTCTCTGCTTAGGAGACAGAATCAGTTCATGGAGGGCCCGGGGTGTTCAACCGCATAAAGTTTGCAGAGAGTAAAAGTTTGTTTCGCTTTCGAGCCTGGCCATTTTGGAACTTATTCTACTTTTGCACCTGGAGATAATAAACCATCTGCACACAATTTAGCACTTGCTCAACTGCGGTACCCACTCTTCAAAGTACCATCTGCTTTAACACACGACTAGCTAGCAAGACCTGTTTTAGGCCTCAACCAAAGGATTTGATACCCTATATCCTCTGCCGTCAAGATGCACTTGACAAATAAATTAACATTGTGGTACCTTTTTATCAATGGCCTCACAGGATATGTTGGACGGAAAAAGGTTCTGTTGTTTGTAGGGTCCAAAAAAATGGATAGAGCCACATGGTGAGGATATCGAGGAAAACGGTGTGGAGAGCGGCTCATTAACGGTCCCGTAACGGTTCATGGATTGTCTCATAAGACCGGCAGTACCTACTACTGTTAATACGGTAAGGTCTTGTATGGGTTGGGCTGCCGATCTCCATACTTTCACCGCCGAGGGACGTGGCTCCCCCCCTTCGGGGAGTTGGAGTCGGGCGGCGGAGTGTTGGAGGAGATTTCGTGCTGCCGAAATATTTTATGCCGGTAAGAGCATTATTTTTGAGCCTGCTTGTAAAACAAACCCCGGGGCGAAAAAAAGTGTGTGCTATAAGGATTTCAAGTTCAGACTCGGCAAGTTTGATTCGCTGATATATAAGCTTCATTGGCGTATCTCTCCCCCGTTTCGGGCCCTTACAACAGAGGCCAGTCTTGACCTGTACATTGAAGGAGTGGATGGAGAGTGAGTTTTTCCCCCGAGCTATAACTTCCAGCACGCACCAGTTTGTAAACCCAGGCGAAGAGGGGGCCAGGGCATCTACAGCTGACCACGCTTCCTCCGGTGAAATAACCTCTCAAGGTGTGAATATCAAAACTAAAGAGGGCAGATCACTACCGGAAAGGAGTAGATATCAACTTCGATCGTTTCCTGGGAAAAAAGTAGTGGAACCTCCTTTGGGGGTGACTCCTAAGTCTCCTGTAAAAAAAAATTCTAAAAAAGGAAAAATTAAAAAGTGCAGGACAAGAGAGGTGCGGTCGGTATCCAAGCCACTTCCATCTCTTAGGTCATATTTTAAAATAATGGAGCAGGTAGCTGGTTCTCAATCAACCGCAGGGGAATCTCTGGGTTTACCGAAACCAATGGAGAAAAGGACATCTCCTGTACTACAGGGTATTCCATTAAGGCTTGAGAATCATTTTTCTTTGCTTGCTGAGGCTCAGGAAATTTCAGATGAGAGGTCTCAGAATGAGATACGGCCTGAAGATGACCCAAATGGAGCTAGCTTGAATGATGAAGTGAGTCTTGCATTAACACATGGGCCACAGGATGAAGCTTCCTCAGGGGTCATAGGGGTCGCAGGGGATTAATTGGTGAACCTGTTAAACAGCTTGCGGCAAGAAATATTAGCTAAATTTGAGACTTCAGAAAGCAACCAAAAGGTTATTCAAGATAGAGGGGAGATTCTTGAGCAGAAGATCGATGGATTGGCTAAACGTACGGAGAACTTGGAAGAAGAAGTGAAGGTTTTGGGAGAGGCCACAGCTACCAATCTTAGAGAGATCGACAGACTTAAACAAGAGAATAAGGCAATACAACAGGATATGGAAAGGCTTGAACTTCAGGTTAGGCGTAATAATATTCGCCTTTTGGGAATTAAGGAAAACGCAGAAGGGGCGGATATTAAAGGGTTCGTTTCTAGATTGTTGGGAGAGCTATTACCAGATAGAATGGATATTGATTGGGGAAAAGAGCTCCAAAGAGTGCATAGAGACCCATATAGGTTACAGACTGGGAGGAAAACCCCGAGGAAGATATTAGTCTATTTCCTCACTTTTTCAATTAAGGAGCTTGTTTTAACTCGTGCACTAAAAGATCGGTCATTGACATATGGGGACTCCACGTATCTAATACGATCTGATATGGGTAAAAGAACAGCGGAGCGGCAGTGGCTCTTAGGTTCAAGAATGAATGAACTCCGGTCCAGAGGTGCACAGGTTCATATGAAGTTTCCTGCCATGTTGAAGATCATGTGGCAGAATAAAATGTTTAACATCCGAGAACCGGAGGAAGTAGATGCCCTTTTAAAACAGATGGGAGGGTCAGAATAAAGATAGAATAAAGATTGGATTTATATGACTCCAGGTTAAAGGCATATGATGTGTAAATAATTTGTAAATAGTACGTTGCTGAGGTCGATAGTAATAAGGAATCATAACCTGACAAGGGAACTTATCAGATATAGTATAATTGATGATTGGTATTTTATGACCCTATGTCACTATTACTTAAGTTTAAGGTATAAGTGATATGTAGAGTTCAGGGATGGTTTTGATACCTGGATTCGTCTTGTCAGCACGGGGGTATCTCGAAGGCGCTCGCGCCCTAAGAGATAGAAAGGGGGGTTCCCCAGGGGGGTGGGAGGAGGGAGGCACGGGGTGTTGGGAGCATTTGGGAGAAAAAAGAAAAAATTAGTGTCCTTAATCTGCCATATAGTATTTTTTATTATGCTCTTTTGATAAAATATTGGTTTTTCTTGTTTTTTCGCATTAAAATGAAGAGTACTGATTTTTTTTGTCAGACTGAAAGAGAGAGGGTATCTTTTTTACCTTATGAATGAGTAAATGTTTAGTGAATCTCACCTCATGGAATGTGAATGGGGTGAGATCTATGAGAAAATTGGCTCGTATAATGGAAATTCTTAGGAAATCTGAGGCTAATGTCATCCTTTTACAGGAGACACATTTGGAAAGAAGTGAGTGTTTGATTATGTTTAAAAAATGGTCTTGGGTTCAGGAGGTTGTTTCTTCTAATCAGAGGGGTAGAACAAGGGGGGTTGCCATAATCATTAAAGCAAACTGTGGTATTAAATTGGAAAGTCATTATACAGATATGTCTGGGAGGTGGATACTTGCTAATATCAAGATTCAGGGTAGGGCGTTAGGGTGTGTTAGTTATTATGGTCCGAATCAAGATAACCCAGATGCTTTGATTAAACTGGAGGCCGCCCTTGTACCAACTAATAGTCCAGTGATCATAGGAGGTGACTTCAATTTAGTTCAAAGACCTGATTTGGATAGAACATCTAAAGTAAAATATGTCACTCCCGTACAATCAATGGCCATACTTAAAACCATGATTCAAGAATTAAACTTAGTTGATGTGTGGAGAATTAAGATGGGAGATAAGAAGGGTTACACCTTTTTAGTAAGAAATATGGTCATCACTTCCGTATAGACTATTTTTAATAGATCAAACATTACTTGAGGGAGTGGAAAAGGTTAAACATCTCCCTGCTACCCTTTCCGATCACTCTGCGGTATGTCTGTCCTTGAGATTTCAGGAAAATAGATCTATAATAAGGTGGACCCTGGATCGGACAATTTTACTAGATGAGGCTGTCCAAGTTAAAATGCAAGAAGAGGTTGTCTCCTTTCTTGAAGTCAATAATGGGTCAGCTAAAATACAGGTAATTTGGGACTCCTTTAAGGAGTTCTTGAGAGCCCTGGGTACATCTATTATGATAGGGAAAAATCGTAAGTCTAGGCAGCAAGAGAAGGATCTCCTGAAAAATATTCAAATTAAAGAATCAGAGTTGCAAAAGGCATCTTTAGAGTCTGTTTGTAAGGTGCCCCTTCTTACCAAGGAGTTAAAGAGCCTCCAGCAAGAATATCAGGATGTTTGAGATCAGATCTTGATAGATAGATGGAGGGTCAGTAAACTTCAGAATTTTTCATATGGTGAGAAGAGTGGCCGGCTTTTAGCCTGGAAAGCTAAAATCGATAAAGTCCGAAACCAAATAAGTAGTTTGAAGGAGAGTTCAACTGGTCATATAGTAGATACCAGTACTAAAATAGGAGCTGAACTTCGTGGTTATATGGCCAAGCTATATAAAGAGGATATTAACCCAGGTTTGGAAAAGATTGAGAAATTTTTGGCTGATGCTGAGCTTCCCTTCTTGAGTGAACATCAAAGAGAGATGTTAGCTTCTGAAATAAGCGAAGAAGAGAATCAATAACAGATGAGAAAGATGGCAAGAGGGAAGGCAGCTGGGCCAGACGGCCTTCGGATAGAAATTTACCTATCTCTTGAGGATAGTATGGTATCCGTTTTCAAAAAGCTTTGTAATACCATTTTGAGGGATGGGGAAGACCCCCCGACATCTTGGGCTGAGGCAACAATAGTTTTAATTTTAAAACCAAATAAAGATCCGTTGCTGGCAGAATCTTATCGACCTATATCCCTGCTGAACACGGATTATAAAGTGTTTACCGGGATACTGGCAGCTAGAGTTGCTAAGATTATTAAGAGTCTAATTCATAGGGATCAGAGGGGCTTTATCCCTGGAAGGCAGCTCAATGAATTAACCTTCACAATGTTAGGAGTAGTCGATTTGGCAGAATCCTTTAATCTTCCAGTAACATTGGTGGCTGTCGACGCTGCTAAGGCGTTCGATCAGGTCCACTGGCAATATCTCTGGGAGACTTTAAGAGTTTTTGGATTCCCTAAGAATTTAATAAAAGCAGTTCAGTTATTATATAGTGCACCCAGTGCTAGAGTGTTAGTTAATGGGAGTTAACAGATCGGTTTAGTATTATGCGGGGAACAAGACAGGGATGTCCGCTGTCCCCCTTGTTGTTTAACATATACATTGAACCCTTCGCAGCTTTAATTAGACAAGATCCATCTATTCTTCCATTTAGGTTCAAATATTTTGAGGTTAAATTAGCCTTATATGCGGACGATCTTGTTTTGTATATGCTAAATCCTAGGGAGGCCATCCCTAGTTTGATGGCCAAAGCAGAACTGTTTGGGAAGGTATCGGGGTACAGTGTCAATACAGATAAAACTGAAGTTATGGAGTGGAACCAATCGCCTCAGACATTTGGGGCAAAACATCAGATGCGTTATCTTGGCATTATAGTTACCCAGAAGTTACTCGATGTTCCTATAGCAAATTGGAGGAAGATTGGTCAGGAAGTAGGGAAGCTATTGACTAGATGGGCAAATCTTCCTCTTAATTTGTATGGCAGGGTTAACTTGATTAAGATGATTGTACTTCCTAAGGTCACTTTTCTTTTTAACACTATACCCCTTCCATTCAATAAAAATGAGGTAGCAAAATTACAGGGCAAGATAGGCAGTTTTCTTTGGGCTTCAAGGGGCGCCCGTATATCCTGGAAAAGGCTGAGGAGAAAGTTGGAGAAGGGGGGACTCGCTCTACCCGATTTATGGGTATATGCACATGTTTTTCATTTTAAGAATTTTCGAATGTTGTTAAACAAACCAGATGAATCTGCATTAGGTATCTTGTATAGGGCAATGCTTAGTGATCTGGGGGATCAATCTGAGCAGTTTCTTTTTAAGTTCGGGGATCCAAAGTTTTAAAAAAAAGTCAGATTGAAGATTTTGCTACAGGCAGTGAAGAATTGGGTTTACATGCGGGAAAAACTTGGAATACCCTATTATTCTGATTATGCACCAATTTGGGCTTCCCCAGGTACTCCAGCATGTTTAGATGATCTGCTTAGTCTACCATTGAAACAAGCGGGTATCACATGTTGGGGTGATTTAAAATCAGGTACGGATCTGGCAACTTGGGAAACCTGTACCTGTGGACAATTAACTAGATTAAAATTTTATCAACTTTCTTCTTGGTGGGCTAGACAGAATTGGGGGGACCAGACGGATGATGCATGGTTAATTCAAGCTATGAAAGTCGGGGTATTAATAAAGAAGTGGCTTTGTGGTATCGAATTTTGATTGAGGCAGAAGATGATATAGAGAAGGATATTCGAAAGCTGTGGAGTGAAGATGTTGATGACATTAATTTGAATGAGGCTTGGATGAACTCTTTTGCATTACTTCGTGAGACAGTTAAACCCGCTTTCTTAAACGGAATCATCTTTTTACTTTGTATCGGGTATATTGGTCCCCTGCGAAACTAACAAAAATGTCTGGAACTCATTATATCTGCTCTAGGTGTCTAGCTGAGTCTCCTAGGTGTCAAGACCCCTAGCGGATGATTGTCATATGTTTTTGACTTGCCCGGAGATTACTAAATTTTGGATGGATCTCAGTGAATTCTTGTTGGATGTTACTGGTTTTCAGTTGAAAGTAACCCCCTTACTTATATTTTTTGGAATAAACCAGGGCAGCAATGCTGTCATAAATAAGAAAGTTGCAAGATTAATTTTTTATGTTATCCTTTTGGGAAGACAAGAGATTTGTAGAGCTTGGAAGTCGGCTGTTCCACCCCTTTTTTCCGAGTGTAAAAATAATATCATACACATAAGTCAACAGGATATGGCATGCGACCCTAGAAGTCGGGAGAGGATATGGGATATGTTGGTCGATTGGTGTCAGAGGAATGTGGTTCAATGATTAAGCCAATAAATAGCTGTCGGCCTTGGTTCCCCTCTTTCGCATGTTATGCTTAAGAGGGTTAGGAGTGGAAGCAGCTAGATTTCTTGTGTGGAAAGACTCTATTCCCGTCCGGTTTACAGTAAGGGAAAGTGAGTATCGCCAACAAGTAAATTGGCAGAATGAGGACCAAAAAAAAAAAAAGAATTTTATAAGATGAGGACACAATATTCAGTCCCCCAGCTATGGAAAATGCGAAGGAAAACCTTGACTATGGAAGGACTACCAACTGACTTGAACAGAGCCTACATTTGGTTGATCCTTAAACGAGGAAGGGATCTATTGCACTGTGAAAACTACAGGCTTGTATCCTTGATTAACAACAATGTCAAAATTCTCCACAAAATACTGGCGGCAAGACTGGAAAAGCTAATTTCCTCAATAATCCACAAGAACCAAATAGGGTTCACCATGAATGTTTCTCCAGCAATCATATGAGCACTCTATCACACTTATTGTGACGCACCAGACAAGCCACAAATGAGAAAGTGACCCTCTCCCTTAATGCTTAAAAGTGCTTCGAGTGGAGTAGGGAATACCTGTTTCAAACACTTACCAGAATTGACATGGACCCAACCTTCCTAACCATGACACAATGGCTAAACCAAAATCCTTCAGTGGTGATAAACTATAATGGCTTCTGGCCTGAAAAACATTACTGTCAACTGGGGGACTAGTCAAGGATGCCGCTTATTTACCCACTTTTACTGCTTGCCCTGGGACCTATGGCCATTCCCATTCGTTGCTCACCAGATAGTCTAGAAATTGACACCACTGAAAGCAATGTGAAGCTGATGCTATATGTGGACAATATATTGCTAACGCTTGCCTCACCTGACACCACTCTGCCAGCCCATATGAGATGATTTCATGTTTTTCTTCTTCCTTAAGCTATAAAATAAAGTGGACTAAAATGAAACCTTACCCATGATGCCCTTTACAACAGGTTCCACATTGACCAAACTACCATTTCTGCTGATACAGATAACAATAAAATATCTGGGTATCCGCATGCGCAGGAACCTTAAAGCAATTGTTAGGGATGATAAGGTAGCTTTAACAGAGAAGAAGCAGAAAAAGACTTTAGGCCCGATTTAGATCTTGATGATCCTACTGCCGTCCTGCCACGGCAGAGGTCCCAAGTAATCCGCAAAGTCGATGGTCTTTCGCTCGTCGCATTTAGAAGCATGAAGTCTGACTCCCTGTCTACATCAACAGAGTGTTTCCCGCCACAGTCGCTGCACACCACTGCCAATGCGGCAGACTCCAATGCTGGCGAATAGTTCTCCATCGCCGTCAGGGCAGTGATTTCCTCCCAAGCAGATTTAGATTTCACAGTTGTGCTGGTGGTCTCCTAATGGCAGTTCCCGGATGGAGGGAGTCTGTTATGGTATGCACTCAAAAATGCGCCATCACTGTGGCCACTGAATAAATGCTAGTAGAACACATCTGGTGTCCATTAGCCAAATGGAAACACCTGCATACCACACTATAAAATGCACACCATTTCAGATCATGATGTTTTGCCATTCCGGTGCACCACAACATTTTCTAGCAGAGCTTTTGCCATTAAAGGGAGGTTATTTTGTTCCTTTTCCATGCTTCTTGTCCCCTTATCTTCTTTCATTTATTACCTTGTGGTTACTTTTTTTATTCAATCATATTTCTTTGCACAATGGTAGGACCCAAAAATCAGCGTTTTACTGAAAGACAATTGTCAATCATGGTGGATGAAATCATAAGAATAGAGCCACAATTGTTTGGAGCCCAAGTCTAAAATGCACCCCTTTCTCAGAATAGACAAATTTGGTACAGAATAGTCAACAGAGTGAATGCTGTAGCTAACAATCTGTGCACACAGGAGGAAATTAGGAGGAGGTAAAATGACCTGCAGGGGAGGGTGCATTTCCATGCCTCCAAGCTTTACATGGAGGCACAGAGGACTGGTGGTGATTCTCCCAGACCCCCCTTATAACTCATTCCCTGGGAGGAAAAGGTCTTGCAGATTCTATATCCTGAAGGCTTGACAGGAACACCTGGTGGAGTGGAGTCTGGTAAGTTACACTTTACAAAGTCTCACTAAACCTCAATGTCCTGTTTGTTCTCAACTCAGCTGTTGCCAATGTGTTTTGCACATATTTTCATAACATAGAAACCCTAAACTATCAGTTTCAGATAATTTGGATTGTCTGTGTGAATGTACTGTGTTGCACCTAAGATTAAAGGGGGCAATCTCCATTACATGTCGTCCCATGATGGTATGGTGCCTGTAAGTGTTAACACACCAAATAGCCCATTACCCATATATGTATCACATTGTAATTGTCTCTACTATTTCAACTGCATATTTCCACAGGCATGTTCCACTAACCATTTTGCAAATGTTGGGAAGTTGAAATGACACACTACCATGATGCGCTGTTTCTCTTTTGTCAAAAGAATATTACAATGTCATATTGCTCAATCTCGCTTGTCTAACAGATTTAAACATATGGTAAATTGTCATGTAGTGATCAATCCCTATTCAATGCTCTCTTCTGAAAATGGTTTGTGTTGTTTTCTGAATGCTGTCCTGTTCTTTTCAACCAATTGAATTGATGTCATGAGTATCACAAATCAATCTGTGTTGATCTAAAAATTGTAAGGTATGAAAATTACTATGCTGAATATAAGTAGAAATTGCAAAAATTGACTCTGCAATGTTCACATGACGACTAATGCCAAACATCCATCCAAGTTGTGTAAATGTCTGTTTTGAAGTCAAATCTGCCTTGGAATTGTCAATTACACATTTCACCTCTCTACTGTGTTGGGTTGAATGGTTGGGAGATGATAGGTATACTTCCTAATCACTTACAGGCACATGCATCAACGGCTTTTGCGAGCGCAAACGGTGCGATTCGCAAAAATCGTCCGTTTGCGCCTGCAAAAAGGCATTTTGCGATGCATCAAAGTGAAAGGCACTCGCAATTTAAGAAATTGCAATTTATTGCGATTTCTTAAATTGCAATTGCATTTAAGGAATCGCAATTTACGATTCCTTAAATGCAATGCATGTACCCCTTATAAATAGCGAATTCGCTATTTGGGGCCACAAAATACAGAGAAATTACTCTGGTCTGTATTTTGCAAAAACCTTGAAAAATGCACTAAAGTGCATTTTTCAAGGTTTCAGGTTACACACACACATGCCCTTGGGGCATGTGTGTCGCTGCTATGGGTGCACATCACAATTTCAGGGGTGCAACAGGGTGTCATTTTGACACCTTTGCACCCTTGAAATTGTATGCGCAATTTGCCATTACCTATTGGTACTCGCAAATTTCGCATGCAATTTCCCATTCATTCCTATGGGCCTGTAGGCCCATAAGAATGAATTGGAAGCCATTCCTTAATTGCGACTACGCAATTTGCGAGTCGCAATTAAGGAATGTTTAGAAATCGCTATTTTAATAGCGATTTCTACCTGCATAGGCTTTTGAGAGTCCTAATTGCGATTCCTTAATAATCGCAATTAAGGACTCGCAAAAGCATTTCTTGATGCATGTGCCCCTTAAAACATTTCAGGACATCTCATGGCCTGCCTATTTGAAGTTGCACTGTTTGAAATTGCTAAAAGTTAGGGTAATATGTTCAATGCCACGGAAAGCTATCACCATAATAATCTCTACCTTTTTTACTTCTAGGTATCTACATTGTTTGTCTCAAAAGATTTTGATGAATAATACACACTTTTACTAATAAAAATGTTTTAAGTTCTAAATAGGTCCGCCTGCCAGACCACATGGCCAGGAATGTGACACTGAAGAGACCCCCACTCCAGCCCAGGATGAAGCCTCCAGTGAGGACAACAGTCCTGGAAATTTGGATGACGATGAGGATCCTGGTCCATCTCGCCAGCATGGGCAGATGGCTCTAGTGAGTATCACATCAGATGTCACACCAGATGTCACACCGCAGCTAACTGAAGCCTCCACTTACTGAGTTCATACCACTGTAACACTGATTGTGTCCTGGGTAATGTTGAGACCACAGAACCACCAGTTCCAGCTCACCCAGGATCCAGTCTGATGGGGCACATTGGGCCAAGGGCACAGGGTAGTGGATTTAGGGGTTGTGGGAGGGATTCTGTGGGCCAGCATATTGAGGCCACTGGGGTCACTCTCACCCAGACCACCATAGACGAAGTCTTGGTAGCCTATTACATGATGGGCCAGGTACTCACCGAGCTCCGGGAGATGAATCAGTTGCAGAGGGAACTCAATTATCAGATGGAGGCTCATAACTCCAATATGGGCAGTGCATTCACACCCATATGTGCAGGACTTTCCCAGCACCATCTACCTCTTCCTGTGGTCCTACAACATCTAGTCTATGTACATCTGCCACAGTAAGGGAGGCCCTGCCACCGGAAGAAAGCACCTGCAGCCACCCCAAGCCCTGCAACTGTGGATCCCTCCTCACCCGCAGGAAGGAACGTCCATCCAAATTATCAGGAGGTGAGGATAGCAAGAACTCTGCCACCACCAGCAAGAAACCCCGAACCTAATTTCCTCCAGTGTGTGACTAGCATTCATTATGTGGACTATTTATGGATACATTTACCTTTGTGAGGTCAGCTATATTTTGGACATTGGACATCAAACTGTTTTGGCTCTTCAACTATGGTTTGGTTTGCTTTTGCATTTTTCCCCTGTTTAATTTTTTCGCAGTTACTTCAATAAATTCACTACTCAAAAACTCATACACTGGTGTTTTATATCTCAACTCTATCAATGCATTTGTCCCCCTCCGTCATAACTTTATAATGTCAAAAATCAAAGTATTGTGTAAACAAAGAGAATTTGCAAATAGGTAATGTTTTTCTCAAGTCCCCAACCAGGACTCCCAAAAACATATAGCATTAAATCATTTACTACAATGTTTCTTACATTTGACCAATAATTGTCTTTCAGAATGTTTACTAACATAACAATCCATACATGACACTAATATTCAGTGCCAGTGTTCACACTTTCAGTTCCAGGCCTTGCCAACATGAAAAATTTGGAAATATCCAAAAGAATAATATTGAATAGGGAAATTGTCATTGACTGATGTCATCAGCTGGAGCAACATCTTCTGACTCACATAAGGAATCCCACATCAATAACACCATTAGACAAAAACATGGCAGTACTACATTTTTTAGACATAGGATCATTCCAATCCACTGTTCCAGTATCTGGTGGAATGTCGCAACCGGGTTTCAGCAGTGTGCCACAAGAAGTCTGTCCTACAATGGTGAGACAAATCAACAGCTACATACATGTTACACACAATGAGGATTTTGCCAATGTGAAGGGATATTAGCATGATTTGGCTCCAAACCCACATTGAGGTTTGAGCCAATGATGGCCCACATATTGCCTTAGTGCTAGCACACAACAGAGAACAAGTGCAATGTAATCTTCAAAGCTTTCAATCAATCACTGTACAAGTTGCCTTGGTGCAATATTTGTACACCCAAAGTCTGTGTCTGTCTTTCCCAGGATCAACCCATGTTCCCTTTGTATTTTGAAACAACCCCATTTACTGCAACTGCCACAAAACTGAAATGTCCAAATAAAGATGTCATGGTGAAGAAACATAAAATAGATCAAAGCAGAAAGATTATCAATCAAACATAACATAATAGACATATTACAAAGTCAACTTTTGTTCACAAACAATCAGAGATAAACAATGTAACTGAACACAGTAGTCAATGTGTCAAAACCTGGATCAACAAACGCCTTTGGCCTGAAATTCTCTGACCTTGCCCTTCCTAACAAATTACCACCACATACTTCTATCATCATCACATCAATAGTTGGAATCCATTTTGGTATTGTCTGGAATCCATCTTGTTTGTCCTATCTTGTGATACTCAATGATGATAAGGCCTGTGGATTGTGCAGAACAAGTAATATGCCATAAGATTGAACTTCTGGCCTTTTAGCTTACACAATGTCCATATATAGCAAAGACCAAATGCCAAAAGTTAATTGCACAGGTATTGTGTAAACTCCTGTCTAGATGCATTTGATTATCCCAACCACCAGGATATGTACACAACATTACCTGTCACCATCTGCATCACAGGTATTGAGCATATACCACAAGGCGTTATTTCATTGCGATAGGCTAGATGCTTAATGCTTGTGTAATACTTGCATCTTTCAATCATCAACATGCCATGTATTTGTCCATAATGGTGAAGAAATTACCCTTTACTGTATTTTTATTGGATATGTGTATAACCCGCCTCTTGTGGTTTACGAGCATAAAAGTCCCAGTAAAGTTCTGCAATGTGGGCATCTTGCTATTTTAGCTTGGGCCTCTGTGATTCATGTTTAAAGCTGCCTATGAACTTTGACTGACTGTGACTCCTACATTCAGATTCTATAGATGTAAGTCAACTCCTTCCTGTTCACCACTATCATCTTCATTTGGCATTTCAGGACCCTCACCCGGTGGCTCTTCACGGTCTCCATCCTCTGCGATGTAAGGGATGTTCCATCGCATGGGCGATGTTGTGGAGCTTGCAGCAGGCCACAGTGATTTGACACACCTTATCGGGTGAGTAGAGGAGGGCTCCACCAGTTTTGTCCAGACCACAAAATCTTGCCTTTAGGAGCCTTGTTGATGGATTCTTCAGCTTTGCCAACAGCCATGGTCGGTTGGAATAAGCTGAGTCTCCTAGATGGAAGACAAAAAAAGTGCCAAAAAATGTGACACCATTTCAGATTATTCAGCTAGAAATCCCCCAAACAATATTGTACTGACCAACAAGCCAGGCCCTCTCAGGTTCAAGTTGTGACATTTGCAGGGTTATGGATCTGTTCCGTAGTACAAAGGAATTCAGAGCCAGGGAAATGCACACAGACGTTTGTGATGTGCAAATCCGTTAAGCAGACAACTTGCACGTTGATTGAATTGAAGTGTTTCCGTTTCCAGTAGACCTGTTCCCTGGCATGTGGTGGCATTAAGGCAATATGTGTGCCATCAATTGCTCTAACCACATGTGGTAGGCTACCCACACCATAAAAGCCCCTTTGCACATTGGTTAAATCCTGCTGCCATAGAAATTGGACGAAGCTGTTGATGTGTCTCGGCATTGAAGATATAACGTCTTGTAGCACACTACTAAAAGTTGAATGTGACATTCCAATAGAGACTGACACAATGTATTGGAAGGATCCTGTGGACACAAAATGAAGTACTGCCTTGAGTTTGTCAATTAGTGTAATAGATATTTGATTTCTGCTGTGAGGCTGAAGATCTGGCTCTAGCTGATGTTATAAATCCAGTATAGTTTGCCTATTCAATTTGAACTTCTTGATTATATCAATTTTTTCCATGGTGGCAAGGTCTAGAAATGGGCGATACACATGAGGCTGTCGTCTCCTCACTCTCCCAGGGTTCATATGTGTGCATTGGTAAAGCATTTGAACATTTTTCACATTTTCCACACCAACATATTTGATATTTAACTCTAAAGTCATGTAGTTGTACAAAATGCATATGTTTTCACTACATATTTTCATAAAACATTTGCTCTTTGTCCTTTCTTCCTCACAAATTACATTATAGCCTAAAAATATATTTTTTTAAATTGTTAAAATAATACATTTTAAATGTATTATTTATAAAATTGTAAAAAATGTTCTTCCAAAAATACAGTCAAAGGAGCTGTAAACAACACCTCGCTAATTTCGCTTTTCAGCACAGTAATCACAGTAATGCACTACGTATAAATGTTTTTTTAAAAGAAAGAGTGTCCATAGAAGTTTGAATATGTACACAAACTGGCCCCCATTTTGAGTGGTGGTGATACACTAACAGTCACAAACGTACTATTTTGAACTTCTAAAATAGCTGGTGCCTGACCTTGCCGATAGGAAGTTTGGAATCAGACAGGCATGGCAGAAGTTGACCACGTAGTGCTCGGTAAAATCCACGATGGACACAGCCATTGGCTAACGTTGGTGAAAGTAATGTATGAAGGCCAATGGCTGTGTCCATCTATGCAGACGATCGCGTGCGTCGCGTACATGTACGCAGAGGTTGGGACAAAAAGCCCATTTGCCTCATAACACTGCTGCCATCAAGACCTCCTCAACTTTTGCTGCTGTTACTTTCCTGTGGGAGCAATAATGGCTGGTCAAAAAAGTAAGAGGGCCCCTGCCTTCTCGCCAGAGGAGCTGGACTTGCTTGCACAGAAGGTCCTCTCCCTGGATGGCCAGCTCTATGGCTCACCAGAGGAGCAGGTACATTTCTGAACTGTATATGGGAATCTGTCTTATTTGTATCTTTCCATTATCACAGGCTACAATGTCCCTTTTAGTTCCTGAGTGAAGTGTAATTAGCGATGTGAAGTGTCATATAATTTTGTTCCTTATAGAGGACAATGATGTTGGGGATTTCTAAGCACTTTACAATGTGAAAAAACAACAACATTAGTATGTGTTGTGTGTTTTAAAGCCCCAGATTCTGATTGATGTGCATGTAGAGATATATCTATATACATGTTTGAAATACATGTGCTACATTTAAAACTCACATAATGGAAATTAGACAACACATTATATACTCTCTACAACTGTACATAAACATGTTTTCTGTGCAAACCCTAGGAAAATGATGTTAGCTATGTATATGGTCCCACAAATCACTCAGTCTAGATCAGGGCTGTCCAAACAGTTGTATGGGAGCTACCAGTAGCTGCCAGACCCCTTCAGAGTACCACACAGCCTTGAGGTCATTTATTAAATGGGCACAAAGTAATTTTTACATGTAAAAGTTAATGGAAGGCTGTGTTCTTGTGAAATCATGATCATCAGGCTGCAGATAACAAGGCCTGACAATGAGAAGTGCTCAGTCAGAATCATGAGCCAGGCTGGGGCCGAGTCACAGGGACAAACAACTGAAGCACTGAGGTATATCTGTCATAACATATATACTTGCCAGGTCAAAGTTTGATGTCTGCATAAAAATATGCCCCTGAATGTTTTTAAATGGACGAAAGTTGAAATGGGGTGGTACCTAACTTCTTGAGCTAACACTTCATTTCATATTACTCCTATTTCAAAGAGTGTCATGTCCAAACTGCAGTTCCCTTACTCACAGTGGCCAGTATTCACTGTGCCATAAGTATTTATGTTTAGCCTTTAGTCGTTCACAATCTTTCGCACTGATTAGAAGTAGGTCACATCACAGAATATGCAGAAGCGCACTGAGCTAGATGATGTTGCAGGACTCGATTGATGAGTTCAAGCCATGGCATGGGAGGAAGGTAGTCAACAGGTCACAACAAAATTCTGAATTAGGATATATGTTTTGGTCAGCATGTGAAAATAGACATGTTGTATGCCAACTTATGAGTCATGCTAGTGATAGATGTCGAAAAATTGTGTTCCATCAATACAAGCAAAAAGTCACAAAAGCATTGTTTTTTCTTTAATTTCTTGTATCCATACAGGTCAATGACCATCAGAAGCGGGACATATGAAAGGCCATCGCCAGGAAGGTGCGAACCCTTGGGGTCTACAAGTGGTGCAGTGTCCATTGCCGCAAGAGGTGGGAGGACCTACGACGCTGGACCTGAAAGTCAGCGGAAGTCCAGCTTGGGCAGTCCTCCCAACATGGGAAGCATGTATGCCACCCCCTGACCCCACTAATGGCCCGCATTCTTGTGGTGGCCTAGCCAGAGCTTGATGGGCAGTTGAGGGCCCAACAGAAGGAACAAGGGGGTATGTTTTTGTCACATTTTCATGTTACATGACTAATTTTTTGTTTCATCCAGGATTTTTCCCATCAACATTGAGGGTGACCCATGTCCAACACATAAGAATTCTTTTGATTCATGTCCAACACATAAGAAGAATTTTTTAAGTTGTAAGTGTAGGAGAGTAGGATCTGCCTCTTATGATTACCCCCACTTTTTGCTGGTGTATCACTGTTTTTCGACTTTAGTCTGGCTGGGGCCCTGCTATCCAGGACCCCAGCCTAGCTGCTTCCTCTCTACATTGATTCCCTGTACTCTAGGTACACCACAGATTGGATTCTGGAGTGCCCTTATAAGTCCCTAGTATACGGTATACTATATACCAAGGGCATACACACCCCAGAGGCCTACCAGGGGCTGAAGCATGTATTGTGCCACCCCTGGAAGGCCATCCAAAATGACACCACAGGACTGCTACAGCAGCCTAAGTGAGGTGGTGCATGCAGCCCTTACAGAGATATAGGTTCACTATATCTCACCTAACACTGCACATAGAAACCTATCAGTCACCCCTATGGCAGGCCTTATCAATCCTGAAGGCAGGGTGCTTGGTTATATGTGAGAGGGTGCCCATGCATGAGCAGAGCCCCTCTGCAGCTCTCGGAATGTCCTATCCGGGGTTGTCTGTGGTGCAGCCTGACCATATACTCTTAAGTGCATTATATCTAAAAGGTAAATGCTAACTTTGGGATGGCTGCACGGAAACATGTCGTGTTTGGTGTCAAACACCTTGGAATCATACCCCCACACTAGTCCCTGGTGTGGGAGTATGATCCCACCCTTCTAGAGGGAGAGACATGACAGCACCTGTATACCCGGTACCAACTAACCAGAGTCTGGCATCACAAAATGGATGCTGCAGCCACAGACACGAGTCTGGCCTCCTGCTGCTGACCGAAACTCCAGCAGGGGAGGCCTGGACAATAGGTTTCCTGTCTCAGGAAGTGTGTTACCACCTCCCAGACAGGCCTTAGTGGATTAGGGCTGGGTGGTGCACTCTCTGAGTGCTTTGAAGTCCTGCACTGGGGGCACATTTGGTGTCCTCGTGCATACCCCAGTTCAAACCGGTTGCAGGGGCTGCCAGCCCCTGCTCTGGCATGAAACTGGACAAAGGAAATGGGTGTAGCACCCCTCTTTCCAAACCCTCCCATAGTTGGGTCCCCAGAGTTAGTCCAACCCCTTTTCTTAGTATAAGTAAGGGAACCCTGGCAACAGGACTTTAGATATCCCTGGACGAAACTCTGAAGCTGAATCCTGGACCTTCGACACTCTACATCAAGATTAGAGGACTGAAGAATCTCCCTTGGGGTCAAGGAGTGACTCCCTTGCTTGGCAGGCACCAACAAAGCATCTGTCCGGACTGCATCACTGAAGCTCCCGCTGGACGCTGAAGTCTTTGCATCACCAGAGGTAGATTTCCAGACTTCCCCGAGGCTGCCCTGAGTCCCCAGCAAAGCTGAGGCCCATAGCTGTCGTGGGTAATGTAGAACCGTGACCCCTGGACACCAAGCACATTTGCAAGTGCACCAACTTCCTGACATTTCTCGAAGCCGTGCTTTAGGTTCTAAGTAGCCCTAGCCCCGAGCACCAACTGCAGCAAAGATCACTGGCCTACACTTCATGAGTGTCCCGTGGGCCAGCTCCAAGTGCGACCCCTTGAGGCTCCTTTGCGATCTCTAGTCCATTGGCTAGTGGGTCCCCACGAAGGCAACTCTTCAATTTCTTGAGTTTTTCTAGTTGCTCCAGAAGTACCCTGACTTACCCTTGCTGGGTGAGTCCCTCAGACCTTGCTGGTCTGCACCGCAGCCTTTTCTTTATTTCCCCGTGACTTGCCGTTGCCAAGGCTTGTTGGGTCCAATCTGGTCGCCGACACCGCAGCACTCGACAGACTTTGTGGGACAGCTCGATTGCAGCTCCTGGTCATTGTCAACACCTCCTGGACCTCGTGGCTGAAGAGTCAAGGCACCCGTCAACTCACCTGAAGCACCCGACATCTGAGGGCATTCGACTATCGTTCCCCTGGTCACTGGCTAGTGACCCAGACTCTGTCCCCTCTGCTTTCAGGTCTTCCTCTTCCTCGATCCAGGCTTGGATCGCACCGGACACTCTTTCTCTTCACGGCAGCAGCACTTTCCAAGAGGTCGCCATTGAAAACGACGACGATTCTCGACACCTTTTAACACGTATGCACCCGGCTTCCCTGGGTGAGGTAACTCGAGTATTTCGGTACTCACGTGGGTGTGGGCCCTAGAAACTCTTACGTTTTAAGGGGTTAACTGGAAGTCCTCTCCGAAGTGTCCTTTTTCTTTAAAAATCTAACCGCAACTTTCCCCTTAGAAGTCAACGGTGGCTCGCGGCTGTGTTCTCACACTGCACGCGTCCCCCGTGGGTCCCCTGTGTCACTACCTTGGGTGGTTCCTTGGGGTCCAAGCACTTCTACAGGCTCTAGGCCTTGTGTCTAGTTCAGTCGTGGTTCTTATACCACTATTTTAGTATATGGTTTGGTACGCCCCTAGGGCTCAAACGTGTATTGTGCTAAATACTGCTGATATTTGACTTGTAACTTATGTACTTCGAACTCTAGCCTCATAAAGGGACTAGAGGGGTGTGTTTAAGACTAAATACATATATTTTATAAATCTACCTGGTGTGGTCCTCTTTCATTTGGTCACTCAAGAGATTATAGACTGGTAAAACAAGCTGCTTTACATTCCTCCAAGACTTAGCCTGAAGGCTGCTCTCCAAAGCTACCACTAGGATAGCTTTCAATAATGGTTGTCTTTAACCTATCATCCATAAGGGGTTGTTTGGACTGGTGCAAGGTGCCCACTATAACTAGTGGACAGCATATACCAGGCCAACTTCTCACAGTAAGTATAGCACATTGTGTATGCTGGTGTGCTTTGTCTATGAATTGTTTGGAAAGGATCCCACCTGATTCCTATTCACAACCAAATGACTGTTCTGACCAGACAAATGGCTGCCTACACTTCACATGTACATCAGGTTCTAAATCATGAGGGACAGTTGTACCAAACAGGCCAATAGTATTTATTGTGTCAGGTGTGATGCTTCTTCACTGTTGTGGATAATATATTGTTAGCCTTATTGCATGTGACATAGCATACTAGGCACTTTTGATAGAGTGGATGTACCAAACGTTACATTGTTAAGTTGGGATTCTACACAAACAAGAGTAAGCATGTGATCCTAAATTACTAGTGACATTAGAATCAATGGCTACATTTTGGAATCAAAAGATACCCAAAATGTGTATAGAATCAGAAATACTGTTTCATACATGTGAAAAGTTACAAATTGGCATGATGGCTTACTCCTGTGTACACATCGGTCACAGAATGGCACATGCCCAAAACAATTTCTCTATATCCTTTGTCATGTCCAGATAATAAATCAATGATGGAGAAAAAAGGGAAACTTTAAGGGATTTTGGCAGATAGAATATTCCATCACATACGTAGGAGTATCATATCAGAAAAACTCAGAAGCAGGCCAAACTCATGACTCTATAGGCAAATGTTGAAATGCATCAAGGTGTAGTTTGTTGCATATTGTGATTTACATTTGAATCTTTTAAGTAATTATAATATATGATTCATTGCAATGACTACTGTGATGTTCTTCAACTTTTTGACTACAGTAAAAGCAAGCATATTTATTGAAACAATTTCACAAAGATACAACAACATTCAAATAACTAGAGGTATTTAGTAGTGAAATGTTAAAATGCCTTTGCTCTGTACTGAAGTTTATTAGAAATGTTTCAAGGGCAATGTATTTACCTATGCTGTAGAAGTCATTTGTCAATCCATCCAAATATTTGTTATAGTCTTCAACAGCATAGGTATCAACATAGTATGTGATACATTGCTAAGCTACTTCAGTACAGAATTCCTTTAAAATGTTTGACACTTGACATATACTTTAGTGACTTGAAGTAAGTGTTACCATTGTGAAATGCCTAAACAAAGGTAACCTGCTTTCATTTTATGCTAATACTGGTACAACATCGCAGTATTTGTTGACACACATTTATTCATATTTTTCTTATTGAGAATGAAAAGTATGCAGATTGTAGGGCCTTGTGCACATACTCTACAAAGGTATTTTGGTTTATTTTCCAGAAAATGTTGCATACATGCATGAGCTTATGCTAATGTAGAAGCAAAGTTTGAGAGCCTTGAAGCGGATGAAATCTGAAAACTTGGAAACTGTTTTGTGATCAAAGTTCATGATCAGTTCTGTTTGCACAGATTCAATACAACTATTGTATATGTCATTTCAGCATCATCCGGAGCAGGCGAAGGAGAAAGGGGCCAACGTAGGCAGGGAAGCAGCTGGCCTGTGTGGTTTTGGTGCAGACACCACCAACCCCGAGGGACCCAGTGGCACAGATGGTGAGGGGAGTGCAACAGAGGTAGACAGCGACTAAATATCTTCTTCGGAGGCTTCCTTCAGCGAGCACTCCCTAGTATTGGTGGACCCGTGAGGAAGTCTACCAACTGCATCCTTGTCCTCCACCAAGAGTACCATCACTACCCTCCCTCTTGCTCATCCCAGTTGGCCAAACCTGCCCCCTAAAAGGAGTGGCGTCTCCTTTGCTCCAAGCACCTCACCCCCTGCCCCTGGTCCCCCAGCTGCACTGAGTGAGGAGGCAATTGATCTCTTCAGGAATTTCTCTGTAGGCCGGACTGCACTACTGGATGCCATCCAGGGGCTTGGCTGCCAATTGCAACAAATGGTAGCCTGCCTGGAAGGCATTAACTGTGCTATGTCTGGCTTACAGAGGTCTTTTCAAGGTCTAGCCTCCTCACTGACTACAGCCTCCAAACCATCCCAACCTTGTGCCCCATCTCCTGCCCATTCCTCATCTGAATTTCCTATCCCCAGACTTGCCCCAAGCACACTCACACCTTTGCACACACCCAGTAAACTCAGACACAAGCAGCACACCACACAGAAACACAAACACCACAAAAAACACAGGCGCACATCTAAACAGAGAGACACCACCCCACCACCAGCACACCCACAGACACCGCAGCCACAACCACAACCACACGCACGGCACCCACACCCATTCCTCCTCATACACTGCATCCACCATCACACACACATGTATCACCCCCACCACCAGCACCTCCACAAACACAGCAGCCACCACCACACCTACATGCACCAAACCCACACTCAGCAGCTCAACAACACACCCATCCACACCCACATACATCAGAATTCACAATCACAAAACTCAAACGCCCACACTCATTCAAACAACAGACATCTATGACGCAAGACGCATCCAAACATGCATGACATACACTGACCCACAGGCACCTGCGCCCTCAACTAACAGATGCGCATCAGACACTGCAACTCCTTCTACCCAACAGCCTCCCGAACACCCTACCCATTTTCCTATTGAAGATGTCCTTTTTATCTAACCCCTGATAAAACCTCAACCCTCCACCCTCCAATAGAAAACACCAATCTACTCCTTCCACAACCCAAGCCGCCCATTCTATATCCCAATCCACCCCTATCAAATGCCAATTTATCCCATTCATACCCCAAACCACCCCTCCCACATCCCAATCCACCCCCCCAACACAAATCCACCCCTTCCACATCCAAGCCCACCCCTGCCAAACGCAATAGCACCTGTCCCAAAACCACCACCCCCCTCCCAAACCCAATGACACCCATCCCAAATCCAAGGGCACCCCTCCAAAACCCAAGGGTACCCCGGCCAAACCTACCCCTCCAATGTAAGACCTAGGAGGTGCCTGGTTTGCCCACTAGCTGCCCTTTGCTGAGGAGGGTGTCTTGTGTGTATTTGGAGGAAAGCTTTGTGCCACTGTACAACAGTGCAGATATTTCTCTTTATGAACTTCCATTTGGCTTAATTAATCTTTTGAGAGCCTTATCTCATTTTCTTGAATAAATACATACTTTTTATTTGACCAAATTAGTCCTGGCATTAATTTTGCTTAGCATTGGTTGATTCCAAGCAATGTTTCTAAGTAAATTGTGAAATACTTATTTTTCTTTACCATGATGGCAGGTAAAACAACTGATTTTTTTTAATGTCTACTTTGTTAAGTGCATACACTGGTTAACATTGAATGTGATGGTCATTTAAATTTAGGTGCAGGCATTCATCATAGTAATGGGCACTTGCACCAACTAATTGATGTTACAAATTTTATTTGGATCTCTTACCCCAGGTGTGTTTTGTTTCACCTTGATTACTGATCAGTATGAAATATTCTGTGACTATTGAAACTGGATACAGTACAGGCCTTGCACTAGACAAAGGGAAATACTACATGGATGTATATGTTGAATACCTCTAATTTGTGAAAGACATCGATTTTACAGTTAATGTCTATGGTAAAGGTTTCACCTTGTCTGGTGCAATTCACACATTATGTTACATTGCACTTATCACTATGATGTGTGTTGCATATGTTTTTAAAGTGGGAATTTTAGGAATTTATTTAAACACACCTGTATGGTGACTTTTTGATTTTTATTTGGATATCCTTTTTTGTGCGTGTTAATTTTTTTTAAGGTAGCTTGTGATCCAGCGCAGCTAATATAAATTTCTCCTTTGGACACGAATCCAGGTAAAATCATTCACATCTACCTTACCATATGTCTGTGGGGCCCATAACACCGCATATCATACATTCATTCATTCCCTGAATTCCTCACCAAGGAGAAAAATGAGTTTGCTGGATGAACGGGATACCTTGTTAAAACATCGTTACATATATTAACCTTTAACCCTGTCGGTTTTTAAACATCAAGGTATTCCGCTCTTTGGTCGATGGACCAACTAGTAGAATAAGTTGATGGTGATTAAGACCAGCTTAATCACATTTAAAACATGTTAATTATTACACTTATTATTGAGCTGAAGAACCACAGACTCCTTGTTTTAGTTAGAATAAAATGTTATCTATTTTCTTAAATTGCATGAGTGAGATTCAAAGTTTATTAATCATTCTAATACATTTCAATAGCATATAAGAAATACATTTTATAAAGAATTTTATGCATACCCCTTTTGATGCAGATGGAAAAAGGTTCACCAAAGCAGATAAATTGTAGATCACAGTATGGAACTCCCAAAACTGACTGACTGTCCCGCTAAAGGCCTCCTTGACGGACCTCCCGTACAGGTTTCCCGCATCGGTCTCGTTCCTTTCCCAGTCAAGTTTTTAAAGTTCAAAAGAATAATTCTCCAAAGAAAAACAGTCTATAGCAAATAGCAGCAGCTTCGTCCGCATCAACGCTCAGTGCTCCAAAAAAATATGCAGGAATGACGAACGCGCCTACTTAAGAGTAGGTCCTCTTATACCCTACTACTAGCTTACTAAACAAAAAGTTGCAATCTTTGGGGGCGAGAATCACGCTAATTGGTCCATTGGAGGGGTGGAAAGAATCACCTCATTGCCCTCCTTGTTCAAACCGGTTTTAGAATTGTTTAGAGGATTGTACTTTCTCACGACCTTTGGGTAAAAGCAGTCCCAATTGACAATCCACTAATGTTACATTTTTGATGGTCACAATTTGGTCAGTCCATTGTTACTTCATACTTCATGTGTTCCTCTTCTCACGGATACGTGCTGAGTCTTTCTTGGCACTCTCCTCATGTTAGGTCGTCATGACCTTGACACCTCTCACTCTGGGCTCGAGCTGCACCCACGTGGTGTACCTTCATCATTTTTCATCCGCTTAGAGGCCATCTTTGTTTCTGCGCATGACCTCATCTGCCTCGGCAGCCATTTTCGCAGCATGGCCTAACAGGCCCCAACGAACTATCATAAGAACAAACACAATCAAATTAAAATAAAGAAAATAAGCCTTTCTGTTTCCCACCCGTCATTCTAAGTGCCCATGTTAGGTGTTACCTAGCAGAAGCGACATTTAAAGCCATTTTACTTACCATCCTTATTCTTTGCCACAATACAACTTTACTACATAGTACAAATCATGCGATTTTGCTCTAATTAGTACGCAAATCACTATATTAATATTAGTTTACTTTACAATTGTAAATAAGTTAGTTTTGCACATAAACAGCAGTTACCATTTGTGTAAATGTTTATAAAAGGTGCAGATTGTTGGTTAATTTATCAAACAATTATTATCGTTAAATTATTATCCTTATTATGGGGGGTAAAAACTTATTTTATTTACCTTGCTCCATCAATTCCCCCTTTGGTGATTTTTAATATCACCACAAAAACCCATGTTACACAATTTTTCAGATAAATGTTTCTTGTCCACTTGCTTTTGTTAGTTCACACATCAGTGTCTTTCTCATCTTGTCTTTTTGTTCTTTTGTACATGTTTTCTTTTAGTTCTTCTAGCTCTATTTCTCCCATTTCACGTTCTCTTTCTTTATTTTTCTCATTTTCTCTTTTTATCTTATTTTGTCTTTTTCTCTTTTTAATACATACATAAGCTAATTTCACTGATAACACCACTAATATTATTACTGTTATTGATATTAAAACTTTCCCTATAAGAGAACCACCTATTTCTGTGAACCATTTCTGTATTGAGGAAAAACTCTTACCAAGTTTCTCCCAGGCACCTTCAACCTCCAGTGGAGCAATCTCTTTGTGCAAATCAGTAATATTCTTTATATACTTCTGTATATTTTCACTTTTATCTTGAATGTAAGTGCAACAATGTTGGACTTTCAGCATTCCACAGACTCCACCCTCTTTTGCCAAAAGAATGTCAAGGGCAAGTCGATTTTGCATCACCATAGCTCTCATGGCAACCATTTTGGTATTTACCATCAAGAACCCTCCAGCAGCATTCATTGATAAACGATCTACTACTGTGGACAGTTTCCGAATCTTAAATGCATTCAAAGATATACCCACTGCTGGTATCAATGCTCCAAAAATGTCACCTACTATTTCTGAAAAACTTTCCCTTTTCCTACGTGTTAATGTTTCACCCATTTCGTGTATTCCTTTTTCTCCTCTCTCCACATGAAATTTTTTTGGAAAGACCAGGCCTAAATAACATGACCCATACCAATGGTCCGGCAACCTGTAATAAGCTCTATTTCCGCAAATATAATAGATCCCTGGAAATATCGGATCTTTTCCTCCTTTAAATCCCCATCCTCCTAAAATGTTATAATTGTCTCGGCATTCACTGGAACCCACGAAATAGTTATCATATACAGTCTTCTGTCTATTAATACACAATTTTCCCTGTTGGGGCCCATCTAAATCCATTGCTGCATTTGTCTCTCTCTTATCATGATCTTTTTCTTCAAACGCCCAAAGTGGTGTTTTTGTCTCTTCTTCTATTACTTTTCTTTGAAACTTAACTCTTCTATTTTCTACCATCTCCAAGAAGACCTTTTCTTCTTTCTTTAGTTCACAGGTAAGATTGTGTCTAACTATATACTCTAATGTTAAATCTTTATTTTCTAAAAAAAATTCACCAAACATTTTTCCTTCCTTCACCTTGTTCAGTTCAGGGATTATAGGAACTTTCGCAAAAACCTTATTTATGTCAGTGTAATAATATTCTAATATACCTGTTTTATAAAATAAACTAGCTAGAACACTACATGTTATCCCATACGTCAAAGGAAGGTGATGATAGGTCACACCTTCGGTGACAGACGCAGGTAATTGCATACAAACATAATAATCTCTTACATCCATTGTTTCTACATACTCATATAATAATTTTGTGAAAACATTCTTAGAAAAATCAGTTATGGACCTATCCTTATGCAAATCAGTACTATCTATTAATGTTGCAGTGTTCTGTGTGTTAGCTTCTTTGTCCTTTTTCGTGTTATTCCCTAATATGGACGTTTCCTCTACAGCTAACCTAATTGGAATTGTGATTGCTAAAATAAGCCTATAAACATTAATAAACCTGTACAAAAGAGACACATTCTACACCATCTACGTAAAAATTCACATCTAGATTTTCTAGCCTCTGTGTCTACCATTCTGTTCTATTACTTAGCTATATATATATATATGTATAGAAAATGTGTCACCACACCTCAGAATGACTTTTCAGCCACTCTACCCTTTTACTTTGTCTCGTTTGGTGCTTTCTTCAGTTCTTTTCAGAACTCTTTCTTGTCTCATTTAGGTTTTGATGTCCAGTCTGGGTTTTTCTTTACCTTTTCAGACTTGTTGCACTTCACTTTCACCCATTGGTTTACAGCTTTCTTCTGGGCTCTCGTGAGTGTTATCTTCTTCTTTAATGTCAGTCAATGCAATGTATAGCCACTCAGGTGACTTATATTTCAAATTAGGTTTCTTCACTCTTTTCGTTTTCTGCAATTGTTTTCCACCTTGTTTTCCTTGTTCCTTTTGACTTGTTATCTCATTTACTTGTTCTGCATTATTTCTATTTAAGTTTATTATCTTGTATCTCAGTCTTTTGACTTCGTGGGGCCAATTGTCTCCTTTTCTTGGCCTTTTTGGTTCACTTTCCTTTTCCTCTCGTTCAGTTCTCCAAAAGTCCTTTTTCTTGGTCCTAGTCTCTGCTTTCTTTCTTCTTCACTTTCTTCTGATTCTGTTTCAGATCTCACTTCACTTCCTCTAACTTTGAACTTTATAATCTCACTTTCATTGTCTAGATCTGAACCTTCTTCTGTCTTTTCTGTTGGGTCGCTTGATTCTATCCCTCCTCGAGTTTCTTCCGAATTCTTGTTAATCTCTCTGTCTGTTTCTAAATTTCCCTGTTGTTCTTCTATTTGTTGGTCTGTCCCTATTGCTCCTCGGTGTTCTTCCGAATTTTCCTCTATCTCTCTATCCGAATCTAACCCTCCCTCAATTAACTCGACACTCTTTGAAGGAAATCTACCATAACTGGTACTTGGCTGATCATTGTCACTGTCTTTTGGTTCAGGTTCTTCGTTTATAATGTCAGTTCTCCATTTGTTCTTTTGTTTTTCATCACAATCAGACTGGTCTGTTTCAGATGCCGAACTGGTATCTGATATTTCCAGATGTCGACTTACAGGTCGAGCTTCCGGTTCTGGAACCTTGGTCACTTCAGGTTCTTCTTCTGTTGTCAAACTTGTACCTGGTTCTTCCAGATGTCGACTTACAGGTCGAGCTTCAGGATCTGGAACCCTGCTTCTTTCAACTTCTGCATCGGATGCTGAACTGGTATCAGATATCTCCAGATGTTGACATACAGGTCGAGCTTCAGGATCTGGAACTCTGATAGTGTAGCTGGCATGCACCCAGTTTTTCACTCCAGCACATTTGACAGCAGTTGTTGTCACCAGGATCACTTGACGTGGCTTATCCCAGCGAGGAACCAAACAGTTGCTTCTTGTGGGGACTTTTATGCAGACCCAGTCTCCTGGACTCAAATCATGAGCTGGTTTTCTTTCAAGAGTGGTCGCATCCGGTCCAACATGATGAAACACAGAATGTACCACATCAGCCAATCCTTTGCAATAGTCCAATACGAGATCATCAGTTATAGTCAGCAGTTTGTTGACAGGTACATGTGCTTGTCTCATTGCTCGTCCCATGATTATTTCATGAGGACTTAGACCTGTTTTTCGGTCAGGTATGCTTCTGATAGTCATCAGTACCAATGGTAGGGCATCAGGCCATTTGAGTCCTGTGGCTTGACACATTTTCCCTAACCTATTCTTTATTGTTCCATTCACTTGTTCTACTACTCCAGAAGCCTCTGGTCTGTAGGCACAGTGTAATTTCTGTTGTATGTCAAGAGCTTCACATATCAATTGGATTAATTCATTTTGAAAATGTGTTCCTCTATCTGTTTCAATCGTTACTGGAAAACCATATCTTGGAATGAATTCTCTCAGCAGGAGCTTAGCTACAGTAACTCCATCATTCCTTCTTGTCGGATAGGCTTCCACCCAACGAGAAAACAAACAAACGACCACCAAAACATATTTTAGTCTATTACTCGGGGGCATTTCAATAAAGTCTAACTGCATTTTAGTGAAAGGACCTCCTTCACGTCCTATTGTTCCAAGACTCACTACCGTTTTTCTTCCTGGATTTATCTGTTGGCATGTAAGACATCTTTGACAAAGACTCTCAGCTATAGCTCTGAATTTTGGATTATACCATGTTTGTCTGAAAAGTCGGATCATGGCATCCCTTCCAATATGAGCTTGTCCATGGTACATCTGTGCCATGTTAGAAATCATGCTATCTGGCATAACTGGTCTTTCATCTCTATAAACCCAAACGTCATCTTCCTCCCTTTTTCTGCATCCTGCTTTTATCCAACCATCTTTCTCCTCATCGTTTGCTTCTTCCTGTAATTGTCTTACCTCATCCCATGTTTCAACAATGTTAGCAAACAGCAAGGGACATGAAACATTCTCTTTTTCTCTCCTTCTATTTAGCGAAACCATATTTCTGGCACAATAATGGGCTATTTCATCAGCATACCTGTTACCCACAGTAATGTAATCCGTCTCATTTTTGTGTGCAGCGCACTTTACCACTGCGATCTGTTTAGGCAGCTGTATCGCCTCAAGCAATTTCTTCACAAACTCACCATTTCTAATTGGAGTTCCTGCAGACGTCAAAAAACCTCTCTGGGACCAGATCTGTCCAAAATCGTGGACCACTCCGAAGCCATACTGGCTATCCGTGATCACCGTAATTCGGACATTCTTTCCCAGTTTGCATGCCTGAATCAGAGCAATCAGTTCAGCTACTTGGGCTGAACGTATCCCTCTCAAACAAGATGCTTCCATTATTGCAGCTACTGTACACACAGCATACGCTGCACTCAAAACTCCTTCACTCGTCCTCAGACACGAACCATCCACGAACATCACATAATCTGATTCCTTTAAGGGCTCATCCTTTATATCTGGCCTAGGCTTCGTGCAGAATTCAAGTACGTCCAGGCATTTATGATCGACTTCATCTTTGTCTCCTGCACTCTCTTCATCTGGTAGTGATGTTGAAGGATTCACACTTGTGCATCTATCAATGGTTACATTGTCTGCACTCAAAATCACTTTTTCATACCTAGTCAGCCGACTATGTGTCATGAATTGGGTTTTGGTTCTTGTCAGAAGAATTTCAACAGCATGTGGAACATATACTCTCAGTGGATATCCCATCACAATGCCTTCACTCTGTTCCAGACTCACACAAGTAGCAGCTACTGCTTTCAGACAACCAGGCAATGCTTTTGCTACTGGGTCTAAAACAGCTGAAAAATATGCAATAGGTCTTTTCATCTTTCCATGTCTTTGCACTAAAACTGAAAGTGCACATCCATCTCTCTCACTACAAAACAGCTCAAATTCTTTTTCATAATCAGGCATTCCCAATGCTGGTGCTTCACACAACCTTGTTTTTAGTTCCCTGAAGGCTTTCATTTCTTCCTCATTCAATTCAAACGGATCTTTGACATCCTTTTTTGTCAATCGCTGTAAAGGTTTTGCAATCAATGAAAATCCACTTATCCATTGTCGACAATACCCAACCATTCCAAGGAACATTCTCACCTCTCTCTGTGTCATTGGAGCGCTCATTCCTCGGATTATTTTAATTCTTTCTGTTGTTACCTTTCGCATCCCTTTTTCAATCTTATGACCTAGGTATTGTACTTCCTGTTGACAAAATTGCAGTTTTGACGGAGATACTTTGTGCCCTCCTTTGGCTAAGTGGTTCAATAAAGCAATTGTGTCGGTAACACATGCTTCTTTGGTCTTTGATGCCACCAACAGGTCATCAATGTACTGAACCATCACAGATTTTTCAGGCATTCTTAAATCTTCTAATGATTTCTTTAGGATCTGATTCAAGATTGAGGGGTTTTCCGTATACCCTTGAGGAATTCGGCACCATGCCAAAATACGCTCTCCGAACCGGAATGCAAATAATGGCTGGCTATCTGGATGTAATGGAATAGAGAAAAATGCATGGCACAAATCAATAACTGTGTACCATTCTGCATCATGTGGAATCTGATACAGTATTACAGCAGGGTTTGGCACAATTGGACAACAAGGAATAACGATTTTATATATTTTTCGTAAATCTTGCACTATCCTATATGTCCCATTCGGCTTTTTCAATCCCATTATAGGTGAATTACATGGACTACTCATTATTTCTTTCAAAATTCCCTGTTCAATCATTTTATTAACTACGGGTGTTATTCCTTCAATAATTTCTGGCGTTAATTTGTACTGTGGAGTATTTGGGTAATTTGTTCCTTCTCTTACAGTGATTTTTACAGGGTCTACTCCTCTCATTAACCCAATGTCTTCGCCTGTGAAATCCCATACATCAGATCTGACTGTTTCTTTTAATTCAATTGGGATTTTCTCTACATCAAACACAGGAAACATGTCATTTACTCCTGGTTCTAGTTCTGCCATTGTCATTTTATACAGAACATCTTCATCTGGTGTCTGGAAAGCAATACCATCGGGGTGCAATAGATGGTACAATTCATTTTACAAAGCAGATCGCGTCCTAGTATGTTTACAGGACTGCAATCACATACCACAAACCGGTGCATCTCATAAATGGTCCAACTTTCACCTCTACTGGTTTGGTAAGAGGCGCTTTAATCTGCTGGTTTGAAACACCTACAACTTGGATATATTCTCCTGAGAGAGGAAGGTTTGGAATTTCCACTGATCTAACAGTAGAACGGGTAGCTCCAGTGTCCACAAGGAATGTAACATTTACACCATTCACTTCTCCATGGACCTGACTGATCTACCTCTAGAGTTGCGCTAAGCACGCACTCTTCCTCTTCTCCTAGGCACTGTCATAAACTTTCATCCGATTCATTTCCATCCTGCCGTAACCAATACTGCGATATTGTAGCTGCGCGCGGCAATTTTGTTACCTGCTCTCCTCCGTAGAATCCTGTCTCTGCACTGTATCTCTGGGGGTTTACACTCTTGGGAAGAGGTGGTTGTGGCACCTGACTCTGTTGAGTAACTACCTGCGATTGTTGCAGCTGTTGGTAACTCACCTCACTCTGCACCTGTGGATTTAGTGATTGATTTTCCATATTAGCTTTCGGAGGAAATTTACACTCGTTTCTCCAATGCCCTAATTTTCCGCAATTGTGACAGGGCCATTTCTTTTTAGCTTCTTCTATACTCATTTGACCTTTTCCCTTACCTATATTTGGTTTAGATTTAACCTGTCCTGCATCACCAGTTTGATTATTCATTTGAGCTTCTTGTTTTTCTGCAACCTTTACTTGTGCCCACATCGCTTTTTCTTTTAGTTTACGTTGTCTACACTCAATGTCATCACTACAATATTTGGCATACCTCATCTACAGTGCTATTCTGCCAGCACAACATGTGTTGCTTAATCATTTCACTTATCTCGGGCTTCAATCCATATACAAATCTATATACAAAATGACTCATGTCCTTTTCACTTAAAGTCTCATAACCGCTATACTGTTTGAAAACCAAAAGTAGCCTTTCGTAGTAGGCATGTACAGATTCCTTACTCTCCTGTGTTGTTCTATCAATCTTTACCCAATCTGTTTCTTTTGGTGGAATTTTGTTTTTCAAAAACGTAATAACCTGGTCATATTTTCTCATTACTTCTGGACCTGTCGCTCCAGTTTTTGCATCTCTAGGATATTCTTCTGTTGGCCAATCAATGGTAATCTTACATTCTGTCCATAAATCTGCTGGTACTACAATGTCAAACAATCCATCCAAATCTACCCACAACACTTTTGAAACTTTGACAAACCTTTCCACTTGTCTATACCACTCTACAGGTTTTCCTCTCAATTTCGGAAATCATTTGTAAATGACAATATATCTTGTCTGGACCATGGGACATGTACATAGCTACCTCCTGGAGTTTCTCTCATTGGATACTCCTGTACGATTGATTCCCTTTCTTTCACCGTAAAAGCCAAAGACGCTTTGTCGGTTGTTCCCTCCTTTCTTTTGGTCCACCTGCTCCTCCATATGTCCACATCTCCCCATTTTCTCAACAAAACAATCAGTTCTTTTATCTGGGTTAATCGTCCTGATGTGTTCAGATTTTCTATATCTTTTTCACAAAAATCTACCCTATATGGTTTCTGCAAACTTCTGACTTTCCCAAATTCTACTCCTAGTTCATTCGCTGTCTCTTCCAACTTTTCATGTAAATTTCTAGCTCTCCAAGTAATACTCTTACACAAAAACATGATCTCTTCATCCTGATATGATTTCAATTTTTCTGTACCAATAGTCCCTAAAATCAACTCCTCCATGTCTATCTTTAGTCTGATTACATCCAATGGTTGTGGTTCTGCATCTTTCTTTTGTAAATTTCTCATCCACTCATTTAATTCTTCTGGAGATGGACCTACAGGTGTACTATTTAATTCTATCCAATTTTTGTTTCTCTCTGGGGTTTCAGATGCTGACTCAGTTCCCATAGGAATCCTTTTTATCTCACTCTCATTTACTGTCATGTTAGTAGGCGGACTCGGTCTATATGAGCTGACCAAATCTTTTGTCTCTCTAGTGTCTGTAATTATCCCTTCTCTCATTCTTTGCATATTCGAGTTCATTGGGATGGTTAAGGAATGCTCATCTATTCTTTGGTTTTCAAATACTGGTATTACTGGTCCTATTGTCACTGGTACAGTTACAGCTTCCATGTTCATTGTTAACTCTCTTATTTTCTCAGTCAATTCTCTTGTGGTTCTTGCTAACTCAGCTGTATTACCACTGTCAGACTTCTCATTTTGTGGAGTTTCTAAATGTTCATTTGACCTATTTATATCATATCTTCGTTCTGGGCTTTTATTCCTCCCAGTTTCCATTGGTGGTGCATTGGGTGTCACCACCGCAGAATTCTGTTGATATGGAGGTGGTTTTCTGTTTAAAATGTCTTCCAGCAATTCATCCTCTGTTTCGCTACCTCCATACCCATACCACTCTGTAGCCGTATGTTTCTTTTTCTCTGTACACTTCCTTCCTGCAACCTCTTCAACTGTTATGGCTGGAAACAAACCATCTGTCATATTAGCATATCTCCATCGCCTCATTCTGTCTTCATGATTCACTCCCCATACTCTTCCATGAACTAAACTATAATTCTTTGCACCTCTGTGTCTTTCTCTTTCATACATCTCATCTTCCCATTCACCTAGCGCTTCAAACTGTGTCGGTCTAGGTCTTGGCTCAAGTTTCATCATTTTCTCTCTCAAATTCGAAGTACAGCTGTGCTAAATGAACCATTTTCTGGAAAAGCCAATACTCCATCATGAGTATATTTTGTCCAATTCTCTAACCAAATGCAAGTATGATAACCATATTTCAGCATCATCTGAGAAGCTGGCGTTTTCGGCGGAGGAATTACTTGTCCTTCCCTAGTCACTACCTTTTTGTCTTTCTTGAAAAAGTTTCTAACCTTCGCCATCCATGACGGTTTCTCTCTACAATACTCATAATAAGCCATATTTCAAGATTCTTTCTTTTCGACAAACTCACAACTCTGTTCTGTTTATTGTGAGCTATTCGGACCTATCTCAGCGCGTCTCACACCAACGCACCAAAACGAAGACTCTACGTCACTCTCTACGAACCTATCCCAGCGCGTCTCACACCAACGCACCAATCAGGACACTCTTCGTTTTCCCACCACTGGCCAATCCCAGCGCGGTCTTTGTCAACGTCAGTTCTACTCCTGACCCCTCCTTTACAAAATTTATCGCCAGTTTTTTCTTGACTGATCTTCTTAGTTACAACATAAAACACATTTCCATTGTCTGTTTTCGCTAAACAAAAGAGATAGTTTATTCTATCTTGCAAGAATACTGTTTCGTTCGATAAGTGTAGCACTTCCCTCTACCTTACCCTTCTTTCAAGCAAGGGGTAAACCCGTTTCTCTGGGGATAAAACACATGTGGAGATTACACTGCTCCTGAGAATTAAGGCCAGAGTTTCACAAGAAAACCGGTTGCTATTTCACTCGTTCGTATTTTCATACATGAAAAGTCCCTATCATAACACAACCTGTGTTATCACCAATTTGAAAATCAGACAATGCACTATTCCATGTGACTTCTCTTGCCAACGTGTCCACTTCCTACTTTCCGGAAGCTTCAAAATTTCCGACTTGCATATAACATGATACAATTCAACACGAAGTGTTAAACATGAATAATCAATAATCAATAACCAATAATCACCAAACTAATCTATAGTAACCATAACTCTGCTACCAAGAAATCTGATCCAGCGCGGCTAATATAAATTTCTCCTTTGGACACGAATCCAGGTAAAATCATTCACATCTACCTTACCATATGTCGGTGGGGCCCATAACACCGCATATCATACATTCATTCATTCCCTGAATTCCTCACCAAGGAGAAAAATGAGTTTGCTGGATGAACGGGATACCTTGTTAAAACATCGTTACATATATTAACCTTAACCCTGTCGGTTTTTAAACATCAAGGTATTCCGCTCTTTGGTCGATTAACCAACTAGTAGAATAAGTTGATGGTGATTAAGACCAGCTCAATCACATTTAAAACCTGATAATTATTACACTTATTATTGAGCTGAAGAACCACAGACTCCTTGTTTTAGTTAGAATAAAATGTTATCTGTTTTCTTAAATTGCATGAGTGAGATTCAAAGTTTATTAATCATTCTAATACATTTCAATAGCATATAAGAAATACATTTTATAAAGAATTTTATGCATACCCCGTTTGATGCAGATGGAAAAAGGTTCACCAAAGCAGATAAATTGTAGATCACAGTATGGAACTCCCAAAACTGACTGACTGTCCCACTAAAGGCCTCCTCGACGGACCTCCCATACAGGTTTCCTGCATCGGTCTCGTTCCTTTCCCAGTCAAGTTTTTAAAGTTCAAAAGAATAATTATCCAAAGAAAAACTGTCTATAGCAAATAGCAGCAGCTTCGTCCGCATCAACGCTCAGTGCTCCAAAAAAATATGCAGGAATGACGAACGCGCCTACTTAAGAGTAGGTCCTCTTATACCCTACTACTAGCTTACTAAACAAAAAGTTGCAATCTTTGGGGGCGAGAATCACGCTAATTGGTCCATTGGAGGGGTGGCAAGAATCACCTCATTGCCCTCCTTGTTCAAACCGGTTTTAGAATTGTTTAGAGGATTGTACTTTCTCACGACCTTTGGGTAAAAGCAGTCCCAATTGACAATCCACTAATGTTACATTTTTGATGGTCACAATTTGGTCAGTCCATTGTTACTTCATACTTCATGTGTTCCTCTTCTCACGGATACGTGCTGAGTCTTTCTTGGCACTCTCCTCATGTTAGGTCATCATGACCTTGACACCTCTCACTCTGGGCTCGAGCTGCACCCACGTGGTGTAGCTTCATCATTTTTCTTCCGCTTAGAGGCCATCTTTGTTTCTGCGCATGACCTCATCTGCCTCGGCAGCCATTTTCGCAGCATGGCCTAACAGGCCTGAACGAACTATCATAAGAACAAACACAATCAAATTAAAATAAAGAAAATAAGCCTTTCTGTTTCCCACCCGTCATTCTAAGTACCCAAGTTAGGTGTTACCTAGCAGAAGCGACATTTAAAGCCATTTTACTTACCATCCTTATTCTTTGCCACAATACAACTTTACTACATAGCACAAATAATGCGATTTTGCTCTAATTAGTACGCAAATCACTATAATAATATTAGTTTACTTTACAATTGTAAATAAGTTAGTTTTGCACATAAACAGCAGTTACCATTTGTGTAAATGTTTATAAAAGGTGCAGATTGTTGGTTAATTTATCAAACAATTATTATCGTTAAATTATTATCCTTATTATGGGGGGTAAAAACTTATTTTATTTACCTTGCTCCATCACTTGCAACAAATGTATGTATGAAATATGAGGTGTGTTTCTTTAAATTTCTTAAACGTCAACATTACAGTCATATGCATTGCACATTGATATGCTATTGCTTGTAAGAGAGATTTATAAACGCACGAGTCCTGTTCATATGTTAACAGACAAGTCAATAGGTAACAGGTAATAGTGTAGTTTATTGTTGATTGCGTCCATGAAGGTGGTGATTTTGTTTGTCATCAAGCAGCAGCGGCAGGACTTAGAAGATCGGATCTATGGCAGAACAGGAATTGTGTACGTGAGAAAAGGTGAGTTTCTGCCTTGTATCCCTTCCATTCTGCCAAATCAGGTGTGGAAATGTTACCCCCACAGTCATGTCAGCGGGAAGGTACATTGTGATTGGCCCAGTGGGGAAACTGGCGGTCCTCCCTCCGACAGCCTCATTTGCCTATCCCACCATTGACGCGGTCAAGATTTCCTGGCAGTGACAGCAGGATTGTGGCGGTCTTCGTCTTTGGACCTGCTAAGATCTAAATAGAGAGTGCGGAACGCCAAGCTGGGGGGCAGGTAGGCCACAGAAAAAGCCACAGCGGGACTCCATCCACCAATATCTAAATAAAACCATTTGCTATTTGGTGCAAACTCTATCTCTCTATGCATATAAACAATTAAGATGGTGGTTGTCCTTCGCTTTACCTATATTTTTTATTTCCCTTTACCCACTGCACAGCGTCTCCATATTGATCAGCAGATCTAGGATTATGTTAGAAAAACGCCAATGCCAAACTGTAAGGAACACAACTGCATGCATTGACAACTGCAGGAGGTGTGTGACATCCAAAAATTGAAATGTATCATATTGCCAACACATATCTCACACTGATTTGAAAACCCCCTTATTGGATTTTCTTAGAGAACCACTTACAGAGTGGGTGTAAATGGCCCTCGATCATTTACCGGAAATACATCTCTACAGAAGCCACAAAGCCATATACTAAAATGCCTTCTTGCATTTACAAGCAACCATCTGGAATAATTCTAAAATCTGACAGCCCAGTGAGGTAATTAATTGTCTACTTTGGGTACAGAAAGGCAATCTCTGTCTTGCACATGTCTTGCTGGATGGGGTATTTAAACCTTTTGCTGACTTGTGTGCATAATTTCACCTAGAATGTACTCAGTCCCAGTGTTATTAGCAGCTCAAAATTTACCTCAGTAGAAAACTGAGTGGTCTTTCCGCTACAGTTGATAAATCCATTTTTCATGACTATTTGGACAAACAGAACATTTATAAAAACTGGTTGCTAGTCTACATGTATCAATGCTTGATGTACTGTACTTAAAATCTACTTTGACTCTCCTGTACAGGAGATAGCAGCTGCAGCTACAAAAAACAGCATTTTGGAGCATTTACAGTAGTGCTACAGTAGAACTACTTACTGCGAAATGCTATTCACAAGTCTGTGGGCCTGATTCACAAAGGTAAACTTAGTCTAAAAGTCTAAGTTTAGACCTGACGTCTAGGTTTAGTCCTAAAGTCTAACTTTACTACTACTAAAGTTAGAATTTTGGTCTATGTTTAGACCAAATGTCTAACTTAGACCAAAAGTCTAACTTTACTACTACTAAAGTTAGACTTTTGGTCTAAGTTTAGACCAAAAGTCTAACTTAGACCAAAAGTCTCATTTCACTACTACTAAAGTTAGACTTTTGGTCTAAGTTCAGACCAAAAGTCTAACTTAGAACAAAACTCTAACTTCACTACTACTAAAGTTAGACTTTTGGTCTAAGTTTAGACCAAAAGTCTAACTTTAGTAGTAGTAAAGTTAGACTTTTGGTTTAAGTTAGACTTTTGGTCTTAACTTAGACCAAAAGTCTAACTTTACTAGTAGTAAAATTAGACTTTTGGTCTAAACTTAGACTTTAGGTCTAAACTTAGAATTTTGGTCTAAGTTTACATTTGTGAATCAGGCCGTATGAGTGTAAATTGCCCCTCCACCTCTACCCTCTTTTTCATGGGGAAATCCTCACACATGTATGTTTACTACTTAGAAAGAAATGTGGGATGGAACAGGGGGAGTGATTAGAAAAGGAGCATACTTACTACTAAATTGGAATGGTTTAGCAAGGAGTATAGAGGGGTTTAGGAAGTGTTGCGCCCACAAAAGAGAAGCCCATTCAAATCCACCCACAAGAGTCACCTCATAAGCTATTCACAAACTGCACTTCTAAAGTAACTACAATCAAAAATGACCCAAAATAGTAGTAAATGTAGTCCAGCTCAGAGCTGCAGTAAGTCCAGCACCACACATGGCCAACCACTGGTACTACAACACTGTCCTACATGGATGAGACATAAACCAAAAACTCAGAGGAAATAATGTTAAACTAAATTAAATTAAATTATTTTAACTAGTTAAAAATACATATATTTAATTTTATGTTTAAAAAAGTCTAGAAATAAAATATATTTATCATTTTATTTCAAAAATTGCTAAACTTTTTAAATTTAAACATTCATGTAACATCAACATGTAACATCCCGGACGGGAGACACGTGCTAGTCATTATCATGACTTTTTTAAATATCCAGAGGTCGAGATCTGGAAGTCAACTACGGCGAGCAACACCATACCACGTCTTGAGAAAATAATGGCCACTCATGACCTCCTGAAAGAACTGCGCACCGACAATGGTCCTCCCTTCTCCAGCCATGAAGTTGCATCACGTCACATACATCTTAATGTATATAGATACTCTGGATTAATACATGGGTCGTAGTACACTTTGATTGCACATTTCAAGATGACCCCCATAATACTGTGGGGAGTAAGTCTGTTGTTTATGTCGAACCGCTTTGAAAGCACACACGCGCTAACAGTCTGGGAGTTATCATCGGGAGACACTTGTTTGAGGTTTCTCGCCGACGGCCGCTAAGTAAATAAGGCATGGAACTTTTTCGATTGGAGAGGCTATATGCATGTACATAGAGCGTTTTGACTCTTGAGAATATGGCGGTTGATTGAAATGTACCATTGCAATGTTGTAATACCTTATTAACTGTTTGATAAAGACCACGCATGTGCATGGAAAGTTTTGGCTATATGCATGTACATAGAGCGCTTTGACTCTTGAGAATATGACGGTTTATTTAACCGTATCATTGCAGTGTTGTAATACTTTAATTACTGTTTGATAAAAACCACGCATGTGCATGGAAAGTTTTGGCTCATTGACAAATCACGGGTGATTTAAACGTATTATTGAGCAATATGTTCGCCAACCGATGTCTATTTTTTCACCAAGCATGACAGTTACAGGGTGGTATCGGCATGATACGTCGTAATAGAAGACTTGCTACGGAGCCCACTGATATATACACAATTGTGATTGATAGTGCATTGTAGTATCGTGACCTGCACACGGGTCACGGGGAAAACCCTGGGGTTGCGGTCGGGGCGTCAACCGTCTTCTAGGGCCCCAGAGCGGGGGACAGGCCTAACTAGACGGCGGACCGTTAATAAGGGGACACACACACTTGGATGCTCAGTTCACGCCGTCAGCCACGTGCGCTGACGTCGTCCTTTATTTTATACCCCCTGGCCCGAGCCCGGCCCAGGGAGTTGCATTTGCAACAATGTAATGCAGTGGCCGGGTGGCTCACTACATCCCAACCAACCCACGGAACTTGGGCAAACAACAACCACTGGAACTCGCACAGAACATATGATAACATTAGCATCCTAATCAAGTGTTCGCCAAGGGTCGACCCCTCCCTCAGGCTTCCTAACACAAAAAGTCTTGCAGCCTCGAACTAGGCTCAGGATTACTTCTTAGTCGATAATGTTGGCTTCCCCGGACACTTCCTCCGACACCGTCTCGTGGCTCGGCAAGCCCCGTGCTTCTCTCCGCTTGCTCCTCTGAATTCTCCTCGTGTCCGCTGATGGGCATTTCCTCGACTCGGGGGTTCTCTTCCCCTGGTGCCTCCTCAGCTTCACTCCCCTCAGTGAACTCGGATTCCATCCGTCCCTCCTCCGGATTTGGGGCTTTTCTGAACCACGACACATTGCGGGCTATCAAATGTCTTCCCCTTCTTGCTGTGATCATGGTCCCTTTGACCTGCACCACCTGCCACAGTTCCCTTTCAAACGGGGTCCGAAACTTTGATCCCGGATGTCGGTCCTTCACCACGACATAGTCTCCCAGGTTCAGAGCTACTTGGTGGCCCCCCTTTTTCCGGCTGGCCCTCTCGTTGTTATGTTGACGACGGGCCTGAGACTGTCTGGCATCTAGCACTGCCGGGGTTCTCTGGTCGCTGGTAGGGATATCATCCCGCACCGCCCGTCTCATGAGTAAATCACTGGGCGCACACCGGGTGGTGCAGTGGGGTGTGTGTCGGTAAGCTCGGAGGAACTAGTGCAGACACGTTTCCAGGTGGCCCCCTTGATCCACCGCTATCCTCAACGCTTTATTCAGAGTCCTCATAAATCTTTCTACATCCCCATTGGCTTGGGGCCACTGGGGGGTTATCCGACGGTGCTTAATGCCGTGCTGGCTCAGATATTCCTTAAAGTCTTGGCCCTGAAACGGTGGCCCGTTATCTGTTCGTATTTCCTCCGGCATCCCCAGGAGTGCGAATACCTTCTCCAATACTGGACAGATGTGGTCAAACGCTGTTGAGGCGACTACCTCCACCACAGGGAACTTGGAGTGACTATCAACCAACACTACTGTGTGTCGTCCGTCGGGAAAACTGCCAAAATCCAAACTCACTTGAGCCCACGGTGTCCGGCTCGGCCCTTCTGTAATGATCGGCGCTGCCGGCGGGTCAGCTCCCGTTATCAAGCAGGCATGGCATCCTCGCACCTTCTGCTCCACTAGCCGGTCCATTCCGGGAAACCACACCTTTGATCTTAAACGAGCTTTTGTTTTCTCTACCCCTTGGTGACCTTGGTGGGCGAGATCTATGGTTCTCCTCCGCAGGGCTGCTGGTATCACGAGCCGGGTGCCTCTGATGATTATGCCGTTTTCAGCTTCGCTTAGTTCCTCGCGGCACCTCCACAGGCTCTCCCAATACTCTCTTTCATCTTCGGTCCGCTGGTCCTTTCCTTGCAGAAACCACTTCGACTGGTTGCCTCGGAGTGTTCGCTGCACTGCTTGTAAGCACGCATCCTGTCTTGTAGCCTCCTGAATCTCCTCCAACGACAGCGCCTGGGGGCACGCATCCTCTACAACCTGCCGCACAAAAGACTCCGTTCCGTCGCCCACCTCCCCCGTGTCCCCGGCTTGCAGGGCGATGGGGTGTCTCGACAGGTAGTCTGCCGGGTTGGAGGCCCCCGGGCGATACACTACCTCAAACTTATAGTGCTGTATTTGGACTGCCCAGCGTTCAATCCGCGGGGTCCATTCTGGGCCGTACCGCTGAAGAGTGGCACTAGCGGCTTGTGGTCGGTGACCACCGTGAAAGTGTGCCCGCACAGATAGATGTCAAAATGCTGGCACGCCCAGCGAATAGCCAACGCCTCCCGCTCAACTTAAGTGTATCTCGTCTCCACCGCAGTGAGCGCTCGGCTGGCATAGGCGATTGGCACCCACTCGTCCTGCTTGGTCTTTTGGAGTAACACCGCTCCCAGCCCCACGGGACTTGCATCAACAATTAGCTCCGTTGCTGTTCCTGGCCGAACATATGCCACAGTCGCCCCTTTTAGCAACGCGTTCTTGATGCTGTTGAACGCCTGCGCTTCTTCGTCAGTCCACTGCCATGGCACATCCTTCTTCGTCAGTCTCCTGAGTGGTTCGGAAAGTGTCGCCAAGTGGGGGATGAAACGGCTGCAATAATTCGCCATGCCCAGAAAGCTCCGTACTGCTGCCTGCGTCTGAGGTATAGCCACCGCCCTGATGGCTTCCACCTTTGCAGGGTCGACTTGCAGGCCTTTCTCGGAAAAACGGTACCCAAAGAATTCCACCTCTTTGGCATAGAAGTCACACTTGGCTCGGTGTAATGTCAATCCTTGTTCAGCTAGTCTCCGGAGGGTTGCTTTAAGCCGTGCATGGTGTTCTTCCAGGGATTTCGAGAAGATGAGGATGTCATCACTTACGTTGATCACGCCCACCAATCCCGATTGTGCCTCTCGCACCGCGTCCTGGAATACCTCCGCCGCCGACGATACGCCAAAACTCAGCCTCTTGAATCGGCGTAGCCCTACATGTGTCGAGAATGATGTAATGTACCGACTTTTCTCGGCCAACATTAGCTGATGGTACCCTGAATTGAGGTCCACTTTGGAGAACCATTGCGCCCCGTTAATGTCTGTCACAATTTCGTCGATGGTGGGGGTGATGTGTCTTTCCCTTCGTATTGCTTTGTTCAGCAGCCGCATGTCCACACATAGCCTGATGGCGCCCGGTTGCTTGGGTTTCGGCGCTATCACTAGGGGAGACACCTACGGCGTCGGCCCTGACACTTTCTCGATTACCCCCTCTTTCTCGAGCCGCTCCAGTTCGGCCTCCACCAACGGCCTGAGGTGAAACGGTACTCTTCGATGTCGGAGGGCAATTGGCTGGACGGTTTCGTCGATGTGGAGTTGAACTTCGACTCCCTTTAAACATCCTAGCCCCCGAAACAGTTCCGGAAACTCCGCCAACACCTTGTCTGCTTGCGACTGGTTAATGTGTCTGGCAAACATTACCAACCCCAGATCTTCCGCTGTGTGGCAACTTAGCAAGGACCCAGCCCGGTCACATGTGACGTAAAATCTCGTGGGCGTAGCTCTGTCTTTGTGCCTGACTTCCACGTCCATTACTCCTTGGAGTGGAATCGGCGTGTGCCCCCCATAAGTGAGAATTTTGGCCGTCGTAGGCATCAGTCTCGGCTGCGCCGTAGTTCACTGTACTGCGCCGCATCCAGTAAGTTTACTGACGCCCCCGTATCGATGAGCGTCTGAACACAGTTGTCACCAATCCACACTTGGCATAGCGGGGGAGGTCTCTTGGTGGTGTTGGCTCCTCTTATGTTCGAGACCACGAACACATTGTCCTCGTCATCGTCCTCCACCACATCTAGCTTCTGGCACCTCCTATCCAGCTCTTCCACCTCCTGGGCTGCTTTGGCGCTCCTCTGGAACTTGTCGCCTCTTGGCCTGTACGAGCCGGATTTGTCTGCGCCCTGGCACACCTTCGCGAAATGGCCATACTTGTTACATTTCAGGCACTGTCTTCCTTGTGCTGGGCAGCCTCTCTGGGAATGCGTGGCCAACCCACAGTTCCGGCACCCTTGCTTAGGCCGCCGCTCCTCCTGAGTGGCGTAATTACTCGCCCCTCGGCTGTGTGTCTTCCGGATGGCATCCACCCTCTCCTCCTTGATGGGTGTGGGATACAACGGCTGTGCGTTCGCCGGTTTCTTGGCCAGGGCCATCTCCATCTCTCCAGCCCGGACGTCCGCCAGCTCATGCGATCTCCCCAGGACAAGTATATCGTCCAACGATATTCCGGGTTGTCTCAGGATCAGTTTGCGCAGTTCTAATGACTTGCACCCCACGATGAGCTGTGCCCTTGTCTCGAACTGCCGATCCACCCCGACGCACGTGCTCACTAGCTTCCGCAGGCGTGCGAAGAACATGTCGATTGATTCGTCCTCTTTCTGCTTGGCCTGTCGGAGCTTAAAGTGTTCGAAATCCGGATTGACCTGCGGGTCAAAGTGGCGGTTCAGGGCTCTCACCGCCTTGTCATAGTCGTTGCCGTCTCCTGTATCCGGCAAGTCTTGGAACAGGTCATAAAGTTCATCACCTCCCATTAAGAGCATGGTGGAACGTTTCACGGCGTTGTCCGTCTCCCTGGTGGCCACAAAATAATTTTCCAATTGGCCCAACCACTTCCGCCATTGCGGGGCCGCCATCGCCGGGTCCGCCAGCTGGCTGAACTCTGGGAGGGCCTTCACTGCCATGCGCCCTGGTCTCACCACTGCCGCTCCTGCGTCCGGAGGCGCCGCGGCCGCCTGCTGTGTCGTCATGCTAAGGCTGCCTCCCACCTGCCTAGGATATCCGGCTCACTTGGGTGCACTTTTGCTGTCCGCCACCCTGTAGAGGACACCACACCCTCAGGCTAGAGGAGATGGGTGCTGCCGGCCCGAGTGTTGCCAGCCCCGTGCCCAGTACTTCCACTATGCAGGCTACCCCCTTGTTGTGCAATCACTCCTGCCTGACCAGGATGATGACTGGGGCCCAGCGCTCTGCCAGCGCCGACGAGTCCACGCCTGCACTGTCACCGCAGCCTCAGATTCCTTCGTGCAATCGTTCTGCACGCACCAGGCCCCCTCACTGGGCCTCCCCGCACAGCCCGGACAGCCACGCCCTCCACAGGCGTCTCGGCGCTGCTTCCTGCCAGCTGCACTCGCACGCGGACACTCCTGCCGCCTCCGCGGCTGTCACAGAGACGCGCTACTGCGGGACGCACCCGCGGCCTTCAGGGACGCCTCGCGCCCTCACTGCCCCCTTTCGCCGGCACCTTACCGCATCCTCCGATGCCAACGGGCATCCGATCGTCCCGCGACGCCAAGAGCGCAGCGGCAGCCGCCACCTACAGCCGCGCTTCACAGCGGCCGCCACCAGTGCTGCCGCGCGTCCCTCTCGGTCGGCGCTGGTGCTCGCGCAGATCCGGACCCCTCGTCACCAGTGTAGTATCATGACCTGCACACGGGTCACGGGGAAAACCCTGGGGTTGCGGTCAGGGCGTCAACCGTCTTCTAGGGCCCCAGAGCGGGGGATAGGCCTAACTAGACGGCGGAGCGTTAATAAGGGGACACACACACTTGGATGCTCAGTTCACGCCGTCAGCCACGTGCGCTGACGTCGTCCTTTATTTTATACCCCCTGGCCCGAGCCCGGCCCAGAGAGTTGCATTTGCAACAATGTAATGCAGTGGCCGGGTGGCTCACTACATGCATGAGCAACAGCAACACTCTCATTAGGATAAAGGTTTATTCTGGCTGATTTGTGATCGAATTGTTTGGCATGAACTAAGGGGAATTGTTTTATTTATTTATTATTATATATATACAGATTCACTGTAGCATGCAGTTGAGTTTTGATTAGACGCACTCTATCATGTCATACTCAGTTTATGTGGTTACCTCACCCGGCTGTGTTGGGAAACTAGGTATGATATGGAGATTTGTTTCCTCATGGATTATTGTATATCTTTACAGAATTGCTATCCCCTGACAAAGGGTCTCAGCCCGAAATACATCGGGATGAAATTATGCAATTTAACTGCCTTGGTTATAATGCAACGTGTTTGTGAAGATCATGATTTATGGAAAGAATTCGATAATTGATAAAGTGGATAAAGATGAATGATGCCTTGCTACAATAAATACATCGTATTTAAACTTATTTCAAGCTGAATTATTTTTCAACAACCCCTAGAAATAGGGGCTAACGCAGTGCTAAAGGGGACGAACCCTAACTGGGGATGCAGCGATTGGATTAATATGATGTAGAACATGAGGAATGTTTTTCTGATCTCTCTCTCTCTCTCTTTCTCTCTTTTTTTCATTGATCTCGTTACTGTTATGCCATGCGATGATGCTTTGATGTTTTGGTAATTGTTATTTTTTATTCAAAACAAAAGAGGAATGTTATGTTTTGGTGGGTTTCCGTTTGTCCCACTCGGCTATGACCTGAGGGGTGTGTCACTGTCGGCACCCGTGAGTTGTAACATGGTGGTAGAGACCATGTAAAGGAGGGGCCGGAAAGGAGGAGAGAAAATAAAAGGTACCGGAACCCGAGCCTCGTGGTTCAGTACCATACAAATGTACTACTTGTATGCGTCCTACTTAGCAAGCTACTTCGGGGCACAGGCCCAGTAACCAGTTTCACTTGCTTCGGTTCTCCTGGTTGGAGAACCCAACAGCGCTTTGTAATCATCTTTGGAAAAACTGGGACTAGAAATGTTAATTACGAGGCTCTTATTTGTACTTCATATCAATGTACGTGTTGTGGCCACTCCTTGTTCTTTTGTGCTGTTTGATTGAGTGTCAAAAACGTAGGAACTGTTAGTAGTATTGTTAATTGCTGTATTTGAGTTGTCACATACATCATTATCATTCGTGGGTGTAGTTGTGACTGCATGTATAGTTGGTAAACCTAGCTACTGTATTCTATTAGTGTTCTTTTCTTCAGCAACATATAATCACTCTGCTCTATGCAGTATACTTTTCTCTGACCCACTGGTGTCAACTGTTGCCAATGTTTCCTGATTAAATGCTCTTCTTTAGCATAGGTATCTGCCCAGGACTGCACCTCACTATTTTTTATAATAATGAGGGTCTCTGTGGAATTTATTGATCTTGTGCTATTTCATTTCTTTAGTGTATTTTTCAATTTTCTTGTTAGTGCCTGAAAGGATTTGCTGTCATTCTTCCAGTTGTTAGTGCTTAGTTAGTTGTGTCTTAATGTCTTTTGTATCTAGTGCTATCTCTCGTAATATGTTTGCATGTTCTTCAATTAGTAGAATTAAACCAAGAGAGCATTCGTTCACAATTGCGTACAACTTGGATTTACATTCTCTGTTGATCCTTTTCAATGATAGTTTTAATGCTATATGAAGCACTCCCAGTATCCTTTGAAACTTGTGCTACCGTAATAGCATTGAAGCATGCAAGTGCTAAATAGAATTGTTTCTCAGAAGATATTCCAAAAAGTCTTAATTTTTTTCAGGTGTACATACTATTGTGACGCGACTGTGACAGTTGTGTATCAGAATAAGCAAACACTGCTCCGTTTTTGGAGTTAAATTGCCTATTTCCTAGAAAGACAGATCAGTTCTGGTGAGGTGCTAAAAGAGACCCAGAAGACCAGTACTATAAGAATTAATGACTCACTACAGTCTGTGAACACACCTGAGTTTGGTGAGGAATTTGTAAAGCTCAGCACTAAAAGCATGCCAACAGCCACACAGTAGTGGTCCTAACTTTGTAAAACAAACGCTGTGAGGAAGGAGTAAACCAAGATTACTTCTGGTTTACGTGTGGAATTCAGGATTAAGCCAGGTATGCTGACTGTACAAACTCATATTAAAATCTTTGTGAATCACATCTGGTATGTTTGTTGTAATCATTATTACTTGAAAGTCAGTAAAGCCACACCTTTTGGGGTTTCTGTTGACACATTTCACCAAGTAACATGTGCAGCTCCTCCATTTGAGCGGAGGAGGGTTGCCCCACAAGTCCCAGAGCTGAAAAAGAAAACGGTAATAAAGTTTCTTTATTACCGTTTTATTTTTCAGCACCTGGTCCGGAACTAAGTGTTGGGATAGGGTGGGGCCAGCGCTGCAGAGCGGCAGCAGCAGGGAGCTGTCCCCTTTAAAATGCGCATGTCTGTTTGGCCGGCAGTCTTGGGATGGCCAACCAGACATGCGTATTTTAAAATTCTCTATCCTAGCTGTCTTAGATAGCTGAGTTAGAGAAAGCGCAGGCCTCCAGTGCCGTAGGCGCACTGGGAGAGCCTGCTCTATCCAATCCTGGTGCTGCTTTCATGCTGTGAAAGCAGGGCCAGGATTGGGAAGTGCAGTTTCCTGCATCAGGAGCTTCCTGGAAGACACCTGAGGGAGGAGGGCGTCGTGCTGCGGAGGTAAGAGACTTTTTTTGCCACCCCCTCCCACTGCCCCTTCACCCCACCGCCCAGGTAAACACTGGTTCAATATGCCCAATTAAAAATTGTTGTAATGTAAGAATTACTTGTGGATCTCAGTGAAAACACCAGTTTCCACAGTAAAACTGATTCACCATGGATAAACCTATCATAGTAATTCTTCAGTGTGGAATTTTCAGGTGCGGAATTATGTTGCAGTATTCTTGCAAATGACTAAATGACAGCTTAAAACAATCCTTCGCAGAGTGGTGAAAAACCTCCTCCTATAAAATCGTCAAAAGAGAGGTAAGATGTCTGCTGTTCCAATGCCATTTCCACTTTTAAGATTCCTGTTAACGCTCACCTTTCTAACGAATCTCTTGAGACAAGGCCTGTAATAGAATGTGTGTATTCTGCAAATCTATTAATTAATTTTCTTTGCCTGTTTTACCTACAAATCGCATACTCTGTGAATTGCAGCGTTTCTTTCCTGTATGCATCCTTTGTCTGTTTTGAATATTTTGCGCCATATGTAACTTGTTTAATATCCTTGAATTTGATGGTTTGTCTCTTGCAACTTGGACCTTTCTAAAACGTTATACATAAAGGGGCATATTTATCAAGTGTTTGCATCACCCTTGAGCCACTCAGAGGGGTGCAAGTGAGACGCAAGCAGTAAGTCATATTTAAGAAACAACGTAAGTGCCCAAATGTGTAATTGTGTGGTGCAAAAGCTGCACTGAATCCAGCTGCGTCACTCAGGAATTAATATATGCAATGTAGGTGTTGCCGTGCAAAATGCAAAAGTAATGCAGTGGTATTTAACAGTATATCACTGCACCACGCATCGTGGAGTAGTGCAAAGCAATGATAGAAATGTGTCAGAATTACTGCACATCGGCAACCCAGGTGTAGGCAATGATGGAGTTGCTGTATCAGAAATTCCTCACCATCACAGTACACTCTGGCAAGCTCACCACGCCATGGCGGTCGTAATACTGCAACTGGGAGTAGCTAGAAGACAACAACGTAGGCATTGAAGGAGGAAAAATCGCCTTTTCTGTCAGTGCATATCCCTCATTCACCTAAGAAAGGATGAGGTCATACAGGGTTACAGACTAAAGAGGGAATCCATCATGAAATTGCCAGAGAAGATAGTGCCAAGTCTCCAGCCATCAACTGCAAGGACCAATGCCATCCCACCACATGTAAAATTGATGTCTGTGCTACACACCTTGGCCTCAGGATCCTTCTAAATCACAGTGGCCAAATTGGCAGGCATTTCACAGTGAGCATTTTCTGCCTTTCTCCCAATTGTTTTGGAAACCATCATAAAACTCACACCCCAGTATCTTCTCTTCCTAAAAACTACCCACCACCACTTGAAAACCAAGCAAGGCTTGTACAACATTGCTGGATTCCCTCATATGCTTGGTGGCATTGATTGCACACATGTGCAATTTGTGCCCCCTGCAGTCACATTGCAACTGTACACAAACCGTAAGCACAATTATTCCATAAAAGTCCAGGCAATAGTTGACCATCATGGAATGATCTTCAATGTCCTTGACAAATTTCCAGGAAGTGCACATGATGCATACATCTTCCACCACAGTATAATCAAAGAGCGGTTTCAGAATGGCAGATATGGGACTGGCCTACTTATTGGTAAGGAAAGCAGAACTATTCTATATACCAACAAAGAAGTTGTAAATTATGACATGAAAGCACCTTGGCACACGCTGTTTCGACACTTTACCATACAATATATACGCAACGGGTGATGGAGCGGTGCCATGCCCGCACACAGTGGGACGTGGAGCTCGGTAGCGAGATATCGGATAAGCAATGGGTGTATTGTTGCCAACAGACGGAACAGGTGTCAGCAACTAGCAGACTGCGGATTACACATTATAAATTCCTGCCCTGCCTATACTACACGCCAGTCAAAATGCACAAATACAAACTTCGAGATACAGATAGGTGTGATAGATGTGGTGTGGAGGAGGCCGACTTTTTACATTTAGCGTGGAACTGCGCAGGGGTACATGAATACTGGCAACAAGTCTTTGTGGCTCTGGAGCAGATGACTTCACTGACCTTTGTAATGACCCCACTACTTGTGCTGCTGGGATATACTGACATTGACAAACCCTTTCGCAGATATGTTGCTTTGGTGTTATTGATGGCCAAACGCGGCGTTGCATGCAGATGGGGATGAGGGAGGGCTCCGAAGTCCAAAGAATGGATCACAGACTTAATCTTTTGCCATGAACAATTCTCCAACTATGCCGAATTGCTCCCCATGGCCTCACGTCCTAAAGATATATGGGGCCCTCTGCAAAGCTACCTACTTTCTCATCCAGCAGACACAATAGCTACAAATGGGTGATCACAGGCATAACGGTCTCACTGTTTAAAGAAAAAATGACTGTTAAATGTAATGTGCAGACAGTCATGGCTATATGACTACACGAGATCGGGTGAACAAATAATGCCATAACTGTATCCTCCTCCGATGACCTGTTACAAAAGTTTTGATCCTTGCTGTATATTGGAATCTGCCATGTAGATACTAATCGGCGGCGTAGACATGCTGTACCTCCCACTTTAATGTGCCTCTTCTTTTTCAGGCTCAAGAATGTATGTAACAACATACTGATCTGCAATGCATTGCGCGTACCACCTTTGTAAAAGACGCTCGTACTCCCAGAGTGTGCATATATGCGTCTGCAATGTCTGTAAGCTACATGCTTGATGTTATTCATAAAACCTCAATAAATACATTATAAAAAAAAAAAATTATGACATGAAATGCATTTCTGTGTTTGTGCCTGTATCTTGTTTCATGTACTCATAGTGGTAGAATCTTACTCTAACATGTAGCTAATGATGTCCCAATGTGATACCCTCACTGATGCTGCAATGGAAGTAGGGAAAATCCCACAGTGAGAAGTATTGTGTCTTCTCACACTGTGTGAGTGGACACAAACACAATTTCTGCAATGCCGAACACATCAACTGAGAAATCATGTGGTTCATAATTATCAATATAAGAAGAAAGGTTAAGAGGGGGTGTGGCTAGCCCCAGCAAGATGGCGGTCGTGTTCTGAAATCGCTCTGGCTAGCGACCCGCTATCCGTCATCTTCCTCTGTTATCTGTCTTGTGGCTTCCTTGGCAGGAGAGACCCATGATATGGGGTTTGAGAGGCACCGAACAGGCGGCCTCTGGAACTGTGGGGGTTGCTGGAAAGCTTCCATAATACGGTACACACCTGCAGTTGCGCAGCCTGTACACAGGCCATTTGGCAGCACAGGGTGAGCCTGAGCATCCTGGGTGGACTGCAGAATCTACTATGGTCGCCCGTGCAGTATCGCAGCCGTCTCTTTGGCCACAACACGGGGGTCCGCGCCACATAGAGGACTGAGGATGTGGCCAGTGAGAGATGTAAGTAGTTCCTCTGGGGCCCAGGTGATTTGTGGCAGTGGCATACACCATGTTAATACTGTGCCCTCCTTGCTGGCAGCTCTGTTCCCCGCAGAGGCCCCCCCTCCACAGCCCTACTAAACAATTGCTAAACAGGGAGCATCCTAGTCAGCACAGTGCCCAGGCCACTTTCTCAGGTCTTGAGTGACAGCACAGTGGATTGCGCCTACCGCGTGATCCAAGACCCTTCCAACAGGCTGACTCAGTGAGGAGGTCCCTGCGGAGGCCTCATATTTGGAACAGCGGCCCACACTGCATGACAGTCGTACCCTTCTTCAGGTGGCTTTGATACCCCCGGGAGGGACTCTTTCTCCCCCACGCGTCGGCTGGACACTTTCTGCGTTGGTGGCATTTTATTGGCAGCTGTACTTACCAGCCCGGAGGGTGTTGCATCTTTAGTACACTTACGGCATGCTTGACTCGGCCTGCACCAGGAGTGTCAGATCATCAATGGACCATTGCTGGAGGTGGTGGAGGTAACTCTTATCCGGTTTGTTGGATGGGGTGAAACAAGGAGAGCGTATGTGCATTCTAGCAGTTACATCGCTTTTGCCCCCTGAATAGCATTGTTGACCCACGTCTATTTTCTTCCTCTCTGACCCTAATGACTGTCTCTGCCGGGGTCTGTATGGAGCCGGGATTGCTCGTGTTCCCCCGTACCACGCTTTGGCTAGGTTTGAGAGGAGAGGCGGGTCTTAACAAGGTGAACAGGCTGGAGCACACTGGAGACCCGGGCCCGGACTCATGACTGGGTTCCTCTACAAACAGGGTCATCCCCCCATGCACATTACCTATCACCTCCACGAGCCCCAGGCAATGTAAGACATTGCCTGGGGCCTCTTCACCATACTCATGCCTCTTCACCATACTAGTGCCATCCTCCTTTTTCACGCGCCTCCATAGATAGAGAGGAGCCCCATCAGGTGCCATCAATGGAGCGAGTTCTGGTTTACACGGTGTGTGGTCTTGAAGTGAAAGCTGGGGGACAGGTGGGTCCACAGGTACCAGACACTAACTGAAATGCTATAACCTTCCCCACCTGAAGTTTGTTTGCTCAGCATTGCTGTTGACCTCCGTATGGTAAACTACAATTCTCATTTCGCAATGGGGTGGTGAGGGGCCGAGGGCTCCCAATTGGTGGGGCACCCAGATGCCGAGACCACTGATCAGGTCATCCAGATGACACCAACAGAAGAGCCACCCGCAGCCATAGTGGACGCTAACTTAGACAAAATACTCTCTGCTATAACTGAAACCAGGCATGACCTATGTAAGAGAGTTGATGAAGTGACATTGAAGTGGCTCTACTGCGTGATGATCAAAGAAAGTGTATTGCCCGAGTCACACAAGCAGAGAGAATGCTGGACGCGCTCCGGCCCACAGCGTCCAACCTGGAGGGGCAGCTCAAGTCCATAACAACAAAGGTCCATGAGCTCGAGAACAGGGCGGAGGACTCTGATGGATGGTCCCCCACAACAAGCTTCAATTCATGGGCTTCTCCAAGGGTACGGATGACTACCATCAGCAGGTTTGACCTACTCGCTGCTATTTCCAGCCAAATTGAAAGTCATGGTGAATCAGTCTAGCTACTTATTTACTGAACCAGTGGATGCCTGGGATTGGGCAGAGTAGCGGCGGCACAAGTCTTCAGTTCCGTCGATGGCAACATCATGATACCAGACGGACAAGACCAAGCAGAGCCATAAGCGCCAGAAATGGGGAAACAAGATTCAATAGTGTGTCCACCTCAGGGCAAGCTCAAGAGGAACAGATCCAGGCTATGACAGCTGCCACCACTATGTGGGCGGAGTGGTGCTCTCCACCACTCCATACTCTGGAGGACATGCTCTCCAAGGCAGGCTCCAGTGCCTTAATGGGCAGCGCCACATCAGTAATCCTGCCTAACATGACTCCGCAGTTTGCAAATAATCTGGTTTGAAGGGACTGCAGGTCAGACATGTGGGGCCATGTTCAAGAACTGTCCAATCGCCGTGAGAATAACTGGGAGTAAGCACATGTCCGTCGCCCTGTATAGGTACTGCAGAATCGGTCGCCCTTTCTTTTCCACACCTAATGAATTCCCTTACAAATTAGAACTTGTGCCCATTTAAGTGGGACCCTTTTGGATTTCTCTATCTCATAACTTTAGCTGAGACTAAATGTTTCAAACACCCCACCTCTGTGTTCCACTTTCTGGTTCATGACCAACACACTTTATAACCGTGCTGCACCTGGCCATGGCACACTGGCCACCCTCCTGACATTCTCCTTGGAATATGTTCTGTAAACTACTACATGACCTAGATAGCCCCACTAAAGGGACTGTTTGTTATAAGTTGGGCATTTGGAGGTTGCTCGGCCTTTCTGGGCTGGGAGTTGGGAGTTTGTAAGGTCATACAGTGAGACATTAGCTAGCCCTGTGTGTTGCTTGGCCTTTGTGCTAGCACCCTTGAGAGTTGTTGTTGAGGCCCCCCTCTGATTCCAGCCCCATCTTATGTATAGAGCACAATGGCTAGGTTGCACATCTTAACGAGGAATGCCCATGGAGACAGCGCACCAACGGCACGCAGTATAGCAAAATATTAGAAGGAGAGATGCCCAGATTGCAATTCTCCAGAAAACCCACATATCTGAAGGGGAAGACACGCACCTACAAAAACACTGGTGTAGTCAATGCTATTGTACTACATGCTCCAGTTTTGCTTGGGTGCCCTTATTTGGGTTAGAGCCTTTTAGGTGCATAGCCATGGAAATTGACCCTGAGAGGCGCTATGTCCTATTGGAGGGACAACTTGCTGGCCGGCCCCTCCTGCTGGGTAGCATATACACCCCAAAATGTAGCACAGCAGGCCTTCCTGGTGCGCCTCTCCATTATCCTTACTAGATGGGCATACATCCCCTGGATCATTGGGGGAGACTTCAATTGTGTCTTAAACCCACAGCTAGATCGCTCACATCCTCCTTTGCCGACCTTCCCTGTCGTGGCCACCATCACTTGTCTTCTCAATGGCTTACAAACTGGTCCTTATTGGATAGCTGGTGGGCTTTTAACCCAGATGCAGGAGAATACTCCTATTATTCACCACCACACGACCTCCACATGCGCCTGGATTGTATACTTTGTTATCGGCTACTCAGTTACAGGCCATCAACACCGAATATTTAGGGAAGACATTCTCAGATCATAACCCACTCTAATTTCATCTTGAATCGGGGAAGCACCACGCCCACAGATCCCAACATTGCGGCTAAAGCTGACCATGTTGGAAGACCGAATATTTAGGGACGTGACCCATGCAGCTCTATCCAATTACTTGACAGACAACTGGGGCACTGCTATCTTGAGACTAGTGGAATGGGAAGAGATGAAGGTGGTGCTCCGGGGCCAGTGCATTCATGTGGTTGCAGGAGCAAGGGCTGACCTTCACTTGACATGGCGGCGCGTACAGCTCCAAACTACAAGACCGGCACTAGCACCATACCCAACTGATTGAGCAGCTGTGATGCTTAGACTTTGGGGCTTATCAGGCCGAAATGCATTGGGGGGTGAAAAGTCTGGTCACTTGTTAGCATAGTTACTGAGAAGTGTGGTACGGGTCACCCCCATTAACATGATTAGAGAGACACCGGCTTGCCTGCTTATCAGTTGGTCAGACATACACACAGTGTTCACAGCCCATTACCAACCTCTCTATGATCCTCCCCCCCGTAGACCACCAAGCCCACATACGAGACTTTCTTGGAAAGGATACACTGCCTATCGTTGATCCAACTGACAGGGAGGAGCTCAAAGCCCCTATTACAGAAATCTGGGGAGCCATCAGGGGTGCTGCCACGAGTAAGACTCGAGGTTGGATAGTCTTCCAGTCGAGTTCTATATGGGATATGAGGCCTCATGGTTCCTAAGCTGCTGGAATTATATCAGGTTGTGCTAATGGAGAATTGGCTCCCACTGACGCTCTGTGAGGCACTACTCGTATACCCTTCCTAAGCTCGGCAGAGTCCGACTGGAGGTGACGACCTATCGCCCTCTGTGTATGTTTGGGACACATTACAAAATACTAAGTAAAATCATTGCAGTGTGAGTGCTGGAACGCCTTCCCCACCTGGTACATCCGGACCAAAATGGTTTAATCCCCGGCAGATCCGCGACTCCTAATGTCTGTAGACACATCACAGAGTGATGGAGCTGGCTCCTACCCATTGGCTTTACTTGGCATGCATAGTGCTGGACTTGGAGAAAGCGTTCGACACTGTTGACTGGGGATTTATGTTTTTGACACTAATGTCCATGGGCATAACTGGTGGGCTACAGAGACTTATTAGACCCTTGCACATGGAGCCCACTGCTTGAGTGAAGATTTTGTAGTGTATTTCTGACCCATTCCCAGTGAGCAGGAGAACGCACCTGGGGTGCCCTTAGTCCCTGCTTCTTTTGCCTTAGCGATGGAGCAAGGTCAGGCGTGGGACATACCGTAAGAGGGGATGACATACACTATCTCCCTATATGCTGATAACGTATTAATATACCTCTATGATATTCAAGACAGCATATCCGAGATCACGGACATCCTGATGGAGTCTGAGCCTTCTCGGGCCTAGGAGTGAACTGGTCAAAGTCCGGCCTGTTCTCGATTCAACCGGAATGCCCACCCCAGCACTTAATGGTGGACATGGACATCCTCCACTGGGAGCCACACACCTTCCGGTATTTGGGTATCACTATTTACCACACAATGCAATAGTCATCAATGGTAACCTTTCTAGAGCCAATGCATCCCTCCGCCCCAATGGTTATTCTGGAGCACACACCCACTCACTGTACAGGGTAGAGTATTATTGTCTAAAAAGGTGATGTTCCCACAATTGCTTGACTGCTATATTTCTTCCACAACCTCCCGGTGGGCATATATCAGAGCACGTTTCACACCTTACACGCCATGCTAGAGGGCTTCCTCTGGAATAAAGGCAGGCACTGAGTCACTCTGCACAAGCTTCAGCTACCAGTCAAGAATGGGGACCTGGGGGCCCCTAACTTTGAACATTATTATTTAGCAGCACATCTGCAAGGGCTGGCCCAATGGCTGGTGGGACAGCTTCCAGATGAACTGGGGCTGCCTGAGGGCTTTCTTCCACATGAAGGGATTCCCAGGGAGCCCAACAACCAGCTACGTGTAGCTTATAGCAGCTTTCGCAGAAGCCTGCATCTAATGCCGACTATATCACAATACTCCCCTGAGATCCACATTGGTTCCATCAGGCCCTTCAGGGACCTGGTTGGGAGGGAAGGGCTGTCGACATGGACAGCAACCAAAGTGGGTACCCTGGGTGCTCTGTTTGAAAATGGTGTGCTCAATCCTTTTGAGCAACTGCAGACTGACTGCGGATTGCCAGGGGGCCATTTCTTGGCCTAAGGCCGATTTCTGGCCGAGATGGGCCGACAGTGGCAGATTTCAACACAGAGCCGGCACACCACCTACTGGTTCACACCTTGCACACTATAGATGGGAGCCTCCAGCTTATTACGAGCCCTGGCACACACAACATAAGACTTGTTACCTACCTGTGGGTGCTGGGAACGAGATATAGGCTGGGACCTGACACAGAGGGAACAGGACAGGGTACTGCTATCTCCACGTAAACGTTCCCACATCAAGTTTCAGTACATCCAACATAACATTTTACATAGGGCCTATCTTACCCCAGCGAGGTTACACAAAATATTTGGTTCTGCCCCGAATAGGCCTCAGTGTCAGATACCAGATGCTGATATGGCACATATGTTCTGGAATTGACCAGTGGCAGCAGATTTGTGGCAAGAGGTCATGGACGCACTCACTGGCTTCACAGAGCCTGAAGACATCAAAACCATGGTGAGCGGAGGCTTGGGACTGTTTCGGGGCAGGAAGGCAGGAAATGCCATGAAACGTTTCATAGACCTACCGTTGCTTATAGTCCGCAGGTCCATTGCCATGCACTGGAAAGCCAACCCGTTGCCTGGGCTGAGACACTGGTGGCAGCAACACTTAAACAGTGTAGGGCTGAATCTGTAGCACTTAGGCAAGAGTAGACCCGACCCGAGGACTGCGTAGAGTCCCCATAGCAGCAGACTGGGACAATTTACTGCATGAGCTGAAAATTTTTCAAGAGAATCTCCCTGGGTGAGAAGGAATAGTGCACAAGTTGCTGACCGACACCATGCTCTGAGAGCATAGTGCTTTCCCCTGCCCTCTGTAATGAGCTTGAAGGCAAAAAGAGTGGAGGCTACACTGTTCTGGGATACTGAGGGATAGTGCCATATCGTTTGTACATGTAATTGTCTCTCAGAACAAAGGCGTGAATGTGCTAAGGTCGTACACTCAAGAGTGCAGAGGCTATCTTGTCTTTAATTTCCTATATCCTATATTCAAAACTGAAACTGTCATGACTTAATGTTAACTATGTTCTCATTGTTCATCTAATAAAGTGATCACTCCTGTTGGACCTGATGTATTGCAATGTACATTCAGGGTCCATGGTGGGGGGTCATCAAACATGGATGTGTAACATTGATCCATGCGTTTGTCATATGACTATGTAATACTAATATAAAATTCAATAAAAATTGGTAAAAAAAATAAGAAGAAAGGTTAATTATTAAAGAGATTTGAGATGTGTGTATATGCAATGGTGTGGCACGTCTGGATTAGTTGTAAATGTCCTGCTAAAATAACAGTCATTAAACAAATCATGTGATCCTAAGCATATGTGTCGCACATGGTAGTACGTCTGTAGGCTGATCAACCTATTAGGAGCACAAATGGAAAAAGAACATCTATATTCCATGTATGTCATGCACTGAAAGTGTAGTTTCAAATTTGTATAAATTTGCACTCTAGTAACATATGTGGTACCTAAAGATCAAAGTGCAGCTAATTCCCAGACATTCCAACATTCAAGGTCCCAATATACATATAGATAATACACCACCTTGACATACTTCAGTAATGTGATAGATAAATAAGTTAATGCCTCAAGTTGGCTATATTTCCTGCATCTCAATCCATCAATGTAAAACTGACACACTGAGTAAATAGGCTCTGAAGGGTGTAATACACTAGGAAATAACCTAGGAGAAAGTAACAAAGGTAAGGTATCACAGTGTACTGACAATCAACAGTTTTAACTGCCTTGTGCTAAATAAATGGTGTAAGAATCAAGGTATATAAGTAGAGATTTATGCTAAACATACATAAGTAAACAAATGGTCAACAGTACCGAAGACAGATTACTTAAAAGGTAAGGACATTTTTATGATTTTTCCTGCATACATGAAGTACTGGGTTTTATTGGACCCAGCGGTGCCAGGGAACACACCCAATGACCTCGAGTTCTTCCTGTCTCAGACTACAGAAACACAGAGTCTTCTTGGTGGCTTCAAAGATCAATTTATTGGCTGCAGCCAGTAACAGGTATCCTAGAAGTACAACAATGTGTATGTTCTCAGGAGACTGCCTTTATCATGCAAACCAGCTATCTCTTTTATACAGAATATTATGCTTTAGGCAAACATTCCTTATTTTTACAGTGAGTCATTCACATATTTCTTACAACAAAAAAAAACAGATTCATGATGACAAGCCCATTTTCAGTTTGTCCAGCCCACAACCAAATACCCAGTGAGGCCCAACACCTGCAACAGATATAATCTGGACCCCTAATAAAACCGGGCACCTCCTCCTCGTAAAGCAGGTCATAAAGAAAGAGCAGTGACAGGTGTGAATAAGATTTAGATATAGATGTGTGCAATGAAGGGTTTATGGCATGCTGCACCTGGGCCCCTAATCTCGATCGGCCACTGGGAACTAAAACTGGCCGAACAGGTTCTGGCTCTGGACAGTGGAGTCAGCTTGCCCAGGTCACTGAAAGTGTACGTGTCCCCTAAGGCGCGTTTTGGCTTTAGTCATTGCCTTATGTGAGGGCAACCACAAAATGGCTGCCGTACACAAAATGGAACCCGAGGGTTCACAAGGGAATCGTTAACATTAGAGTGATCCCGTCACTCGAATATGACGCAAATACTCAGATATAGCATACCTGTCATTACCGGTCTGCTGATACCAAAATCGTCATGTTACAATGATGTTAATGACACAGGTCCAGAATTTTCAGTACCACAGACCCTCCTTTTGCCCTTACATAGGCAATTTACTTACACTCATGCTAATCTGAGTCTAGGTCTATGTTCATGAATTCATTGAGATGTTGCTGTAGCATCATCCTATTACTTAGCTCGTCCCTTGATACAGGTTTCCTTACACATGATGTAACACATAGGCCGCATATGGCAGGAACACACTGTATGCACAGACAAAACAGGAAAAGGATGGCTAGAAGTATCCCAATGACCATCAGAACTTTCCATCCCCAGGTGGATAACAGTTCCCAGAACCATCCCATCAACGACCAGTCTCCTTCATCTATATGGATGGATTCAGAGATCCTATGTAGTTTGGAGATGGCCTGGTACACTGTTGGAGCGTTATCTGGAATGAAAATGCAACAACTGGATTGGATCACTCTACATACCCCACCACGGTCTGCAAGTATGATGTCTAACGCGACCCTGTTCTGCAGGGTCATAAGGCGGTCCGACTGGAGCTCAGCAGTCAAATTATTAAGGGCACCGACAGTTTCGACTATGGTGGATTCAACCACTCGCGTCAATTGCCTCACATTCCTGTTGTTAGCCATAGGTCCCCAGAACGGCAGAAAACCCCTAAAGAAGTCTCCCGCTTCTTGTCCTGCAGTGTCTTCCTTGCTGAAGACACCCCTAATTCTTCTTATCTTATGGTAATCTGCCGCAGCTGTGTAGGTGGGAGGCAACAGGAATGAAACGAAGCATGTGCCCGAGAAGTCAGGGGGCAACCACGTGTAGGCCCTATCATGGCAGATAAAGTAGGTACCCCTAGCTGCTAAGAACAAAGGGGAAGTCTGAGACGCAAAAATATACGTTTCAGTGCAGATACTCTTCCCTAACTGAGCTCTTGGATTCTTGCCATTACCTTGCAGACATAGATGACCCTGATGGGGTACAATCCAAATTGGAGCGGATCTTTTTGCTTGCTGGTTCTCGCTCAGACTCGCTCCATATCCAGTCACGTTCCATCCAATATACGCTAGTGTCTCATCTTCCGGGATAGTTTCGTAGGAACTAGTTCCCCTTATCATGTCGACTATCCCCTTAACTAGAGCACTATTCTTTGGGTTGTCTTTGACGGAACGTAGGGGGTGGATTTCGCGAGCATAGATGAACATCGTTCGGTATGCCCACACAGAACCATTGTAGCTGAATGGCAGCACTAGGTAGGGAATACCTTTCTCAGTAGTATGAGGCATAAGGCCACACACCCAACAGTTGGTTCTGTTCACTACTAGCTGGTGTTGGTGTAAGAGCTGAACAAAGGAGTTGTTCATAAACTCTAATCTTCTAACGGACTCGTGTTCAGGTAGAGGGTGAAAAGAATGTGAGGAGATAGTAGAGGAAGGCATGGGCTGTACAGTGGGTGCAGATGTCACTTGAAAAGAGAATATGATATACCCCACTAAAGACATCATTAGACTAAGTAAAATACAAAGACACATAATTAGAAAACATTTTCTGCTCATGGTTGCACATATTTTCCTCTTGAAACTTGTTCTTTCAACAGGTCTCTCCATCTGAAAAGGCTCCATCCTCTAACGTGCTGTTCGCAGCGGTTGGTTTTCTTCACTTGAGAGTGTTTCTGAATGTCCCAGGGAACGCCCTAGAACAAACCAGACCCGTAGACCTTGTGTCCGCAGGCTACACACTCAAGTCTTTTCACCACGACCCTACAGCTGAACCCGGATGGTGGTTCAAAAACAGGTTTTCGGATGGGAGGACCAAAATTTCATTTTATTTGTCCATGACTCTCGGTTGCAAGTTATAACGGCTTTTTCCAGGCAATGTCTGGTCGCAAAACAAAAGTTCAGGCTCAGTAGTGTCCAATCGAAGTGGTGATGGTATTGCTCTTTGGAGAAGATCGTCACTTTCTCGCTCAGAATTTGTCCCTGTGACGCGTGCGTCACTAAAAGGCAGAAAACGAGGCACTGTTTCAGTTTCCGAGTCAGCAATTCCCTCCTGGACCCACCGGTCATATGGTAGAGGCAAAGGGACCCTCTTACAGTGTACGCCGTGGATCCAGTTTTTCTTCCCTTGTACTCGCACTGCAGATCTTGTGGACAAAATCACCAAATAGGGGCCAATCCAGCGGGGCTGATCGTTCTTTGTCCGCTGAAAGTTCTTGATTAACACCCACGATCCGGGATTGATTGCATGCCCTGGATCTTTAGAAGCCTGAGGCAGTGTATTATGAACCTGTTGGTGTAAAACACGCAATTTAGCCGTCAAATCATGCAAGTAATCAAGCAGTACAGGGTGTTCAATTTCGCTGAATTTCGTTGGCCTCGGCACTCCCCATATGTTAGCCGGGCGACCAAACACTATCTCATGAGGACTAAGTCCTACTCGGGAATGTACGGTCATCCTAGTTGACAACAGTGCTAATGGCAACGCATCAGGCCATTTAAGGCCAGAGCTTGCTTGTATCTTGGCCAGTTTTAGTTTAAGAGTGCCATTATAGCACTCAACTAATCCAGCTGATTGGGGATGATTTGCAGCGTGAAATTTCTGCCGGATTCCTAAACCTTCACACACTCGTTTCATCACTTGACCCACAAATTCACCCCCATTATCACTCCACACCATTCTCGGCAAACCAAACCTAGGGAAGAACTCTTTGAGAAGGGCTTTCGCTGTGGACAAGGCAGTATTATCTTTCAGAGGATATGCCTCTACCCATCTTGAAAAGGCACAAACAACAATGAGTACGTATTTCAAATTGTTGCACCTCTCCATGTGGATGAAATCTAGCTGCAAAACCTCGAACGGATACGTTGGAGGCGCAAAATGACCAGCTGGAGTTGGGGTTCCCTTACCAGGATTGTATTTCAAACAAACCATACAATTTTTGACCACATTCTCTGCACATTTGGGAATTCCAGCATTTTGCCACGCTGGAGCCAATAACTTACAGATTCCTTTCACACTGATGTGGGCCATCCCATGTGCCATTGTAACCACAGCAAGCACATATGTATCGGGTAACAACCATCGCTGATGCTCCGACAATTCAACCCAACAACCATTTGCATCCAATTTACCCGTACTCCCTCTCCACGTACTTAATTCCTTCTCCGTAGCTTCAGCTTGGATGGACTTCACACTCTCTATCGTATCTTCACACATTCCAACGTCACCAATCCATCTTGCAGGGCCCGCAACATACATTCGACTCATCACATCTCTTGCTGTTTCTTTCGCAACTTCATCAGCAAACATATTACCGCGACCAACGTCGTCAGTGATCTTCTTATGTGCACTGCATTTCACAATCGCGACTTGCAATGGCAAAGTAAGTGACTCCAGGAGCTCATTCACCAATTGACCATGCTGTATTTTCGTACCGTGAGACGTGAGGAACCCACGTTCCTTCCACAAGCGTCCAAAACTATGGGCCACACCAAACGCATACTGGCTATATGTATATATGGTCACTTTCATTCCTTTTGATAATACACACGCTCTCATAAGTGCAGTCAACTCTGCTGCTTGAGCTGAATTATGTGGGATACGTGCAGTTTCAACAATCGTATGTAAAGTCGTGACAGCATATGACGCAGTCGTATCACCATTCGGAAGCTTGAAGCATGACCCATCCACCCATAAGGTACCATCACACTTTACAAGAGGAGTGTCCCTAAGATCTACTCTCCCTTTCGTTTCTTCTTCTGTCCTAAGAAAGCAATCATGCTGTTCCGGAACATCTGTCTTTGTTATAATTGGCAACAATGTAGCTGGGTTCAGCGTGTTGCATTTTCTTATGTGCACATGGCTCGCTAAAAGTGTCAACTCGTAACCTGACAATCGAGCACTAGTTAAGTGCTGTGTCTTGGTCCTGTTTAACAAAATATCCACTGCATGTGGGACCATCACGACCAGCGTATTATTCATCACCAAACCAGCAGACTGTCGAATAGAAACAGCTGCTGCCGCTGTGGCTCTCAAACAACTCGGCAACGCTCTAGCTACCGGGTCCAAAATCGACGAGAAATATGCACATGGACGTTGCTTGTCCCCAAAAGACTGTGTTAACACTGATAATGCACATCCTTCTCTCTCATGGACATACAGCGTAAAGGGCTTGCTGTAGTCGGGGGTACCCAACACAGGAGCCGAACACAATGCATCACGCAATTCGGAAAAACTTTTCTGACAATCTTCGGACCAAGGAAGGGGATTCGGCGTGTCTTTATAGGTCAATGCTACCAAAGGTTTAGCCATCAATGAAAAATTCGGTATCCATTGTCTGCAATAGGATGTAATACCTAAGAAAGCACGCACTTCTCTCTGTGTCATTGGCACACTTAATTTTGCAATTGCCTGAATTCTTTCTGGGGTCAATCTTCTTCCCTCTTTCGATAAGAGGTGACCTAAATAGGTCACTTCTTGTCGACAATACTGTAACTTGGAAAGAGACACTTTGTGGTGTAAATCAGACAAATGACGCAACAATGACAAAGTGGCTTCTTTACAAATCTCCTTAGTATCTGCAGCAACTAACAAATCATCGACGTACTGTAGAAGGGTAGCGCCATCAGGTAACACAAGAGTGTCAAGCTGAGACTTCAGAGCCTGACTATAGATAGAAGGACTTTCACAAAAACCTTGAGGAGCTCTCTGAAATCGGAAGCTTCGGCCTCCTAAACAGAATCCAAAAATATCCCTGCTCTCTACGGCAATAGGGATGCTGAAGAAAGCATTCTTCAAGTCAATCACCGAGAACCAAGTGGCTGAGGCTGGAATCATTGTCAGTAAAGCAGTGATATCGGGAACGACTGGAAACTGTGGCACAACTATCTTGTTTACTCTCTAAGATCAATCACAAACCTGTAAACAGGTGGCTGAGAAGAGTCAGTACGCTTCAAGACAGGTAAAACAGGACTATTGCAAACATTACCTCTTGTCTCTTCAATTACATTTTTCTCAATCAAATCATAAATGATCGCTAGCAACGCTTTTTCACCTTCATTAGAGATCTTGTATTGGGGAATGCGCGGCATTTTAACATTGGCTTTCAACGTTACAACATATGGCGGTATTTCCAAAAGACCTACATCATTGGGACCAGTAGCCCAAAGAATATCAGGGAGAAACGACAATTCTGTTGGAAGTTTGTCCTTTGACAAATATATTGGTGAAACCACTGTCTTACCCAATGTGAGTTGTACTCCCGAAGGAGAACAATACAATGTCGCATACAATCTTTTCAGCAGATCCAATCCTAACAAGTTCTCACCACAACCTGTCGTTAGAATAAGTGGTGCTTCGATTTCACAAGGTCCAACAGAAAGAGACATAGGGCTAGAAATCGGGTTCCTAACCGGGGCGCCAGAAAAACCTACTGAAACATTAGTTTCGCCAGACAAAGGTGCGCCAGGGAATTTAGAGTGCATAATAGAACCCTTTGTAGCACCAGTATCCAACAGAAAAGGCTCTGACACACCTGATGTAATCACCTCAATATAAGGTCCACTCTGATCTACTGGAACTGAAACAACTCCCTCTCTTTGTCTATGGCTGTCCTAGCAATCATCACCTTCCATACTCTCACCTTCTGCATAGTAGTCATCAGCATAGTACTGAGTCGTCCTACCAGACGCGTTATTCTGCTGATCAAAACTATTCATTGAATTTTGAGGAGGAAATGGGCGCGCGTTCTGGGTGAAATTTCCGCGTCCTCTAGCTCTAGGTGCTTGTGGAACACCTCGACCTCTTGCGCCAGAAATACCATTCATACGCTGCAACAAAATAGGGCAATTATATTTAAAATGACCTTCTTCCTTACAATATGAACATTGGTTAGGGCCTATCAGAGCACGTTGTTGAGGATACTCAAACCTTTGCGAATTCCTCTGATACTGTTGAGGTTGCTGATAGTCACGCTGATTACTACGAGGCGGATACGCTTGTTGTAAAAGAACCTTTGTTTTTAACTCTTTAGTTTTCTTGTCTGCTCTATCTTTCTCATCTTTATCTCTATTTTCGTAGTATTGTGCAGTAGCCAATATCTGTGCTGAAGAGGAAACGGCCCAAGAACTCTCTGAATCTTTCAATTTTTTACACAATTCGGGAAGCAAATTATGCACAAACTTGTCAACAAACAACCTTTGACCACCTTCTGTACTCATATCCTGACCACTGTGGTCGATAAATGTCTCTTCAAACCTAGTGAAGAAGTCAGATACACTTTCCTCCTTCTTCTGCTTGCATGCAGACAATTTATCCCAATTTACACGCATTGCAGGCATCAAAGTCTTCATGTAAGTAACGATCCTACCAGGGAGGTCTGCTACTAAAGGCTCTGGTTTAGCACCGCCTACTTGTCTGTCATTTGCCGCATTGATATTAATCCATGTGTCCCCTAACTCCGGCGCATGATCCGTGTGACGGATCACTCTCCATAAAGGCTGTGGGACCACATTTCCAAACAACATGTCTATATCAGCTAAATTCATAACACAGGAGTCTGCAGTCTGTGATAATTCCTTATAATAACCTGCAGGGTTTTTACGGGGGTCGGGTAGAGTCTGCTTAAGAGCCAGGACTTCAGTTCGCTTCCATGGAACATGTACCCACACACGTTGAAAATGAGGCTGAATAGGTGGAACAGCATTTAGGTCTCCTTCTTTCCAAACTGGGGGAACTTCTCTCATGGGATACTGTCTGACCTTCCTTTTAACAGAGGGTTCTGGCTCAAACAACAGTCGAGAAATACCCTCACTCCTAAATGATAATAATGTCGCAACTGCTTTCTCAATATCGGAACCCACAATCGTGCCTTTGGAAAACTCAAACCGTACACGACACAACTCAGGCGGATTGGCCTCCATATCACAATCTTTTAATCTTTCAAGAAGAACTTCGCACATTTTGTCAAAAACATATCTCTGTTTCGGTGCTTGCCATTGGTGGAAGACATCCATAACAGACTCTAACTCATATCTTGTAGGGTCAGTGACCCATTTATGCGCCAAATGATCCAATACTCCCTTCTCTCTAGAATCGGGCAATTGGCTACGCAATTGTTTACGCTCTAAAACGGGGGTCGTAGTCGGTGACCCAAAGAAAGGAGACAAAATACTAGTAACAGTGTTTGTCATTCTCTGTCGGACAGAAGGAGAAGTTGACAAATGAACAGGAGGAAAAACAGGAGGAGACAAAGCAAATGCAGAGGCAGTGTCAGAAGGGATAGTGTGGAGGGAAATAGATGCAGGGGGCAAAGTCATAGGAAGTAAAGATGGAACAGGTAGTAAAGGTGGCAGCCCTTGAGGGGGCTGCGCCATAGTAGTAGGAGCCAACTGAAAAACAGCTGGTGGTTGTGGAAGAACCGGAGGTACAACAACTGGGGGTTGTACAACTAAAGGTTGCGGAGGTGCTGTAGCACTCTGCGCATAAGGAGGTGGTGAATTCAACAAATGAGACATTAAAGGATCCTTCTCAAGTTCCTTCACTGTATCTTGCTGAAGAGGTGGCAAAACTGGATAACATTTATCAATTGCCAATTTACGTTGCCTGTGCAGCTGTTCACTCGCTTGTTCCTCTTCATCATCCTTATACTGCATAGCAGCTTGCATTATTGAAATACCCTTTTCTCTTTTATTCTTCTTTACTAATTTAATTTCTTTCTGTTTGGCTTCTTTTCGCCATAGGCGGAAAGAGTCAAACATCGCCGGCCGGGCTTTCTTCTTAAAAAGTCTAACCTCTAAATTATCCAGAATTTCGGTGTCAAAACTACCATATTGGGGCCACTTTAGGACACCATCTTTCCTTGTGTACCTAACCCATACGTTATTATACGTGATAGGGCCCACTCCATGCTTCACGTAGAGCTCATAGGTTGGAGTTCCAATTGGAGGAACCGGACACGAGTCCTCCAATCGGGAATCCCTATTACAACCAAGACAAAACAAATTTCCAAGTCTGCTAAGACCAGGCATCTTCGCTCACTAGTCTAGCTTCAAACTTCAAAGGATTATCGAATACGACAGTCTCGTGAATACACGAGTCCTTCGGCTTTGGTACTTGCAAGTTCCAAATCAAAAGATCCTAACAAATCAAAGATCCCATGGGATACCCAAAACTAAGAACCAAGACTAAGGACTGGGAGACGCTCCACTTATACTTAACTGAGGTATCGATGACGTCACCAGAAGACTCGTCTATTGTCTCGCTCTACAAATCATAAAAGGGTCCAAGACAGGGCGATAGTCAGGGCAGCAGTCCTTCGTAGCCGTCGGGACGCGGGGAACCTCGCAGCAAAGACTTTCGGACCACGAACGACATACAGGGGTCGGTGAAGTGGTTGGCCTTCCTCCAGAATTTTACACGAAGCTCCTCACGACCTCTGGCTTGGACCGGTACCGCTGAAATCGTCCCACGTTGGGCGCCAATTGAAGTACTGGGTTTTATTGGACCCAGCGGTGCCAGGGAACACACCCAATGACCTCGAGTTCTTCCTGTCTCAGACTACAGAAACACAGAGTCTTCTTGGTGGCTTCAAAGATCAATTTATTGGCTGCAGCCAGCAACAGGTATCCTAGAAGTACAACAATGTGTATGTTCTCAGGAGACTGCCTTTATCATGCAAACCAGCTATCTCTTTTATACAGAATATTATGCTTTAGGCAAACATTCCTTATTTTTACAGTGAGTCATTCACATATTTCTTACAACAAAAAAAACAGATTCATGATGACAAGCCCATTTTCAGTTTGTCCAGCCCACAACCAAATACCCAGTGAGGCCCAACACCTGCAACAGATATAATCTGGACCCCTAATAAAACCGGGCACCTCCTCCTCGTAAAGCAGGTCATAAAGAAAGAGCAGTGACAGGTGTGAATAAGATTTAGATATAGATGTGTGCAATGAAGGGTTTATGGCATGCTGCACCTGGGCCCCTAATCTCGATCGGCCACTGGGAACTAAAACTGGCCGAACAGGTTCTGGCTCTGGACAGTGGAGTCAGCTTGCCCAGGTCACTGAAAGTGTACGTGTCCCCTAAGGCGCGTTTTGGCTTTAGTCATTGCCTTATGTGAGGGCAACCACAAAATGGCTGCCGTACACAAAATGGTTCACAAGGGAATCGTTAATATTAGAGTGATCCCGTCACTCGAATATGACGCAAATACTCAGATATAGCATACCTGTCATTACCGGTCTGCTGATACCAAAATCGTCATGTTACAATGATGTTAATGACACAGGTCCAGAATTTTCAGTACCACATACACAACACACATAGTTATTTATGTCTGAGTAACAATGTACCAAATAGTTGAATGATGGCTTTTCAACTTTTCAGGTGATCACAGATATGGTTTCCAACCTTGGATTATGACCCCATAACAAAAACCTCAGACCTATTGGCAGAAAAAATGTAACTCGGCTCTGAGCAAAACCAGGAATGTTGTTGAACGAATGGTTAGGGTCCTAAAGTCCTGTTTCCTTTGCCCTGATACATCAGACGGAAGACTTCTGTACTTGCCTCCTACGATTTGTCAGATAATCTTAGTTAATGCAATATTGCACAACCTCTGTCTGAAGATAAATGCGCCATGGGACTATGAGTGTGCAATCCCACCTGAACATGAAGTGGATGATGAATTGGAAACAAATATTGAGCACACAATTGCAGGTCGGTTGAGACGTGATCAAATAGTGGCTAATTTATTTCCATAATTACATGAAAAAGATGGTACTAATGACAGAAAATATGCAAACCTATCATTCAATATGTATTTTTGTGAACTCATCCATTGTGTAGTGTTTGTGTGAATTTCAAGGTACATATATTGTCGCTCACTTCTTCTCAACTAGATGTAGGCCTCAACATGTATGAATCTTTTTTCCGAGATGTTAATAAACATGGAGGCATAGCTCATCGGAGAACAAATGAACGCAGCAAGCCAATGTGATACAGTGCACTCCATGACAGGAAGCGGGCAGGATTGCCCCATATCTAGAAAGATATAGGGCATTCCTGTTCCCCCTCTCTTAAGCAGTGCAGTGTAGCACATCAAGCTGTCTTGCCTGTGTTCTGCTGCATGAAAGTGTGTTAAATGTGGCCCTCAGTGTATGATGGATCACAATTCTCCCAATAAATCAGTCCCTGTGGCAATCTTCAAATTGATGCCAGTTGCAGATCTGGACTAACATGCAGAGTAGCAGCACTTTGCTGGAACAAGTGTTGCAGCAGATACAATCGCAGATCATTGAAGACAACAGTCATGGCCAGAGGCCTGGCCTCAGGATTTGATGTCGAAATGTCATTTGTTAAAATTGCATTCATGCATTGTGTGGGGATCCACAAAAAGCACATGTGTAACACCTTCCCTGGGGTGATTGATGTAAGGTCTACATTTGCCCACACTGTATGCAATACACATCTATCAGGCTTTGCAAAGCAATGCAAGGAGGCTCAAAGGCCTGGACCAAAGCACACTAAACTGTTGAAATAGCAATGCATAGCATTTATTTGAAAAGTAAGACAAGGGAGATGCTTGCCAAACATCACTTCAGGAATAGAGAGATCTGTAATGTGTGAAGCATGTATTTCATAATGCAAGCACAAATGGTTGTGTACACACACAAATAATTGAAATATGGTGTAATGGTGCTGTTGGGTCAGGATCTTCCCCTGCATAGCAAGAGCTGTGTACTCCTTCCCTGAGTCCCCAACTGTATTGTTGTCTGGATCCCTAATGCTGGTATATTCTCAAAGGTGAACATGGAATATGCGTTTGTGCGGCATAACATAGGCCTGTGTCATGGATTGCGGTCTTGTTGGACCAGGTGAGGAATCCAAAGAGCTACCCTCATAGTTGTGAAATGCTACTACTTTTGCCAGGAGTAAAATAGAACAAGTGTGGTGGTGGCAGCATACAGTATAGTGATCAGTATTAGTGAACATGGCCATTCTACCATGTGTCACTGGAGTGAGCCCTACAGGCTCACTCCCTCTTCTAAAGTTCTGCTGCTGTGTGTTCAACTCCCCTTATCCAACATCAGGTGATCTGGAGTGTGTGCATGATAAAATGAATTGCTGAATGCATGTGCCCGTGGAAGACATCCACTACACATAGGGTGCAATGTAGGACAGTGTGCATATGGAAAATGTGTACACGCTGGTAGTGTGTGTTCAAAGTGTCATACTCTAGTACAGTACAAAGGGACTGTAGTACTGAATAGTGTGCATAGGCTGAGTGTGAGTGCTGCATGCGAGTAGGCTGGTGGTAGCATATTGCATGTGGATTACAGTACTGGGCACTGTATGTGCTGTAACTGTACACTGAGTACAGAAGTGCTCGCACTGCTGCATAACATGGAGGACCTTGGGTTCCTTTTTGGGTAAGGCTGTGCCTGCTTGGGGTAAACATGAGCAAAAGGAACATATGATGAACGGAATGCTGAACAATACATTATGCAAATCAGTCTTGACCCTGTGCCTCATGGGAACAGTCCAGTCCGAACTGCCAAGCCAGGTCCTCCTTGGACCGGAAACAAGCAGAAGAGCACCGGGTATGCCCAGACGTGGGTCCTGAGCTCACTGTGTCACTGAATTCAAGCTAGCCTGGTTGATGAGGGGTGATGCTCCGAAACCAGTCCCAGGATGCTTGTTTCCGATCCAGGGAGGACCTGGCTTGGCAGTTTGGGCTGGACTGTTCCCAAGAGGCACAGGGTCAAGACTGATTTGCATATGGCTGGGTGTAAACTGGGGTGGCATGGTGAGCAAAAGAGCGTTTGTTTTAACCCAGATCTACTGACTGGGGGTGAATGTTTGATTTACTCTGCTTTCTGTCCATCATTTGTGTGTCTTTTACTTTCTCGCCCTAAGTGCGGCGGGTATGCCCAGATGTGGATCCCGGGGTCACTGTGTCTCTGGATTCAAGCTAGCCTGGCTGATATGGGGTGATGCCCCAAAACCGGTCCCAGGATTCTTGTTTCCGCTCCAGGGAGGACCTGGCTTGGCATTTCGGGCTGGACTGTACCCATGAGGCTCAGGGTCAGGACTTATTTGCATATGGCTGGGTCTACACTGGGGTGGCATGGTGAGCAAAAGAACAATGGATTTAACCCACACCTCTTGACTGGGGGTGAATGTTTGATTTGCTCTGTATTCCGTCCATCATCTGTGTGTCTTTTTCTTTCTTGCCCTAAGTGCTCCGGGTATGCCCAGACGTGGGTCCCGGGCTCACTGTGTCACTGGATTCAAGCTAGCCTGGCTGATATGGGGTGATGCCACAAAACTGGTCCCAGGATGCTTGTTTACGGTCCAGGGAGGATCTGGCTTGGTAGTTCGGTCTGGACTGTTTCCATGAGACACAGGGTCAAGACTGATTTGCATGTGGCTGGGTGTAAACTGGGGTGGCATGGTGAGCAAAAGAACAATGGATTTAACCCAGATCTATTAACAGGGGGGAATGTTTGATTTGCTCTGCATTCCGTCCATCATCTGTGTGTCTTTTGGGAAAAATATGAGGCATAGAGGAATCCTACCAGACCAAGTTCGATAGTCCAGTAAAGCTGCAAGTTGGGTGGGACATACACTGGAGGATGGGAGAGACAGGCTGGCTCTGTGCTTTCCCAATTTGTTTTGATTCAGAGATAGATCACAAGAAAGGGGCCTGGAGAAATCTCACAAAAAGAGAGATTGGGCTAAAAAGAAAATCAAAAGAGAGGGGCAGAGGGCCCAGGACCAACGTTTTAGTGCACGTATGAGTGACTGACATCCAGGTAACTCATATGAATCCTGTTGTGGGATTAATCAGCTTTTTAGTCCTGTTTTGCTGTGCTGCCCTGCTGCCTGCTGCTCCCCAATCTGGGTGAGAAGGACTGTGGCTGCATCATTTGAACCGAGAGTGTCTCCAAGGGCTTGCTGGCTGGCCTCCTGATCTGAAGTCTCAGGTACATAAAAGGCTTCCTACCACCCTGCTTCTGCACCTGGACTGTTCCATCTGTGAGTCTGCCCTGCCAAGTCGTGCCACCCCAGTCTTGGACCTTGGAAGTGGGTCTAAATGTGTTTGCTCCAGCAGAAGCCACACATCTTCTGTCGCACTGATGCATCGCCACTGCTGCGCAGATCAGAACTGGTGCATCACCTCTGTTGCATGGATCGGAACCAGCGCATCACCATTGGGTGGCCCTTAACGTTACTGCATAAGTGCGACTGCATAGTGCATCACGCAATGTATATTTGTGTAGCAAAGCATTAGGAAATTCAGTGCTAATGTCGAGAACCTGCCTGTCACAACCATAAAATTATGCAATGGGTGTGATTGCATACCAGGAAGTGTAAAAGTCACTTTCATTTTCTGTTAGTGTCTGTTGGTTGGTGCTGGTGGCTTGACGAGTGATGTGTGATATTGGTGGTTATTTGGCTATTTTTGTTGGAGTCTGAGTCTGTCCTGTCCCTGTGAATACTATTTTGTGTAGTCTTTGTGACTAAATGTTCTTGTTTTTATTTGTAATTGTATTTGTATTGTTTGGTGTTTGGCCAAATTGGGGTAATAGTTAATTAGGTATAGTTAGTGGTCTAAGGGGTGTTTTTTTGTTACTGGGTTAAGTATACGTGGGGCTTATGCCATTGTGGCAATGGGTGGGAAGGGGAGAGGGAAGAATTTCAAGGAGGGAGAAGTTGGATCTTTGATCTGTTTGGTCATGCACTTCCTGCTGCAGAGGCTGCCTGCATGTCATGCCACTCATCTGGCTCTTGTAAGCAGAGGCAATGCTGAACCTCCTATCTCTCCTAGGGTGGCGTCTGATCAGGGAATTGTAACTGTGAATCAACTGCCACCCCAGAAGGAAAGGGACAAAATAACAAACAGACACTTTCATGCCTTCAAGCTCAGCCATCGTCTTCTTACAGTCGTACTGAACGTCTCTTCTCAGTCCTGGAGAGCTTTGTCGTGATATGTGCATATTGTAGTGTGCAGTGAGCTGTTCTACAAATACAATTTGAGAGGTTATTCAACAACTGAATAGTCATGAAATATTCCCTCCTGCCTTTGACATGTGTACTAGCAGTCACTTACACAATAATGAATATACTGCTGCATAGATTTCCAATTAACAACTGTTACCCTTGGAGTTGCACCACCAGCGGCAGAAGTTGTATTTCATACACCTTGTTTGTTCAACACTAGGCACAAGGTGCAGAAGAGTATGCTTTTGGATACACAGACTATGGCACAATAAAGGTTGGCACATAAAAATGTCACTGGGCGTTAATACTAAGGCCTAGGAATATTGCTAAATAAAACCCACAATGTCTCAATGTTCAAGAGTTGTCTTGTTTTCTGATTTTCAGCATCATAAACCAAGTCTTTGTTTGATATGCTTTCCGTTAGTGCACTAACTTTACGGATGGTACTTGATTGTGTTTTCTCCTTTTAGGTGCAATGTTGCAGGTATGGTGGTTGCTGTGATGCGGGATTTGCAGGGAGAAGATGTCCACAGTGTCGGAGATTCGCAGGAGAGCTGTGCGGCGTTGCAGGGATGGAGTTCGCTGCATGCTTGATTTGCAGTGGATAAGATGTCCGCAGCATCGGAGATTCGCAGGAGAGCCAATGCAGAAGAAGCTCAGCCAGGTTGTGGAGACATTCAGGTGAGTGGGATCGCTGAAGAGAATCCGTCCTCTTCAACCAGTGGGTAAGCCGAGCACTGCCTCGTGGTTTGACTACAGTATAAATACTGATCCTAAATCCTGATGAGTCGCCCAAATATCACCAAAGTCATGATGATTCAGCCTGAATGCCCCGGGGGATGTTACTGTTTTTACCTTGGTGTTTCATGACTTAGTGGGCTAGGGCCCCGGAGGATAATTACCATGCCAAGATTGTTGTCAAGCCTAAGAGGCAATGGGTCCCATGAACAGCCAGGAAGGCATTGAGATGTGTGCTCGATTCCGCAAGCCACCCACACACAAGGTACAGGAGGAGTGAGAACACAAGGAGGTCAGGGTCATGACTCTACAAGAGGAAGGGTCAGCAAAGGCTACAGACCCAAAGAACGCAATGATTGATCATTGGGTGGATGTAATTGCCTGAGAAGCTGATGTGCTGGACATGGTGGGTTTGGAGATTGGAGGCTCCATAGGTATGTGTCGATATACCATCCGCATGTAGTAATCTAGATAACTTAGTTAAGGTACATTTCAATATTAAAATGTATTTGCAGTGTGTGGATATCTTGTGAGACACAAGCCAAAACAGAGGAGCACTAGGTGGCAGATGTATCAAACTGTCACACAAAGCAGCAAACGTGACATAAATGTTGTGTTGCATTACAGGGAGCTAGCATTCTTGACGCTAAGCAATTCAAGTCTATCAACATAGGTATGTAGTTCCTTAGTAAAGGAAGGGAGAATATGTGGTCGCTTAGTATAAATGGAAACAAACAGGGGGGCCTGTTCCATTAGGAACTAAAGTCCTCACACACCCAGATGGGAGTCATGCCTCATCATAGGGCATGCTCCTCATTAGGCTGGCGCTGCAATGCCTGATGGGCACCCTCTTTATTTGAGATCTTTTTGTTCCAATGCCATATGTGAAGATTGGATATTGGGTCATTGGTGTAGATTGATATAGTGAAGTGTATGTGCATGAGATGGTGAATTAAAATAAACTAAGCAGATCTCTGAATCAAGTTTTAATCAGTGAGTCTACTTATCTAATTAAAAAAGTGGTGGCTAACAGTAAAGGCAATGATCCCCGGTAGCTCAAAAAAGTCAAAGGGTCAAAAGATAGTAATTTAAAGCAGCCCCTTGTCCATATGAGGGTTACTATTTAGCAATATCCAGCACTGAAGAAGGTTTGGGCTTGTTAATGTAATTGGATTAATCATTTATTGCTGTTTTCCCTCACTCATGTGACACAAACAATGTGCCATATGTGGCTATATCAGCCCCCTATGGCTAGATTCACAAAACAGATCATTATCCACACTGCTCAAGGTATAAGGTATGTCTGCATGGCAAGGCTTATATGTATATACCATGAGACACATTTATCAATTCTTCATGCAGCACAGCAAGCCACCATGTTGCGCTAAGTGAATGGGCAGGAATGCATTGTATTGATCATATTACATTGCATTCCTGTCCTTTCCTAGTGCTGGCACACTTTTGGCTGCCTAGTGCCAATGCTTGCACCCTGTGTAATCGTGTATGGGGTCTTGATGAAGCTGGTCAGCGCTTCCTACAACGTCACATGCACGGGGCCTGATTTTGACATATGATGGCCTTTCACCTTTAGTCAGATCAGTCCTGCGAGGTGACTAGCTGTGTTCCATGGTCTGAAAATAAATACATATGTGTGCAAGGTTGTCTGAATGTGCCATGACACTCGTATGACATAGTGCTTAGTTTAGGTTTGGAAGTGTGTGTAGTTGCTCTTTTTAAAGCAATTTCTCCATTTCTGTTTTGCAGTGGACATTGGCCATTCACGCAAGCCAAAGTTGATAGTTTCAGAGATAGTGATATGGAAAGTAAGTGTCATGACTACATGGTTGTAGCTCTGTAAAAAGTGTGAGTGATCCATGATAGTTTTAACAGTGTGATGTTTATGGGGAGGTTTTCATCACCTGCCAACAAATCACTCAGATTAATTGAGCAAACACAACTTCACGTGTCAGATTGTAAAGTGAACAAGGAGGTGTGTTAATGTGAATGTGGTGTCAATATAGGTGTGGTTACGTTTTTCTGCAGTATCCCACTTGTAATATATGGGGATGGTATATCTGTGTGTCATACCTAACGACACTTTGCATAAACATTCATGACAGTGTCACTAGGTTAGACATCACTTTGCAATCATTGCACAACAGATAGATGCTGGAAATGTGCCAGTTATATCCCAGCGTTAGGTGTATCGTGAAAATAACCTATGACAAGGTACAATTGGCATCTCAACATGAATTGTTGCAGGGGTGTGAGTCATTTGTATGACATTTAAACATTCCCTCAGTATTACCACTTACCTGAGATATAGCTATAATGAGGACTGCCTCATCTCCCGTAGATCATTTCCTCCTTTCTATTTACCCGCTACCTCTTACCTCACCTTACTATGTTCTAGACCCTGGAATTGTGCCTCATTTTGTGCTCATATTTTTTATTTGCAATTAGTCCATGAGTATATATCTGCAGATACTGTATTTTTCTGTAATGTTATTTTTCCTTTGTCATATCCCCTTTTATTTCCACACTGTTTGTGAAGTGCTCTGTCACCCGAAAGGGTCTTGTTCTCGCTATTTAAAACTCCAAATTAAATAAAAATAAAATAGCTGTTGTAATCCTGTCTCAGGGGTCACTGAGCCTCCGTCAGTGGTGTCCATGACAGACCTATGTAGAATGGAGTCACAGTGGCCCCATTACACTGATGCCCTGGAGGCTGCCTGAATGTAGGGCAGCTAATGTATCGATCCAAGGATTGCTTCAAGACAATAGCTCTCGGTCTGTCTAATGCACATTGTGAGGGTAGATGTCCAAATTGCATGGAAATTGGGCTGGCAGATGTATCGTTGATGGCAGCCTGCATATCTCAGTTATATTTGTATCTGTGCAGCAATATCAATGCTGTGAATCCTATGCAGCCCCAGTAGGCCTCGCTGCATAGATACAAAGTCGTTGGCCTAAGTTTGGCCAGCAGGACCTCTGCACTAGATTTACCATATATTGGCATATCAATGCCAGCCTCATGGGCTGTATCTAACCATGTGGCATTTATGTCAAGCTTTCTTGCAGTGCAGTGCAATGCGGCAAACCACCTTGCTGCACTGTGTGAAAGGGCAGGAATGCACAGTGATTCCATGATACAGTGAATTCCTGTCCTTTCCTACTAGTCACGTACTTTTCCCCGCCTAGCGCCAAATCAGGCAACCTTGCATCATGGTGCAAGGGGGCCTGCACTGTATGCAAAATAGTTCTTGGGTAGGTAAGGACAGCTGTCTGCATAAACGCAGTCCCGGGGGCTTTTTGCTCTTTCTTTCTGTACTGCAGAATGCAGCACAGGGAGAATGAGGTAACAGAAATGTGAAATTAGATTCCTTCTCCTGGTTTAGGTTCACCTATGGACATGATGCTTTATGACACGTTTCTAGGTCTAGCACTGATGCTAAATCTATGAAGCCATCAAGAAAAGGGTGTTGATGCACTAAGACATCCATCCTCCATCTATAGAATGGCTTCCTGCTGCAGAGTAAGGCAAGTCAGCAATGTGCGCTGAATTGAGTTACTCAAGATTACTTAAGACATGCAGAGCCACACAAGCTTCTATTTCTTATTTTAACACATCTCACTTAGGTTTTGCCTTGGCCCCCTTTGCATGATGCATGAACAACTGCAAAAGTGTACATATGTGTTTACCATTGACACATCAGAATCACTGGTATGAGCTAAATGCACGGTTTTATTTTGTGCCTAAATAGATGTTTTGTACACCTACTCTGACCTCACTTGAGTTAGTTTGACATATTGTAATGTGAGATGTCATTGTAATTAAGGTATATTGTACATTTCTCTATACCAAGAGAAGGTATAGGTATGGACAGGCACCTATGATTGCATAACAATTTCAATTATAGTTTGTGATACGTCATGTACATAATATACATGCCCTAATATGAGGTACAATTTTCTCGCTAGCTCACATGACACTAGAAGTGGCGAAAACCTTTGCCTTGAGACGAGCACGATATGTCTGCATCCAGAAGATAGCCCAGGGCATCAGGAGAATGAGCCACACTTATTATAAAGCCAAGGCCGCTGGCATTTGGGAATGACATACATTGGCACAGGCAGAGAAGACCCCTGCGACTACAGCTTCACATGGTGCCACTCAGAAGCACAGCAGGTCACAGCTCATTCCTGGACCCTCAAGCAGACAGCATCTGGCAGGCACAGGACAAAAGAGGGAAAGACGTGCAGCCCCCTCAAAATTCAACGTTTGCTTGTCCAAAATTTGCGACGAATGGACAGGAGGATGGCCAGGATTGAGAAGGAGCAGGCAAGCATTTAAGAAATTTTGTTGACATGCCAGAAGCCACTAGGACGAATTGCCACCCAAATTTAGACTCTCCTTCTGGACATCCCCTTCCCTGTTTTTTACACATTACTCATTTTATATTGTTATTTTTAGTGGTCATAGTTATAGTTAGTGTTTAGTGTAGGTTTAGGAATAATTTATGATAGTTTTAGATAAGTAGGTTTTCATGTAGTATTTGCATGCAGCGCCTTGAGACCCTCAAGGGTGAGTAGTGCACTCTATAAATCCCTGATTAATTGATATTTTTTATTAAGATTTTATTATGGTAGGCTTTTACAAAAATTTAAAACAAAATATACTATATATATATATATATATATATATATATATATATATATATATATATATATATATATAGATATATCTATATCTATATATATATATATATTTATATATGGTATATTTTAAGTTAAGTGTTAGATAAGGTAGTATAGGCTAGCGTTTATGATAGCGTAGATTAGCTAGGGTTAGGTAGTGTCTTTAGATATTAAGATTTACATTTCATTGAATTATTCATTGTTCTCTAGTTGGATTTTATTTATTTGTCATGAATTGATACTATTGTGTTAAGTGAGTATATGATGTTCAATTTGTCCTGTGTACACTGTAGGAATATGTTGCATTGTCAGAGTCCTCAGCTTGATGCGGGGTTTCCCCATGCAGGCCAGCAGGAAAAACACAGAATATTGACTATTTGCTTGCCAATCAGGATGGCTCCCTCTGTGGAACACTGCCCAACTTGGGGTACAGTCTTTGCTGCTGTACATATCAGAACACAGGCTAGCCCTTCATTGGCTATTTTGCCTGAAGTGCTAAAACAGATACAGAATGAGTACCTGCCCTGGGGTTGGGGATGAAACAAATGGGCAATTTTGCCGCAGCATTTGCTATTATGTTAAGCAGCATAAAGGGGGAAGCAGCAGCATTGGCTTTAAATCAGCGCTTATGGGATTTGGATCCTGCACAGCAGGAGTGCAAATTACCTAAAAATATAGAAGAAACCTATGCTACACTGGGTAGAGATAATTTGGGAGCCAGACCGGGGAAACCACAATTTAAGAGTAGTTCTGAAATGGATAACTCTAAGCAAGCACCGGATTCTTCTACAAAAAGAAGTGGGAGAGCAAAAAACACAAAGACAAGACTAAGTCACAGGGTGGGTCTCCTCAACAGGAAGCCACTGAAAAACGCTATAACTTGTGTAACCGTGATAATATCATAGCGCCTGGCCAGTATCAGGATACTGATACATGTTCGTCTCCTTCCTGTCAGGATTCATCCAATAAACATTCGGAGAGAGGTGGATGGTCAGAGCGCAGATCGGAAGAGCACGTGAAACTGAAGAAGGACGCATAATGGTCATCTGACTACATAATTAAGCAGGAAGACAAACCAAAGACTTCCAGACCTCAATTCAAAAAGAAGAAGTTAGCCAGACTTAAGGTCATGCATGCCCCAGATATTGAGGACTCTGCTTCTGAGAGGGGAATGGGCAGTGACAATGCTGGATGGCGTGGCAGAAGTCACAATAGTTCACCTGAACCTGATGGATTGTCCAGTGGGAGTAGCGCTGCATGAGTATATCTCTGTGGAAACACCTGATAGCAAGGTAAGTGTCTCACATCGTCTATAAGAAATACAACTCCAGTTGGAGTAGAACTTAACAAGAAACATCAATTTTCTCTTTTGGGAGGACTTGACCCAAGGTTACAACATTCTTTTGGCCGAAAAGGATTGGTCATTTGATTTCATAATTGAGCGCCAAAACTGGGAAACAGTAATTTTACCTGCTTTCTCCGACTTCGTTCCAGAATCAGTAAACATTTATACGCCAAGGAGTGGGTGCTAGCACTAGCTCCTGCATTATACTGCAACCATGTGGGGTGGGATGACAGTTCCCCTTACCATGAATTACCACTGAGGAAAACCCAACAACCTCAAATTCAGTATCCAATTAAGCACGAAGCTAAAAAACAAGTTAGGAAATTCTCCAACAACTTGCATACCAAGCTGTAATAGAAAGTTGCACCTCATCAATGAATAATCCCTTCTTTTCCCTAATAAAACCTAATCATTCGCACCGTCTAGTATTAGATTACAGACACTTAAACACAGCTACTCACACCTCTGCAGCACAAAATGCACACAGTGCTGCACTAATGAACAACATAGTGTGGAAGAAATACAAAACAACACATGAAATCTCGAATGGATTTTTCTACCAAAATGTAGTGCCTGGAAGCAGATACCTGACTGGATTCAGCGTGCTCGGCTCTCAGAGGCAGTTCTGTCGATCACCCAAAGGGTATAAGAATAGACCCGGGCTGTTCTCAGCCAGAGTAACAGAGCTACTAAAATGATTTTGATGACCAGGCATTGTCTAATGTCGATGACATCTATTGGACGGATGATGACCTTATGGAAAACTTGACAAGAGTAGACCGCATAATTTTAGGGTTTGCTCACATGGGCTACAAATTTAATTTAAAAAAATCAAAAATTACCCATCTCAATGTCCTGTTTCTGGGATACGAGCTGTCAAGTAAAGGCAAAAGCCTTGCAACACACTTCCTAGAAAAGTGTGCGTTACTTCAACCTCCAACACCGTTGAAGAGATTACAATCTATATCGGGATTGCTAAATTTTCGCAGAATTTACATTCCAGATTACGCAGAATGGGTTAAACCATTCCACAACCTAATACGTCCAGATTTGTCAAGTAATCATTGGACTCAGGAACACACAAATATTTTATGTTCTGTACAAGCTGACATGATAGCTTCAAAACACTTACACACACGTGTAAACACAACAAACCTGGTGATCCACGTCATCGCAGGAACATCTGGGTACATGTATGTCATGTTTAATGAAGGTGGTACAGTACCAGTGGCATATAACTCACGTCTATACACCAATGCTCAAATGTGTTTTGAAACTACAGAAAAATACTGACAGCAGTACAGACTGCTGTGTCAGAGAGTGAGAACTAGCTGAGGGAAAACTCATCATTGTCGTTACTCTAGTGAAACCTTGGATGCCGTCACCAGAGCAAGCATTCCAAATGCTAAGGCACTACATCCATGATGGATAGAATGGGCTAACTCACTCACCACAACAGATGTAGACTACAAGTTTGATTCTACGCTACAAGCACAAGCCTTTCTGCAGTATGAGCAAGAATATACTCTGCCTAATGCAATAATGCCTCAAGAATGCTATGATTATGTCATATATATACGGGTGGTTCTGCTCAGCCTGCCATGGGGACAAAGCATCAATACTCAGCAGCATGCGCTATTGTGAAAGGGTGCTTGCACGGTGGAGAATTCCACTGAGAAAACCTACATGCAATCACTTTGTGACTGCACTGCGCAGCTGGCTGAACTTAGGGCTCTAGTTTTGGCACTGGAAAATGCGTATCCCGGGTTCCCCACACTCATCGTGTGTGAATTGTATTACTGTGTCCAGTCTTATAATGAATATCTACATATTTGGAGCCAAAATGGATTCAGACTCAAAGGGTTGGACAAACAAGCACAAGATTCTGTGGGAACAGGTGGCAAAGCTGGAAGATTGCTTTCCACGGACTCATGTAATACACACATTGAGTCATCAATGTGCTGGTGTAAACATTGCAGGGAATTCCATGGCGGATGAAGCCACAAAAACAACAGTTCGCACTGCTGCAGTTGCTGCAATCACTCGTTCAAGTATGAGGATAGATAATAGTGGCTGTACGTTGCTCGTAACGACACTCATTTGCCAAAATGCTTTCCACTCTAGTAATCTGACAAGTTAGATGCACAAAACATTCCATATGCTCACATTCCTGGAGTGGGGGATAGAGTAATACCACACACTGATCGTATGATGGGTTTAATCCTAGCTGCACACGAGGGTGTGGCATCTGCACATGCAGGGGTGGCTGCTACAGTTTCATTAATGCAGAACCGTTTTTGGAGGCCCGGTCTTTATAAACATGCCAAGGACTTTGTCCTTAAAGGTGACATCTTCCAGCAGATGAAGTGTTCCACCATGGCGCATCCACCACAAACAGCTCTACCTAGTTCAAGCAAGCCCCTGGCTTGTGTTTACCTGGACCACTAAGGCTCTGTCAGCGGATAGGGCTTACAAGTACCTCTTGGTAGCAGTGGAATTCTGCTCTCGATTTCTATGGGTATGGCACAGCAGTCAACTTAAGCCTGAACTGTTATAAAGGACCAGCAAGTCTTCATCAGGACATACGCAGTTGGCACATTACATACCAACCAGGGTCCATCGTTTAGCTCTAGGGCTTACAAAGAGGCAATAGGAAGTTTAGGTGTGACCCTGCATTTCTCATCTCCATACCATCCTGAGGGAAATTTGGTGATGGGGAGGAAAAACATGACTTAAAGCAGTCTTTACCAGCGAGGGTACTAGGCTCAGGCCACAGTTGGGTCCATCATCTTTATGGGGTCCAGAGGACACTCAACAACATGCCTAGAAAATCCCTGGGCGGTCGTCAAGCAGTGAGTAATTCACTCTAGGTAATGATGTTGTCATATTTACTTTGCAACATTTATGTGGATTGGTGGAACAGTGTTTTGGGGTCACATACCTCACACATTCCATTTATGGGTGGTAAGTTTTTGTGTACTTTGCAAACATCTCATTGTGTGTCCATCAAGAAAATGTGTCTTTTGATTCACTCTGACATTACATAGGAAACTACTCATTGCTCATTATTCCATTGCAATGCATGAAGATTTTTGAGAATCAATCATACAAATCTTGTAATGGTGTCTTAAAGATTGTTTATTTTAAAACAGGTTCTGGTTCTCACATTACAACACCTGAGTAGTATAATTGTTTTTAAATCAACACATATGCCAAATTATAATGTATTGTTCTTCCAAATACATTTGGATACAAATGTGACTTCACATTTACATGTGTTTATTGAGATAAGTGTGGAGGAACAAAAGTAACATATCATTTGGAGCACAGGTGGACAAGATGAACTACTGCACAAACAAAGAGTATTATACTGGGTTTCAAAGAAGGTGGCGTGATGTCCTACACAGGACAGATAGACAAAATTTCAAGGGGTATTCACAAAAATGTATTGGGAAGTTCTTCTTTGGAAAATGTGGAACGCTACATCTTCCTCATCTGATGTTGTGGAATTGGAATGAAAGGCAGCTGAGTGATATTAATAGCCTCAAGCACACAAACATCAGAGGCAGATCTCATGTTCCCAATAACATTTTTAAGTGCCAGTAAGGTAGCCTGGTAGTCCCTGGCAAGGGTTTGTTGGTTGACCAACAAAGCAATTATGTTGCTATTGAGGTCACTTGTTGATGCTATGAAGGAGTCTACTTTGGCATCCAGGGGCTGGATGGATGAACTGATGGCTCTCAGCTGCCTGACAACTTCACTGATGTCAGATGTTGAAGGCTGGTGTTGTTGTTCCTTCTGCATCATGACACCAGCGATGTCAGCTACGGAGTCATCAATCCCATGGAGCCAAGAGTAGGTGTCTGTGATTGCCTTTGTCAACCCCTTATTAGGGCTAAGACATCTACGGGCTCCTTCAAGAGTGCCCGCTATGGTCTCCATCCTCAACTGGACTTCATCAGTCATTTGTTACTGGACTCCTACCACTCACCGTTGACAATATCTTGAGGGTCCTCAGCATCCTCAGCTTTTATGTGAAAGGTTGATGGTCCATATCCAGTCTGTGTTGGTTCATCTGGAGACCCAACAATGTTATCTTCCTCTGCCAATGCTGGAGGAGAAGCATCAAAAGTGTCCAGGAGCTGTTGGAAGGTGTCTTCATCCATGGGGGACAGGATGCTGTCAGCAACAGGTTGGGCATCACTGACAGGCTGATGTCCAGGATATGTTGTTTGTCCCTCTGGAAAAGAAACAGTAATATGTTACAAAGATTCCATGATTGAATATGCACACATTCATAGTCTTCTCCGGACTCCACAATACAAGAAACTAAGGACCATCTCTGAAGTGGATAGCCTCATTCATAATTGGAAGTATGCAAAAGCTCAAGCTCACTCACTCCATTCCCTCAGAAAGCAAGGATCTCATCTGCAAGGTCCCAGAAATCTCTTCACTTCGCCCCACTCTCTTAAACTAACACATGACTCCTCTCGCTAGCATCATTCAGACCCATGGACTATAAATCATCTCTGACACTGATAACACCCAGCTCATACAATAACTCTCAGTAGACACCAACACCACCAACAGTTGATTCATTGTGCCACTGACCAACATGGCAAACTCAATGTGAGATAAGTGGCTCGTACTCAATCTGAGAAGATAGAGGTGATGATATTCTGCAACATAAATCTACCCTGGTTGCCCACATAACTAGGTCCTTATCCATCACCCTCCAACCACCCCAGAAACCGATCCATCATCCTACACACCAACCTCACCATGAGACTTTAAATTGCCACTATCCCCTCTCCTGCTTTCACATATTTTACATGCTTAGAAATGTCTTCATAAGGCTCCCTGCTGACACCTGTAAGACCATCACCCAGGCCCTCATCACATGTAGACTGTCCAACACCAATGCTCTCTACTACAGAATCTCTGTACACCTGCTACACAAGAGGAAAACTATTTAACACACCACTGCCAGACTATTACTAAACCTACCTTGTGGCACGCATATCACACCTCACCTCAGACAAAGACACTTGGTCCCCATTCAGACACACTGCCAGTTCAAGATGCTCACCCACACCTACAAGGCACTACACTACAAGTGACCCACCTAGCTTACACACCCTCTAAACTTACACAAACCAATCATGAACCTCCGCTCTGCATCACTTGCACTCACCCCCCATATTGATTTGAGCAAGACAGGAGGTAGGGTGTTCTCTTACATGGCAAGCTACACCTGGAAAAACCTCTCCCCAGTACATCAGGATAGCTGCATCAAATATGGAGCACCTGGCTCTTCAATTGATCCTACTTGCAGAGCATGCACCTACTCAGCACTTGAATACCCTCTCAGTGACAAGTTGATCCTCTACAAAGTCCTCATGTCTGCCTTAATGTACCTGGCCAGTTTTGCTTTTGGTCCTGTGTATGTAATCATGCCACCTTTTCTTACACTCCAGGATAGTCTTTTTTGTTTGTGCCGCACAGTTTCTCTGGTCCACTATGGCTTGCCAAATGGCATTCTTCCTTGCTAATGGCAATTTTGATGTGACAAATAAGAGGTGTTCATTCTTTGTCACCTCATTGATTAGCATCTGGTTCTCCTCACTGAAGTTGGACTTCCTCTTCCTTTTACCCTGGGATGATGGCTGATCTTCAGAGTTGGGGTTGTTACCCTCCTGGCTTCTTGAAGCTGTTTCCATGCATCTCTGTATCGAGGAGTTTTGGCTGTATAGATTGCGTTGAGGTGTGCCGCAACGGCTAGGGTGGCTGACTCCATAGTGCAGGGCTCGCGGTTCGATCCCCTGCGGCAGCTCAGGATAATGTGACTCTGGGCAATAGCTCACTTAGGGGCATATTCACAAGGACCTACCGCCGATTTATCCCCACCTTAACCCATCAAAAGTGGAGATAGATTTAACACCCCATTCACAAGCGGGTGCAAACTGCAGACATCGCCAGTATTCCCGCGACAGCTGCCCCAAAATTTAACACCACGGTGGACACCACCAACTAACCCTAATGAGATGCAGAGTAGGCGTTCCCGTGCAAAAACACACGAAAAAACCACAACACCACTTTCACAACGAACTGCCAGATCTGCGAAGCGAACCAAAAACAGGCGATAAGCCGCGGTAGCACCAGTGATTTAACACCTGCCTTTTGCTGGTGTTAAGCAGGACGACTACCTGCAGCATGAAAGGGAGCCCAGCCAAGAGCCACACCCGAAGACCCACAGATGCCATGGAGACAATGATCATGCCGCCCGGATACCCATGAGGGCCACAACACCCACCGCCAACACGCCCAGCTCCCCCCCACCCTCCCCGGACATACACATACCGTGCACGACACTAGAGCCACCAAAAGCGCATGATGATGCACATTGTCAAAAAATAACACACATGTGTGGCCAGAAGAACGAGAAACAGTCACACAGCACTGAAGTAACAACCAAAAACTTTATTGAAACACAACACAAAACACCAATGCGGCAGACTCCTGTCGGGTCCGTCCGGGACAATCACGGCATCACAGCCTGGAAAATAAAGCACAAAATCAGAACGTGTGCCATGCTCACATCAAAGGAGCGAGACACAGAGAAATAGAGAATGAAAGAAAGGCAGAGAGAGAGTGAGAGGGAAGGAAGGGAGAGAGAGAGAGTGAGAGAGAGGGAAGGAAAGGAGAAAGAGAGAGAGAGAGACACCGCCGCCCCTGCGCACCCAGGCCCCACTGTTCACCTGCTGTCACCGGTGTGTCTCCAACCACGTGCCGGGACACACTGCAAGCCACCAGGACTGTAATCTGTAATCAAGGCCAGTCAATCATGGCAGAGTCCATCTCACAGCACACGGCAACAACGCCTGTCCGTCCCTGCGCACGCATGCAGCCACACCCAACCCCCTGCCGCCTGCCAGCTCTGGCTGTCCGCACTTGCGCACCCCTGGCCCACTGCTCACCTGCCGCCAACTGTGTGTCCACTAGGCCTGGGCGGTAAATTCCGTTCCACTCGCGGAATTTGGGTAATTTCGCGTTCCGCGGACAACACGGAATTACCAAAAATTCCGCGATCCGCGGCTTCGCGGAATTTTTTGCTTGTTCGCGCTTTCAAAATGCGTGTTCGCAAGATATTTCTCCCCGAGCACGCAAACAGCATTCGCGAACAGGAAAAAAGCATCGCGAACGGACAGAACAAGCAATTCCGCGTGTTCGCGGAACTTTGCGTGCTCGCAGAGATTTTTTACCGTTTCGCGGAGCTTTGCGTAGCGCGACTACGCAAATTCTGTCCACCCCTAGTGTCCACCAGTGGGCACACCACGTGCCCGTGCAAGCTCCAGGCCCCGGTCCCACCACCATTGCATGCTCCACATCATGCGGACATGCCCCGCGGCCCAGCAGGTCCCACACATGTCGCTGAGTCCTGAGGCATCAATGGCAGAGACCACATCAGTGCACACGTCATCATTGCAGGCTGCAAACCCGCTCAGCTCTTCCGGTGCCACTAACCCTGTGCAACCCCAGTCAGCGCTACGTGGTGATAGGCCCGTGACGGCCGCAAGGCCTCGGGTGCCACTAACCCTGTGCAACCCCAGTCAGCGCCACGTGGTGGTAGGCCCGTGACAGCCGCAAGGCCTCGATGCGACAAACCCTGTGCGTCACAACTCTTGGGCCCTTTATGATTGAGAACCGTGGAGCGTCCGTCATACAGTCACCACCGGCAGTGTGGAATGCGACGTCGTCGGCCCCTTATATTTGCGGGGTCACATGGCCTGTGACGCCTGTGCCGGATGGGTCTGTTGTGTGTGCAGACCTGCCCTCAGGGAGTGGCCGTGACATGCTGACAACTAGACCAGTGACCTGCAGACCACCAGCGAGTACGCCTGCGACATGTAGCTATGTGGGCCCCCCTCGGAGCGTAAGCGGAGTGGCCTGGCCTGGTGTACGCCGGACCAGCGCAGGGCTTGCAACAATGAATCGAGGGCTCTGGGCGTGGTTCAGTCAATGTCCGGACAAGGGAGTGACTATTGCGTGTGTCCCTGTTATAGTGTCCATGGCAAGCGGAACACAATAGGCAATGTAGCACACTGTGACTGGCATCCCACTAGATGAGCATCATTGACGTGAGGGAAATCACTGTCCCTACATTCATCCACACATTCATACATGAATGATGAAAGACATGACACAGCAGTGCGTTTCTGGATGTTTATTGCACATCCAGTGGAGTTTTGCAGATGGAGCGGTACAGGGCCTTGCCTAGCACACTACACAATATGGGCCCGTGGAGGGCCAGCCAGAGTCCTTCTGGGGATGACAAGTACTGCAGAAGAGGAAGGGTACAGTCCGCAGTCTGGTCGCCGTGTCATTGGTCATCAAACAGGATATAGCAGTCCATGTCGCGGTCCAAGTTGAGTGCAGCGGAGTGTATCAGGGGTCATTGGCAGGTCATGGGGCCATGTGTGGCACCAAGCAGAAACAGGCCAGGTGGCGGACATGAATGCTAGTGCCTCCTTCTGAACCCAAGCCCATCCACGTCCTCGGATGTGTGATCTGCCCCACCTGTGGGTGGTGCTGTACCGGCTGCGGCACTGTGTGCCACTGACACATCAGGGGTCGGAGGAGGATTGTCGGCCGCACTGTGTGGCAGTGACACATCAGGTGCCGGAGTGGATACGCCTGCCGCACTGGGAGGCACTGACACACCAGGCGTCAGAGATGTGGATGGTGTGGGGGCAGCAGCATTCATCATCGCCACGCCTTGTGGCAGCAATGCCATGATGAGGACATGCTGGGCATGGTAGATCCCAGCTACATTTGGCTGATGTGCAGCGGTGGCTGCCATCCTTTCCGCCTCCATCCGCACCATGTCCTCCATGAGCCTCCGCATGTGTGCCAGCTCACGGCTGGGATCGCTGGAGCCACTCTGAGCGGACAGGTGTTCTTGTCTCCGAGTCAGCGATGTCAGTCATGGCTCATTGGAGACCATGGAGCGGGCCGTGGGTGTCCGTTAGGGACTGGAGCTGGTCCCTGACGGTACCTAGACACCCATGGATGGCATCCAGTTTGGTAGCCATGAGGTCGAACCCCACCCGCACCTGCTCAGCCGTCTCCCTCTGGCCCTCCAGCACACGGCGTTGGAAGGCCATGTGTTGTTCCTGGGGGTTTTGGGAGACTGCCGGGGCTGTGGGTGCCTCCTGCTGGGTGGTTTGTGGAGTGGGTGGGGTCTCCTCGATGCAGCTGGGCTGCCCTGGTCCTGGAGGTGATTGACGGATGAGTTCAATGATGTCTTGGAGGGCTTGGGTGTCGATGCTGGTGGTGTCCTCCTCATCATCAGTGAAGAGTGGCTGTGACTGCTCTGCAGGAGGTGTTGACGGTGACCCTGTAATGTGAAGGGGAGATGGTGTCTTACAATGTGTCCGCATGTATGTAGCCGCATGGTACAGGTTCACATTCAGACAGCATGGCATTGTACATTGTGACAGTCTGTGGATCAGGGCCATGATCCAGAGTGATTGTGGGTGTGCACTGTGCTCTGCTTGATTGTGCATGTGTGCCATTGTGGCCATCTCCCCCCGTCCCCCCAGTACCTGGTGGTCACTCACCCTGTTGCGGTTGTGTTGTGTCCTGTCGAGCAGTGTCCGGTCCCCCGACTCCTGCCTTGGTCTCCACACTGATGACTGTCGACACCAGCTCCTCCATGTCATCCAGCTCCTGCTGTGGTGCAGGGCTCCCACCTCCAGTCTGCATTGCTGCCTTCTGGTTAGCTGCGAGTTTCTCCTTGGTCTTGCGCTTGATGTCAATCCATTGCCTCTTGACCTCGTCCATTGACCTCTTGGGCTCTCCGATGGCATTCACCTTGTCCACGATGTCCCGCCATATTCCATTTTTGGTGCCCAATGACACGTTGGAGGTGACGAACAGTTGTTGATGGTGTTCTATCACCTCCGTGACCAGGATCCTATTCTCCTGCGGACTGAACTTTGTCTTCCTCTTCTTCTTGTCCTTGCCCTTCCCTGTCCCCAAGGTCCCAGGCTGCTCGTCCGGGGTGCTTGTGGAGTTGCGCTCGTCCTCTGCGCCTGCTCCGGATGCCTCCATGGTGCTTGGGTGTTGGTCATTTTGTGTGTGTGTGTTTTTTCAACTTTTATACTGGTTTTTCCCGCCTGCCATGTGTGTATTGCAGGCCTGGCGCTGCTTATCGCTGATTTCCTCATCGCGCTTTGGCCCATCGCATGTTTTTTCGTGTTGAGGTTTGTGTTTTTATCACGGTCGCGGTTGTTGTATCGCGGACATTGTCCGCGTTTTCGGGGAACTATCGCATGGTACCGCTGTGTTGTGAATTCCAGGTTAACACGGGGTTATTTTCCCGCGATGGGCTGCGATGTGTGAAGTTGCGTTAACATTTTTGGGAGATGTTTAGCACACGTTCTTGTGATTATACCCCTTAATCTCCCGGACAGTCTCCAGCACCTTGAAACCCTTAATGGGTGATATGTTTGAGCTTTACAAATGGGAATTATTATTATTTATTTTCAAACATTCCAGCAATGCAAAGCACTCCTGCGTGACGCAATGGTGATTTGCAGCACGGAAATCTGCTTTATGACACGCAAATCAACTTTGCATCATGTAAGTAGTGCTTACATTGCGGCACTTTGCACAATTTTCTGAACTGTTGCAGGGAAATTCGTGACTCAGCTCAGGACCTTGTGCCATAGTGCGTGGTTCCATAAATACGGCTCATCCATGGAGCAGAAAAATGTCGCAACAAAGCGTAGAAATTTCTGACGCACCACTGCTCAACGCAACGTTGTGTCAGTAATGATAAAAATGCCCCTGAGTGTGGTCTGTGCTGTACGAACCAAAAATAAAATAAAGAAAAAAAAACATTGTTAAAATGATCATAGTTGCTATTCAAAGCATTAAATCAGTGTAAAGGTACCTAGTTATGTGCAGAAAACACAGACAGAAATGTACACTGTTCTAGTGTATATCAGGGTCACTTACCATTCGCTTTTCAGTCTGAACTAAGATTTTACTCTTGAAGAATATCTGTTTCAGTGAGTTGCTTCTCCCACCTGACAGACAAGTCTCCCTGTGAGTAGCACGTTATTTGAAGTTCCGTTATTCATTTTGCGCAGATGTCCTGGAAGGCTATGCTGCTCGCCTTTTGAAAGGTCTCAGATTGATTGATCGTATTTTTAGATCACAGCACTGACTGCTCGCCATCTCCGATCTAACTAGTTCATCTTTCATGTCTTTACCATGATTGTCAAAGGACACGGTGACCTCAGTGCTCGCATGAGCTTTGGTGCCTTTGAGCTGCAAGGATGGATGTGCTCCTGCAACACTGACTGGTCAAGACAATTGTGCGCGTGACGCTTCCCTGAGACATTCCATTTTACTTCCGTAAACTATGCTTCCTTCACCTACTAGTCCCTGCCATCATACGCGACCTTTCTAACGCAATTAGACGAATTTAGGGGCATATTATCAAGAACGGCGTTAAAATTATCGCCGCTTTAGCGGCAGAAAACTGCCGCTAAAGCGGCGATAATGGGCTTGATAATATGCCCTTGAGAATTCCAATAGAAGCCCATGTTGACACCAGAACATGGGCTTCTATTGGAATTCTCAAGGGCATATTATCAAGCCCATTATCACCGCTTTGGCGACAGTTTTCTGCCGCTAAAGCGGCGATAATTTTAACGCCGTTTCTTGATAATATGCCCCTTAATAATTAGTATGTTGTACCTAGCAGCCTGGGTGCCTCCATATCTATATTTCAATGGGCTATTTCTCGCTGAACAGCTCCAACGCCCCCCCCCCCACCACCCACCTTTAAGAGACTTTTTTCAATTTTGCTCTATGATTTTTCAAACATGTTTACCCTGAGGGCATTTTCTTGCAACTAGTAAAAAAAATTGGTTATTTTCCCTACATTATAATCTATTATACACACTAAACTTATTAAGGTAATCTTGCATATTTTTAACTTTTATCCAAATTTCTCAATATTGTGTTTACTTCTTTTGTACAGAGAAATGCAAATGTTTACGACTTGAATAACCTATCTCAGACTCAATGTTGTGATGATTAACTGCCCTCTGGTGAATAGTTATAAACCTCTTGAGCACCAGGAGTGCTTTAGGGGACAGCAGACCTCCCTCCTCTTTAAATTCTTACCAGCAGATATCTCCAAATGTTTTTTTGCGTAAACATTTACCAAAAGCTGTAATTTCTTCTTTCAATATACACACTGGGGATATTAACTATGTGTGGGTAGACACAGACGCTTGTTTCACTGTGTTTCCTTAGAGGACGGGCACACGACTTGTGCATGTTTTAGCTAGGTTTGCACTTTCTACGGGTGCAAAAGCTGCTTCAGCAGAAATGGAGTGTTGACTGGTGAACCGTTTTTTAAAAACAAATTGTATTGGTTTTTCTTTTATTGGAAATACAACCAATAAATCATCATCTTTTCACCATAGTTGCACTCTTTGCGTTATTCTTGTCCTCAATATTGTACACCTTTAACGTACACAGAATGCAATATCTAATTGCAGAAAGCATTATCCAGTTACAAACAGCTGCGGCATGTAAGCCATATGTTGTCAATGGTGGATCGCAAAAGTATCATATCTCTTCTTCTGAGGTCATTGTTACCATGTGAGCTCATTATAAAATGCAAAAACAACTGGGGTGGCATGGTGAGCAAAAGAATGATGGATTTAACCCAGATCTCTTGACTGGGGGTGAATGTTTTGATTTGTTCTGCATTCCGTCCATCAATTGTGTGTCTTTTGCTTTCTCGCCCTAAGTGCGCCAGGTATGCCCAGACGTGGGTCCTGTGCTCACTGTGCCACTGGAATCAAGCTATCCTGGCTGAAGAGGGGTGAAACCCCGAAACCGGTCCTCGGATGCTTGTTTCCGGTCCAGGGAGGACCTGGCTTGGCAGTTCGGGCTGGACTGTTCCCATGAGGCACAGGGTCAAGACTGATTTGCATATGGCCAGGTCTAAACTGGGGTGGCATGGTGAGCAAAAGAATGATGGATTTAACCCAGATCTCTTGACTGGGGGTGAATGTTTTGATTTGTTCTGCATTCCGTCCATCAATTGTGTGTCTTTTGCTTTCTCGCCCTAAGTGCGCCAGGTATGCCCAGACGTGGGTCCTGGGCTCACTGTGCCACTGGAATCAAGCTATCCTGGCTGAAGAGGGGTGAAACCCCGAAACCGGTCCTAGGATGCTTGTTTCCGGTCCAGGGAGGACCTGGCTTGGCAGTTCGGGCTGGACTGTTCCCATGAGGCACAGGGTCAAGACTGATTTGCATATGGCCAGGTCTAAACTGGGGTGGCATGGTGAGCAAAAGAATGATGGATTTAACCCAGATCTCTTGACTGGGGGTGAATGTTTTGATTTGTTCTGCATTCCGTCCATCAATTGTGTGTCTTTTGCTTTCTCGCCCTAAGTGCGCCAGGTATGCCCAGACGTGGGTCCTGGGCTCACTGTGCCACTGGAATCAAGCTATCCTGGCTGAAGAGGGGTGAAACCCCGAAACCGGTCCTAGGATGCTTGTTTCCGGTCCAGGGAGGACCTGGCTTGGCAGTTCGGGCTGGACTGTTCCCATGAGGCACAGGGTCAAGACTGATTTGCATATGGCCAGGTCTAAACTGGGGTGGCATGGTGAGCAAAAGAATGATGGATTTAACCCAGATCTCTTGACTGGGGGTGAATGTTTTGATTTGTTCTGCATTCCGTCCATCAATTGTGTGTCTTTTGCTTTCTCGCCCTAAGTGCGCCAGGTATGCCCAGCCGTGGGTCCTGGGCTCACTGTGCCACTGGAATCAAGCTATCCTGGCTGAAGAGGGGTGAAACCCCGAAACCGGTCCTAGGATGCTTGTTTCCGGTCCAGGGAGGACCTGGCTTGGCAGTTCGGGCTGGACTGTTCCCATGAGGCACAGGGTCAAGACTGATTTGCATATGGCCAGGTCTAAACTGGGGTGGCATGGTGAGCAAAAGAATGATGGATTTAACCCAGATCTCTTGACTGGGGGTGAATGTTTTGATTTGTTCTGCATTCCGTCCATCAATTGTGTGTCTTTTGCTTTCTCGCCCTAAGTGCGCCAGGTATGCCCAGACGTGGGTCCTGGGCTCACTGTGCCACTGGAATCAAGCTATCCTGGCTGAAGAGGGGTGAAACCCCGAAACCGGTCCTAGGATGCTTGTTTCCGGTCCAGGGAGGACCTGGCTTGGCAGTTCGGGCTGGACTGTTCCCATGAGGCACAGGGTCAAGACTGATTTGCATATGGCCAGGTCTAAACTGGGGTGGCATGGTGAGCAAAAGAATGATGGATTTAACCCAGATCTCTTGACTGGGGGTGAATGTTTTGATTTGTTCTGCATTCCGTCCATCAATTGTGTGTCTTTTGCTTTCTCGCCCTAAGTGCGCCAGGTATGCCCAGACGTGGGTCCTGGGCTCACTGTGCCACTGGAATCAAGCTATCCTGGCTGAAGAGGGGTGAAACCCCGAAACCGGTCCTAGGATGCTTGTTTCCGGTCCAGGGAGGACCTGGCTTGGCAGTTCGGGCTGGACTGTTCCCATGAGGCACAGGGTCAAGACTGATTTGCATATGGCCAGGTCTAAACTGGGGTGGCATGGTGAGCAAAAGAATGATGGATTTAACCCAGATCTCTTGACTGGGGGTGAATGTTTTGATTTGTTCTGCATTCCGTCCATCAATTGTGTGTCTTTTGCTCATTATAGAATGCCCATGCCCTCCACAAATTTTGAATTTCGTTGGCCACTCACCCTCCTTCTATATCACACTCTCACCTCCTTGCACCAATCAATTGCCCTGTATGCTAGGTGGTTTCGTACTGATCGTTTCTGTGCAATATTTTGCGATGACTAAGCAATCCCATTCTGGCTTCAGGAAGGTGCCTTTTAGGCACTACTCTTGTGCTGCTCTGCATAATTTGCATTTAATCCATCGTAGAAGAGACGGCATGTAGAACTCTATATTGCACTGGTCTAAGATTTGAATTTATGGACACATTCAGATGGAACATTACGGCCTCTTCTCAACCACACTCTCTTAGAACCCTCTCCTAGCATGTCTTCAGGCCTGAGAGTTCTGTCTGGGTGTTGGGCATTAAGATGACACATGCAAACGATACCTCTCATTGACTGATAAATGTCTGTATGTCTTTCCATCTTCTAGCCTGTTCTTAATCATGTGAACACTACTATAGCATTCCACTGGTCTATTTCGTCTCGTGTTGAGTTCCCGATTATGTCCCAAGTCTGAAAACCCTGCAAACTATTCAGTACCAGAAGTTTGTCACCCATCCATAGCGGTGTTTTGCGTGTCAATCTTCCTTTCAAACCCATGGGGCATATTAGCAACGAGGCGATAAACAATTATCGCCGCTTTTGCGTCCGTTTTCGGACGAAAAGCGGCGATAATTTTATCGCCTAATCAGCAAGGTCACGCTATCGCGTGAATCCTTGCATTATCGCCCTTTCCCCAACGCCCATCTTTGCATCTCTAATGAGATGCAAAGTGGGCGTACTCCGGATGGACTACGTTGCAAATATCGCTGATGTTCACATCGCGATATTTACAAGGCAGCCCACATGATTTCAGCAGAGGTTAGATTTCGGCGAAACGGCCGTTTTCACCAAAATCTAACGTCTGCTAAAATCCTGACTTAGCCATCCCTAACATAGGGGTGGATTCTGCTGATACGACCACAGGGTCGTATCAGCAGAAGATCGCCGTTTTGCAGGGAACATCGCTGGAAAAGGAGTGATGTTCCCTGCAAAACGGCGATAACCTCGCTATCTCTGGAATTTTTATCGCCCTGGAGAAGCGCGTTGTTAATAACGCGCTACCAGGGCGATAAATTCCAGAGATAGCCTGCGATAGAGAATCTGTCGCAAGCACGGCCAGCGATAACTATCGCTGGCCGTTGATAATATGCCCCCATGTCTCTTGTAAGCTTGCACCAGAGTCACAGTCCACAACCACCACCAGTGTGACCAGAGTAAACATGTACTCGGGTGTTTAGTAATAAGGAGTATCAATTGGACCCCTCCAGGCCAGCGCCTTGAGAACCTCACCGGTGATCTGCTGCACTCTACAAATCCTTGATTGATTGATTGAAAGGCCAACCTTACTTCAATGTGTTTACGTTTTGATGGAAATAGAGAGTTAGAATCCCCCAACGTCCAACACCTTCCCCTATATGGCTACGTTTGGAGTGGGGATTTTTTAATTTTATCCCCTCAAAGTCCAACGCATCCCCAATGTGGTAAACTTTTGAATGGGAATAGTACATCTGCTCCTGCTAAGTCCAATAGTTTCCCCAATGTGGATATGTTTGGAGTGGGAATAGTAAGTTTGATTCCCCACAACGTGCAACCCTTTGCTCAATGTGGTTAATATTGGTGTGTGAATAATAAATCTGCTCCCCGTACAGGCAACATTTTCCCCAATGGGGTTAGGTTTGGAGTAACAGCAGTTATTTTATTCCCCTCCCAAGTCGAACACTTTTCCCAATGTGGTTAACTTTATAGTTGGAATAGTAAATCTGACCACCTCAACGTCAAACACATTCCCCAAAGTGGGTACATTTGGAATGGGAATAGTAAATCTGACCCTCCCCAGAGCAGGCGCGGTCGGTGGTAGGAGTGGGGGAGGGACAGGGTGGGGGGTAGTAAACTACGGATTAAGGCCCAATACAGGTAAGTAAACATTTAAATAAATAAAACGAATTTCGTTGCGCGCACTGCATCGCATTTGGCGATGCAGCGCTCACAACGAAATTCGTTTTATTTATTTAAATGTTTACTTACCTGTATTGGGCCTTAATCCGTAGTTTACTACCCCCACCCTGCCCCTCCCCCGCCCCACGTCACCGCCCGACCGGCACTCCTACCACCGACCGCGCCTGCCCCAGAGTACAACCATTTCATCAGTGTGGATAAGTTTGTGGTTGGAATAGTAAATTTGATCTTCATAAAGTTTTAGCATTTATTTTTATTTTTATTGAGTATCTTAAACATTTATAGGAATATACATTATAAAGTGTTTATTGCTCAATTTGCATATTTTTCTTATGTCTTAAGTTTTACAATTTTTTGTTCTCCACATTTTCTAAACATGTCTTTTAATATATCTAATTTATTACATTAAGTTATTGTTGAAAAATTACAATTTTTCCATGGCTATTTTTTTATTAACAATAATAAATACGTTTTAGTGTAAATTCTTTAACATTTGAGATATGGTATAGTTGTATTGTACATACATTTTTATTTGTTGTTTGCCGTAACAGTTTCCTATTGCTGGTCTCCAGTTCTGTAAGGATTTAGTGTAGGAGGGATGTATTAAGATTTAGTTAGGTGAGCATTTTGAGTGAATGTTATTTTAGTATGTGGCTTGTTAGGATAGTATGAGTTAGCTAGTCAAGAGGACTGAGCTAGGCCTTATTTTTAAATGTAACATTTATATGCCTTTGTATGTGTTTTTATGTATTGTTGCTATTTCTAAGATTTCCGATTGTGGTGTGTTGTATATGAGGTTTGTAGATGTTCTTTGTGTGGGTTGATATGTGTTTACTTTTGCATGTTTTTGTTTCACACGTCAAAGTTTATTTTTAAGGTAGATGTGCTTATTAGATTTGTTATCAAGAAAAATGCCCAAATCAATATTTACATTTTCCTTGATTTGTTTTGGTTTTACTGGAACTTTTTATTCATTTTTGTCTTTATTCTTCAGGTCTTGGATGCATTACTTGGATTATTAGAGTCATAAGAATGTTTTAATTTTGTATTGGTAAGTTTTTGCATTTTTTACTGTTATTTAGCAAAATTTGTTTGGGAGGTTATTGCATTGTCATTTCACTTACCTAGCTATGCAATTGTGTAATTTAATTATTTATTTATTTATGTTATTAGGTGGGCAACATACATTTTCAATGGTATATATGTCAACTTATTATGTATTTATTCATTCTTTAGGTCAAGCCTCCCAGGCAGCCCAGCTGTCTGGTTGAAAAAGACATATTGTCAGCTTACCAGGCTTGCATTACCCATCTTGTGTATGTCCATCCTCTGGAGCAGCGCCTCTTTATTTCTATCCTTCCTGTGTTCACTTTTAGGGAAATACTTTTTTCTTTTTGATTAAGCACTTCATGGCAGTGCATGTGTTTTCCATCTCTCTCTTGTGTGCTCCCCCATTCCTCCATGATCTTCTCCCTTTGCTCCCATGCCATCAGGTGGTTCTCTTCCCACAGTGCTCCCCCCCTGTGTAGTTCTGTCCCCCATGAGCTGCTCATCAAGTCCTTGCCCACCAACACACCCCACCCACTGCTCCTGTGCCACACCCTAAGCCCACAGTCCTTTTTTTTATTTTTGCTTTTTTCTGAAACAATATTATTTTATTTCCTGAACCAAGTGGCATTTGCCATATTGGGCTGGTAAATAAAAACAGCTTCGAACTTGTGCTCTTTTCCAACATGAAGGCATTTGGAGTACTTGTACTGTAACTTGAGCGATTTGCTCAGATTAATACACTGCTTAAATGGTGTATTGCAAAATGGTAATAATGAGCATTCAATAGATGGGTTAAAAATCACAAATACATTTGCATCAGAGTGCACCTAAGCCCCTTTTATTACAAAGGGCCGGGTGTTTTCTAAACAATGTCATCCAATGGGCTAAATACTTTTAATATTTGAATGAATGAATGAGGGCTTTAAAGAGCGTGCGGCTACTAGAACAGTGTCCTAGCACTGAAACAGCCAAACAAGAAGGCATATGAGGTATGCGAACCAGGCAAGTGATCCTAAACCAAGGAGTAAAAAGCCACGTTTTTTACTGCTTTCTGAAGGCGGCCTCCAGAGGGATCTTGCGAAGGTTACATGGAAGCCTGTTCCATGGTTTAGCTGCAAGAAACAAAAGGCTCTTCCACCTTTCTTCATGCGCTTAATGTGGGTAACAGCCAAGAGAGTGACTGATGCAGAGCGCAGCATTCTGGAAGGACAGTAGGTAACAAATCTCCTAGCAAGGTATACTGGACAGGCTTGAAACATTGCCCTTTGGATCAGGACGAGGGATTTAAATAAAATCCTCTTCCTGACAGGCAAACAATGTAAGGAGTTAAGAACAGGCTAGATGGCAGTGTGACTAGGCAGACGCAGGAGAAGCCTTGCAGCAGCATTTTGAACCAGCTGAAGGCCACCTAACAAGGCTTCCGCGACAGAGGTAGAGAGCATTAGCATAATTCAGGACGATGTAATCAAGGCATGGATAATTGTTTTTATGCAATGCAGGGGCAAAATGAACAGAAATATTAGAAGAGTGCAAAGCATTGGCCTACTTCCGTGGAGATCTGAGATTGCATGAACAAAAGATTGTCAAATTGAATCCCCAAGTTTTTAACCACAAAAGCAGGGAGGGTGCAGTGCAGAGGGCCAGATGTCTTCCCAACAGATCAAAGCTTGGGATCTGAACAGAATAATCTCAGTTTTATTGGTGTTCTACTTGAGCTGGCTGCATTGCATCCACTGAAAGACTGCAAGGATGCAGTCCTTGTAGGTGGATTCAATCAAAGCCGAAGGTCCATCCAAGGTAAAAGCAATTGGGTGTCATCAGCATAAGAAATTATTTTGCAATCAAAAGACTCCACAATTGAGGCCCATGGTGACACAAAAACATTGAACAGAGTAGGACTCAATGAGGAGCATTGAGGGGCACCTTGATTCACAGCTTTCACCTCAGACGCAAATGGAACAATCCAGATCGACTGACCTCTAGATTCCAAGGAGGATTTGAGCCAGTCCCAAGTTGTACCTCTTATACCCAACTTGGCAAGACTATGTAAAACAATGCTGTGGGGGACAGTATTGAAAGCCGCAGACAGATCAAGAAATATGAGTGCTGCATTTTTTCCCTGAACTAATGACCATTTAATATGGTCAGAGACCTCCAGTACTCCCGTTTCCATGCTGTGATGGGGACGGAGGCTGGATTGAATCGGATGAAGCATCTTACTCTCCAAATAATTGGAAAGCTGTTCATTGACCAATTTCTCCAATATTTTGGCAAATGTTGGCATCAAAAAGATAGGTCTATCTTTAACAAAATTACTGGGATCCATGGATGGTTTTTGAGGAGGGGAATCATCCTGGCACGTTTCCAAGCAGCTGTCATGACGCCAGAGAACAGCAAAAGGTTGAAAATTCTGTTAATAACTGGATTATTGACGTCAAGTGCTGCTGTAACCAAGGCAGGGGGATAGGCATCCAGTGGGGATCCTGATTTACACTTTAAGATAGGGTCATAGGCTTGCTCAAGGGAGTTGGGCCTGAACTGAACAAGCTTACTGGCTGTTTCAACTGGACTTCTAGGAGGTAGGCACATCTTGAGGGCTGGGAACGTCTTCTGGATATTGATGATCTTACTTTAGAAAACATCCGCCAGCCAATTTCACATTGAAGTAAATAATTGTCATTTTAGCTCCATGGTTTTGTTACTAACTTTACTTTTCACATGCAAGCAATGTCGTGCATCTGCATGATTTAAGCTTGACATTCACACTTTCTCCTTTCTGCTAAATACAGTGTGCAGGTAGCTTGTCATAGCATAATGATGATTTGCACAGAATCAACTTGCCTAAGGTATGCAAAATACACACTAACTTTAAATTGCATCTTGCCATAACGGTAGCTTGGCCAATGCTTCATGCCACATAAGGGTATTTTAAGCTTACTCATTTTATGTTCAGAAAAGCCTTCGAATGCCATTAATTCTTACTGAGTGTCCCCTTAAACATTTCACTTAACAGTAAAGTATTTTTCACGTCTACAGATATTCTCAGAAAATTAAGGTGAGTAATTTAGTGAGGACCCTATTTTTCATTGTCCTGTCTCATTTGTTGTATCAATCACCAGATTTCATTCACGCTCTGCTGAAATTGAACCCATTTGTAGTTTAAGATTTATTAAGGCACTTGTGGCTTTATCAAACAAAACACAAGTTTCAAACTTTTCACTGAGACAGGAACTGTGAAATGTATCGTGGCTCCTGTTTACTAACATTTTGTGTTGTGGCTGTGCCACTTTTTGGGTGCAGCCATGATGCAAAATGCAAGTCCAAATGTACAAAGCCACGAAAGGGCCAATATGTATCACCTTGTGTGGCTTTGTAAAAAAAGAGTAACAAAATGCAGCACCTTGTGCCGGGTAGGCGTTACATGGGTAGAGCATCGGGATTCCCATTGTTCCACCCATGTATTTTGACACAAACCCAGATAATCTAGAGGCAATAAACCTGGATTTGGCCAAAAGGGTGTGACTACCTAATAAAGAAGTATCTGAAAGAAACAGTTAGTTATAGATTCCTTACCTTAGAATTACCCCCAGGCGTCAGACTGGATCCGGAAAGTTTTTCATCAGCAGTACCCCTGCGCGCCGGAAGGTGGCGTCGGTCGACTCCACGTTCGTCGTCGGCGTCGTGGTCGCCGGGATGACGTCGCGGTAGCTACATAGACACCGCCCTCGCACGCTGATGTCAGATCTTGCTTTTTCCGCGCCAGCAAGCGCAGATCCGGACAGAGCGGTACCCCCAGTCATTTTTTGACTGAGCTTTTTCTCGACTTTTGTCGACTTCGTTGTTTTTTGAGTCCATTGACTCCTGGTGCACGAGGGATGCCCGGCTTTAAGGCTTGCGGTTCCTGTAACCAACTCATGTCGGTGACGGATCCGCACCGCGTGTGCCTCTACTGCCTGGAGCGCGACCACGACCCCAAGTCGTGCTCCGACTGCCGGACCATGGCCACAAAGTCTTTGCGGGAGCGGTCCCGAAGCTACTCGAGGCCCGGCAGTCGTGCTCCGCGCCGCTCGAGGTCCCGGTCGCGGAGGAGGTCGAGGGACCGGTCGCGGAGCCAACACCATTCTTCGTCGAAGTCTTCGCACTCGGGGTCAGGTAAGTCAAAGCACAAAAGAAGTCGAAGAAGCATCGTCGCTCTTCAACTTATCCCCGTCCGTCGGCCGACGCGATGAGGGATGCGGGTGGTGCCACTCCCGCGGCTCCGCGTGCGGAGCCTGCTGGGTCGACTTCGGGTTTCCCCCCTTTCAGCTTCAGAGTTTCTACGAAGCGATGCATGCCATCTTTGGGCAGCCCGACCCCACCGGCGCACTTTCGGGCCCCGCGGACTAAGCTGGGGGCCCTGGGCCTTCAGCGCCGGTGGCTTCGGCCTCGGTGCTGCAGGGTCCACTTGGGTCCAGGCCTGGATCCGGATCGGCGCCGGTCGACCTCGTTACGCCTCCCCCGGCGCCGATTCCACCGGCACCACGTCCGCCACCGGAGTCGGCTGTCTCCCCAGCCGACATCGACCCCGGCCTCCACCTCGAGGTAGACACGGAGTCGGACCGGCATCGACCGACGCCGGATCCGATGCCGACGGGTACTTTTGTGCCCCGTCCCTGGTCTACCCTGGCTCTTTGAGACCAGATTGGCAGCCAGAGGAGGGTGAGGAGGACTGGGAGGGGTCTGAAGACCTTTAACAGACCAGATGGTGTATGAGCAGGACTGGAGAGAGGAACTGGGGGAAGCCAGTGGTTTGGATACCTCACCAGACCTTGGCATGTTGTCTCCTCCTACCGTGGCTACGGAGGAGGGAGCGTCATACGCAGTGGTGTTGCGTAGGGCGGCTGCGGCTCTCCACCTCAAGCTTCCTACAGTGGCAGTCAGGACTAACCTCCTAACAGAGGTGCTTCAACCGGCAGCGAGCTCTTCGGAGCCCCTGCTGCTGTTTAATGAAGCCCTGACAGACATCCTTTTGGGCACCTGGTCCAGGCCCAACACAGGGGCTCCTGTGGACAGGATGATTGCCCGACGCCACCGCCTGGCCCCGGGCAACCCCACTTTCCTCTCCCAACACCCCACCCCTGAGAGCTTGGTAGTCCAGGCCTCCACGTCCAAGGGCGCATTCCCTACCGCTCCCCCGGACAGGGAATCCAAAAAGCTGGATCATCTTGGGAAGAAGATGTTTTCTTCCTCCAGCTTGGGACTGCGGTTGGTAAACACTGCATGTCTATTGGGCCATTACACCCACTCCGTGTGGGACACAGTTGCACAAGTGCTGCCTCAGTGCCCGGAGGAGGCCCAGGCCGTGCTCTCTCGAGCGGTTGGTGAGGGGAGAGACGCAGCGAAGTTTACCATCCGTTGTGGGCTGGATACCGCTGACTAGGCCTGGGTGGTAAATTCCGTTCCGCTCGCGGAATTTGCTGAATTTGGGTAATTTATCGTTCTGCGGAGAACGAGAAATTACCAAAAATTCCGCGGCTTCGCGGAATTTTTTGCTTGTTCGCGCTTTCAAAATGCGTGTTCACGAGATATTTCTCCCCGAGCACGCACACAGCGTTCGCGAACAGGAAAAAAGCACCGCGAACGGGTGGAACAAGCAATTCCGCGTGTTCGCGGAACTTTTGTGTGCTCGCGGAGATTTTTTACCGTTTCGCGGAGCTTTGCGTAGCGCGACTACGCAAATTCCGCACGCCCCTAGGCATTTGGCAGGACGATTGCCACGTCAGTAGCCCTTCGACGCTACGCCTGGTTGCGTTTGACTGGTTTTTCCGGGGATGTCCAATCCACACTTATGGACATGCCCTTTGATGGCTGTCGCGTTTTTGGCGACAAGGCAGACAACGCGCTGGAGCGCTTTAAGGACTCTCGGGCTACGGCCAGGTCCTTGGGCCTCTCCACCATCCGCCCTGCACAGTCTGCCTTTCGCCCCTTTCGTGGCTACGGAAGGGGTGCCCCGCTATGTCCCGCCCACAGCCACAGGCGGGCTCAGGCTGTTCAGCCCCAGCGCGGCCGGGACGTGGGAACCACCGCAGTGGTTCGGGGGCCAGCAAGGGGCCAGTCTGCCACAGCCCCCTCTGCAGCAGCCTCCAAACCCTCCTAGTCCGACCTTTCAGGGCCACCAAACGCCAGTGGGTGGCAGGATCCGCCATCACCTCCCCCACTGGCGCACCATCACATCGGACAGGTGGGTTTTGCAAATAGTCCGAAGGGGCTACTCCCTCCCCTTCGAGACTACCCCTCCATCCATGCCACCTCAGTACCATCGCATGTTGGAGGATCATCTGGCCCTTCTCCAACAGTAAGTTTCGGCATTCTTGGCCATGGGTGCCATCGAGTGCGTTCCTGCCCCATAAGTAGGTCGTGGTTGTTATTCCCACTACTTTCTGGTGCCCAAGAAGGACAAAGGCCTGCATCCTATCTTGGATCTCAGGAACGTCAACCGCTTCCTCCGGAAGGAGAAGTTCAAGATGTTGACGCTCGCTCAGGTCTTGTCTGCCCTCGACCCTGGAGACTGGATGGTAGCGTTGGACTTGCAGGACGCTTACTTTCACATCCCCGTCCTGCCGGCCCACCGGCATTACCTGTGGTTCACGGTAGGCCACGAGCACTTTCAGTTTACCGTGCTCCCCTTTGGTCTTACCAGCGCCCCTCGGGTGTTCACAAAAGTGATGGCGGTGGTTGCAGCTCATCTGCGCAGATCAGGGGTTCCAGTCTTCCCCTATCTCGACCAGTGGCTGTTGAAGGCGGGCTCGCCCCAGGCTGACGTCTCCCACCTCCAGACTACGGCCGACCTCCTGCATTCGCTGGGGTTCTCCATCAACGTGCCGAAGTCACACCTGACCCCCTCTCAGAAGCCCCTCTTCATCGGAGCGGTTCTGGACACGACACAGTTTCGGGTTTATCCTCCCGAGCAGCGAGTCCGGGATATTCGGGCTATGATTCCGATATTTCAGCCTCTATCCCGGGTTTCGGTCAGGATGACCCTCAGGCTGCTGGGTCTGATGGCCTCCTACATCCTGCTGGTGGATCATGCCAGATGGCATATGCGGGCTCTGCAGTAGGACCTGAAGTTCCAGTGGGCCCAACATCAAGGGAATCTGTCTGATTGCATCCAGATCTCAGAGGGCACTGCACACCAATTGCAGTGGTGGCTTACGAACCAGGATTGGGTCGAAGGCAGATCCCTCTCCCATCCTCAACCAGAGTTCACAGTGGTGACCGAGGCATCACTTCTGGGATGGGGCGGCCACATGGGGGAGGCAGAGATCAGAGGCCTCTGGTCTCCGGCGGAGTCCGGGCTCCACATCAACCTTCTGGAGCTTCGGGCAATTCATCTTGCACTCAAGGCATTCCTTCCCCTCTGTCCGGGGAAGAGTAGTGCAGGTGTTCACAGACAACACCTCCGCCATGTGGTACTGCAACAAACAAGGCGGGTGGGGTCGTGGACCCTATGTCAGGAGGCTCTCCGCCTCTGGACATGGCTGGAACATCAGGGCATATCCCTGGTGGTTCAACACCTGGCAGGTTCTCTGAACACCTGGGTGGACGAACTCAGCCGCAGGTGCATGATGGATCACCAATGGTGTCTTCACTCGGAGGTGGTGCAAGGCCTCTTTCAGCAGTGGGGAGAGCCTTGGTTAGATCTATTCGCCACCGAAGAGAACGCGCAATGTCAGCAGTTCTGCGCGTTGGAATTTCCAAGGCGGCACACGCTAGTCGACGCTTATCATCGCGAGTGGAGTTGAGGTCTTCTATTCGCCTTTCCGCCTATACCACTTCTGCCCAGAGTGCTGAAGAAGATTAAGCGCGACCGAGCCCAAGTCGTTCTTATGGCTCCGGATTGGGCACGAAGAGTCTGGTATCCCAAGCTGCTCAACATGGCCATCAATCCTCCGATCCGACTGTCTCTTCGGGAGGCTCTTCTGTCGCAGCAGCAGGGGACGGTCCTCCACCCGAACCTGTCCAGCCCTCGAACCTCCTTGCGTGGAGATTAAGCGGTGGCAGTTGACGTCGTTTGACCTGCCTCCCGAAGTCTGCGATGTTATCTTGGCAGCCAGGCGTCCCTCCACTAAGACAGTATACGCCTGCAGATGGAACAAATGTGTGGCATGGTGCACAGCAAAGACTGTGGATCCCCTTTCCGCCCCTCTTTCTGAGGTTCTCTTGTTCCTCCTTTCTTTGGCCCAGCAGGGCTCTGCTCTGGGCACTCTTAAGCGCTACCGCTCGACAACTTCAACCTTTCTTAGGCTTCCTGATCAGCCTTCTCTTTTCAAGTCCCCTGTTGTAAATAGATTCCTTAAGGGCATTACTCATCTTTTTCCTCCTGTTCCCTTCGTAATGCCTCAGTGGGACTTGAACTTGGTTCTTACCTACCTCATGTGCCCTCCCTTTGAGCCGCTACATAACTGTCCTCTCAGACTTCTCACTTTGAAAACTGCCTTTCTGGTGGCCATCACCTCTGCACGCAGGGTGAGTGAGCTACAAGCTCTTTCTTCCAAGCCTCCCTTTCTGGCTGTCCATCCGGACAAGGTCGTCCTTAGAACTCGACCTTCCTTTCTTCGCAAGGTGGTTACTTCTTTCCACATTGGCCAAACCATCACTTTGCCCACCTTCTTTCTGCCTCCGCATCTTTCAAAAGAGGAAGAGAGGCTCCACCGTCTGGATCCAAAATGTGCGCTTTCCTTCTTCTTGGATCGCACCAAACAATTCCGGGTGGATGACCAGCTCTTTGTTGGGTACGTAGGCACTAAGAAAGGTCTGGCCGTGCACAAATGAAACATCTCCAGGTGGGTCGTTCTGTGCATCAAAGCCTGCTACTCTTTGGCAAAGAAAGAGCCTCCAGTGGGGCTGTGTGCCCATTCCACCAGGGTGACGGCAGCTACCACTGCTTTGGGACGAGGAGTCCCCTAAATGACATCTGTCATGCAGCTACGTGGGCATTGTTGCACATGTTTACTAAACACTACTGCCTGGACAGCCAAGTCCGGAGAGACGGCTTCTTGGCCGTTCTGTTCTTCAGGACTTTCTGGTGTGAACTTGGTTCGCAGACCCACCACCGGGGTTAGTATTGCTGTGGTATCTATTCTAAGGTAAGGAATCTCTAACTAACTGTTTCTTTCAGAGGAACAAGTTACTTACCTTCGGTAACGATATATCTGTAAGAAACATAGGTTAGTTTTAGATTCCTTACTGCCCTACCCTTCCTCCCCGTTCTGCGAACTGACTTCTAGGGTTAAGGACATCCTTTCAGGGCCCTAGTTTTGTGCACCAGTGGTCAGTGTCTTGCATGGCTCTGCGCTTCTGGTGTGGAAAGTCGTGTACAGAACTGACGTCAGCGCGTGAGGGCGGCGTCTATGTAGCTACCGCGACGTCATCCCGGCGACCACGACGACGAACGCGGAGTCGACCGATGCCACCTTCCGACGCGCAGGGGTACTGCTGACGAAAAACTTTCCGGATCCAGTCTGACGCCTGGGGGTAATTCTAAGGTAAGAAATCTATAACTAACCTATGTTTCTTATAGATATATCGTTACCGAAGGTAAGTAACTTGTTCAACAAGGAGAAATATCTTTATTTCTCCTTGCTACTTCCTTTTCGATGTGTGCTGAATTCTGTAGCTCACATAGAAAGAGGAATATGTCTATAAGGATTATTTGTGTGCTGGTAGGTATCCCTTCTGGCACAAAAAATCCTGCACGTAATGCAGGCTCCCTTGCACTATGCCAGCTGAAGTGCGCCAGCGCAATGAGAGAGCAGAAGTGCACCATATCTTAGTAGTACATTTTGCTCTTTCCCTCTTACTCAACGTAGTGCAGCAAGTTGGTTGCATTGCGTTGAATAAAAGGTTAGTATCTCAGGGCCTGAGAATCAAACAAACAGTTTCACAATTCGCTGAGAAAGGGCAGCAATTGATATTTGGTTTCATAGTACTATACCACATGCCTTGGATTTTTTTCTGATTCTTGAAGTAACAGGTATGACTTTACACAATAACTGCATTGGGCACAGGATTTGCTTAGTAAGATTTTTAAATGTGGCATTTTCTCTTTCTCCAAATCTTTCAGTATTGTATAAGTTACCACCTATAATTGACACTTTCATTTTTGTACATTAAGATAGTTATTTTGTTGATTTCAGACAAACCATCACAGTTCTTCTGGGAATGACGGCCTCCAGATTTGTAAAAACATTGGGCCAGATTTACTAAGGGCTGCGTTGCCTTTGTGTGACGTAAGTCATAGCAAGGCTACACAAATCCTTTAGTGGGATTTATTAAGCCAGGCAAAGTCAACTCGTGTGACTATGCATGGTTTAGTAAATCCAAAGTAACACAAGGCAGCTCATACCGATGCTATGTGTTACCTCGTGAAAGGGAGGCCTTCCATTGGTGGAGTATGGGCTCACTTTGCATTCTAGGAGTTGATACTTTTTTTAGCTTGTTTCGATACTTTTGGGTTACAGATTGATCCATTTTTAGTTCCCGGTAGCTTTGTTCTTTTTAAAGTATTTCTAGGAATTGGTAGAGTGTACATTAGTGTAGGAAATGACCATTTTTGCTTGATGTGCCACCAGATTTTTACACTATCTGTTTTTGCTAGTTATAGAACTCTGTGCACTTTACCCCTACTAATCAGTAGAAAAGTGCTTCTGCTCATGCTTTTAACATGGTTGAATTAGTATACTCCTGATTGCCATATTTAAATACCTATAATGTCTAGCATATTGCAAAAGGTGTACAGGCCTGGAGGTTAAATGCCACTAGTGGGCTGTGACAACTATTGTGATATCTACTACAGTGGTATTGTAAACAGTGCTTTGGTCCTACCATTGCAGGCTGATGGGGGCAGTGTAAAAACTAGAACTCAACGTGTGAAAATAAACCCTCTTGATAGGTCAAAACCTTCCTTGTAAATATTATTATGTCACCTCTATCTGGACCTTATAGCTCATAAGGCGAAGTAGGACATGTAGAAAAATATTGTTAAACATGTCCTTACAGTGAATAGCATTTACCATTTATTTGCACTGTGACAAGACTGACTGTGATATAGAGAAATACTGTGATGTATTATTACATTTATAATACTATCTTTGGCTAGAAAATATCTAGTGACATCATTCCAGGACTCATTGTAATATTTATAAACAGCTCAATTCAATGGTGAAGTAAGAGATTTTAACAAATATTACGGAGAAGGTACATTTAAAACATAACCTTTTCCCTGTGTAACGTCTCTGGAGGCTAATTTGCATTAGCCTCCGGCTGCAGACCTCTGAGTACTCAAACCCTGATTGAGGTGTAAAAACTGCTCCCAGAGCAGAAACAAAGACCTGGATGTGGGCATGTGTTTTGTTCTCCTGGCAGGATGACCATGTGGGCTGTGCCTAGAGACTCAATTTACTTTAAAGAGGCCTCCCCTGTCATAGGCAGATGTCAAATGACACTTGTTCCCCCAGTCAAGGAGGCACCCATCCCACCGGGGGTGGGGGAGCTACTTCCAGAACTGGTTTAGAGTGACCACAGAGGAGGGGCTTCATATTTTCTTGGCCACACCTCTGAAGTGGACACACAGCCTCTGCCCAATGGGGGAAAGGTTTCACCATCTGAATTTAGGAAGATACGTGCACAGTATAATTGTTTACAATATGACATACAGAAAATGCTGAAAAAGTGGGTGGAGTACCCCTGAGAACATTTACGTCATTTGTGTGGTAGGAACCAGGAGTCACCCCAACCATCAGCTGGTGCCATGCATAACTGTGGTATCCTCAGTGCCTTCATCAGTAAATTACTGAACCTGAGGAGGATCAGACAAGGACTGAACCTGATTTCTGTGGCCTGCGCCCTGAGGGACTGGTCATGCTCTCCTGTGTACCCAGAACAAAGATGCAGACTCCAAGAGTCGTACAGCTGACCTTCTGTTCAAGCTACAGGGACACAACAAGCTAGAAGAAGTGTTTTTTTGCAACTTCCCATCTGACCAGTTCAAACTGGACCAGCCATGGACCCTGCTGTGGCCACTGCTGGCGTGAGCACTGATCCTCAAGATCTGTTCATGAAGTTCTGGAATGCTTGGCTGTTTTTGGATGGACTTCTCCTACCACCCCAGAGAACCTGGGAATTAGAAATATTTCTGCTCCAAAGATCTCTCAAGAGGACCAGAACAAACACAGCAAGCTGATCCAACTAAAATGTGTTGTTGCTGGTTTGAAGTTTCAGGTTTTCCACTTTCTGACCTATTACTCAACAGCAAAACGTCTTTGGCGGGAACTCGCAGAGACGGTCTCCAGCTCATGAACCCTTTTTGACTACAGCCTGCAGCCTTGCGCTGCTGATAGAATCTGAGCTCTATAAAAAGTGACTACGTGCGAACAAATAAATCTTGACAGGGTGAAGGCATCAAAAGTATCTGGCCGGCAAGGGACCTTTGCTTGGCAGAAAATTCACATTTTGTACGATTGGAACTTTCCCACCATGGGCTTCACCGAGACCTCATCCAATGAACACCCAGCCTTGTGAAGCCATCTTTGGTTACAGCCTCGTGCCTGCCCTGCTGAAGATTTCTGACTTCCATTTTTGAGACTAAGTCCCAAAGTAAACCTCTGATTGGACTGAACCTGGTTCCTATACTCAACCAGTGCTACATCGTGGTCGGCCTCAAATCGCAGTGAGGTCTACCATGATTAGTTGACCACGGTTAGCACTTAACAATTTTTGGTAATATTTTTATTTCAATCTTTAAAAATATGTATCTGCAGTATCTCTTATTGGATTCTTGTTGTTTTAGTGCCATTTTATTTATAAATGTACCCTAGTTTTTTAATTTGGTCTGGGATTCTTCTTGTGTGGTGTTATGGATTTATTACTGTTTTGGGACTGCACAAATAGTTTACACATTGCATCTAAGTCAAGCCTTGCTGCTATGTGCCATAGCCAGCAGTGGTTTGTGCTCAGGTTAATTTAGTGACTTTAGTGGTTCACCCTGACAAGAATTGCATTTGTTTCTTCAGGTTGGTAGTGACTCTTTAACTAATAACCCAATTTCTTACAGGTGGCTTTTTCTAAGTGTTCCTTCTTAAGCCACCCTTCCACTGTAGCATTTGTCTTTGCTTCTTTGAACATGGTGTTGTCTTTGACATACCACCATTGAATGTGATGCTTGGGTTGGCATATGTGTGCTGATTGGGTAAGGCGACCAACTCAAGTATCTTCAAAATAATCCAGTAGCCGGGCTAGTTTTCTCACATATCGCACTGTATATCGTTTACTCTTTTTTACTGTTACTATGTATTTCTATTTACTCTTTATGTTCCTCCTGTTATTCAGTTGTGCTCACTCTGTAAAGCGCTCTGACACCTCAAATAAATAAAATAAATATATATTAGTATATTATGGGCCCTCATTGCAAGTTTCTAGGAGTAGGGTGAGGTATTTACCACAGATGGTAAATACCATTACCACAGGCTGAGGCATTTACCACATATAGTGAATACCTCCTATACCAAGTTTCCAACAGTAAAACAAGGCATAACATGCAGAATCAGTTTTTAACACACCAAATTTGACACATTTTGCCTTTTGTTCAGGCCTTTTCACCCCATAATATTTGGTAGGTGTGACCTACCGGAATCTAACAGGAAAAAACTATGGGCCATATTATCAAGAACGGCGCAAACATTATCACTGCTTTAGTGGCAGGAAACTGCCGCTAAAGCGGCGATAAGGGGCTTGATAATATGCCCTATAGAATTCCAATAGAAGCCCAGGTTTGATGTCCTTGACACCAGAACCTGGGCTTTTATTGGAATTCTATAGGGCATATTATCAAGCCCCTTGTCGCCGCTTTAGTGGCAGTTTCCTGCCGCTAAAGCGGCGATAATGTTTGCGCCGTTCTTGATAATATGGCTCTCTGTGTGCTAAAAATAGCACAACTCATAATTCTGATTCATGTGCAAACACTACCTCTTGCAACTTATCTCAGTAAAATTCTAAAATTGGACACCAGTGGGCTGGTGAGTCAGTCGCAATCCAATAATCCCTACAGTCCATACTAAGTATGAAAAATGGGACCCCCTTAGGGTGGGCACTCCAAACAACCTGATGGTGCCCAGCTGTAAAAGATGCCTTAAGGAACAATTGTGACTCAGACTCAATTTAACATTTTAGATTTTTTTATTGTTGCCTAATTTTCCATAAGGTAGAATAATCAGAAACAGGTAATGGTAACAACCGAAGCAGATTGGCTGGGATCATATAGCTATTGAGCGATGAGCCTGATGAGTCCTGCCTTCCATGACAATGTCCTTCCATGAAATGGTGAAACCACACTAGTCCATGAAAATGGTATCCTTCAAGATTGGGGTCTTAATATCCTGGTAGAGCATTGAATGCTTTTGAAGTGGCTCAACGATAGCTGGCTCCTATACCAGGCCAAAGATGCAGACAAACTCATCAACAGATGCATCACCAACATCTCAGTAAAAACCAAATCCTATAAGCTATACAATATGATTTCAGACACAACCAAAACACAGAAACAACCCTCATCGCCACCACAGATGACATCCACAATATCCTGGACAGATCCATGGTCCAAAATGTTCAGTTCTTTATACTCTGTATTAATTAGATTTCTTGATCCTGGACAGATCCATGGTCCATAATATTCAGTTCTTTATACTCTATATTAAATAGAATTCGTGAAACATCATTGTGCTGGTTTGTTCATGTCATTTGTGTATGGAGAGCCTGATTCACAAAGGCAACTTAGACTTTCAGTGAGTTTACACTTTCGAGTAAGTTTAGTGCTTCTCAATATTCACAAACTCTGAGTATAACTTACTACAAACAAAGAGAAGAAGGTTTAGCACTTAACATGGCCAACCACTGGCATTGCAAAAACCTCCCATAGAAAATAATGGAAGTAAGGAATTAAAATGAAATCCCATTTTTAATAGTGTTAAATTAAATGAAATTATTTAAAATAGTTACAAATATAAATGCATATAAATGAATTAATGTTAAAAAATAATTCATAAATATAGTGCATACTTATCATTTCATTGTAAAAATATATAATTAACCTATTTTGGATGTTAAAAAAATAGTGTATTTCTACATTCTATTATTAATAATTAAATTAAGTTTAAATAATTCTAGGCATCAATTTCAATACTTTTTAATGCATATTAAAAATACTTTAGGTGATAATTGTTTTTCTAATTTAAATTGCAAATTTTATTTTAATTAGTTCCCAATAAATAAAGTTTTAAGTCAAAATTAATATAGTAGTGCTCTAGCATTTTTTATTTTTGTTCTACATGTAAAGTAAATTCATACAATGAATTTAAGTTACTATTTAACATAACTTTATTTTTAATATTTATTTTCGAGCTAAATAAATTTTTTAAAATGTCCCTGTAATTTACCACTGCTATACTCTATAGTCACAGCAGAGATCTTCGCATGGTAAAGTATAGTAGGTGGGATGCACCACTGGAATGTATTTTATACAGTTTTTCATTACATTGGGAATACGTAGAAGATGGCATGGGGAGCAAAAAAAATATGGGTTTAGGCCCAGATCTCTGCACTGGGGTGAATGTTTGACATTGTTCAGCATTCTGTCCATCAATTGTTCTTTTTGCATTTGTCACCCCGAGTGGGATGGGTATGCCCAGACGTGGGTCCCGTGCTCTCCATGCCACTGGAGTCAAGCTAGCCAGGCTGATGAGGGGTGAAACCCCGAAACCGGTCCCAGGAGTCTTGTTTCCAGTCCAGGGAGGACCTGGCCTGGCAGTTCGGGCTGGACTGTTCCCAAAGAGAGCAGGGTCAAGACTGAATTGCATATGGCTGGGTCTAAACTGGAATGGCATGGGGAGCAATAAAACGATGGATTTAGGCCCAGATCTCTGTACTGGGGAGAATGTTTGACATTCTTCAGCTTTCTGTCCATCAATTGTTCTTTTTTTTTTTTGCCACCCCGAGTGGGACGGGTGTGCACAGACGTGGGTCCTGTGCTCTCCATGCCACTGGAGTCAAACTAGCCTGGCTGATGAGGGGTGAAACTCCGAAACCGGTCCCAAGATGCTTGTTTCCAGTCCAGGGAGGACCTTGCCTGGCAGTTCGGGCTGGACTATTCCCATAGGGAGCAGGGTCAAGACTGATTTGCATATGGCTGGGTCTAAACTGGAATGGCATGGGGAGAAATACAATTATGGATTTAGGCCCAGATCTCTGTACTGGGTGAATGTTTGACATTGTTCAGCATTCTGTCCATCATTTGTTCTTTTGCACTCTTCTGGACCAGGCACTAATCCAGGACTCTTTCTTGTGTCCCTCTTTAATTACTTGCTTTGAAATGCAAAGGTGTGTACACAGTGTCTGCTCTATATCCAAGGCCTTGTGAGAGCAGTGTATCCAGTCCCTCCCTGTTGAACTTTCTCTAACTTGAGCCATCCTAGTAGTTTGTTGAGTGAGATGACGTCTGTCTTCTCCTTTGAGATGGACTTTTCCTTTACAGGCATCAAAACACTTTAGAGTTCCTCCCTCAAGCATGTATATCAATTGCGGAGGCGTGTCATGGTTTAATCGGTGAATCAACCTGCTAGTAGGGTCAGTGGTTAAATCAGGATTATTCACTTTCTACCCAGTGGAGAATTTTGCCAGCTATCATTTTGTGGGTGATTATTATCCATGGACTTAGGGTAAGTTTGATGATTGTCACAAAGTCTCTGAAACTCTTGTGATATCTAGGTGGGAATGTGGAGTGTTCGTTTTCCTGGGAGTATCAAGATTTCCATCTCTTTTCTATCACGCATTCCAGTTCTCACCTCAGTTGAGAGGTGAACATATAACAAGGGATACTTGGAAATCGTTGGCATCCCACATAAATTGGATCTGTACAGGACTTTTCTGGTCATCCCTGAGGGTTTGTTTGTCTAAACAAAATTCAGAAATGTACACTGCAACGTTTGAGCCTACTCAGCAATGTTCAGACAAAATATTGAAATCTTGAGAATTCATTGAATTCTGGCAATTCAAGAGACCTCTGACCTTCCTCACATGCCTAAGATTTTCTATAGAATGTTGAGTAGTTTTATAATATTTTATTATCATAATGTTTAACTGTTCATGGTGCACAAACTAGTTTTGTTAAGTATCTAATGTAATCTAATAAAAAATCATATGCGCAGGAGACATTTTCACTTGAATTATTTATGTTTAGTCACAGTAGTTTAATACACTACTGTGCTTAATGCTTAAGATGACTCAAATGAGTTAAATAAAACATCCAACAAGCTGCCACAATGCTACAAATATGATTTTTAGGTTACGCTAATGTATTTTTCTTGGTGTAAAGTTCAAAACGAGAGGCCCATTTCCAAAGGTAAATGTAATTGTGTACATTTACTCACTTGTCATTCAACTAGATCTCCTAGTAATAACTTTACACATTTTTGCTATTCACCTTTTCTGAGTGTGTAGTTATCCTATGTGCAGACTTATTTCTTTACCCCCTGGTGGACTCTATTATGGCAGAATTTAGAAATGTGAAGTTACTATTCACCACTTTTCACAAGTAGGAGGTATCCTCCAACATCGTGCTGGAGAGATCCTTGTGGGGAGTCTGGGGAAAATTATTAAAGTTTATTAATGTTTAAAAAATGCTTAAAATGTTTGAATATAAATGAATATGTTAACATAATTTTATTTTTTTAAACCTTGAATTAATAAAATAAAATGTTACATATTAATTTATTTTAATGTGTTTCAAATAATGAATGAATCAAAATAGATTTATTTAATGTTTCAATGACATTTCTTCCCAAATAATTTGAAGAAATCCCAAATCGTGAAATGTTTACTTTTTATTTGATATGTATAAGTTATTTAGGGACTAATTTATGTTATTTTCAATTTTAAGAAAAGTTTAAAAGTTTAATTTAATTTTAGTATTAAAATATGTTTACGATCAAAGCTATAATAATATAATAATCAAATATTTTTATGTATCAAAAAAAAATTCATTTTAAAGCTCGCACTAGTTGTATTCAATTAACATTAATTCCTAAAGGGTGTTATTTTAAGTCCCTGCCTCCATTGGCTTCTAAGGGAGTGTGTTTCAGCCCCTAAGACTGGCCATGAGTGGTGCTTCACTTACTCCAATGCTGGACTGGAGTACATTTACTGATGTTTTGGGACTTTCTAGGCTGCACTGGTTTTAGAAGCGTAGTTTGTGAGTAGCTTTGGACTTACTTTTTGTGGGTGGGTGTTTTTATATGTATTTTCAAGGCCCCTTCCCTAGCCCTACTTTGCCCCTCCCTAAACCTCTTCTACTTAGAAGTAAATACTTTCCGTTTTCCAATTTGTCCCCCATCATTCCCACATTTACCACAACAGCATAGACATATGTGTGCAGAGAGCGCCCACACAAAATAGAGGCATGGCGGGGGTGGAGATCTTAGTGATTAGCAGTTATTAGCATGTGAACTGTACTACTCTGATACTACTTCCCATATTACAAGATATAGCTTGTGAATAGGTCCTTAAATATCTAAAGTCACATAGTAGACCTCTCCGGAATTTGGTTTGCTAATATGACTATGTTATCACTATATTAATTTTCTTTACAATTAGTGAGTAGCCCATAATGCGGCTTTGAACAAGGATATGAAAGAGACCCTGTGAACCTTTCAAGACATTAACTAATTACCTTGGAGAGCCATCTAAGGTCCAAGGAGGGTACATTCCTATAATTGCCCAAAGCTTTCTCATTATCAATTTCGTCTGCTGTTTCTTTATGATGTTCTTCAATTACTGCCAAATTAGTGAAAATTGGTGAGACTGAGGTTGTCTCTATTGATATACATGATTTTGCGTCTGCATAGTGAGTAGTCTGGATCAGCAATGGACTTTGTTAAGTCATGTCTATTTTAGATTTCTATAGCAGCAGTTTGGATATCTTCTGAAAATGGCAATTGCAGGTTGGGTTCACATTATCATCATTGGAATATGTTCTTGGTCTTTCCTGAGTTGCACTTTCATGTTTTCCTGTTTCTCATGCAACAATAAGTCCTTTAGCATAGTGGCTCTATGATTGGGTTGTTCTTTACTGCTGGCATCTATAAGTCCAATAAAGATCATTCAATCAGAGGAGAACAGAGCACTTGGAAGCATTGTGTATGTGTGTGTGGGGAGGGATGCGGCGGTGACCAGGCCCTAGGACACACTCCGCGTAGATTATGGTCAGGTTTGGACTCTGCTCCATTTCAAAAGTCATGATGTGTGTGTTGTAAAATTGTATTCTTCCAGTGGTCAGATTTTCTGCACTCTAGTTCTCCCAATTCCCTGACAATCTAGCCACAATTGCGATTTTCCTTCAGGCCCCATTTCAGATTTTCGAAATATCATCAATCCAACTGCCATTTACAGTTTATGAGCCTCTGTCGGAGACTTACAATTACCGCACTGCTGCTGGAAATATGATGCTCACTCTTGCTTATCAGCATATGTGTTTGGCCTTTGATATACTGTACTGTTTACACCTAATTCACAATATGGAGTCTGCACTACCGCTCTCTTTTCCTAGAGTGCGTCTCTTAAACCTTTGATCTTTTCAGTCTATCAGAGGGTAGTTGTGAGGTCTCAGTTATCAATCCCTGGTGGCTAACCAGATCTTACACATTTGGCAATAGGTTCAGTACTCTAGTGCCTTTGTGCACTGCTTCCAGCTTCATGACTGCTTCTATGGTCCATTTTGCCTTCATTTTTCATCTCAGGAGCCCCTGTCAGCGTGAATTAAAAATGTATAGTATGCATTTGTTGTCAGCTAGCATTAATCGAGTTTTTGGAAAGTACAGGTTTAGCTACATGAAACTGCTAAATAGTAATGATTGTATTTTCCATTTTACTTTTTAAATGTCACTAAACATGAAATAAAGAATTGCCACCAACTGAAACTACATAATCATACCAAAAAAGAGGAGAAAGACATAAACAATTAAAAAAACAAATACAGAAGAATGCATTAAAAAGACGAAAAAAAGGAAATTGCTCAATTATTATTTACTATACATTAGGGGTGGTATTTAGCTTGCTACGTGAGCAAACAAGATATTATAGCTTACTTAGGTCTCATTGGTGAGGTTTAGCACGAGTCTTGTGGCCGGATTTGACCTACTCAGGCCTTATCAGTGAGCTCAGGACATACTCGTTTGCACTTAGGGCATCTATTGTAGTAAACAACAAGGTGATGGAAAAAATGCTTGAACCAATCTCAGCCACTGGCCTCGCTCAGGCCTGCATTCTAGCCCATTATTTTTCACCCACCATGCCACTCTATGCAGAGACCTGCCATATGCAAGGCAAATATTCATATTTGCATGGTCTTCAAATTTCCAATGCATATAAAATACACTAACACAACAGTAATGTAAAAGAAAAAAATCCTCTATCATGATATTTTGTGAATATTTGAAGATTATTAAAGTATTGAGGTATCCTGTATCTTTCATCATCACTGCAAAAAACAAAAAAACAGGAATTGTAGTGAAGACGTTTTTGAGTATGCTAACTCATCTTCCTGAAACCAGCACACTCATTCTAACCAAGAGGTTGTCTACTGGTCAGCTAAACAACAGGTTCCTCTATCCATCTAAGATAGATCTGATCTCTTTTCCAAGGACTTTCACCCTCATAAAGTCTTAATTTGTAAAGGACCACTTGAAATAAATAGAAAACAAAGGGAAGTTCTCTTTAGGCAACTTTAGTGTGGCATGAGTATCCCTAAACAATCACATCAAAGCGCTCTCCTCAAAAGTGAGGTTGAGACCGCCTGGAATTATTAGACTTTCTGGGCGAGGACTCGATAATGAAGCATGCCACAGGATTTATGTGGGTGAGAGTCCTTTGAAAATAGATTATTAGATCTACCTTTTCATCATAATTGCACATGTGCGTACCTACTGGATCGGATCTACTAGGTACGGACATGTGCAATCTAGTAGATCCTAAACAGAGTATCAATAAAAAGTTGGCCTAAGACTGTGCTGACTTTGTTAATTATGTTGGCAGAGAACTAAGAAATGTAGGAAAATATTAACCAACATATTCAGAAATAAAACATGAAAATAGTCAATGAAAACTATACCAGTTTTGAGCGTTAAAGGGCTTTTAAGAATGCTGGAGAAACAAGCATTCAAAACATGATAGCAAGAAAGTTCTAACAATATTCAAGTATGGCCCTGAGAAATGGCCAATTACATGTTTGTGTCATTAACTAAAACGCTGTGGTTTTAAATCATAGCAGCTAACCAACCCAGCGCCTTGAGACCCTCATGGGTGATTTGCTGTGCTCTATAAATCCCTGATTGATTGATAAATTATCCAAAATAGGGTTTCAACACTAAAGGACATTTTGTAAGATAGTAAATGCCACGGAGAGACAGCATTGCCTTGTGATCTTATATTTTAATTGAATCATAATCCCAATAACAGAAGCAATTATTTTGTAGAGAGGGTGTAAAAATGAATTGAATGTTTGATAAATCTCAACAAGGCAGGCACACAAAATGTCAGGTATACTTGGCATTTCAAATTCCTTTGTGATGCTTGAATATATATTGCTACAGTCTCATCGTTAAACACAGATTAAAAAAAAACAATGACATAATGACTGATATATCACTAATCAAAAGGACACATTTTAATTAATGTTCCTTTTACATTTCCAAACGGGTGGCTATTCACCACATTGGTAGAAGGGAGAAAATATATAGAGAAAGAAAAGATGCAAAGCAATACCGCGAGAAAGAGACAGATACAAGAATGGGTAGACAGAGACTGAGGCTGCCAATGTAAATGACATGGAAAGGGAAGGGAAGTGAGGGGAATCAATAAATGGAGAAAGAGATGAAGAATAAGAAAGATAGAGGGAGGGAAAAAGTTAAAATGATTGAGGAAAACAGACAAAGACAAAGAGAGGGAGAATGAAAGAGCAGGAATATTCAAGTGAATCAGCATATGTTGATGCCTCAGAGACAGCCTCAAAAATCAAAATGTGCAGGTTGATTAGGTTGAGATGGATTTTTTAACACCTGTAAAATTACTGAAATCCATAGATTTAGTGATGTGTGAATTTTATGAAAATTCTTGGTAGTACTCTTGGAATACATAAACCTCTGAGGTCTAGGTTTCCTCAAATCAGTGTCCTGCTAATATTTCATGTGACATTTGAATATGAGTTTCCAAGTGAATTTAGCTACATTTCTCAAAATGTTCATGAAATTACACTAAAAGCAAATTTTTATTTTTCCACACCACTGTAGTATTGTAGCCAGGTAGTTCAACAAAGTCGATCTACTGGTGAAATCTGCCTATCCATTAAGTCATCTCCCAATCTGATATGCCAAGTCATTCACAGCACGTATTTGCATCACACATACAGAAATGTTTCTTGAAGAAGCAACTGACGATGATTTCAATAGGACGTTATGTGTGTGTCATCATAATAAACCTTTAGCTTGCAATACTAAAATCCCTGTACTTAATTCCCAACTTTCCAGCACCCTTTCACAGTTGATTGTGCAACCCATTACACCACACTCATTACACCAGACTGTAATGCTGGAGGATCATATGTTTACACCATTTACTGTCCAGGCTTCCTCAGATCCTGACTGTGTATAGTGTTTATGAAAAGAGTGCTTGGGTTGCAACTGCAACATTGCTTACACCAAATTGTTGTGTTTCCCTTATGTGTATGTGTGTGTGTGTGCACATGTGTGGAATATTTCGGGCATATTACAGACCAAAGCAAAGGTAAGTGCATATGGAGGAAGTATAGAACTCCACATCTACTTGCATTGAAGTTATATATATCGTCAAGCGCCATATTTGTGGAGTTAGGTATAGAAAATCTATACTTACCTTTCAATATTTTGGATTCGATATTTTGTCCTTAATAGTTGTATATTTCGATATGCCAGCTTCCAAATACATGGGTGCATGTGTGTGAGTATTGATAATACTCAAATAAAAACAAAATGTAGTCTATTGAAGTTACATAAGCAAACCTACACAATGGACAATGGTGCATATATATGAGAAGCTTGTGCTGGCCTTGCGTCAGGTAACGTGATGCAAGACCAGTGCAAGCAGTGAGTAATATTTAAAAAAGAACACATTTTCTAAAATGAGTAATTTTTAAGATTTGCGTGGCACAAAAGCTATGGTGTATTTAGTTGTGTCACGCATTATTTAATATATGCAATGTAGGCATTCGCCAGCAAAATCGAGCGCAAATGTAATGCATTGGTATTTATGGGTGTAGCACTGCATCATGCATCATGTAGAAGCGCAAAGCAAAGCTAGGAATTCACCAGAATTGCTGTGCATTGTCAAACCAGGCATAGGAAATTGCACAGTGGCTGTGGTATAAAAACATGAACATCACAAAAACTTTGGCAAGCTCAAATACGCCATGAAGGTCATCAAACTGCAACTCGGAGTTGTTAGGAGACCACCACCACTATCACCACCACTACGTAGGCTGTGAAGGAGGATGGAACGTGTTTTCCAGCAGAGCATATCTCTCATTGATCCCAGGGAGGAGGAGGTCATACAGTCCTAAAGACTCAAGAGGGAGTCCATCATGGAATTGCTGGAGAAGACTGCACCACGTCTCCAGCCACCAACTGCAAGGCCCAATAACATTCCATCACATGTCAAATTTATGGTTGTGCTACACATGCTGGAATCAGGTTCTTTCCAGATCACAACAGCCAGATTGGCAGGAATTTCAGAGGGAGCTTTTGTGTTTCTCCCCTCTGTTTTGGATGCCATAATTAAACTCACACCCAGTACTTTCTCTTCCCTAAAACTACAGAACAACAACTGGCTGCCAAGCAAGGATTCCACACCATAGCTGGATTTCCAAATGTTCTTGGTGCAATTGATTGCACACCTGTGAAATTGGTGCTCCCTGCTGCAACTTCCTACCTGTACAGGAACCGCATCCACACCTACTTCATCAATGTCCAGGCCATAGAGGACCATTAGGGAATGTTCATAAATGTGCTGGCTAAATATCCTGGGAGTGCTCATGATGCCTTCATCTTCCACCAGTGTACCTTCAATGTGCATTTTCAGAATTGCACGTATGGGAATGGCCTACTCATTAGTAGGGAAGGTAGAAATATACATCATACTACCTAAGAAGTTGTAATGTTTGACATAATAGCCATCTTGTTGTTTGTGTATAGATCTCGTGTCATATGTACATAGTGGGAATAACTTACTCCAACATGCAGACAAGTGTGTCATTCCCTCACTAATCTTGCAATGGAAATAGCAAAAAAAGGGTGTTAGTTAATTTTGATAAGTGTTGATAAATCATCATTTTACTGAATTAGTTTGAGGTATGACTGTTGTAATCCTGCCTCAGGGGTGCCTGAACCTCCCTCAGAGAAGTCCATGTCATACCTATGTGAAATGGAGTGACAGAGGAGCAATTACATTGATGCCCTGAAGGCTTCAGGGATATAGGTCTGCTACTCTATTTATTCATGGTGTTGTACAAATCATTACCATACTGCCTGACTGATGCACATTGTGTGTGTAGATGTCCACATGGCAGGTGTTGAAAATCTGGTCTCTAGTTTTCACAGGTATGCACTCTGTCCAAGTAGGGACCACACTCCTAGTCAGGGTAAGTCACAACACACCCTAAATTATCCTGTGCTCACTCTCTGGTAGCTTGGCAGAGGGCAGGCAGGCTTAACTTAGAAGGCAATGTGTAAAGTATTTGTGCAATAACTCATACAGTAACACAGTGAAAACACCACGAAATTACTCCACAACAGTTTAGGCAAATAGAGAATATTTATCTGAGTAAAATAAGACCAAAACAAAAAAATCCAATATGTAGAAGTTGAGATATTGAATTTTGAAGAAATAAATGCAGTAAAGTGGTTAGAAGCAAGTAGCGCTAAAAAGGTTACTGTAGGTTACGGTGAATTGGGGCAAAGTCAAATTTCGGGCCAACAGCGATGTATCGCTGGCCGGTTCCAAGACCCACGTGGGCCCCGGTGAGCATAGTACCTTTCCTGGTCGCAAGCAGCTATATGCGTTGATCTTCTCCAAGAAGTGAAGGCAATGCGTCAGTTCTGAAGATGGGTGCCAAAAGTCAGGAGGTTCGAGCTATGCGCCGGATTCTGCCTTGCACTCGAGGGGATATGTTGATCTCACTAAGCTACAGTAGTGGTGATACGCTGTCCAATGCATCGATTTCCAGAAGCTACACGTAAACAGACGAAATCCATGTTGCAAGTATCTGGGCCACTTCCTGTGAGCCCGGCACAGGAGCAGAGACTTTGATATCCCTGAGTCTCAAGCAACAGGAGGCAAGCAAACCTGGAGATTTACTTTTTAAGAAGATAGACTCCAGCTCTGCTTCAGCAGAGTCAGAGAGCAGCAGGCAGCAGGGCAACAAACAGAAAAGCAGGGCTTCGAGATCAGCAGTCCAGTTGAGTCATTTGAGCAGCACAGCAGTTCTACTGACAGAGGTTCAGTTCTAAGTCTAGAAGTGCCTAATTTGTGTTGGTCAGGGACCCAGTACTTATACCCAGTGGCGGCTCCCCCATTGGGGCGTGGGGGCGTCGTCCCACTGCTTTATCGCAGTGGAAGAAGGCAGAAACATAAAATGGTAAAACTACCATTTTATGTTTCTGCTTCTCGCACTGCGAGAAAGCAGAAGTGCCTGGTTGTGGGCGGTTGGGTGGGCGGTCCCGCTCGAGAGCAGGGGGGAGTGGCTTGCCCAATGTTGTGGGCCCTGACTGCTTTGGTCGGCCTGGGGCCGACCAAAGCAGTCATGCGCACTCTCCCTTTTCTCTATGTAGGCTGCATGCAGCCTACATAGAGAAAAGGGCCTCCGATTAGGCTCCCGGATGGGGCGCTGTGCGCCTGCACCGCACCAATCACAACGCTGCCATTGCAGCGTTGTGATTGGCGGAGGGGAGGGAGGCTGCCTGTGGGTGGCAGCTTCCTGTCTGAGGAGACACCGTGTATCCCGCTTTTTACTTTCAATTTACAAATCATTATTAGATGTGCTAAACAACTTGTTGAACCAAACAAAGCCTACAAGCCCCACAATGCACTCGTGTGTTTAGAGGAAAACCCTAGCAGAAACAGAGAGGAGTCGCCAGGCTTCCCTCTTAATAACTGGCGCGAGAATCTTCTCTGTTTAATGTCGGTCTGAACTTTCTAGGCCCAGACCAGGAGTCGGGTGTCGGCGCACTGGGAGCTCTCTCATCGAAACACCGAGGAATGCAGCCCTACCGATTACGCACAGCGAGGAATGCTGCCGCACGGTTGTGACCGACCTAAAAAGTTTTTGGGCAAGCCAGAGGACATGTGCACGTGTGCGAAATACTGCAGTAACAAGTAGTCCAAGGTACAACACTCTGACTGCCATAGGACTGACTCTGACTGTTTTTCATTTGGCAACCCACGGAGTTCTTGGAGTTGCAGTCACGAGGGTGTTTCAAAAGTTTCCTCAATTGAGGCTCACCTGACAGCAGTGCTGGCAAGAATTATTCGCTCCTAAGGAGAACGGGATGAGTGTGGGAGATGGAAGATCTAAGTGGAGGAACCAGACACTGTGCCGGAGGGGAACAGTTCCCTTTGCTCCCAGCCGATGAGCTGCAGGGGGATTTACTACACTCTTTGATGCTTCATCTTTACTGCGTCTGTTTTACTTACCATGATGCGGTCAGCTCAGAACCTCTTATTTCATACCTCCCTTTTCATAATCTTCTAAGCACTAATCAGTCTAAAATGGCTGCCATCAATTTTACTGATGTCACTTTCATGTTCTCACGCTAACCACATAACTTCTAGTGCAAGAACTGGGTGCAATCTTTTCCAAGGAAATACCATTCGACATGGTGCCGCCAGGTCAGCTTTGTGCCTGATTCCACCTTTTGTGCCTTGTAATTGGAAACTACGTACAATAAAACGGGTTGTGTGACTACTTTGTGCAAACGGCAATCTCCTGCATTGTGCTGTTTTGTGCATGCAGTTTCTCCAGATTACACCTGGGGAAAATGCAAGTGCAAACTCCTCCCGGGAGTGAGTGCAACTGGCTCAAAACCTGTGATCTGAAAACTAGGCGCAAACCCTTTTGTGTCCGTTTTACAATAAACACCGCACTCAAAATTAGACAAATCATGTGAGATCTCACCACCGTCCTTTGTGTTTATGTGGCTGCATAACTAGGGGTTAAGTTATACGACGCGTGACATTTGTTTTTTCTCTGCGCTCTCTGTTCTCTCTCTTATTTTTCTCTTTTCTAACTTGGCAGAATGGCACGCGCAAAATAATAGCTTTCCAAACTTGTCAGAGTTATAATTTCACACAAAGCCTCCAGGATTTTGTTTAACCAGCGAAGTTTACAAGCGTGGGTTTTTTTCTTGTTGCAAACAAGTGGCTCTCATTCATCGCCAGTTAAAGTAGTTTTTACGGCACTTACTACGTTCTTGTAGTTGTGCTTTGTAACTGGAATAAATAAAGCACTTTTGCGAATATTATTTTAAGTAATCAAATGACTTTGCAGTGGGCCAAATACACTGCCTCTCAGCGAACCCACACACATGCGCCATACTCATCGCGCTCTAGGTTAAGGGTAAGCACAGAGGTGAAGAGGACTCACGAGCGGCACGTGCACTAGTCTAGAACCCCCGCTCCGAACGTCTCTCTTCTTGCGTATCTAGGTAACCGGTGAGCACCGCGTTCACTGGAAGGATGAAGCCTCAAGTGACACCAGGGCTCCAGATGAAATGGGAGAAGCAGTCTTTCGGAGCCTAAAACTGAAAATGTGCACAGGTATGTTCCTGCTTTTTTGCCTATTACTACGTACGTCTTGTCAGCTTCTTTTTGTTTGAAGCTAGAGAAGACCATCGAGGTGCTGTACTCCCTCCTTGTAAGCAGTATTTACACTCTTAAATTCGGCGCCTTGTTCTCTCACTCCATTGCGTTTCAATGGAAGCTTAGCATTTTCATTCTAAAATATGTTCTTATGATTCTGTGTTAATGTGACATATAAAAATAAGATTATAATTTTACGAAATATCATATAATAATAAATATGTGGTGGCTTGGGGGGGTCAGGGTTCACCCCTTGCCCTATAACCCGGGCACGAGTTGCGGATTGGTTTGGGCATCTTTTACAGAGCCAGGTTACGCCAGTATTAAGTTGTACTTTGTGCTGTTTGTAGGTGAGTCCTTTTGGAGAGTGGATGCTCAGGCTGCTTGGAGGAGACCAGTGTAGTGTTTAGGGGTGGATTATAATTAGGGCTCCCGGTTGTATGGTATTGATTTATGTTTTTGTTTGTATTTATCAGTATTCAATGTTTGCCATCTTATCTGTATTTATTCATATTTATTTTGTGTTTGGAAAACACATGAAGTCATAAAATTGTGTTTTTCACATTTATTTAACATGCATTCATGCTTTGATGCCTGTCGTGTTTGAGCAAAGCATGGGTGTGTTACTTGGAGGATTAGTGCATGGGTGTGTGCTTGGGGCATTAGTGCACAGGTGTGTTCCTGGAGCATTAATGCATAGGGTGTGGCTGGACCTTTAGTGCACGGGTGTATGTCTGGAGCGTTAGTGCACAGGTGTGTGCTTGGAGCATTATTGCACAGGTGTGTACTCGGAGCATTGGTGCACAGGTGCATTAGTGCATGGGTGTGTGCCTGGTGCATTAGTGCATGGGGTGCACTCCGAAGGGTACTGGCGCTTGTTATGCATCCGATTAGACTGACAGTTTTGCCAGTCACTGTCTTTGTTAGAACAGATTCACAATTGCTTTATTAACCTTCCTGCTATCTCAAATTTGCTTGAAAATGCACCATTTGGGCAATCAATCAATCAATCACAGAATTTGTAGAGCGCACTACTTACCCGCGAGGGTCTCAAGGCGCTGGGGAAAAAAGGGGGGGGGGGTGCCACTACTGGTCGAACAGCCAGGTCTTGAGTAGCCTCCTGAAGGTCAGCAGGTCTTGGGTCTGTCGTAGGCCGAGTGGAAGGGTGTTCCAGGTCTTGGCGGCGAGGTGGGAGAAGGATCTGCCGCCGGTGATTGTTCTTCGAATGCGAGGGACGGTGGCGAGGGAGAGGTCGGCGGAGCGGAGCTGGCGGTTGGGGACGTAGAAGAAGAGTCGTCTGTTGAGGTAGGCTGGGCCGGTCTTGTGGAGTGCCTTGTGTGCGTGGATGAGGAGTTTGAAGGAGATTCTCCTGTCGACGGGGAGCCAGTGCAGGTTCCTCAGGTGGGGGTGATGTGGCTGTGGCGTGGTACGTCGAGGATCAGGCGTGCGGAGGCGTTTTGTATGCGTTGCAGTCGCTTGATGAGCTTGGCCGGGGCTCCCGCGTAGAGGGCGTTCCCATAGTCAAGTCTGCTACTGACGAGGGCCTGGGTGACTGTTCTTCTTGTATCTGTCGGGATCCACCTGTAGATCTTGCGAAGCATGCGGAGGGTGTTGAAGCAGGAGGAGGAGACTGCGTTGACTTGCTTGGCCATGGAGAGCGTTGAGTCGAGGATGACTCCCAGGTTGCGTGCTTGGTCGGTGGGTGTCGGGGCTGCCCCCAGTGTAGTTGGCCACCAGGAGTCATCCCAGGCTGAGGGGTTGGAGCCGAGGATGAGGACCTCTGTCTTGTCCGTGTTCAGCTTTAGTCGGCTGATCTTCATCCAATCGGCGACGGCCTTCATTCCTTCATGGAGGTTGGATTTGGCGGCAAGGGGGTCCTTGGTGAGGGAGAGGATCAGTTGAGTGTCGTCGGCGTAGGAGATTATGTTGAGGTCGTGCTGTCTGGCGCATGCGTGCGAGCGGGGCCATGTAGATCTTGAACAGTGTCGGGCTGAGGATGATCCCTGGGGTACGCCGCAGATGATCTCGGAGGCTTCGGATCGGATTGGTGGGAGGCGGACTCTCTGGGTTCTGCCGGCGAGGAAGGAGGTGGTCCATTCCAGGGCCTTGTCTCGGATCCCTGCGTCGTGGAGGCGTGCGCGTAGAGTGCGGTGGCAGACAGTGTCGAAGGCGGCGGAGAGGTCCAGCAGGATGAGGGCTGCGGTCTCACCGTTGTCCAGCAGGGTCCTGATGTCGTCGGTGGCGGCGATGAGGGCAGTCTCAGTGCTGTGGTTGCTGCGGAACCCTGACTGGGATGGGTCCAGGATGCTGTTTTCTTCGAGGTATCGGGTTAGCTGTCTGTTGACGATCTTCTCGATGACCTTGGCTGGGAACGGAAGCAGGGAGATGGGCCGGAAGTTCTTGAGGTCTCTCGGGTCCGCCTTGGGTTTTTTGAGTAGGGCGTTGATCTCTGCGTGTTTCCAGCTCTCTGGGAAGGTCGCGGTCTCGAAGGAAAGATTGATAACGTTGCGCAGGTGGGGTGCGATGGAGCTGCTGGCTTTGTTGAAGATGTGGTGCGGGAAAGGGTCTGACGGGGAGCCGGAGTGTATCGTGCTCATGGTCTTGATGGTGTCATCGATGTTCACGCTGGCCCAGGCTGGCAAGGGGTCGTGGTCGATGGTGTGCGGCGGGTCTGGTGCATCAGTCTCAGTTGGGGCTGTCTGGGTGTTGAAGCTGTCGTGGATGTCGGCGATCTTGCGGTGGAAGAAGGTGGCGAGGGAATCGCACAGGGCTTGCGACGGCGGGATGTCGTTGGTGTTGGAGCTGGGGTTGGAGAGTTCCTTCACGATGTTGAAGAGCTCCTTGCTGTTGTGTGCGTTGTTGTCGAGGCGGTCTTTGAAGGAGATTCTCTTGGCGGACCTGATGAGGTGGTGGTGGTTACGGATGGCGTCTTTGTGGGCTGCGTGGCTGTCCGGTGTCTTTTCACTGTGCCATTTCTTCTCTAGTTTCCGGCAGGTACGCTTGGAAGCTAGGAGTTCCGGGGTGAACCAGCTGGCTCTTTTGGTGGTGTCACTGTAGGTGAGTTTTTTCAGCGGGGCGAGGGTGTTGGCACAGTCGTCTATCCATCGTCTGAGGTTGCAGGCAGCGTCATCGGTGTTGGATGGGTCGGAGGGTGGGCTGAGAGCGAGGTTTGCCCGTAGTTGGTCTTCGGTGACTTTGCTCCAGCAGCGGCGTGGGATCTGTTGGGTGCGGTGGTGTGTGGTGGGTTTCTGGAAGGTGAAGTGGATGCAGCGGTGGTCGGTCCAGAGGAGTTCGGTGGTGTGGCTGAAGGAGACGTGGGAGCTTGAGGAGAAGACGGGGTCGAGCGTGTGGCCGGCGGAATGGGTCGGTGTTGTGACGAGCTGTCTCAGTCCGAGGTTGGCGAGGTTGTCGATCAGGGTGGTGGAGTTGCTGTCGTTGTTGTTCTCCAGGTGAAAGTTCAGGTCTCCGAGGAGGATGTAGTCGGTAGAGGTCAGGGCGTGCGTGCTGATGAAGTCGGCGATGGAGTCGCTGAACTGGGGTCGGGGTCCAGGGGGTCTGTAGACAAGGGTGCCTCTAAGGGTGGTGTTGGGGTCCGTGTGGATCTGGAAGTGCATGTGTTCAGCGGTGCAGAGAATGTCGTCGGTGCTGGTCGAGACCCTGATGGTGTTCTTGTGGACGATGGCGATTCCTCCTCCTACTCCATTGATGCGGTCTCTGCGGGTGATCTTATAGCCGTCTGGGATGGCTATGGTGATGTCGGGTGCGGAGGAGTCGTTCATCCAGGTCTCTGTCAGGAAGGCGACATCTGGTGATGATGTGTCGAGCAGGTCCCAGAGCTCGACGGCGTGTTTGCGTGTGGAGCGGGTGTTCAGTAGGATGCATCGGAGGTGGTTGAGGTCCTTCGTGGCGGGCGCTTCGGCGGCTCTGAGGCTGGTGTAGCTGCAGTTCCGGCAGGTGAAGGGACCATGAGTGCGTTTCGGGGCGGCCTTGAAGCAGTTGTGTGTCCGTCCGGGGTTGAGAGCGTGGAGTGTGGTGGCATCGTATCGGCGTCGGTCCTCGAGGCTGGAGCGGGGGGGCGCAAGGACCAGGGGTTCTGGCACTGGGCGCGGTCCAGGCGCGGATGGGCACACACGGGCTTGCTTTAGGCGTGCCTTCGCCGCGCCAGCGGCGCGGCCGTGCAGCGGCCGGCATATATGGGGAGGTGGGAGGGAGGAGCAGCTGGGAGGCGGGAGGCAGGGGCAGCAAATGGACAGTCAGGGGGGCGGGGCCGCAGGGGACGCAGCGGCGGGAGCGGAGAGAGGCAACGAGGGGAACAGAAGGTAAAATGGGCACAGAAAAATGGGGGCAACGAGGGGAACAGAAGGCAAAAACGGGCACAGAGAAATGGGGGCAACGAGGGGAACAGAAGGCAAAACGGGCACAGAAAAATGGGGGCAACGAGGGGAACAGAAGGCAAAACGGGCACAGAAAAATGGGGGCAACGAGGGGTACAGAAGGCAAAACGGGCACAGAGGAATGGGGGCAACGAGGGGAACAGAAGGCAAAACGGGCACCGAGGCAACAAGCAGAGGGGCGAACTTACCAGCAGCAGCAGCGGGCAGGACAACACAGGCGGAGCTGTGTGGTGGGGAGCGACCTACCTGGCAAGGTCAAGGTTCGCTCTCCTCACCGCGCAGCAGCCGGCATATATGGGGAGGTGGGATGGAGGAGCAGCTGGGAGGCAGAGGTAGCGAATGGACAGTCAGGGGGGCGGGGCCGCAGGGGACGCAGCGGCGGGAGCGGAGAGAGGCAACAAGGGGAACAGAAGGTCAAAATGGACACAGAAAATGGGGGCAGCGAGGGGTACAGAAGGCAAAACGGGCACAGAGAAATGGGGGCAACGAGGGGAACAGAAGGCAAAACGGGCACAGAAAAATGGGGGCAACGAGGGGAACAGAAGGCAAAAACAGGCACCGAGGCAACAAGCAGAGGGGCGAACTTACCAGTAGCAGCAGCGGGCAGGACAACACAGGCGGAGCTGTGTGGTGGGGGAGCGACCTACCTGGCAAGGTCAAGGGTCGCTCTCCTCACCGCGCAGCGGCCGGCATATATGGGGAGGTGGGAGGGAGGAGCAGCTGGGAGGCGGGAGGCAGGGGCAGCGAATGGACAGTCAGGGGGGCGGGGCCGCAGGGGACGCAGCGGCGGGAGCGGAGAGAGGCAACGAGGGGAACAGAAGGTCAAAATGGACACAGAGAAATGGGGGCAACGAGGGGAACAGAAGGCAAAACGGGCACAGAAAAATGGGGGCAACGAGGGGAACAGAAGGCAAAAACGGGCACCGAGGCAACAAGCAGAGGGGCGAACTTACCAGCAGCAGCAGCGGGCAGGACAACACAGGCGTAGCTGTGTGGTGGGGGAGCGACCTACCTGGCAACATTTTCTCAGGGGGGAAACCCCCCCCGAACCCTCCCCCGCTACGCTCGCAACATTGCAGTACAGTTATTGTTTTACGCCCCCACCACTTTCAAATGTCACCAGCCGCCACTGATTATACCTAAAAGTGCCTTTGAAGTGGAGGTGACATCAAAGGCTGGTCTCTAAAGTGCACAGATTCCCTTTCAACCCAGTCCTTTTTTTTTTTGTGTTCAAAATATTTTATTGAAGAAAATTTTTCATATATATGAAACCAATACAAAAAATAATACTGAACTATAGAGTATAGAGAAAAACATATTACAATATATAGGAGAAGTACAATTGCAGTACCAACAATGTATAACAATATATGCATAATATAAAATAATAATAAAACAATATAAGAGGGCTACATTTTAAGCAGAGATTAATTTACAAATAACAATAAATATCCTAAATTGCAGAACATGAACCAATGTAGGAATCCAAACTAGACCACATACTAGATTTAGAAGAGGAGGAGTCTTTATGAGAATGTGGATAGAAAGACTGCCCGCGTCTCTAAAAGATAATCCATTCCCACCATGCATTAACCGAAAGTGCGGTAGCATCTTTCCAATTACAAGTGATAGATTTGAGTGCAGTGGAAATAAGGAAATCGAATAATTTACAATCCATAGGGGATAAAATGGATTTAAAAAGTGAGGATTTAAGAATTAGAACTCGAAATGATAAAGCTGTTTGGATGTTAAAGATCTGTGTAATAAGATGCCATATTTGTAATAAAAACTGATGTATGATAGGACAGTTGAAAAATAAATGTTGTAAATCCCCAATAACAGCTTGACAGTGCCAACAATTTGGATTATCTAGGAGTTTAGCTTTAAATAGCTTATCAGGAGTCCAGAAACATTGATAAAGTAAATAAATATTAGATTGGATAAGGTTAGCCGGGAGATAATTAGCCGTGTTAGAGTTCCAGATGTCCTTCCAAGATATATTAAGTGCATGGAGATTTAACTGCGGGGACCATTTTTGAGTCAAATGTGCAAAGGAGAAATTTGAAGTGGTAAGTTTTCTATATACCTTAGATGCTGTATGTCCTGAACGGCTAAACACAGCAATACAAAATTCAATACCAGAAGACTGAGACATAGACAGTAGTTGAGGGTAGGCATTAAGAATCGTGTTACATAACAATGCATATTTAGGCAATTCAGACAATGGCAGCTTATAAGTGGCTTGAATGACATCAAACGTGTGAAACATATCATATTGGCAAATATCTGCAACAACGAAAATACCAGCAGCAATCCATAATTTCCAAAAAGAAATATTTTTGTGATATTGTAGTTTAGGATTGAACCAAAGAGAAACTTTTTTAGTGGAAGATAAAGTAATAGAAAACTTACTATCAAATGATAGAAGGGCAATTTTAGAGGAGGCATGAATAGTAGAACACTTACCAAAGGAACCATTGGACATGGTAAGAAAAGCAGTTAAAGGGTATGGAGCCAAAATATTTTTTTCCAGGAGAAGCCATTTAGGTGCATTAGAGAGGGGCACAGTCTGAAACCATAAGGAACATTGAGCCACAAGGAATGCAAAATGATACTTTTTCAAATCTGGGAGGCCAACTCCACCTTCACATTTGGGCAATTGTAACATCTTAAAACTAATGCGTGCAGGCTTATTATTCCAGAGGAATTTGTTAAATAATTTATTTATTTTAGTATAAAAAGTGGACGGGAAGGAGAAGGGCAGCATGGACAATAAATATAAAATGTGTGGGGTTATAGACATTTTAATTGCTGCTATGCGTCCCCACCAGCTTAAATGAAGATTAGACCACCTATCAAGTTTCTCTTTGGTATTTGTTAAAAGAGCAGAGCAATTGGTATCAACTGTATCTTTAACTGAACCAGTAAAAATTATACCTAAATATTTGAGTTTGTTTGGAGACCAAGTTATATCAGTATTCTCTAACATTGTAGAATTACAAAAGGCATTTAATGGAAAAAATTCTGTCTTATTAGTATTCAGGGAGTAACCAGAAACCTCAGCATATTAGTGAATAGTATCAAGGATAATAGGTATAGAAGTGGAAGGGTCAGAAACATATAACAATACATCGTCAGCATATGCCGAGAGTTTAATGGTAGTATCTTTCAAAACCACACCTGTATAAGCATCATTATTACGAAGAGAACATAAAAGGGGTTCTATTGCAATAAGAAAAAGTAAAGGAGAGAGAGGACATCCCTGCCGAGTGCCTCTAAACAACCGAAATGGAGTGGAACACAAACCATTAACTAAAATTGAGGCTGAGGGGCCGAGTATAGAGCCCTAATCATATTAATAAAAATAGGACCAAAACAGAAAGCCTCCAATGCTTTAAATAAAAATTGCCAATTAACCTTATCAAATGCCTTTTCTGCATCTAAAGCCATTACACCAATAGGTCCACTAGCTTCCTTGGCAAGAGACAAGGTATGACAAAGCAAACGGGTATTATGAGCAGATAATCTACCTTTCATAAAGCCAGTTTGATCAGATTGTATAATTTGGGGTAGCAGGGGTGACAGTCTATTCGCCAGAACCTTTGCATATATCTTACAGTCTTGATTAATGAGAGATATGGGCCTGAAATTGGAGACTAAAGTATGATCTTTATCAGGTTTAGGAAGGACAATTATTGTGGCTTCATTAAAGGATCCTCCCATCACAGACGTATGCTGAAATTCCGTAAAAGGGAAAGTAAAAAGGGGGATAATTGATCTTGGTGGCATTTATAGAATTCGGCCGGAATTCCATCCGGGCCCGGAGTTTTTGGGGAATTTAAAGCATTTATTGCTGTAAAATTTCCTTGATGTCAATAGGGTTCTCTAAAGTAGCTCTATCATTATCAGAAAGCTGAGGCAATCGGCAGGAATGGAGGAATTCACTAACAACAGTATTATTAGGTGTAAGAGGATCATGATATAGAGAAGAATAAAAGGAAAGAAACTCCTTCAGTATGTCCTCAACCTCCGTCACCAATGTACCGTTATTCGTCTTGATGGCTGGAATTTGAACCCTTTCACGTTTAAGGCGTAGGTAATTAGCTAGCAGACGGCCCGATTTATTAGAGTTGAAATGAAAATTGGACTTTTCTTTTGCGATAAGTAAACCTGCTCTTTTACTGAGCATACAATTATATGCGTAACGGTATTTTTGAAGTTGGGATTTATATTGTGGGTCTCTAGCTGTAATAAAAAGTCGTTCCGCTGCTGAAATCTGTGTCTCCAATTCATTGAGACAGGAATAAAAGGATTTATTTTCGTGTGCCATAATAGAGATTGCAACTCCACGTATATAAGCCTTAAAGGCATCCCAGTGTATAATTTTTGAGGTGTCACAGGACTTATTATTCGAAAAATAATCAGTAATAGCTGAAGCCATTTTTTAGCATTAGTGAGGTTAAGAACTATTTCCGAGTTCATTCTCCATCTCTTATTAGAAATTGGAGGGTCGGAAATAGAAAAAGAAAAAGAAATCAAAGCATGGTCAGAAATCGTGATAGGGTGAATAACTGATTCACTAATCATGTGACACAAATTACGTTGAAGATAATAAATAATCAATTCTAGAAAAAGACGAGTGAGCATTAGAATAAAAGTAAAATCTTTGTCCGTAGGGTGTTCCAGTCTCCAAAATCAACCAATTTGGTTACGGAAAGAAAGGATTTCAAAGCAAAAAAGGCTTGTTAGGCCGGAACTTAAAAGCAGAAGATCGGTCCAACAAAGGATCTCTAATAAGATTAAAGTCACCACCCATTATAAGGGATGTATTGCCAATTTTGAGTGCTTCATCAGAGACATAGGACCAAAAGGCAGGGTCATCAGAGGTAGGAGCATAGATATTGATCAAATTTAAGGTACAATTATCAATAAGAACCTGAGCAGTAACAAATCTACCATCTGCGTCATGGTGATGTGACAAAATTTGTGCACGAGTTCTGTGTGAGAAAAATATAGCTACTCCATTTTTACGTTTTGCAGCAGGAGATGAGACTATAGACCCTACCCAACCCCTAGACATAGTATGCAAAATGTTGTCATTAACATGAGTTTCTTGAACAAAACAAATATCAACGTTAGATTTGTGTAAATATTCTAAAACTTTACGTCTCTTCACTGAATGCCTAAGACCCTTCACATTTAATGAAGCAACAGTTAACTTTTGTGGCTTAGACATACTTTCCTAAAAGGAAGAAAAATAACATGACAGAAAAGAGAGAGAAAAATAGTAGCCCAGATAAAAAAGACAAAACAAGACAAACAACATGCAACGAGGTCAGTCACCAAGACCTCATACCAATAAAACATTGGAGACGGAGGTGCGAAGCAAGACAACCACCAATAATGTGTACCTGCAAGAAAAAAGAAGAAAAACCTGCTTTAGGGAAGTAGAGAAAGAATTATCATAGTCAGCCCGTAGAGCCCGAAGGTTGAGAGTCCATGAGAACAGGGTGATGTTGATCCAGAAATCTTATTAAGTCTGCAGGAGCTGAGAAAGACTTAGAAATGTCGTTTTTCCAGATGCGCATAACTGCAGGGTCAAAAAGACCATATTTGTAGCCAGCTTCTCGCAGACGAGGACGTAGATCTGAAAATTGACATCGTATTTGAACAGTCTCTTTTGCAAAGTCTTGATGAATGAAGACTTTATTTCCTTCAATTAGCAGAGAAGGAATCTCTCGGACAGCCTTACGAATAAAAAGGAGATGGTGATGTCGCAGGACTTTAAAAATGATTTGTCGTGGCTTGACTTGATTTGGTTTACGAATTGAAGGTATTCTGTGGGCTTTATCTATCTCAAAGCGCTCTGGGAAATTAATATTTAGTAATTTAGGGAGAAGATTTTCCAAGAAGAGACGACAACTTTGACCTTCAACTCCTTCAGGAACATTAAAAATGCGTAGATTACACTGTCTATTTCTGTTTTCCAGGTCAAGTAAGGAACGGTGGACAGAAGCAACCTGAGTAGGAATTGGAGCCAAGGCTGTAATGGCTGTAGTATTATCACGAATCCTAATCTCGTTGTCAGCAGCTCTCATCGATAAGGAAGCCATATCTCTGTGTAGATTTTTTATATCTGAGGAAATGGAGTCCGTATTTGTATGGATGGCTTGAATTTCTTCCAATATGTTTGCTAATGAGTCATCTTGGGAGTCAATAGCTTTGGCTTTAGTAGGGGGAGGTGAGACAGTTTGTTTGCGCTTATTGGGCCCCATTTTAGAATCCATATTGATAGGCCGGGAGCTACCAGTAGTGAAGGAAAGAGAAGCAACAATTCCACAAACAGCAAATGTGGTTTCCTGAGGCAGAAAAAAGTTTATATGGCTGAAAAAAGAGCTCCCAAAGACATATAGCAGAGCCACAATAAAGCTTAATAGGGAATACAAAATGACAAAATCCCTTTAAACTTATGCAGAAATGGAAGTGGTATAATCTTCTGACAAGACAATATAGTTAATAAGGCAAAGAAAACAGCTCCAGAAAGTCTTACATCCGTGTTTCAATAAAGCTTAATGTAGAACAAAAAGGAGAAAACCCCTTTAATTCTGTGCAGAAACAAAAGTTGTGTCCACCAAGAGGCAGGGAAAAAACCCCTTTAAGAAAAGGAAGGCTTCTGGAGAGAGGAGGTGCCCAGCAAGTTATGCCCGCCTCCTCTGAGTGTGAAGCTCACAGGGAATGCTGCAGTAAACCAGAGCCCTCTCTGAGGAGAATCCCAAATTGCCTACCGCTCTTCACAGGAAGGCACCAGACCTCCGAAATTCGGCCCAACACCTCCGCAAGCCACAAGGAGCACCTGGACCAAATATGAAGTCACAACGAAGCCCCTATCGTCGCCAGAAAATCGTCGGTGATGCAGGTAAAATCGGAGCTCAAGGCGCGGCGGCCACCTTGGTTCGCGCGCGCTGCCGACTCCTTTTCAACCCAGTCCTGTCTGAGGGTGAAGACGACAGACCATCGAAAGACTTCTTACCATTTGAGGATGATGATGAAATGCAGTTGTTTTTACAACATGTTTGGCTGCTCTCTATATAGTACGTGTTCTTAGCTAGAGAACTTACCACTCTCTCCATGCATCCCTACTCTACCATGCCCCTTGGCACTTTGCTGTGCTAGCCTGACTTGCCATCAGCTATTGCTTACGGTGATTCCTTTGTTTTCCTTACATATTGTGAGGAGAATTTCTGTTTTATTCTGTTCATAGCTACAGCTGTGATTCCTTCCTTCTCTCTCTTTATAGATGGTTGCTACTGCAATTGTTAGGAGAACTCGATTCGAAGAATTCTTTATGGGGAGTTCATTCTTCCATTTAGCCATTTGAATCTGCTCTTTTCCATAAAGAACTTTTCATGGGTTCTTGTTAGGGTAGAACAGAACCTTTAGTTTAGAATTGGGATACCACTCTGAATGTAACACTTCTTTATTTTTCTATGCTTGTTTTAATAAATTTTATATCTTATTATTTTTGTAATTGATTTGCCACTAATTTGAATAAAAAAACAGAAATATCAATGAATCTACTAAATGAGAGAAATAAAAACTTCACCAACACTCTCTTTATTGACTGAACATCAAATGTAATTATTAATGTATTTTGATATGCAATGCTCCATTCGAAAAATGGTGGAAAAGATCCATTGAACAAGAAAGGCGTGGAACTTCCAGGTTCTCTAAGTAAGTTTAAGGTAACATAATTTGTGGGAATTTCTGAAAGATTTCCACGCTGACAAATCTGGTAGAAGAGGATGGGTTTACACCCTGAATGGAGCTAAAATAGTACCCAGATGATAATTATAAAATCCCTGACTCTTGACTCCAATGTCCAGAACTTGAAGATTCGTCAAAGCGGTACTTGAAGATGGTTGCAATTTGGAGGTGTGAGTATTAATAGGTCAAATGTGTTGTGGCTTTGATTGTGTATTTTCTATGGTTCAGATGAATGTAGATTAGAATGATAGGGTGAGGTAAAATAGTTGATAAGTGGTTGAAAAAGGTGTTCTAAGATTCCAGACTCATTGTAGACGAAAGATCCCAGGATAAAATAACAATTGAAAACTTGTTTGCAGAGATTTGGAGTGTGGTGTGTGAGATACCATCACCAGCACAGGTAACATAGGGGTATTACATTGTTGTGATTGATTAATATTCAGCAGTGTTAGTTTAACCTAATTGCTCAAACAGTGGAAGCTGCATTGATTTGGATGATTTCACGCTGGTCGAGATCTCACTAACGAACACTGAAAAGATTCTTGTGTGTATACAAAACTTTATTTCCTTATTAAGAGTAAACAAAGTTTAAAGTGTTGAGAAAACTACTTGTGTAGGTACGGAGAAAACTGTGAGGGGGTAAGCGCTGTGAGGAGAGAGGTTGTGCATCATAGTGTTTTGTGCTGGGATTGGTCGGTTGGTGTGCATTTGCGCTGTAATTGGTTGGTGAGGAAGCAGTATTGCGCTGCGATTGGAGCATTAAAAGTGAATCGTGAATTTGTGTTTGTTACCAAAAGACTGTGGAAATAATAGCCAGAATTTAATTGGGCTAACAGAAATTTGACGTATATAGAAACAAAATCAAAGCATTCAATCAATTGTGCTGTTTCAAATTTAAATTGTCACCATGAAATGTTTTAAAGAGCTTAAAAGTTTGGTGAGAGGGCATGCTACTTTTCCAGTATGCAGAGGCGAAGAGGCATCACCTGAGGGTTTGACTGCATACATTATGACTACCAAACATGGGTTACATATATGCACTTGGCTTTGCCAATAGAGCAGGATTACTGAGAATGAGGGTGCTTTGAGTTTTCCTAGGTGTGGGACATTTAACACCAGAATTCTTGATCATTTGAAGGAAAAATTACATGAAATGAAGCCACCACTTAGACCCCTCATGGGCGAAAGTGGCCAGGGAAAAGCAGAAGGAAAAATACCAGAGGAGGACTAGTAGGGTAGCGAGAAATTATGCAAATGCCCAATTGGATGAACAACAGGGCAGATGGAGGAAAGCTATCAGAGAAGGGACTAGATTATATCCAGTCCTTACTTCAGAGACTGCTAGTAGGGGATAGGACAAACACTCCCCAATGAAGGAAGAGGGTGAGTCAGATACTGATTCAGGGGATGAAATACTGGAACAGATGTTAAGTTTGGGACCACCACCACACATTACCTCAGAAGAGTCGAGTGGTTTGGGTGCTGGTACTAGTTCTATTGTGCCGACCGCTCCAGTACAGCCGACTGCGTCCCAAATGGAATGACCCTTGCAGAAATTGCAAATTGCCCTACCAATGGTAGCTCAACCACAAGTTGCTGTTCCGACACTGACTTCTCCAGCTATGGTGCCTAATGCAGCCCTGGTATCTGTTGGTACTCCATCTGTAACTCGGGTAATAGCCAGCGCTCCTCCGTGTGTAGAAACTAGACATGAAACTCAAATGATTACCGGAGAAGTACCCACTTCAGGATTTGTCCCAACTTCCCAGAACTCACAGATAGTTGCCTGGAAGCCACCCTTAACGGTGCAAACTCTTATAGATGGGGGAAGGATAGTACTAACTACTCCAATTTCATTAGACAAAATAGTTGTGTCACAGGAAGGCTATATACTAGCTTGGTTTGAGGAAACAGCAAGATCCAGTAAAGTAGAGGATGTGAGGAGAACACCTGAGAAATTAGAGATTGAAATAGAAAAGCCAATAAATATCACACAACTGAAAATTTAATTAGAAGAAATAATAAGGGAGTGCCTAGAGTTCTGACCCTTAGAACAGTATCAAAGGAAAGAATGTCCCTGTGCAAAAAGGTTATGAGGAGAGCTGCTTTGACTCATGACAAATTATTTGAACTTGCTCAGAAATATGAGAAAGACCGTACAAAGAGTGAGCATGTACACAGGAGCAATAGGGTTCAGTTTGATGACCCGACATTTGAGAACATGAGAATTACAGGACTGTGGTTGCACATTGTAGAATTGGTCAAATGCATTCACAGATGCGGAAAGATAGAAAAATTTGAAGTTAAATGGACCAAGAAACATAAAAAGTAAAAGAGGGAATCAGCGAATGCAGGAAAGCAAGATGAAGGGAGTGAAGGAGAAGCTGCAGCTTATCGACTTAGAGAAATAGCATTTGTCCATGTTCCTAGGAGTTGTGGTGATTTGGCTGCATTCATGAACAATTTTCCAAAATTGAGAGACACGCCGGTGCTGTGGTATGCACAAGTGGAAAGGTTTATTAAAAAGTTAAAAGGTATTATGGATAGATTTTAATAAATTTTTGACATTGTGGGGCCTGCTGATCTATGGGCAGAATGTAAAACTGTAGTGCAGTGGCCTAGAGAGGAACCAGCAAGAGTGACAGGGACAAATGCACCATCTCCTATAGTGATGGAGAAGTATGAAGCAGTTATTACCTTTTTGAAAGGTAGAGTGCCTCCAAAAGATCTAGATTGGCTCAAAATTAAAAGTACTCTCCAAGAGACAAAGTAGACTGTATATTAATATTATGAGAGATTGTTGCAGGTGTTTCAGCAGCATAGTGGGCGTCAGTATCCTGTACCCAGTTTGTCTCATATACCCTGTGGGCCAGTTTGTACTAGGGCTGAAGCCAGAAATCAGTTCGTACATAACCCAAAGCATGATTTGCTGGCAAAATAAAACACTTGACGAAATCCTGACATATTCTAAATATTGTTCTGATGAACTGGACGTGCAGCAGAAAAAGATAAAATAAAAGTTCATGTTGGCTCAGACAAAGCTGGCTCAGAAGGGTTTTTGAATCCTTCCTTTGTGGGGAATCAAGGAATGCAGGGTGTTGTAATGCTGCAAACGGGTTTCCAGGGAAGTCAAGTAGGAATGCATATGTCACAGTGTCATGTCCTTTAGGCTAGTCCTGTCATGTATACCCCTTTTTACATACATTATCCCATCCAGACGACAATATTGGTTATGACCAGGTGACCTTTTACTTAGTAGCTTGCTCCTGTCTCTTCGACACCAGGCTCTTAGTACTCTATCATAATCCCTGTACCTGACGTACATAAACATGTCCTCAGGCACGGTATAATTATTCTGTATAAGGCTCACCACTTTTTTTTTCATCCTTGGCCAACAGTCTGCTCGGCATGATCGCATTTGTTTGGAAAAACATTTATGATTGTTTTCAAAACATTTATGACTGGTTTCAAAACATATCGATTCTAGAAGAAACCCTGGAGTGACCACTCTAGCCTATAAGACCCTTATTGCCCCCTACAAATTAGAGGAGAATTCCTTCCAAGCTGACACGGGGTCCTGCATGCTGAATCTTTGACACACAGCGGTCTGGCATCCCTTGTGGGGTGTCATCCTCGAAGTAGAGACGGGGTCCTTCATTCTCAACCATCAGGTGAGGGGGATGGTTCTTCCCTAGGGGTTTCTTGGCTACATACACCCGCATATACATGCTACACATATAGATCTAGGCTAGGTACATTTAGGCAAATTACTTAGGGCTCGCATTTTAGGAATATGAAAGTCCTACTGTTTTTATCTGAACTGCTTATGTTCATCTTATTAGCACTATGGTAGAAATGTATCTACTATTTACTATATTGGTACTAGCAATCTCTTTCATATGCTTGTCTCCTGATTATCGCAGCAAATATGGTTTACACAAGACTGACGCTGGACCAATAAATACTTATTGAAATGTCCTAATCGCCCTCCTGTGTATTGTCTGCGAATAAGTGAGAATGAGTGACTGAGCAAAAAGTAATGTACTGTTTTCCACGATCCCTGAGGAATCAGGGTTGTCATGTTCAGTGGTTGCCAGAAACTACCTACACCACTGTAAGATACAGGGAGGGTGGTAGTGGCACTGTAGAGCTAGCTGGTATAACGGCTGACATATCCTGTGGGGGCCTCCGGAAGCGGTCTGGACACCAAGCCCTCAGTTTAGGTCATCAAAACACGCAGGTCCTGGGGATTCCTAGGAACTACACGACAACAGGGAAGCGGTAGAGGTTTTTCTGTGGTTACAGGATCTGGATCAGACATTGCCACTATGAAGAAGGTTACCGCTTGTCACATCTGTCTTAAAACCAGGCATTGGAAGAGGGATTGTTGATATAATCCTGATAATTCTGGACGAAATATACAGATGCAACAAGGCATGCAAATACAAAATGTGCCCAGCCAGGGATTGCAAATGTCAGCACAGGAACAGGTCCCAGTGATGCCAATTGCCCCTGCATAGTTGGGGACCCTAAATTTAATTTTAACCTGATGCCAAAAATGAATACGAATCTATAATCAAAATGCCATGCCACAATTCAAGAACCAAAGCCAGAACATCTTGCAACAATTCCCATTAGTTGAGACTGATGGTTCTGGATCAGAGAATTCACAATGAAGGTGTCTGAGAGAGGAAGATGATTGAGCAATTGGTGCAGTCTTAGAGGTAGACCAGAGTGGCTCATATGTAGATGCAGAGATATCGGCCACCCTGTATCATTTCTTAATTATACTGGTGCTACCAGGTCCAATGTTAGGACAGTGGAAGTCCCAAAACTACCTCTCTCAGGCAGAATAATCCAAGTTATAGGAGTAACAAATGCACAAAGTCAAAATCCAGTTTCTGAAAAAGTGCCAATAAAAATAGGGTCATTTGAAGAAAAGCACCAATTTGTTGTTTGCGATTCAAGCCCTGTAAACGTGTTGGGATGAGATTTATTGTGCAAATTAAATTGTACAATTTACTGTGCACCAAATGGTGCAGCATTCCAAATACATGATGAGACTGTGGATTTCAAATAAGTCAGACAACAAGCTGAGACAGTAGTATTTCCTTTCTTAACTGTTGACGAATTACCTGAAGAACTAAGAGAAACAGTGAATGCTGAAGTTTGGGATTTTATAGGGAAAGACATCGGACTAATTAAAGGTGTAGAACCAGGCTGAATTACGGTGAAACAAAATGCTGTTTACCTTAGAAACCACTGTACCATTTAACACAGGAAATGATTGCAGGTATGTAGCCAGTGATAGATGACATGTAACAAAAAGGAATTCTGAAAGAATGGATTGGAAGCCCATGTACCTCTCAAATTATGGGTTTACAGAAACCCAATGGAAAATACAAAATAGTTCAGAATTTACGCAAAATAAATTAAATTGCAGTACCCTGTTGTCCTGTGGTACTGAATCCAACCACCATATTGTTTCAGGTCCCATGTACTGCAGAATGGTTCACCTTGATTGAGCAGTGCCTGGCTTTCTTCTCAGTGCCATTGCATGAAGAGAACCAATTTTTATTCTCTTTTGTCTTCCAGCACAGAACATTAACATGATGTCATGTCCCACGAGGGTTTACAGAGAGTCTATCTATCTTTAATCAGATTCTAAAAAGGAATCTAGAGACCCTGGTAATGCTACGTAGATCTACTCTGATTCAATATATAGATGATTTGCTTGTGGCCTCAGAAACACAGAATGCATGTAAAAATGAAACCATTGCACTCTTGAGTCACCTGGCAGAGTATGCACACAAAGGGGGATATTCTCGAGGAACGTATGTTAACTATCGCCAAATTCGCTTAACGCAACTTCTCACATTGCAGTCCATCGCAGGAAAATAACACCTTGTCAATGCAGCATTCCCAACCCTGCGGCACCATGCGATAGCCACACGTTAACGCGACAAATGCCCGCATTAAAAGTAACGTGACGCCAAAAAATTGCGAAACACGAACGCCCAAAAAGTGGCGATACAAAATCTGCGAGAACCAGCGACAGGCCTGCTATTCCCACGCGTCATGCGTGAGAATGCACTATAAAAGCAGAGAAAAAAAAAGACAAAAAAATTCAACTGCGTAGCAGCATGGACGCACCCGGACCGAGTGCAGAGGACAACGCGAACCCCACAAGCCCCACAGACGACCATCCAGGAACCCCGGGGAAGGGCAAGGAGAAGAGGAAGACGGGGTTCAGTCCGCAGGAAAACCGGATCATCGTCACGGAGGTGACCCAACACTACCAACAACTGTTCGTCACCTCCACCGTGTCATCGGCAACACAAACGGAAATATGGCAGTCCATCCTGAACAACGTGAATGCAGTCGGAGTGTGGAGGAGGTCAATGGAGGAGGTCAAGAGGCGCTGGCATGATGTGACAAGCCAAACAAAGCAGAAACTCGTTGCCAACCGGAAGGCAGCAACGGCCACTGGAGGTGGGAGTCCTGCGCCACAGGAGGAGCTGGATGAGCTGGAGGAAATGGTGGCCACAGTCATCAGTGCGGAGACTGCGCAAGGAGTTGGGTGTCCGGACACTGCTCGATATGACCTGACCCAACAGTAACAGGGTGAGTAACCACCAGTGACTGGGGGGACGGGGGGTGATGGGCACAATGGCACACATGCACAATAAAGAATAGCACACTGCACACCCACAATGACTGTGGAACATGTCCCCGATGGCCTTGGCACACTGCAGCACTCATAGAAACACCAAGTAGGCCTCCGTCCACCATGTGCACAAAAGGCCCCCCCCTCACCAATCTCACAACCTACCCATGCACATGTGCTGAACCCAGCAAAGCAGCGGCTCTGTGAGCCACACTGACAATGCAAGTGACACTGCATGACCAATAGCATGGCTGCAATCAAAATACATGACATGGTGCAGGACACGACACTGAGGTGGCCCAGTGTGGATAACATCCTCAAAGGAGCAGGTCACACTCTGACACATCCACGTGCACATACAACCCCTGACGTCAACAACACAACTGCAGACAAACAATGCACACGAGTACCAAATCCGTCCAAGAGCACAAATGACCCAAGCCGCCAACATCTCAGCACCGTAACAGCACAGAAGTCAAAGGCACACCGCCTCAAAGGGATAATAGGCCGCTAAATCAGAGCTGCAGGGGCGACTCTCCCACAATGCAGCACACACACATAGCAATCACAGCACATCAACATTGACGACAATGTGGTACAAAGTGCCACACCAACACCACAGAACAGACAACACAACTGGTGCCGCATGTGCGTAGAAAATGGCCAATCACATCAGGCATAGCAGGAAACTGTCAGATGATAATGTACGAGTACAACCTCACATCCTTCATGTAGTCGGAATGTCCACTGTCCCCCATCAAATAGCCAGCTCCTCCAAAACAGTCACAATGTACATTGTCATGCTGTCAGTATGTAAACATGTACAATGCGTGCACATACATGTAACACACTGTTAACCTGCATCTCCCCTTCACATTGCAGAGGGTCAATCAACACCTCCTGCAGAGCAGACCAGACATCTCTTCAGTGATGAGGAGGAGGAACCCCTGGCCATCTGCCCCGACACCCTCCAACGGCTCGTGGACAGCCTCCGCACCCCACCTCCAGGAGCAGGGCAGCCCAGCTGCATCGAGGTTATCCCACCCTTTGCACAGACCACACAGCAGGAAGCACCCACCACCACGGCGGGCTCCCAGCACCTCACCGAAGAACACATGGCATTCCAACCCCGTGTGTCAGACTGCCAGAGGGGGCTGGCTGAACAGGTGCGGCTGGGTTTCGACCTCATGGCAGCCAAACTAGATGCCATACATGGGTGTCTTAGTCCCATCAGGGACCACTTACAGTCCCTAACGGACACCCACAGTCCACTCCATGCCCTACAACAATCCTTGGCTGACCGTGCTGGAGCCATTACCCGGAAACAAGGACTGCCTAGGCAGAGAGGCCCCAGCGACGACAGCACAGAGTTGGCACAGATGCAGAGGACAATGGAGAACATGGAGCGGATGCAGGTAGGAAGGGTGGCTGCCAAGGCTGAACACCAGCGAGATGTAGCTGGGATCTACCATGCCCTGCAGTTCCTCAGCTTGCCATTGCTGCCACAGAGCCTGCCCCAGATGACTGCTGCAGGAACTTCGACACACACATCTCCGCCCCCTGATGTGTCAGTGGCACACAGTGGCACACAGTGATGCAGCCATAACACCAACACACACACCTGGCACACCTGACACAGAAGACATATCAGAGGACGAAGATGTGGACGGTAATGACTCTGTGTCAAAAAGGAGGTTGTAGCATTCATCCCCGCCATATGGCCTGTTTCTGCTTGGTACAGCCCTCTGCATCATGCCCTGGTACAACACCTACCACTGTCCCCCGAAACACTCTGCGACATTCACCTGGACCCCGACATGGACTGCCATATCTGCTCTGGTTACCAATGACACAGCAAACAGGCTGCGGACTCAACCCTTCCTCTACCGATCAACTTGTCATTCCCTAAAGGACTCTGTTTAGCCCTCCACTGGGCAACCATGTAATGTGGGGTGTGCATGGCCATGTACTGCTCTAGCTCCGACACTCCACAGGATGTGAATAAAACATTCCTAATCACACAGATGTGTCATGTCTATGTTCAATTAAGTAGGACAGTATGGATGACTGTAGGGACATTGATTGCACAAAAAGGTACACCCTGGGAAATGACATCAATGCGCATGTTTGACCGTGACACACATGGCCAATTAGATGACTGTGAAGGTGTGAACTAGCTGTGGCCTCATTGATCATGAACAACAACCTCGCATCCCCACAACGTAGCCCCACGTCCATGTCATGAATAGGGCTGTGTCTAAATATGTCAAAGTCGGTAGGAGGCCTAAAGTAGTGTCCCACATCACGTGTGACGACAGAACATCTCCTCGCATACCTACACACACTCAACTGTGTGGACATAGTCTGGTTTGATGGAACACATTGATCCACATGGCAAGAAGTTGGACACCATACTCACATTGCTGAAGACATGTAAGCGCACAGGTCTACCAGCAACTCTCCCAACCACAATGTCTGGCTCACAGAGGTGGAGCTGGCAACAGGGACTCACCCCTAAGTGAAATGCGTCAGTCAGTCCCTCCCTGTGTACGGACAATGCACATTGAGGCACACGATTTGGCATGCTAATCAACACCCATCACACTTGTACACTAGTGAAGCTGCGTACACTTTATTGGCATGTGAGTGTCAGTACGGGCAAGTCAAGGGCCACAACATGCAGACTAATGCATCATACACTAACAGGCAGCAAAGGTACATGTAGAGGTGCAAGACATGGGGAGGCACATTTAACACCAACCATGACGGATGCCGACTGTCTCAGCCCACCTTGCCTTGCTGGACGATTCATGTGGTGTTTGGCGAATGCTCATTGCACCGTGTCAGGGGACACCACTCACGGCCCATGGGATCTGCATAGTCCTGTACCACCGGACAGCGCTGACTGTGTGCTCTGCTGACAGTGAGCAGGTGAAGGAGTCCAACAAGGTCACATGTGGTACTACATTGCCATGTGTGTACTCTCCCTCCAGCGGTGTGTCAGTTTGAGTAACGTTGCCAGGCGCTGCTGTCCACTCATCTTGCACAGGTGTGTGTCGACCCGCAGTCTTGCACGCACATGCATTCTGAGTCCAGGCGAATGCAGCCATGTCCACTGTCATGGTGGGATATGTGTCCATTTCTCCAAGATGCTAAAAGGTGTTGGGACCTGTGCTATGGGTTACAATCTTTCGTGGCTGCAGGAACGTAGTCACTCATCCATGAAAGCGAGCGCAGCTTCATGGGCAATGAGTTCCAAGAGTACGTCGTTGTCGACTTCAACGAACACGGGGGCGAGCCAATCCATTAGCTGGTCCGGGCAGATGTGCTCCGTCCACGCCGTTTCACCAATCCGCAACACAGCTCAATAGGGGAGCGCTTCGATGTGGTCACTGCACACAAGGAATTGTGCAATCTCACATGCCCAACTGCCAGCACATATGCCCAATTCCAAGGCATCCCATGAATGGGTATCACGGTTACACTCCTGGTCGTGGGCCAACAGGGGGCGCACACACATGTCATAATCCAGTTCATCTACCGTTGTGTTGGATAGGCAGACATCCATGGGCCACTCGAATATGCATAATCGGCAGTGGAACCAGGGCTGTACACAGGTGACGTACGCAAGACGGAAGCTCAGACGGTAACTGATGGTGGCAGTGCCCCCAACAAATGCAGCATTCGGTCACGGTACAGTTCCACATGACAGGGGTTGTGCATGTGCCCGGGATGTTCTGCCATTGCGTTGATCGCACTCTTCTGACCTGCGGCTGTTATGTGGATGATATGCCACAGCTCGGAGCAATGAGTCGTATGAGTGTGCAAAGTTTGTACGTATGGGTTGACCTGTACGTAAGTGTCAAGGCCGTTCCATGCAGGAGTACCTCGAGCAAGGACTTCTGTGTGTGGGGTGTGGAGACGTTGACCTTTCATTGGCGCCGTGTTTAGTGTGGGAGTCGTCATCATCTGCCATGGTATCTCTCTTAGGGGTGCCTGCCGCATGCATTTCCAAGGTCGGGGGTGCAGATGTCCTTCCGCCTTCTGTATTGAGACAAAGGGGCTTTCATCCCTAATGTTAGTCAGACTACTGCTTGTATCCTGGGAATGTGATGTGGCTATCGCGCTGCAATTGAGGCTAGGCCTTGGGCTTATGGTGCACCAAATGCGATGCACACACAACAGTTGCCATGTATGAGCCAAGACCCCGAGCGGCCTTGCGCCCCTTGTACAGTCCCTTCGTGCGCGGGTGCCCTCCGGCTGCATGCAACATTGCAACATTGTCGATTGCGGGCCGTGTGGCGCAGACACTGCAACAGAGACACACGCATCAGTTGGTTTCCTGTGCAGCCCAGATATGCACCACGCCCAGAGGCCAGGGATAATTGTTCACACCCCTACGCTGGCCTGGCGTACGCCGAGCCAGCCCACTCGGCTTACGTATAAAGGGGACGACGACGACGCTACGTGTCCCAGTTCTTCCCCACTGCCTGGGGTGACATGGCTGCGTCCGCCTGGCCGATGACGGGACTCAATCATTTAGGGTCCATGACTTGCATTGCACGGGGTCGGTGGCACCGGTTGAACTGCGGCCGGCACGGGCCTACCGCCACGGGATGGTGACTTACTGTGCACTGAGGTAGGGGCACCTAAAGTGCTGAGCGGTTGTGCAGCCTGCGATGATGACGTGTGCACTGATATGGTCTCTGCCATTGCAATATCAAGACCCAGAGTCAAATGTGCGCCTGGTGGACCGCAGTGTAGGCCTGAGCCAGCGGGCAGCGCGGGCCTACCGCCATGTGGCGTTGCCTCGCATTTCACAGAGTTAGTGGCACCTAGAGACCTGAGCGGGTGTGCAGCCTGCGATGATGACGTGTACACTGATATGATCTCTGCCATTGCAAAATCAAGACCCAGAATCAAGTGTGCGACCTGGTGGCCCGCGCTGCGGGGATGCGTGATGTGGAAGCTGCCAAAGTCGCGGGCCCCGGGCTTGGAGCTTGCACCGGGACGTGGTGGGCCCTCTTGAAGACACGCCGGTGGCGGAAGGTGAGCAGTGTGGCCTAGGTGCGCAGGGGCGGGCAATCCCCGCTGGGCGGCGGGTGGGGCTGGGGTGCAGAAGCCTGTGTGCGCAGGGGCGTCCAATTGATGTTGCCGTGTGCAATGATATGTACTCTGACATCATTAGCTGTGGGCTCTGTTTCAGATGAGGGACCTGGTGGCCTGCAGTGTGAACCGGCACGTGGTTGGAGACACACCAGTGGCAGCAGGTGAGCAGTGAGGCCTGGGTGCGCAGGGGAGGGCAATCCCCACTGGGCGGCAGGAGGGGCTGGGGTGAAGCAGCCTGGGTGCGCAGTGTTGGCACTGTCTCTCCCTGTCCCTCTCTTCCTTTCACTGTCTCTCTCTCTCCCTCTCTTTCTCTATCTTTCTCTCTCGCTCTCTCTCCCTTTCTTTCTTTCTCTATCTTTCTCTCTCTCTCACTCTCCCTCTCTTTCTTTCACTGTCTCTCTCTCCCTCTGTTGCTCTCTCTCTCCTTCTCCCCCTCTCCCTTTCTTTCTCTCTCTCTTTCTCTCTCTCTCTGTCCTTTGTTGAGCGCATGACACACCTTCTTATCTTCAATTTTGTCTTGCAGGCTGTGACTTACGGTTTGTCCGGAAAAGACCCGCCATGACTCTTCCAATTATTGATGTTGAGTTGAATTGGAATAAATTGATCATTTTTGGCATTCTGAGATGTATGTGTGTTTTTCCTTTTTCGGACCGCACATGGATGTTGGTTGTTGTACTTGTGCAACATCAGGAGAATTGTTGTGTTCATGAATTTGTAAGGTAAATGTGAAATGTCTTTGTCGGGAGGGGTGATCCGGGGGGGATGGGGGGCCTGGGTGTGGTGGCGGTGGGTGTTGTGGCCCTCTTGGGGCTCCGGGCTGCATGATCAGTAGCTCCATGGCATCTGTTGGTCTTCAGGTGTGGCTCTGGGCTGGGCTCCCTTTCATGGTGCAGGTTGTCATCCGTCTTAACACCAGGTAGGAGCAGGTGCTAGATCCCTGCGGCTAATGCGCCTTATCGCATGTTTTTGATTCTTATCGCCGATCTGGCTGGTCGTTGGGAATGTTGCGTAGTGATTTTTCCACAGTTTTTTGCACGGGAACGCCTACTCTGCATCTCATTAACGTTAGTTGCCGGTGTCATCCATGGCGATGTTTTTTGCGGCTGCTATCGCAGGTAGACTGGTGATATCGGCTGTTAGCACCAGCTTGTGAATGGTGCGATGGTTTTATCGCTAAACAAAGAGAGAGTAAGGGTTATTCGTTGGGAACAAACTCCCAGTCCCCTAAGGTCAATATATCAAAAACAAAAAGAGGGAGTGTCCCCAGGACACAGCGTTCTAGTGGTTTGGAGAAATGGAGAGCGATAGCAAAGAAAGAATTCTTTCTTTATTTAAGAAACCCCTCACTCACCAACCTAGTTGGTGACATGCTTCATCATCGGGGTCCACCCAAGTAGCCGAATGCCACTTGGGTGTGCTTCAACGCCTGAAATACAGCGGAGCTGGTTTTTTGAGTAATGTGAAAAAGTGGTGTAAGTGAGTGGATTAAAAATGTCTTTGTTGTACTCCCTAAAAATTTTATTTGGAGCAACAAGACAAGATTAAAACCGCCGAGAACCTGTAATAGGGCCTCACGGAATCCCGAGTATCCTCGGGATTCCGTGAGGCCCCATTGCAGGTTCTCCGGCGGGCTCTACAGTTATAGGACAATGCATCTATAACTAGCCCCCCCACGGTCTCCAGGGGGCGAAACTACAATTAGTTTCCTAAAAAAAAATCTTTTTCCCCCTTCACAGAAGGCTGTAACATTGCCTAACCGTAAGTACACGGTCTGGCGAATTGCTGAACCAGGGACGGGTGCACCTTAGCATGCGCAGACCTCCCGGGTCACACATTTGGTCCTGACAAAAACCTTGTACTACCACTAAAAGGTTGAAACATGTTGACCGACAATATTTTCACTTAAACACTGATACTTCTTGGTCAATAGAGCCATTTTAAGTATCTCACTTGGTTTTAATCTTGTCTTGTTGCTCCAAATAAAAATTTTAGGGAGTACAACAAAGACATTTTTAATTCACTCACTTACACCACTTTTTCACATTACTCAAAAACCAGCTCCGCTGTAGTTCAGGCGTTGAAGCACACCCAAGTGGCATTCGGCTACTTGGGTGGACCCCGATGATGAAGCATGTCACCAACTAGGTTGGTGAGTGAGGGGTTTCTTAAATAAAGAAAGAATTCTTTCTTTGCTATCGCTCTCCATTTCTCCAAACCACTAGGACGCTGTGTCCTGGGGACACTCCCTCTTTTTGTTTTTGATGCGATGGTTTTATCACCACTTTGGCTGCGATAAAGTGCTGCTAACTCGGCGATAAGTCCTTGAGAATATGCCCCAAAGTGTCTCTAGGGAAGCTGCAGTATTGTCAAAAATAACTTCAATTTCTGGGACACATTGTTGTGAAAGGAGCTAGGAAGGTGTCACCAGAAAGAGTAGAAGCAATCCTGCCGATGAATCCACCACCAACTCAGAAAGAAATCAGGATGTTTTGTGGAATGGTTGGCTACTGTAGACAGTGGATACCAAACGTTTCCTTGGTGGCAAAGCCTCTACTGAGACTAACACCAGAGATGTGTCTTATCTGATTCCAAGGGACAATGAATGTGCAAAGGCATTCTTGGAATTGAAAGATAAACTGTGTCATGCCAAGCACAAAATAATTCCCACTATTTTGCAGTGAGAGAGATGGGTGCGCTCTCTCGTTTTGGCACAGACTTATGGTAGATCTCGAAAAACCTGTTGCTTACTTCGCTGCCACCCTTGACCCTGTAGCGGCAGGGCTAGTCTGGAAAAGAATGAGAATATAATGATGGGAAATCCATTAACTGTCATGGCCCTTCGCTCTGTGGAGTTATTATTAGCTAGAACCAAGAAACAATACAGGACCCTTGACAGACTTACTAAATATGAACAAAACATTTTATCTTCCGAATGTTGTCCTGAAACGTTGTACTGTGCTAAGCCCTTCAACGTTATTGTCTGTAAATGATGAAAATTGTGATGAAAGTGAACCTACATGTTACAGAATTCTGCACCAAATCCCGCCCTGACATTAAGGATGAACCTCTGATTGAGCCCCACCATGTGTTATTTGTAGACAGCTCATGCTTGAGACGTAATGATGGCATACTCAGAGCAGCATATGCTGCGAGCACCATAAATAATGTGATGGAAGTTTCATGGCTCAAAAATGTATTCTCTGCCTAAGTTGCTGAATTGATTGCTCTTACTAGAGCCTGCAGTTTAACTGCTCGAATGAGAGTCACCATATTTACAAACAGCCAATATGGGTTTGGTGTAGTCCATGATTTTGGACAGTTGTGGTCACAGCTAGGCTTTCTTACTTCTTCAGGAACCCCTATCAAGAATGGAATGCACGTCAAGAACTTACTGGATGCAGTACAGTTGCCAAGAGAAATCGCTGTGGTGAAGTGCTTAGCACATCAAGGAGGAAGTGGATACCTTGCCATAGGCAGCCAATACATTGACTCAGTAGCTAGATATTGTGTTTTGTTAGCTTGTTCATTTAATGGAGGTTTCGTATGTGAGCCTGAGGAGAAGGATGCTTTTGCCATGTTGATGCAAATCACTGATACCTGGGATGAGCTGAAGAGGGTGCAGGAAAATGTGTCCGAAGCTGAACAAAATAGTTAGGTAAAAAGGTAAAAACAGGTTGTATGAAAAATGAAAATGACATCTGGATGTCAGTGCATGGGAGACCGGTACTAGCAGGCAGCTTGTTGTTTCCAATGACACAATATTGCCATGGGCACACATATTTGGGGAGAGATGCCATGGTGAGTCTTTTTAGACAGAGTTGGTATAACCCCAGATTCAGGATGCTGACAGAAGAGGTTTGCCATAGGTGCATAACTTGTCAACTGCTAAACGTAGGGAAGTGAACACATGTCACACAAACACACCTAGGGAGATCAGGTGGTCCATTTAATAGGATGCAGATGGGTTTTATCGAGATTCCTGACCATAGCGGGCTGAGATATATCCTGGTGATAGTGTGTGTTTTCTCAAGATGGGTGGAAGTCTGCCCAACTAGAAGAAATGACTGTATTGCTGTAGGGAAATTGTTATTACGTGAATTGATCACTAGATTTGGCATGCCGATCTCTCTTGAGTCAGATAGAGGGACAAACTTTAGCAATTAAATCATCAAGATGATCTGCACAGCCTTACAGATCGAACAAAGATTACATTGCAATTACCGACCGGACGCCTCTGGTATCTTTTAACAGGCAAATGGTACCATCAAGTATTGAATGGCAAAAGTCTGTGCCTCCACCTCTCTGAAATGGCCAGATGCTTTACCATTGATGCTGATGAGTATTCAAAATATACCTGACGGAAAGACAGGGTTATCTCCACACAAGATTCTGATGGGCAGAGTGATGAGATTACCTGCTGTTCCCGCAAATGTTCTCTTGAACATTACTGATGACATTATCTTGGACTATTGTAAGGAACTGGCTGACGTAGTCCATTCTGTATCTCATCAGGTCTCAGCTGTGACACAAGATCCACACCAAGAACAGTGCCACAACCTCAATCCTGGAGATTGGGTCATGATCAATAAGCATGTTTAGAAGACTTGCCTTGAACCGAGTTGCAAAGGCCCCTTTCAAGTGATTCTTACTACACACACAGCTATTAAGTGTGCTGGAGTCCCGAACTGGATTGATACCTCACATACGAAAAGAGTGAGCAATCCAGAAGAAGTGCCTTTGGTCTTTGACCCTGAACAAAGAGCATTGGTGATTGCACCACCAGTTGAAAGATCATCCAGACCAGGAGCACCGTTGCAAGTTCAGCAAGACGGGTACGAAAGGGGCGAAGAATGACAAACAGAAAATCTGGTGCAAACACTCGAAATAACCCAGAGTGGTGTGGAGATCTCTAACAAAAAAGAAGTAGAGATCGAATCATCAAAAGGAAGAGCTTTGAATGTGGCTTTGAGAAACGAAGACCCAGGTGTTGGAACAAGCACTGAAATAAGGAGAAGAAATCAACAAGCAGAATGGCCAAAAAGCTATAAAAACAGAAATCCAAGGAGAAGTGCTTTAATAGCTCGAATACCAGAAACAATATCTGAAGAGACTGAGTCTGGTGACAATAGCAGTCTAGACCCAAATCAGCAAAACCTAAGTAGATCAAAAAGAGCACGTTGCCTTGTAGCATGTATTCAGCACCTGAATGGTCGTACTTTGTGAACACTGCTTTGAATATTCCACCGGAAGACATATGCAACGTGAACCCTGAACTATTTGATACCCCCCCTAGAGGAAAATAAAACAAAGGAAATTCATTGAGAAAATCTGAGCCTGCATTCTGGACATCAGTTCCAGGGGTGGCTGCCACTGAGTAGGAAAGGTGGGGTGAGGGGGGCTAGAAAAATAAATAAAAGTGACTTACCTGGCTGCCGGCTGCTGCCTCGCCTCTGTCCTCTTCTGGTCCTTCCGAAGGCAGGAAGAATGGCAGCAGCGTCATGATTGGTCTGAGCGCCATGGTTCAGCACTCAAGTCAGACAGGCAGTAGAAGTCTGCGCATGTTCTCCACCCAGGCTGTGCAATACAGCCAGGTGGAGAACATGCTAAGTGTGCATGATAGTTTGGCCAGCCCAAGACGACCACCTAAAATGTCATGTGTACTTAAGTGCCCCAACCACTTCTCCCCAGCTGGCTGTGACGACAGCCCAGCCCCACCCCGTCCCGTAAACCTGCTTCAGTACAGAAAAATAAAATTATAATAACGTCGTGTTAATATCATTTTGTTTTTCATTTTTCTGCTGCTCAAAGAGCAGTGGGGAAGCGCTCCTCTGCCTTAGCGGAGGAGCCGCTGCTGTTCAATCCACCAAAATGCCAGGGGTAGCGGAAGTGACATCATATAACCTTTGACCTTAATGATGTCACAGGAAGTGGCATCATATGACCTTTGCCCCTGCATCATCCCAAGAAGTGATGTCACATAACCTTAATCCTGATGTCATCACAATAATTAACTTTGCTGAAGTTACATATTTGCATAATTAATCTTGTATATTCTTCTAGGGGAGAGCAAAGGGTGGGGGACTCTCTTCCCTGAGAAAATGTTGAAACAAACGGGCTATACTAGTGCATTTTGATGCACAATTTTCATAATAATTTGCTAAAAAGCTATAGGCTCTAAAAACACTTACTAAATATTCAAGTCCTTCCATGGTGTGCCAAGCTACTGAAATCTGACAGTCCCCATGAGTTCACCCAATTATGATTTTTAAAATGTCCTATGGGTACCCCCTTATGTCAAAAATCACCTCCATTGCTAGGACCAGCATTTTGCCTTGGTGATCACTTTTACCCAAACATTACATACAGTAGGCCAGTGCCAGAATTTTCCCAATACTGCTTCTTTGAACTATGGAGGTCCTTTATGTCAAAGGGTATGTATAATATGGCAAGAACCACATTTTTATATGGATGGCCCCCTGACCTTGCCACAGTTGTTTTCTCATATGCGAAGAAATTCCTCCAATGTGCCATCACAAGCAATTTGCCACAGGTGCCAACTATGCCAAGAAATTCTCCCAGGAGGCCAGCGATGGCATTTTTTCATGGGTGCTCCATGGCAAAATGTACGTGTAGCGTGCCAGCAGTCTTATTTTGCCAAGGGTATCCCATATTCAAGTATTGCGTTCAGTATTCCAATGCCAACATTTTGTCAATGGTACTTTTACAAGCCAAAAAGCATGCCAGGTCCAACAGCAGATCTGCAAGCACAACAAGATATGTTCACTTACATTGGCTTATTCAAACTTATTCTATCATTAGCACTGACTTGCACTCATTAATTTTCACCTACTCATGTGCACTCACTCTCACCCTGAATAACTTATTGGCACTCTCTCACTCACTCTTACTCTAACTCACTTATACTTACTCACTCATTTTGACACACACATCCACGATCCCATATACAAACATACATGCTCACACATGTGCACGCTCTCTCACCCAAACTCACTCTCACCCCCATGCACACCCACAACATACATTAAAACCAATTTATTTTTCTTGTCTTAGATGTCAGTGAAGGTCCAGAACTTGCTGCTCCATGTTTTATTGCATTAATAGTAAATAATAAACTATTATTCACTATTAATGTAATAAAAATGAGCAGAAAACAAGGTTAGGGCCTGACTTGAATAATGCAAGACACCCTTGTGTTCTTGGCTCTGATTTTGCCACCTCTGAGGCCAGGGGTCACAAAGGCGTGCCAGTGGTAGCCAGCAGCAACCTAGGGGTCACAACTGCGACCCCTGGCGACCCCTAAATGACGTCCATGGACTGAATGAACAAAGAAATAAACCGGAACTGTGCCTATTAGAGATTGTTATTTTAGTTTGTTATTTTACAGAACACTAACCTAGGTTAGCGCTGCAAGTTAAAGAAGCATAGGGACAACATTTTGGAAGAACACAGAGTAGGGCTAAGGCTTGTCTGAATAGGAGTTTTAATTAAAGAAGAAAGAAGAAAAAGAAGAAAGAAAGAAAAAAAGAAAAAAATATATAACTGTATCAAATAAAATATTCACTGAACTACATTGCCAACTATTTAACCAAGTGCTTTGAGCTGACTCAGAGAATGTGTTGCATTAGACATACAATAAAATATAATAGGTTTCAATTATTGTAATAGCTATAATAATGATCACAAAAGTACTAATAGGACTTTATTTAGGCCCAGACTCAGAGCTTAAAGACAGGAATGCTGCTAATTTTCACCTTCATGGCACTAGGGAAGAGCCCTTTAGTTACTCATTTGTATGCTATAAGAAAGATGACTATTCTACTAATGTCTATTCTAGGTTAGTATAAGAATACACTAACACAATTAACACAAAATATTTCTCTGTCTGTGCATACTTACCATCATCTGTATCAGAAGAGTTTACCTACTATAGCATTCCTTTATCTTATGTGATTTCCTGCAGTATTTTATTGTCATTAGTTTATAGGAGAGGACAATTTCAGTATTTTTATTGCAATCGTGATTTAATAATTTCCCAGGTTCCACTAAAAGAAAGCACACTCACAAGCAAAAGAAATGGACACAGCCTGGTATCATTTCTTTCCCCATAGACCCATAGATAATGTGAAGGCTTATAAAGACAATCTAACCTGTTTAATGTGACCCATAGAAAAGGTTTATATAATGGCTTTAGAAGAAAGATACATTAACATGACGTGATACTGACAGAAAGAGAGACATTTTAGAAAATGCATGGAGGAAGGAAGAAAACTCATTTAGAAAAAAATGGTCTACCCTAAATTCAGACTTGACAGCCAACACAAAGGGAAAATTTGTGTATACAGAAGATGGACACATAAAAGAACTAGACATGTAGGGATTAGTAGCTGCAAACAAACTTTCGAACTAATGGGTGGACTTTGGCAAATTTTGCATGGAACTAAAATTCCAGGGGTTTATTACATCTGTGGACAGAATGCTTTCTTCCTACTGCCAGCTGATTGGGAGGGGACCTTCAACTTAGGCATATTAAATCCAAAAATGTATCATGTAAAAAGTATAGATGCACTGACACGAACACCCGCACATAGGCAGAAACGGAGCATAGAAATGGAAACTGGGTTAGTAGGGGACATATTTGGAGCTGTCATTCTACTTGTAGTAGTCATTTTAAACGGCAAAAAGATTAGGAAGCTGCCAATGGTTGCCGACAAGATGGCAACTAGCACATCTCGAGCTTTGCTTGTAATAAATACAGAACTAATAGCTATAACATCAATGGTCTTGCAAGACCATCTTGCTTTGGACATTCTACTTGCCGAAAAAGGTAGAGTCTTTCAGATGCTGAAATTAACTCACTGCTGCACATACATACAGGACAGGAGCAGGGAAATAGAAGGATTTGCAAAGAATATTTTGGGGTTAGAACCTGAATTACATTAATAGGAAACACCAAGCCTGAATGGCATTTTGGGAAAATAATTGCCACAATTGGGAACTGGGTTTCAACAATAGGGAAGGTATACTGAAAGCTATATTAATGCCAATAGTAATAATAGGCTTTGCCTTATATTTCCTAACGTGCTATTTCTGAGCTGCAAATAAATACTCTGAAAGATTCCAAAAGAAATTATATGAAAGGAACATGGCATTACATGGCATTATGAATGCCAATTACATGAACTCACTAAAATTTAGGGGCCTGAAAAGAAAAAGATGAGATTCAACTGATGATAAGAGTGCACTTTAAAACAGACTCACATGAGAAATGTAGATGTGTGATGATTTTAGAAATCATCAGATGGGGAAATCTATAAAGCTGAAAATGTTTACGCAAATTCTACTACACAATAATATAGAAATGCGCTAAATATTAAACCTGAAAATGCATAATAAGTTAAGCGTTAGAAAATGTGCCTTTAAGGAGTCCCATGAGGTTAGAGGCAAAGATGATGGGTGACTAGCTGCCACACCTCTCTCCGTCTCTCTCTGATGGATCGTCGGATCATTGAGCAGCTGCCTGTCCTGGGAGTGACCCTTGCAAGCTGTTCTCTGTGCTCGCTGCTTCTGGATGTGTTTTCTTCACGTCTCCCCATCGCCGCTTCCTTACATGTGGGTCTGGCTGGCAGCTGTGGAGTTTTTGGAGGAACCCTGGGTCTCAAGCTATAGTGGCCAGAGGCGGAAAGCCTGCAAGAACGCGCACAGCAGGGATAATAGGTGCAGCGAGCAGAGGGCAGCCAGCGGAGTCCAATGGTGAAACAGCTGATTTTCGCCAGCGCAGTGGTGCAGGCAAGACAAAGCGAGACATTGTTTCAAAGAAATCGACAGCTAAAACAACGAGACAGGTAGAGGGAGAACTAACCCAACCTACTGTTTCATCTATGTTTTCTCGTTTGGCTGAGAATGGACAGACGGATTGTGTCTCATTAGAGGTGGGGGGATTCGGACAGTTAGAAGAGGAGAAAAACATTGAAACGAGTAAAGGAGATATGGCACCAAGTTCGCTGATGGAGCCTGGGGCAGTCAATGCAGGTATCCCAGATGACATTGTTGAAGAAAAAGATCCAGGAGAGATTATTGGAGTAAATCAGGCAACCACACTGGCACCTATAACACAATTAGTCAATGCCGAGTTACCTGGGACGCTGAAAGCTGGGGATATAAGTTGGAATACACCAGCGAATATAGGAACCTCCAAAGTTCCATAATCTGCCAAGGGGGAGTTGTCATCCGAATTTCCAGGAGAGAAGTTTTTCTCGCTAAGTGAAGACTCAGACTCTACGGACCAGAGAAATATACTCACAAGTACTGACTCTCTCTCGGACTCCGGCAGCAAATCGTCAGATGGTGAGGCTCTAGCAACACAGAGGAAGAAATATGTGGGGAAAAAAAGAGAAGGGAGAGAGACAGCCTAGGAAAGAGCTATGGTGAACAACTTAAATGGGACTATTCTGTTACTCGACTGTGATATTTTAAAGAGGGAATAGATGAGCTGCAAAAGGTTGGATTAAAAAAAGATACACAGTCCCTAGAACCCTTATTGATTGATATCTTTAGGTCTATAAAGCAAGTACAAGAAGATACCAGGAACGAAGGGCGTAGTGCAAGAGTTGTCGCCAAAAACGTACAAGCTGGGCTGCACAAACTAAATAAGACTTGTGGTGAAATCGCGGAGCGCTTGACATCTGTGGAAACACAGACAGAGCTTCTTGAGGTAGAGGTTGAATCACTGAAACAACAAAGTACTGGACAGGGGGAAATCAACACAGATGTCATGTCCAAATTGGAGGAGCAAGAAAACCGCCAGCGCAGAAACAATTTGTGCTTTTTGGGGATACCGGAGGGCGTGGAAAGCTCCAATCCTAGAAGCTACATGGTGAATCTTTTGAAAAACGCCTTCCCAGAGCAAACAAATTGGGACTGGGAATCTGAAATTCAGCGAGCTCATCGGTTCCCATTAATGTTGAAAAAACAACAACAGCAAGAGAGACCTCGAGCAATGCTGGTATTCTTTGGAAATGTTCTTCTGAGACAGTTGGTATACGAACAAGCTCGCCCGAACGCCCCAAAATCCGGAGGCGGTGTCACATTCTTTGTTAAACCAAATTTCGCTCATGCCACCGTGGAGCGGCGCTGGCGATTACAACAGCTGCTCTCTCCCTTCCAAAAAATAGGGGCTGAGGTGTTCCTTCAAAATCCAGCGAGACTGAAAATTAAATACAAGGGATCTATAGCTTTACTTCAGACATACAAGCCCAGGAATACCTGAAAGAACTAAAAAGAAGGGATAAAGGGGGGGGGACTCTTCTATATAGTAGAAAGATCACCAGGTTATGTCCTTCTAGGGCAAGTCTAATTGAGGGATGAAGCAGCTGGCTCAATAGAATGTACTTGTAATGTTCTAGAGAGAGACGGCGGGGCAGCATGACAAACGTACATCGCTCAGGCTATGCCTGATTGCCTTTTTTTGTGAGGGTGTGGGGGGTGTGGGTGACAGGATTGTTTACACAAGGGGGGTGTGGAGGGAGCAATACAAGAAACAATCACAGTAGGGATGGTAGTGCTGGAATTCTATTTGGATTATCTTCGCGGGTTGTTAAACCCTAAAGAAGGCTTTAATAGAATTCAATGATCAGCAAATTACGGATAGCAACATCAAATATCCGTGGGCTAAACGACTTTAAAAAAAGACAGATGATAGCACAAGGGCTACAATTATTACAGACAGACATATTTTGCCTTCAAGAGACTCATCTGGAGGGCAAGCAAAAGGCCCTGTTAAAAAATCTGGGCTTTGGCATAGTAGGGGCCACCACTCAAGGGACCCGCACCCGGGGGGTTGCAATTCTAACTTGCAACAAAAAGATACAGTTTCCCCGAGTCCGGGTTGATGCAATGGGGCGGTGGGTCATAGCAGAATGCAGGGCACCAGGGTTCTCCTGCTTCACATTATGCTCTCTTTACGGTAGTAATATTGATGACCCTGCCCTGTTAGATTGGATAACTAACAAATTATCGCACTGGCAACTTCCCATTGTATTATGTGGTGACTTTAATATTAATGATATATGAGGAGGAAACCCAAAGTGCCTCGAGCCCTTTGTAACCTGCATCAAACCCATGGCTTGTGTGATATATGGGCAGAAAAGAGACCTTTGGAGCATGGATATACATACTTCTCTGCACCTCACCTAAAACATGTTAGATTGGATTACTTTCTGGGGCCTTCTTTGGTGAGACAGAAGAGTACAATGGAATCTTTCCCCAGATTTTCATCCAATCACAACCCTCTAGTACTAGAGATAAAGGGTGATGCCTCTTTGGAAAGACCTAGCTCTTGGGCCTTTGAGAGGGCACTATTGCTGGATGAAAAATATATAAATCATATGAAAGTGTGGATACCAGAATCTTTGGAAAGAAATTTGGGTTTAGCCTCACTGGATGTAGTTTGGGATACCCTAAAGGCTGGGATCTGGGGAGAGACACTCCAGTTTGCATGCAGGAAGAGAAACAAGGCTGAATGCAAACTGGTTGCTGCGATACAAGCGAATAGTGGGGTAAGAGAAGCTCAAAAGGAAGTTGCGCTTGCTAAAGTTACAATCGGTGAAAAATGAAAAAGGTAATAGATAAAACAACGGCAAGGCGAGAGAAAATGTATGAGTGCAGTGAAAGGGTGAGTCATCTGCTTGCAGTACAAACCAGACAGGAACACATATATAAAGAAATTAGTTCTGTGAGGTATCCCGTGATGGGTCTGGTGTCGGAAAATGGTGAGATTAGAAATGCTTTTTATAACTTTTATCAATCATTATATACGGAAGAGACGGGAAGTAGATCCGAAGATCTAACATACAGATACTTGGAAGATAAAGATGGGTAGACTCTATCCCAGGAGGAGAAGGAGCAATTAGACCACCAATAACGTGGGATGAAATCCGGGTGGCAATGTCAAAATTACCCAGTGGGAAAGCTGCGGGGCCCGATCTGATTCCAACAGAACTGTATAATATTTTTCACGAGCAGTTAAAAGAGACTATGCCAACTATGTTTGTTCAGGTATCACAAGTAGCAGATCCACCAACCTCCTGGGCTTCAGCTAGAATCGTAATATTTCCAAAGAAATAAAAACCTTTAAACGAGCTGGGGTTTTACCGCCCAATAACACTTATTAATAGGGATGTCAAAATATATGCAAAGTCTTGGCTCGCCGTCTGTCTCAGGTCATCCACCGGATTGTATTCATGGGGCAGCATGGCTTCATCCCCGGTAGGGGCACCATAGAGCATATAAGAAAGATCATCACCCTATTTGATGCCAGACAGGTGTCAGGAGACCCTATGGCAGCAATTATTTTAGACGCTGAAAAGGCATTTGATAGGGTCTCCTGGCGATTTCTCTGGTTATCAATGCATAATAAAGGGAAAGGGTTGAAGTTTATCAATGCGATAAAAGCACTATATAGGGAGCCTGTGGCTAAAGTCTATATAAATGGGGAAGAGAGAAAAGCTCTGAAAATATCAAGAGGAACGCGACAAGGCTGTCCCTGCTCACCTCTCCTTTTTGCACTATATATCGACCCCTTCTTGAAGCATCTGGAAAGGAGCGTGGACATTCCCCCCTTTGTTATGTTTGGGTAGGAAAACAAGGTGTTGGCTTATGCCGACTATGTAGCATTAGTTACCTCTCACCCGGACAAGGCGATTAAGGCAATTGAAGAAGCAGCACAGAGATATGGGGAGCTATCAGGGTACGCTCTGAATAGTGATAAGACACAGATCATAATAAATTTGCTTCCTCAACAGATCATAGAGTAGTTAAAAAAGCAGTATATCTGGGGGTCACGATAACCCCTAATCTGGATGCTGTGGTAAAAGAGAATCTAGACCCTTGGGCCAGTGAGATACAAAAGGCTCTCAAAAGGGTTGATAATCTTCACTCAACAGTAATGGGGAAGTGCAATCTGATTAAAATGGTACTTTTCCCTATAATACTTTATTTTTTAAGAGCAATCCCTCTGATCTTCTCGAATTACTGGTTGAAGAAGTTTGACAGGATTTTCTCTCAATTTATCTGGACGTACGCAAGACCGAGGAGAGCGTTCAAGTTCCTGACTCTACCCCGGGAACGTGGTGGGCTTGCACCACCCAACTTAAAATTGTATTGGTGGGCCGCTTCTATGATGCAATATACAACTCTTTTGGGAAGGGAGTATAGCGGGGGCGATTATATAGAAACTTCTCCTTTCAAATTATTGATTGGCCCAGATGCTCGGGGGTGTCTTTGGCGACACCTGGAGTATGGCTATTACAAACGGGTCCGGTTCAAGACTCTGATCACGGCATTCAAGCTATGGACCTCCGTATGTCGGATGTTAGAGATAGGGTGGCTAAATTTATACACCCCACTGGAGAAAAATAAAAATTTGCCAGAGATATTTAACAACGCCTATTTTTATAAGTGGTCATGAGACAACTAGGGTAATTTTATACGTCGTATGGTATTATAACATATGAGGAGCTAAGGGAGAAATTTGACCTTTCACATCAAGAATTCTTTAAATATCTACAAATCAGAGATTACCTGCAGAGGAAGGGGGGGTAGAAGGATTTAAGAAAAATGACTTGGCTGAGAAATTAACACAGTCTGTCCTACCTCGTATTGGGAGCTTGTATAAAATATTGAATGAATACATGAAGGAAAATTGTTCGAACAAATGGCAAGCAAGGTTAACTATCTCCGATTCAACTTTTCAAAATGCTTTCTCTAATACGCTCACGACTTTGATGCCCGCTAATCTTCAATCCGAGTATTTTAAAACCTGTTTCGAGCTTTATTATACACCTTTTCGAATTGCGAAATGGGGGTGGGGAAGGGGGCATATTGTCCTCGCTGTGCACTCTATAAGATGGATTTACTATACATGTTTGCTACCTGTAAAGAGCTTGGGTCATTGAATATTGAAATTAACGAATTTCTAAAGAATAGTCTGCTCATACAGGTTGAGGTAACTCCCCCGGTAATAATGTTGGGTATTACGAAATTAAGGGAACAGGACGGGGCGGCCCTGATTTGCATAGCAATGGCAGTCTATAGATTGTGTATTGCATCAGCGTGGTTAGGCCCTGCACCCCCGGTGTTTCAACAATGGCTTGCTCGATTCTTAGGGATACACAATCTAGAGAAAACTATATATAGGCAAAAGGGCCAGAGAGGCAAAAAGAAAGGGCTAAGAATATGGAAAGATCTTGCCAAATGGGCTGAACATCCGGATATTTGAATTACCTTTAGCTTGCTGCAAGCCTAAGTTATGGACAGCGGGAGGAACAGACACCGAGCGTGATAGCCCTAGTAGCTTGGTATTTGGATATTACTTGGCACTAATGCACTTTTGGTTTTTTTCTCCTTTTTTTTGTGCCCATCCGACAAAAGAACAGCGTGGATACATAAAAAGAAAATTGTGCTTGTTGCAATGGTTGTTAGCATCAGCTGAAGCCATTTTGTTTCTGGCAGCCATTTTAGTTAGGCATGTGCTCGCCATGTGCTTTCTCCCTCTTCACTATTGCCTGCCCTTGTATTCTGCTTGTGTCATCTGTTACAGTTAACTCCTTCAGTACTGAGCCAGAGCACTGCACATGCTCAGAAAGGTCTAGCTGGTAGAATGCACCTGCTCTTAGAGTAACTGTCAGGCTATTTTAACTAATATTAGCTATATTGTAAGCCCTCCCACTCTGTTGACTAAGCAATTCTTATGTATCCTTATATGTAACTAGCTATTCATGTGTGCACTTGTACCGCCTCTTTTTGAGTCTACATGCTAACTCAGCGGTAAACTGGGCATAAAAGGCCCAGGATCTTTGTATTCCTTAGACTGTCTCATACAGTGGCCTGCGGGTACTGTATTGACACAGTTTCCCTCATGTGAGGGTAATAAAGTTGTTATTTTGATATTCCAGCTTCCGTGCCAATCTCTTCTTTGTTGGTTTAAGGACCAGGTGCATCAGTGAACCCCTAGAAAGGTTTTTTCTTCTACAAATTGGTGCCCGACGTGGACCTCATCAGAGAAGCGGCTATCCAAGGGAGTGGTCTTGACGGAAGACAGGAATCTACTGAGGAGGTACCCTGCATGAGGAAGACCCTTTGTCTTTGCAGACCAACGTATTTTCCAGTTTTCCCGATCTGACCCTCCAGGTGTTGACCGCTCCCGACTGAGATCTTCTTTGGTGTAAGTATTTTAAAATGACTGTTAGGTCACTCAGAACTTGGCAGGTGGAGGTTGGAGACTTTGGTTTGGTAAGGTTGCTGTAGCAACACTTTTGTTTGGATTAGCTTGGCCAAGATTCTTGTTTGTTTGTTTGTTTGTTTGCTGCAGCAAATGAAGGCAGGTAATGAGGAGATTTTTCTCTAACTTTGAAAACTTGAACGGCACAAATTGTGTTAAGTGTCACTTGGAGTATAATATTATATATGCTATAATATTTTTTGCATGCCTGCTCCTAGCACACTTCGTAGACAGTGTTGCTGTCTTGGAGGTACCAATATGGATTTAGGAAGTACTCAGCTGACTCCCTAAGAGGGGATACCTAAATGGGTGTAGGTATATTAAAAAGGTATTTCTTCCATGATGACTAGTACATCATGGAACACAAATACATATATATAGAAGGATCCTGATCTGCCAGCCCAACTGGTAATTTGGTGTATTATTGGAAAAGGTTTTGAGGCGCGAGCCTGTCTTTTTGAACATGGCAGTCTTTTGGCTGTCTATTTGTCTTGGTGTAATCTCTGTACTTTTTTTAGAGTCCTTTCGTTTGTAAATATGACTTACAATTGGTATTTACAAATGGTTTGGTTTAAGTACAGTCTGTGAGCTGTCTCTTGCTTTTGTCCTAAGTGTTAATTTGTGGGTTAATTGTTTTTTTGAGTGTCCATGTGGTTGTGGATTGACACCGGTGGTGCTGCTTGAAAATACTTGTTTCAGTAAGTATTGACTATGTTTTTTGTGTGAGAATGGCTTGCCTTAGCAAGCAATGTTGTGTGCTCTGAGTGTGTGGGCCCCCTTCTTGAAAATGTCTGGAATGAGCTCAATTTGTTTTTTTTGTCGTCATTCTGTTATGCAAATGTCATTGAAAGAATTACATTTTAGAATTCAAGGAATGAATTATGTAACATATGCTAAATAGCTGCACGCTACCATTAGAAGTAAAACAGTAACAAAGTATAGATGTGTGAATATTGCCACAAGAGAAATTACAATTAACACTCAATAGGGGAAAAAATAGGCCTCACAGAAAGGAAAAAAAACTAATTTGTGTGCTTTCAAACTAGGACTTAATACCAAATGTTGCAGCATTATCCTTAAGGTATTAATATTAAAAGGCATTCACATCATCTGAGTAAATTGGTTGCTGCTGAAATAAAAGCGCCTCTTTTTTACATTACAAAACGATAGAATTGTGCCGGCTTGGAATGCCTGTGTTTTAAATAGACTTCACCGTGCTCAAATTTCCAGCACTAGAAAAAGAGCTTTTAAAAAAAACAGCTGTTCAAAGCTGTCTGTACCGAAGGAAGCTGTCTGTCAAAACAGACGGAGATCAAACTTTTTCAGGACATTAGAATACAGCAAAGGGTTTTTCTTCTGAAAAAGGCGTGGAAGTTGAAGCTTGCTGGTCGTAAGAACACAGCTGAGTAAACAACACATGGCTATGCTCGGCCACAAATCTACTGATTTTAAAAGTTACAAATACATCTTCATTATTTTGGATAAAATAGAAAGGATTAAAAGCTGGGATTTTCTTTATTGTTGCTTTTCATATGTGGAAACATTAAAAGAGTTAGTGATCATTATTAAAAAAAAAAAAAGTGCAAAAAATGATTTGCAATAATTGCACTAAAATCGTTTTTCTTTGGATCTTTATAATGTCTAAATAATCCTACTGTGACCAATATATAAGCTCCTAGCATCAAAGTTGAATTTGAGCAGCACTTTTACCACAATGTGGGGAGTGAAATGTGAAATTTCACTTTACCCAGGCATATAAAAACTTATTTTATAAGGGTGTACCTTATGCATTTCTGACCTCCCACCTCTAGGATATCTAGGGGAGACCCTGGGGTCCCTAATATGCAAAAACATTGTAGGTTATTCATTTTTAAGTGCCCCTACCACCAAAGTCGATTTTGGGCACAATTTACTTTTGAAAAAGCAGTCCTGGCACCCAGGGCTGTTTTCAAACTGATCTCAGGTTTCAGCAATGCACACATGCGACTGCAGAACACGCAGCTGACCTCTAAACTGCTAGAAAGCACATCACACACTGCACACGAATGAAAATTAGTATAAAATAAGACAGCAAACAGTGCATCTTACCTTTAAAATTATTAACTCACAGGCACGGAACAGGACTGCTTTTCAGCTGTGCTTCTCCAGAGTTCCTTTGAATTGGAAAGACCGCATGGAATAGCCTTACTGACAGGGGACAGCAGGTTAAGGGTCAAAGGCCAAGTTCTGTATTTAGAACTGACCAGCCTTACTGCATGGAAATATTTCCACGCAGGGAGCCACTGTGACAGTATGTGATTTCTACATTACACTATGAAAACTACAGGTAAATGTAAATTTTGCTCTAATGATGTCTGAGGCTATAATGTGCCTAGGGAAATTAGGGCGAAAATGAATTCTTAATTCTTGTTAATAATATTAGGGATATCGCCATTAGTAATTTAACCACATTTCAGAAATAGAAGAATTTACTTAGTTGTTTCACTAAAGTTATGGCCTTGATTAAGCCTTCCTGGAGCTAGGGCCAGATTCAAAGGCTATGAAATTCAGTTTGCATTCATGCGCCCTCATGTTACACTAGTACAATTGCTAAAAGAATTGGTAGTTGGTTATTAATGTTTTCTAGCTAGCTCAAATGTGCTATTTACCTCCTACAAGTTTGTTTGTGCCCAGCTGCCAAACATAGGGGTAGATAGTGTCGACAGAAGGTCACCTGTTTCAGGTTACCTGCTGTCGAATGAGGGAGGAGATTAGGGAGATTAGCTCCTGGGCAAATTAAGGGTAAACACAATTAAGTAATACATTGTCATTTTTCTTGATTTATATGCTCTCTCTCTCTCTCTTTTTCTCACTCTCTCTTGAGCCTGTCTACGTTGTCTAGGAACGGCCATGAGATGTTTAATTGGCTATTCAGTAATACTGTTTTAAAATTGTTAAGATTAATAAATGAATAAAAAATACGCCATGTTACTGCCCATCCTGGCTGATGAAATTATGAACGGATGAGTAGTCTAGATTGATGTTCCCTTATTTGACCTTTAAAGGGGAACTATATGTGGGTAGTTTTTGTTCTAAAATTCTCAAGTGATAACACCATTATTGTTAGTTATTTTTTATGCTACATACAGTTTTGCAAAGGCATTATTAGTCTCTTATTAGTCTGTGTAATTGGGCTGACAGGATCCCTGTTAAATTAGCAGTTTTAGATTTTCCCGCCGCGCCTATAACATGAGAGCATGGTCCTAAGCATAAAATGTAGGTGTTTTTATGTAAGAAAAATCATTTTAGAAGTGTCTGCAATCCTGTACAGGTAGTGAAAAGTTATAACTTATGAAACACAAGCTTGTTAAAGACAAGAAGCACAGAAGAATGCTTGTTCTAAAATTCCCTTTCTTGAGGTTCTTCAGATGAATAAAATAGGAATACACAAATGTAAGGATTTAGAGTATGTCCGTATTGTTTTTCTTTTTCCCTCAGAATTTAGTAAATAAACATAGACTTCCTTGGCTGCTTCACATAGTGTAACGTTTTACTCTTGTCAGTTCACCCAAAAAGTTCCTTTTATACTCACTAATAGGTCCAGAGTTGTTTTTTTACTCTCAGATAGATGAAGTGGTTCTTGGGTGCCTTGCTAATGTATGGGGCGCCCCAAGCTAAAAAGGAGAAGGTATTTGGAAATGGACTATCCTCTCTGCTTGATAGATTATTTGTATGCCTTGTCTAAAGATTTTTGTTCTGTCCATCAATAGATAGCTGCTGCCCTACAACCATTGCCAGAGGGGCCCGGACATCAGATCCAGCCTGGGAAGTTAGCGCCAGTCCAGTTTGGAGCCAAGGTGAAGGGAACCAGCACAGGCATTGCTGGCAACTAGGACCTCAGTGAAGGTAGAAGGCCGGAAGCAATGGGACGTGAAGTGTGTACCCCTGCTACTGTCTTGGACGAAAGACGGGGTCACAAATCAGAATGGAGAAGTCGTGGATCCAGTTTTTGATGCCCAGCTGAGAGAGTCACAGACCAACAAGGACGGCAAGGAGGCTTTTGCTTGAGGTGACCCCCTTTGAAACAAGGGTTGCTTCAGGCCTTTGAGTCCTGGTCCCCAAGTGAATGCAAGTCTGCACCTTTGTTTGTTGATCAGGAGGTGCCTGGGCATACTGGGTACAATCTGTGGCCCCGACAAAAGAGCAGTGTGCCAGTGGAGCAACACAGGAGTTAGGGAAGGACTTGAGTTCAGGGTACAGGTGCTGTGCCTTTGGTGCCTGTTAGATTAAAGTGAAGAATACTGGTGCACTGCCTGAGACACTGGACAGGATCGTTGAGGGCATTTGCCCCGGAGGGTGATTGCTTGCCCTATCCTGAAAGAAGAAACTCTTTCCCTTAAAACTGGGCCGTGATTGTTTTCTTGAGTTGCAAGTTGTGCAGCTCCACCGTTGGAAAAGAACTTTGATAGGAGCCTGCCTGTGAGGCTCAGACGGACACAGGGAGAAGACTCCCTCTGGCTGGTTGTACAGCGGCTTCTATTCTTTAAGTACTTTTTAGCAATGTATCCCTTTGGTCGTCCCATTTTTGAGGAGGAGCAGCCCTTTGCGGCTCCTCGTCCTAATTCCTATGGGCCCGTTTGGTCTTCCTGGTCCCCTGGAGCGAAAATTGTTTTTGTAATGATCCTTGTATTTGCTTTAATATTTGCATTAGCAATGTTTATTCTGCAAGAGAAACGTTTTTTTGAACAGTCGACAAATATTACTCTGCCCCTCCTCCTGAGCATATCAATTGGTACTCTAGCCCTCATGAAAAGAACACTGGAAAGGTCTATTAAAAAAAATGTTTTTTATTTAAGATATTATATTAGATATGTGTTGTTGGCTATTCTGAAGCTGAAATAGATGGTCACTGAAATACATTGGAGCCCTGAAACATAGAATTGGACTGGATGGTTTTGGGATTTACTTTTTGCTTAGGGTTGGAAAAATTGATAGTTCTGTTTGTAATAATAGCCATTATTTTCTCCTGTTATCTGTGTGTTCATTATGACCCAATGCTCTGTTCCCCATGTATTTCTATTTGTATCTCATCAGTTAAGCAATGTTAAAAATGTAAATGCCCACCTAGCAATGGATAGGATAAATGTGCAGGATAACTTCCATGCTTCTAGATCATAGCGGATGTCTTCAGCAAATGCTAAAACGGCCATCTGTGGAAAACTAGCTGCAATGGTTGTTAGCATCAACTGAAGCCATTTTGTTTCTGGCAGCCATTTTAGTTAGCCATGTGCTCGCCATGTGCTTTCTCCCTCTTCACTATTGCCTGCCCTTGTATTCTGCTTGTGTCATCTGTTACAGTTAACTCCTTCAGTACTGAGCCAGAGCACTGCACATGCTCAGAAAGGTCCAGCTGGTAGAATGCACCTGCTCTTAGAGTAACTGTCAGGCTATTTTAACTAATATTAGCTATATTGTAAGCCCTCCCACTCTGTTGACTAAGCAATTCTTATGTATCCTTATATGTAACTAGCTATTCATGTGTGCACTTGTACCGCCTCTTTTGAGTCTACATGCTAACTCAGCGGTAAACTGGGCATAAAAGGCCCAGGATCTTTGTATTCCTTAGACTGTCTCATACAGTGGCCTGTGGGTACTGTATTGACACAGTTTCCCTCATGTGAGGTTAATAAAGTTGTTATTTTGATATTCCAGCTTCCGTGCCAATCTCTTCTTTGTTGGTTTAAGGACCAGGTGCATCAGTGAACCCCTAGAAAGGTTTTTTCTTCTACAATATCACCTGTATATATCGCACTATCACACACTGTGCTTGTTTATTTATGAAGCTCCGAAAGAGGTTGTGTAAACACCCCTTGCGAATAGTTTTGTAAATGTATTGATAATGTCTGGTAGGGAGGGGGAGGGCTGGGGCAAAATTATGAATTTCCTATATCTTGTATGAGCTAAATATGAAAGAAGAATACAAAAATATATTTAAAAAAAAAAGAAAATGTGCCTTTATTTAACATACAAACATGAAAAATGCAGTTTATCGTGTGCAGAAAGCTTTTATTTCAATCATTCTTCCCTTGTTAGGCCGCACTGTTCTTTTATTCAACACTGTCCCTTTAAGAAAAATATTGCTTTTTAATAAAATAATGACTTATTGTTAGAATCCAACTCTAGGGTTTGACTTTTTTCTGAAATGTGCTGTGTCCCGAGAAAATGTATTCTTTCTTTCCTCACACCATATGACTTCACTGTACTTAGATTGCTTTCTTTGCCACATACGCATAATGAACAAGTATTAATGAAAGAAAATGATTGCTGTAGCTTACATTTTGTGATCTTACCAGGACATACCGGAAGTTGAATGTTTCATTTCATAGAACAGCTCATTGTTTAATGATGGGAAACCAGACAGCTAACATAGTATGCTTGCAAAAGGTTCTCATGTGAACCTTCGTAGGTGTAACTTCTTGTAATACGTTGTAGCCATTTCTAACTGACTTCATGCTGGCGTGAACGTTTACCATGGGAATTGAGGGCAAAGATGACAGACCATCGGCAGACTTCTTACCATTGGATGACGATGGTGAAATGCACCTGTTTTTGCAACATGTTTAGCTGCTTTCTATATAGTACATGTTCCTAGCTAGAGAGCTCAAAACTCTTTTCATGCATCCCTACCCTGCCATGCCACTTAGCACCTTGATGTGCTTGCCCAACTTGCCATCAGCTACTGCTTACTGTGATTCATTTGTTTTCCTTACATATTGTGAGGAGAATTTCTGTTTTATGCTGATCATAGCTACTGCTGTGATTCCTTCCTTATCTCTCTCTTCATAGACGGTTGCTACTGCAATTGTTAGGAGAACTCGGCTGAGTCTGCTGAACAACCCTTTATGGGGAGTTCGTTCTTCCATTTGGCTATTTGAATATGCTTCGAAATCAACTTCATGGGTTCTTGTTAGGGTAGAATAGGTCCTTTAGTTGAGAATAGGGACAATACTCTGAATGAAACACGCAGTTTTATTTTTCTATGCTTGTTCTAATCAATTTTATCTCCTATTATTTCTGTAATTGATTTGCCACTAATTTGAATAAAAGAACAAAAATATCAAATAATCTACTAAAGGACAGAATACATTTTTAAAACTGCACCAATACTCTCTTTATTGACTGAACATCAAATGTAATTATTGCTGTCTTTTGATGTACAATGCTCCATTTGAAAATGGTGGCCAAGATCCATTGGCTAAGAAAGGCGCAGACCTTCCAAGTTCTCTAAGTAAGTTTAAGGTAACATAATTTGTGGAAATTTATGAAAGATTTCTGCACTGCCATATGTACATTTTTCAGAAACAACCAAACAAAACTCATAATTTTTCCCAAATTTTTATTTTATTTTAATCCACAATAATGGATACTCATTGCACTCCAGGCACTCGCATCCACCGACCACATCCTACTCGGAGACTTCAACTTCCACCTGGACAACCAAAATAATCCCAACACCACCTCCCTCCATCAGAACATCACCAACGTAGGACTTAAACAGCTAGTCACCTCTCACACACACACAGCAGGACACACACTTGACCCCGTCTTTGCCACAGGAAACAGCATCTCCTACAGGCACACCACCAAACTCCTCTGGACCGACCACCACTGCATCCCCTTCGCTTTCAACAAACCCACCACACACCAGCACACCCACCATTTAACCCACAGAAGCTGGAACAGAGTCACAGAAGATCAACTCACCACCTTCCTCAATGACACAACACCACCGACATCCTCAGACGCCAACACCACAGCACGCAACCTCCACCAATGGATCGCAAACTGCGCCGACACCCTTGCCCCCTGAAGAAAGCCACTGGCAAACAACACGTCAAGAAGCAAACTGGTTCACCCCCATGCTTCAAGAGTCTGGAAGCACCTGTAGACAGCTCGAGAAGACATGGAGGAACAACAAAACCCAGGAAGCCCATGCCGCCTTCAAAGCAGCAACCACCGCACAGCACCACCTCATCAAAACCACAAGGAAGAAGGCCCTCCATGAAAGAATCACCAACAACGCACTCAATAACAAAGAACTCTTCAGCATCATCCAGGAGTTCGCCAAACCCAACAGCAAGGCCACAGATGTCCCACCCTCCCAAGACCTCTGCAACAGACACCATCCTCTACCACAAGATCAAGACTATCTATGACAACTTCAACACCAAGGACCACCCCACCGTGCCAGCAACCACCACAACTGATGCTGACCCCCCCTGATGGACTCTGCACAGCTGGTCCCCACTCACCATGGATGACACCATAAAGATCATGAAAAGCATCCACTCTGGAGCACCTTTGACCCCTGTCCCCACTGCATCTTCCACAGAGCCGCCTCTGCCATCACACCAGAGCTATGCTGAACCATCAACTGCTCCCTCGAGACCACCACCTTCCCCAATGACTATAAACACACCGAGATCAACCCCCTCCTGAAGAAACCCTCTGCGGACCCGACGGACCTCAAGAACTTCAGACCCATCTCCCTGCACCCCTTCCCAGCCAAAGTCATCAAAAAAGCCATCAATGTCAAGCTCGCCGACTTTATCAAAAGCAACCATGTCCTGGACATCTCCCCATCTGGATTCCGAAGCGATCATAGCACCGAGACCGCCCTCCTCGTCGCCACCGACGACATCCGCTCCCTCCTTGACCAGGGCAAAACCATGGCCCTCGTCCTACTGGACCTCTCGGCGGCCTTCGACACCGTCTCCCACTGCACCCTAGCCACAAGACTCCATGATGCTGGTATCCGAGACAAGGCCCTCAACTGGATCCGCTCCTTCCTCACTGGTAGAACACAATGGGTTAGACTCCCACTGTACTTCCGGAAAATGACAGAGATCAGCTGCAGAGTACCCCAGGGCTCCTCCCTCAGCCCCACACTCTTCAACATCTACATGGCCCCCCTCGCAGCCATTGTCACTAACCACGGGCTCAACATAGTCTCCTACGCTGATGATACTGAGCTGATCCTCTCCCTCACCAAAGATCTTACTGTCGCCAGGAACAACTTCGATGAAGGAATGAAAGCCGTCGCCGCCTGGTTGAAGGACAGCTGCCTGAAACTCAACTCGGACAAGACAGAAGTCCTCATCCTGGGAGTCTCCCCCACCGCTTGGAATGACTCCTGGTGGCCCTCTGCTCTAGGAAGTCGTCCTACCCCCACGAACCATGCACGAAACCTCGGCATCGTACTGGACTCCTCGATCACAATGGATCACCAAATAAACACCATCTTCTTGGCCTGCAACAACACACTCCACTTGCTTCGAAAGACCTTCAAATGAATCCCCACTGAATGAATGAATGAAAGAAATTTGTACTTGTAAAGCGCACCCATACCCCCAAAGGGGTGTCCAGGCGCTGTACGCATACCGCTGTGGAACCCTTCCTGGCTTTTCCCTGTGAAATGTCCACTCCTGGGCACCCCCAGGGTGAAGCCAGGCATTCCAGCGCTGTTGGGGCCGTTGTGTCCAGGAAGACAGTCACCCATGCCCGCATCAGCAGCAGACTCGACTAAGGCAATGCGCTCTATGCCAGCGTGAACCAGAAACTCCTCTGAAGACTCCAGAATGTCCAGAACACTGCAGTAAGACTAATCCTCAACATCCCACATTGCTGCCACATCACTCAACACCTCCACCACCACTGGCTCCTAGTCGACAGAAGAATAACCTTCAAACTCCTCACCCACGCATACACGGCACTTCACAACGCTGGACCCGTATACCTGAATCACCCCCTCACATTCCACGTACCCAACAGACACGTCTGCTTTGCCCATCTTTCCCTGGCTACCGTCCCACGAATCCGCAAGACCAGAACCGGAGGAATGTCCTTCTCCTACCTCGCCTCCAAGACATGGAACACCCTGCCCATCCACCTCAGGAAATCACCGTTGCTGATGCAATTCAGGAAGAACATCAAGACCTGGTTCTTCGGCTGAACTCAGCACTTAGTCTGATCCACTGCGCTCCCCTCCCCACAGCACCTTGAGATCCTCATGTGTGAGTAGCTGTGCTTTACAAACCCTGGCTGATTGACTGATCCTCACATTTCTTCGTGTGAGGAGTATTTTCAAATGTTGAGCAGAAAAGAGAGTAATTGGGTACATTTTGATTACCAAACAAAGTCCATTAGGGACACATGTCCGATGACATTTAGAGGTGAAGAGTATTTCAGTGAGGAGGAATACATTGCCATCAGGAAAGGTAGGCTTCTTTCAAAGAACACAAGTGGATAAGATTAACAACTGCACAAACAAAAAGTACTGTACTGGGTGACAAAGAAAGTGGCATGATGTTCTACACAAGACTTTTAGAAAACTGGCTAAGGGGCACTCACAAATTTTCATCGTCATTTCTTTGACAGAAACTTGTGAAGTCCACATCTTCCTCCTCTGCTACTTGTTCTGCCTTCCTTGCAATTGGTGGTGTTTGAATGGGAGGCAGCTGAGGCACATATACATCAGAGGGAGAAGATGCACCTCCCCTGTTCCCAGCAGCACTTGTGAGTGCCAGGTAAGGCAGCATGGTAATCCCTGGCATGGTTCTGATAGTTTGCCAACAAATCAACGACGTTGTTATTGAGGACACTCGTTGATGCAATGAAGGAATTAATATTGCACTCCAGGGACTGCATGGTATTATGTATGGCCCCCAGCTGCCTGACAACTTCACTGGCATCAGATGTAGAAGGCTGCTGTTATTCCCTCTGCCTCATGACACTAGCGATGTCAGCTAGGGACTCGTAGATCCCATCAAGCCAAGAGTAGGTGTTTGTGATCACCTTTGTCAAACTGTTATTAGGGCTGGACTCCTAAAGAGTGCCCGCTATGGTCTCCATCCCCGACCGCACCTCATCAGCCATTCGCTGCTGGACTCCTACCACTCGCAATTGAAAGACAACGTGGGGGTCCTCAGAGTCCTCAGCTGTAATGGAACAGGTGGAGGACCTATGTCGAGTGGGTGAATGTTCATCTGTAGACCCTATAATGTCGTCTTCCCTTGCCGAGGCCGGAAGAGAATTTTCAAAGGAGTCCAGGAGTTGTTGGAAGGTGTCTTCTTCCATGGGGGGGTAGGATGGTATCACCAACAGGTCGGGCATCATGCACATGCTTATCTACAGAAGGTGTTGTTGGTCCCTCTGGTAAGAGATAGAAATTTGCAACGAATAAGTCATGATAGAATTTGACATAAGTGAATATTGTAACATTCAGATAGTTTTTACAATAACTTTCTGTTACATAGGGATATGTGCAACATAAGTTTTTACAATTAAATAAGGCCATGTTACAGTATGTAGCTTTTCACATGTTAATACCTGAACATTGTTCACACAACCTCAATATTAACAAGGGGGCATATTTGTGTCATTCCACGCATCGCAACGCAACGTAGCTGAGCAGCTTACTGGCCTACCCTGCCTGAAAGAGTGGGTGCAGGAACAGCCCAAATGTTACATGTTGTGGTGCATTTCTGCTTTCTGCCTACACTACACTGCCTACACTAATGAAACATTTGCTTCTTAACACCCCTCCTGAGACCATTGGACCATGTTGCAAGGGTGCCTGCATTTGCTCTAGCTGTCAATTTCTGCCCCAACACTAAACCACAGCACAACACACCATTGTACCTTGCTGTACTGTCTTGCATGCACTTTGTTCAATATTGTGCCCTGGAGGTCATATTTGACACACATCCACACAACTCTACACAGCAATCAGCCTTGCTGCACTGCAGGAAAGGGGGTAGTCATTAATATGTCATGATTTAAACTTGTCAAGGGAATCCTTTAGTTTCCTAGCACTCACACAGTGATCTCCAGACTCCACAACAGTAGACAATAAGAACCATCTCTGAAAGGGATAGCCGCTGTCACACTTGGTAGTATGCAACACCTGAAGCTCACTCCATTTCCTCAGAATGCAAGGTGCTCATCTGCAGAGTCCTGTAAATCTCTTCACTCATCCCCACTCTCAGAAACTTGTCCCTGACTTCTTTGGCACTCATCATTCAGGCCCAGGGACTCTACATCATCTTTTACACTGATGACACCCAGATCATACAATAACTCGTAGGAGACTCCAACACCACCAACAATGGTTGCATTGTGGCATTCACCAACATGGCTGACTCTATGTGAGAGCAATGGTTGGCTGATACTCAACCTCACAAGATTTTGGTACTGATATTCTGCAACATGAACTCACCCTGGTTGCCCACATGACTAGTCCCAAAACCCCTAGGGCCTTATTTTGAGTTTGGCAGTCCAATGGACTGGCAAACCCACGGTGGTGGTGCAGCTACCACCACACCTGTGGTCCGACCACCCTATAGCAAGTTGGGTGGTCAGACTGCCATGGAAACACTGCTTCCGCCAGGGATCTGCGATCCCCGTCAGCCTTGCAATGGTCTGAAGCCCCTAGTATGCTGGTCACTGCCACAGATTTCATAGAATATGCCTCTCAGGATTGTTTTAGTGTGCTGGAAGGTTCCCCTTTCTGCACAAAAACAATCCTGCATGCAACTCAGGCACCCTTGCACCATAGTGCAAGGGTGCCTGCATTGGCACTAGGCAGCCCATTGTGTGTCAACACTGGGAAAAGGACAGGAATGCACCGTATTGTAATCAATACAGCGCATTCTTGCCATTCCTGTGTAACGCAGAGCAGCACAACAAAGTGACCTGCAGCGCTGTGTTGTCTAACAGTTTAAGATATATATGCCCCAATGTATTTTGCTGCACTGCACTACATGACATTTTGATCCAAATGGTCAACCAATCAATCGGTTTGTAAAGCGCTGGCTGCTCACCCGGAAGGGGTCTCAAGGCGCTGAGGGAGATGGGTCTGGCAGGGTCACTGCGTGCCATCGAAGAGCCAGGTCATGAGGTCCTTTAGGAACTTGGGGAGCGATGTAGTCTGTCGGAGGTGGAGAGGAAGGGAGTTCCAAGCCTTGGCCGCGAGGAGGGAGAAGGAGCTTCTCCTGTTCTGCTTTTCTTGATCCAAGGTACCGTTGTGAGGGAAAGTTGGTCCGAGCGGAGGGAGCGCTGGGGTGGGTGGAACTCGAGGCGGTTGTTCAGGTTGGCGGGTCCGGCGTTGTGTAAGGCCTTGTGTGCGTGGGTAAGAAGCTTGAAGGTGATTCTCTTTTCGACGGGGAGCCAGTGTAGGGTCCGCAGGTGTTGGCTGATGTGGCAGTGTCATGGTAGGTTGAGGACTAGTCTGGCAGCGGCATTCTGGAGTTTACAGGTGAGGTTCCTGTTGATCCCGGCGTAGAGTGCGTTGCCTTAGTCCAGTCTGCTGCTGATGAGGGCATGTGTGATCATTTTCCTGTGTTTGGGGGGGATCCACTTGAAGGTCTTGCGGAGTAGGCGGAGCGTGTGGTAGCAGGAGGAGGTGATGGCGTTGACCTGGCGGTCCATTTTGAGTTCGGAGTCCAGGATGATCCCGAGGTTGCGTGCATGGTCGGTGGGGGCGTCTCCGAGGGCGGGGGCCACCAGGTGTCGTTCCAGTTGTTGGAGTGTGGGCCCATGATGAGTATCTCTGTTTTGTCCGTGTTGAGTTAAAGGCAGCTGCTCTTCATCCATCTGGTGATGGCTGCCATTCCGTCGTGGAAATTGAGTTTGGCGGTGTTGGGTTCATTGGATAGGGAGTGGATGAGTTGGGTGTCGTCTGCATAAGATGTGATGTTGAGTCTGTGTGCTCTGACGATGGCTGAGAGCGGGGCCATGTAGATGTTGAACAGGGTCGGGCTAATGGATGATCCCTGTGGGACTCCGCAGGTGGTTGGGGTCGGTTCTGAGAGGAATGGAGGGAGTCTGACTCGTTGCGTTCTGCTGGAGAGGAAAGAGCGGATCCAGTCGAGGGCCTTGTTCCGGATTCCCGCATCGTGGAGTCTGAGGGGTAGGGTGCAGTGCGAGACAGTGTCGAAAGCCGCGGAGAGGTCAAGGAGGATGAGGGCCACGGTCTCTCCTCTGTCGAGGAGGGCCCGGATGTCGTCAGTTGCTGCGAGGAGTGTGGTTTCGGTGCTGTGGTTCTTCCTGATGCCTGATTGGGAGGGGTCGAGGATGTTGTTCTCTTCGATGAAGGCAGCGAGTTGGCTGTTGACTGCTTTTTCCATTATTTTGGCTGGGTAAGGGAGTACGGAGATTGGTCTGAAATTCTTGAGGTCGGTGGGGTCCGCTGAAGGTTTTTTCAGGCGAGGGTTGATCTCTGCGTTTTTCCAGTTGTTGGGGAAGGAGGTGGTCTCGAAGGATTGGTTGAGGATGCGTTGGAGTTCGGGGGCGATGCTGTCTGCGACTTTGCGGTAGATGTGGTGGGGGAAGGGGTCCGTGGGGGCTCTTCATTATCCTCAGAGTGTCTTCGGTGCTGAGGGCGGTCCCGCTGTTAAGCGTCGGTTGCGTGCTGCTGGGTGTCGTGGGAGGGGGTTCCTCGTGGGTGTTGTTGACGTCGAAGTTGTCAATAATGGTCCTGATTTTGTGATGGAAGAAAGCGCTGAGTCTGTCACGGAGGCCCTGGGAGGGAGGGATGTTGGTGGTCTTGCTGTTGGGTTGGGCGCACTCTTTGATGATGCCGAAGAGTTCCTTGCTGTTGTGGGCGTTGGTGGCAATTCTGTCCTGAAGTGCTTACTTCCTTGAGATTCTGATGAGCTTGTGGTGAGCCGCGGTGGCTGTTTTGAAGTTGTCGAGGTCAGTCGTGGTTTTGGAGTTTCTCCACAGTTTTTCGAGTCATCTGCAGGTGCGTCTGGAGTCTCAAAGTTCGGTGGAAAACCAGCTGGCTTTCTTGGGGTGGGATTTGGAAGTTTTCTTGAGGGGGTGATGGTGTTGGCACAGTTGGTGATCCAGTTGTGTAGAGTGCAGGCGGCGGTGGTGGGGTCATCGCCTGTTGTGGTGGGAGTGGAGCAGCTGAGGGTGGAGGCAAGCTGGTCGTCGGAGATCTTGCTCCAGTACCTGCATTGGAGCTGATGCCGGCGTTTGTGGGGAGTGTTGGATTTAAAGGTGAAGTGGACACAGCGGTGGTCCGTCCATGGGAGGTCAGAGGTGTGGCTGAAGGTGACGGAGTTCCCTGCTGTGAAGATGGGATCGAGGATGTGCCCAGATGAGTGCGTAGGTTCAGGTACGATCTGCTTGAGTCCGATGGTGTGGAGGTTGTCAAGTAGGGCGGCGGAGTTGGGGTCCAAGCAGTTGACGAGTTGGAAGTTGAGGTCTCCTAGTAGCGTGAAATCGGTGGAGGTGATGGCATGCGGTGTGATGATGTCTGTAATGGAGTCGGAGAAAGGGGCACGGGGTCCACGGTCCGGGGGTCTGTAGATGAGGGTGCCTCGGAGGGGGTAGGACGGGTTGGTCTGGATCTTTAAATGGAGGTGTTCCATAAGGTCTGTGGGCCCGTCTGAATATGTGCTCAGTCGGAGATTGGTCTTGTGAGCAATGGCGATGCCCCCCCGGGGCGGTTGGGGTGATCCTTCCGGGTGAACTTGTATCCTTCAGGGATGGCAATCGCGATGTCTGGGCCGGAGGCGGTGTTCGTCCAGGTTTCGGTGAGGAAGGCGATGTCTGGGGTGGAGCTGTCGAGGAGCTCCCAGATTTCCGTGGCAGGTTTGTGGAGGGAGCGGACGTTGAGGTGGATGCATCTCAGGGTTTGGGATGCGGTGGAGTTGTTGCTGGAGGGAGGTAGTGGATTATGGGTGTCAGTGGAGGTGAAGGCGAGGAAGCAGTGACGACCGGTGAAGGGTCCGTGGGTGTCGAGAGGTGAGGAGAGTTTGCAGTTGAAGTTCTTACCGGCGTTGAGTTCGTGGAGTGCCAAGGAGGTGTAGTGCTGGCGGGCCGGGGCACCAGGGGTCCTGGCGATGGTCATGGTCAGGTCGCGGATGGGCGCAGTCGGGCTTGCCTTTGGTGAGCCTTCTGCACGCCATCGGCGTGCCTGCTGCGCGCGGCCACGCAGCGGCCGCAATTAAATATGGGAGGGCGACGCAGCTGGGAGGCGGGATTGGGAACCAGCGGGGGGAGGGGCCACGGGGGCAGCAGCGGCAGGGAAAGGCGGGAAAAAGGGCGGCGAGAAACAGGCAAAGAGGAGTCTATCAAGACTACCAATGAGGCCAAATAGAGCAGCCAAATAGAGCAGCGAAATGCTAAACAAGGCCAAGAAGGGTTTGTGGAAATTTAAAAAGAGCGAGCAGGAGTGTCAGAAAAGCAAAGCAGGGGCCATCCTCCAACCGGGGTCGACTCGGAGCGGGAGGCAGAGGCACTAAGGTGGTGCTACGCGCCTGAGAGAGCAGTATCCTTGCTGAGGTCAGGGGACTTGCTTGTTGTCACTTACCCTGTAGTTCTTGTTGGTCCTTGAGCGCAGCACTGTCCTGTCCTTCCACTCCTGCTACCAACTCTGTTGGGATGAGTGATGCCACCTGCTCCACCAATGGGTCCAGCTACTCCTGGACATCAGGCTCTCCTTCAGTCCTCATGGCTGCCTTAAAGTTCCTGGCCAGTTTTTCTTCGGTCTTGTGTTTGTATTCGTGCCACCCCTTCTTGCACTCCAGTACGTTCCTTTATGTTTGGGCGACACTGTCAATGTTAGCCATTATGGTTTGAAATGGCTTCCTTCTTTTCTAATGGCACTTTTGAGGTGACAAAGAGGAGGTGTTGATTTTTGTCACTTCACTGATTAGTATTTTATTCTGCTCCTCACTGAAATTTGCCTTCCTCTTCTCCTGGGCTGCTGTATGGTCATCTTGGTAGTGGTCCTTCTGGCTTGTTGTTGCTCAGTCCATTTTGTTTGTGTAGAGAAGTTCTGTGGTTTGAGATGCGTTGCTTTTTCAAGCTTGTTGCCACGCAACACACTCCTGCATGACGCAATGCTGATTTGTGGCACGTAGAGGTGCTTTACAACACGCAAATCAGCTTTGCGTCACATAGAGAGTACTTCCATTGCAGCACCTTGTTCCATTCTTGACACTGCTGTATCAGAATTTGTTATGCATCTTTGGTCCTTGCACCATGGTGTGCCATATAATAATTATGGCAAATTCATGGGACAAGGATCTGGCGCAACAAAGTGCAGATTTTTCTGCCACAACGCAGCAATGCGTCAGAACTCATAAATATACCCCTAAGTGAGCAGTTAAAAAGGAATAAAGTAGATGAAAATAAATCCATCGTAAAACTAAGAAAGAGGACAGGAATGACTGAAAGAGTGACTTATTAATAAAGGAGAATCTAAACTGATAAAAGTAGTACATGTGACATAAATTTTCACGTGTCCAAAACAGAGTACCTTAATGAAAGCATGTAATACACAGGATAGACACTACCACACGCACTCGCTATAGCATTCTAAATATGAACTTCAAATGATTTTATAGAAGGCTTCCTGGCTTTTGTTCCTGGATGGCACTAGTCCATTGAGACCAGATCAGTCACTACCTCAGTCCAATTCTCTATTTTGAATTTTTTTGTGGACTTTCAAGCTTTTAGATCCCAATCAAAGCAGAATATTCTTCCAGTTAGGATGGGTCTTAGTTTTCATAGCGAAATATGTTTCTCATGTCCTCATGGTAAAAATGGATGGACATATTTGTCAAAATTCAATCAATTCCAGTAACCAGTATGTGTTTTATTGAGTTGTTTTAATGAAACACTATTTTTCTATCTTTCTCTGTTTTACCGTTGACTTTTCCTGGAGAGGGTGGCTAATGGAAGATGGCGCCTTTGGTACATGGGGCTAGCTGGAGGTGGACTAAAGGGAGCCTTTATCAGGATTGCCTGCAATGCTCCATTTTGTGGAAGTATTCTAATAGGTTTGCTTTCATAATAAGAAAAAACTCAGGGAAAACATCCAAATGCAAAGTGGTGCTGTGGGGCAACCTGATATCTCTGTTACATTTTTTGCTTTAGCTGTTTCTGATTAAACAGGTTGAACCATTTCTTTTATTGTTTATTGCTTTGGTTGCTGGCTGATTCTATAAATAAATGCAGAGAAAAATCACCTCATACAAAAGAGGGTTGCTTTGTTCTACCTCCTTCTGCCTTATGAATGCCTTGTCACCTTTAACTCCAAGCTTAGCACCATCATAAAAAGGATCCATCCTCTGCACATTTGGTGTCTTTATTTACAAACTTTATTCAGAACTGACCACATTTAACAGCTTGATATGGGTGTGCAACTGTGTTTTTTGCCATATTACATTGAAACCTGTCCATGACCAACAGATATGTGTTTTATCAATAGATTGATTTCTTTAATAAATGCAGACTCTCAACTACTGATGAAAGTTTGAAGTCAGAGGCCTGATGTTGACATTAAGAATTTGAAATGCTAAGATTAATCAGGCTTTATCAAAGAACAGTATGGTGTTGAACGTGAAAAGCAAATGCTGCTCCTGTCCACACCTGGACTGCTCCCAGCGCCAGGATTCCTGGTCCTCCCCATCACACTGCTCCCATGCTGTGACCCTCCACATGTTCAACCCTGGCTGCAGCTCCACACACTGCTGCTTGGTCACACCACACAACACTGATGAAGCATTCTACTGAACTTCCTGAAGGTTTCATGCACTTACCCACACCCAACACTCACTGCAATGACAGCACCCAACACCCATTCTCTCACACTTTCACAATCATGCAACCACCCACACAACACGCCACACTCACATGAATGCTCCTCCTCAACACTGCTCACTCACCAAACATTCCAAAAAGAACTGGAACCTGCACCAACTTCACTGAACCAATCAGAGACTTTGTTACACCACTCGCCCTTGATGCTAGTGATTACAACCTACTCAGAGACCTGAACTTCCACCTGGAAGACTACGCCGACTTCAACTCAAGAGCACTTATTAAGACCTTGAAAGCCTGGGCCACACACAACGAGTGAAGGTACCTACCCATGTCACCAGGCACCTCATGGACCTGATTTTCACCAACTTCTACAACATCCAAGTCGAAGAGCCAACACCAGTCCCATAGACAGACTACTCCCTCGTCAAGTTCAGTATCGCTGTCCTGCTCGAATACAAATGCACCACAGACAGACCAGACCACCAACACTGGAACAGCATCACTGACAAGGAACGGAACACCACTCTCAACACCCACCGAGCATGGCAACAGTCCCCCAAAGCCAGCAAGAACTTTAACACCTCCTGCACCGTCTTCTTGGCTCCCTCAAACAAAGCAGTACAACACAATTCAGAACCCAGGCCAGTTGGTACACAGAACAACTCAGACTTATGAAATACCACTGCAAACAACTGGAGCACAAGTAGAAAATGAGCAGAACAATGCACACAGGAGCACATTCAAATCCACCCTAAAACGCTACCTCTAAATGATCCCGACTACCAAATGCACCACTCTGGCGGACCGAATCGATGCCAGCACCAACGGAAGCAAAGAAATCTTCACCATTGTGAAAGAGCTCACCTCACCATTGGTCGCCTCTATCTCAATCACCACCTTGAAGGATCTCTGCAACAATCTCTCTCAATTCTTTGGCAACAAAATCACTGCCATCTGCAGCAAATACAACCAGACTCTACAGACCTCACCAAGCACCTCCCGATCTTATTCAAAGAACCAATGCTAACCACATGGCCCATCATCACCCCAGAAGTAACTGCTGCCACCATTAAATACCTCCACTCAAATGCCCCATTGGACCCCTGCCCCCACCACACCTATTCCAGAGGACTGCAACCCATCAGCATCTTGCTCACACCAATTCTGAATGCATCCATCTCCTTTGCGACCTTCCCAGATGCTTGGAAACGCATAACAGTTCTCCAATTGCTGATGAAACACTCTTTCGACCCTACAATGCTCGCCAAAAGCAGCCAGCAATTGGATGTATAGTAATGTGTCCAATGGTGACATTAGAGGGGACTTAGCTATCTGTGTAGGGTTTCAAACTGACCCTCTATATATGTGTCTGAAAATGTGGTGATGTGGAGTTTGCGTGTCCGCTCCACCGCGCCGCTGTCCATTAATGAGGAAATTTGGAGATTGTTAGCTAGTGGAATGGACGGGGGATATAGGCAGCTCAAGTTTTCCCTTTTCCGCAGCCCCTCCCATGCCCATCTAAGGGCCTCCACTGTGTCAATTTCCTGTCTGAGGTTCTGGTAGTCCTTGTATAGGGCCGTGGTTAGTGGAAGAGGAGCAGCTCGGTCTATCTCGATTGCAACAAGGGGTTGGAATGGTGTTGGGTGCTGCAAGAAATGTAAGAACTGAGCTTGGGCGCAGTATGCATAGAGTGTAAGGTCCGGGGCCCCTGATCCGCCCTGTGCTAGCGGGAGAGTGAGGAGTTCCCAGGATACTCTGGGTTGTTTACCCACCCATACCAGTTCGACAATGACAGATTTAAGGCATTTTAGGAAGTGTATAGTAAGTGGCATCGGGATGTTGGCGAAGAGGTACAGTAGCTTGGGGAGGATAATCATTTTTGTAATAGGAATGCGTCCATTGAGTGTCAGGGGCAATCTATTCCATATGCGCAGTCTCTCCTCTATCCAAGTCATTATCCTACCATAGTTGGCGCTCCAGAACTCCTGCGTGTTTCTACTTATCCAAATGCCCAGATAGCCTACTGGGCCATCTGCTCATGTTATCGGGTATTCAGGGTAAAGATTTTGTGTGCCCTAAGTGAGCGGGAGTAGAGTAGACTTGGCCCAATTTATTTGGATCCCTGACAATCCCCCAAAGTGTAGCATCTCTTGTGTCACTGGTGCGAGATTCCCCACAGGGTCACAGAGATAAAGTGTGACATCATCCGCATACTTGGAGACTATTAGCCCCCTGGTGGTGAATCCTATTCCTCTGTTGGCATGATGTTGATGCAAGCGTGCCGCCGGAGGCTCCATCGCGATGGCAGACAGGAAGGGGATAGCGGACAGCTCTGCCGGGTGCCTCCAGAAATGCGGATAGGGTCTGAAATTAGCTCATTTACTTGCACCCTGGCAGTTGAAGCCGCATATAATAATTGTATGTGTTGTATAAAGGTGGGGCATAACCCTAACCGGGCTAGAAGCATGAAGAGGAATTTCCATTCCAGTGAGTCAAATGCTTTTGTAGCATCTAATATAGCGGCTACTGCTGGGACATGTGGAGCAAGGTGATGCATTAATGCAAAAAAGTCCTTTTCCATACCATCTTTAATGCTAAATTCGGATTTTAAGTCACAATTATGAAAATGCCACTTTTAGAAAGTTGGCATTTTCTTGTCCTAACTCATTTGGTGCCTGCAGCCTGTTCTTGGGTCACGAGACTAGGTGTAGTTGGTTGTTGTTGTATCTATTCCTCTTAGAAAGCATCACAATAGAGCGTCTGAGTATTGGTAAGTTGGGCAATCTCTAGCAGGATGTGGGGTCAGAGCTGTTGCCTATCACACTTGCACTTCAAAGGCTCTGACCCAGCTCACACAGAAATGACTACACACTAGCCTATTGTGCCCCCAGACAAACTGAGACCAGGGCAGGGAAGCAGGAAATTCCATACACCTCTATAGAGGAAACTCCAGAACTTCTCACACTTCAAAGTGGGCACTAAGTATAAAGAGGACCCTCAATTAGGGTTGGACAGGCCTTTAGGGCAATGAAGTAGTGCCCTATGGGCTGGTGTAACAGATCAGTGTGTGGGCCAGTTTTTAGCAGTTGTGGCCTGGTTTTAAGGATAAATGGTCCAGTTTTTACCATTGATTTCCCTGATATAGCCACTTTTTTTAAGCTATTTGCTTTGCAAATGGGGGACACTTTTATGTTGTTGCCCGGGCCTATTTTTGTCCCAATCTAACCCTGCCCTCAGACCCACTCTTCAGTACACTACTGGACCTGTGGATACTACAGAAGAACAACTCCCTGCTGCCCTGCTACTTGAGTCCTGCCCTGCTTGCTGAGAAGGAAGGCTGGACCTGATTCCCTCATACAAGATTGAAGTGACTCCAAGGGTCAGCTGATGACCTGTTCTGAGATACAGGGACATAAACTCCTGAGACCTCTCTGCAACTGCCCCGCTAACCTGCTGTTCTGGACCTGCCTGGACCTACAACTGGACCTGCCTGAGCCCTACTGACCTCTTCTGGAGTGTGTTTCTGATCCCCAAGTAGTGCCCCTCAGGTCCTGGACCCTTTGCATGGCATCATGTAAGCTCCTCCTAAAATTAAAGGAGAAAGCCTGAAGGTTTGGGTTCTTCATGACTATGAATAGGCCCGTTCATGCCAAAATGTTTCCGCACAGCCCGACCACCAATGCGAAGCACCAGTGAACCTGATTCTTTGCTATAAAGCGACTGGGGGCAACGACCGGCAATACAAGATCTGCACTTCTCACTACGGCATTGACAGCCTGCTGTGGCCGCCAACACGAATCTCTAGCAATGACCGTCCACGATGCCTGACAGGATCTTTGCGCTACAGCGATGAACATCCTAGACACTTGGCCTACTCTTCGCTCTATAGAGATGGTCATCCGCAACTCTCACCCTGCTCCTCGTGGCCTCCTCCACCATGAACAGGACTCTTCGCGCTAGAATTAAGAAAGTAACTTTTTCAGCGCGGTGCACCTGGTCCCTATATCTAGCCTGCACTCCATCACAGTTGGGCTGAACTTGTGACTTTCAGCTGGTCTAGCATGACCAGATAACTGCGAGTGGCGCTTTATGCTTTTAGGAGCGATAGCTACCTGAAACCTTTAAAATTGCATATCTCCAGTTCTATGTATTAGATTTTTGTCATTTTGGTCTCAAATAATTTATAAAATTTTACTCAATTGTTCTAAATTGAAGTGTGATTTTTCTAGTGTTATGCTTTCATCTTATTACTGTTTGTGTGCGGCCTAAATACTTTACTAATTGCCTCTCAATTAAGCCATACTGCTTTTGTGCCAAGCTACCACAGTTTTAAAGTTTTAAAGACAGGTTAATTTAGTGACTTTTGGTGTTTCACCCTAACAAGGATTGTGGCTGTTGCTTGAGTAGGGTTTCACCTCCCGAACCATCAGCTCAATTTCTCACAAGGTGCTTTTTGGTGTTTATTAAGTGGTTTAAACTTTTGTGATATCTTATCGACGGGAGGAGAGCACACTCATTCCAGTGGAATCATCTCCTTAGCTGTTTTAGTTCTGAAGATAACCCAGTTCGATGCTCCACTTCAAAGCTTCCTTCATCTATCCAGTTGCCAGTTTACTCCCTGGTCCCTCAATTCCTCATTGCTCCCACCATATAAACCCTACTATGACTGGTGGTGGTTTGGCAGACATGTTATCAAGTAATGTACAGCACATTTTTTAGGGGGGAAGCACAGGTGCTTTACTATTAATTATCGGGGAAAAGGTCACACAGTACAAATGGCAGCAAAAATATGGGAAAATGCATGTGTATGTTTTGGTGTGTGCATGCACACTTGTGCACGCAGCCCTGATTTGACTTCTGCTGGGAGAGTCAACAGCTGGGCGCAGCTTCTGTGTGGTACCACCAGGCATAGGTATTTTCATGTTAATTTAGATCATAGTAGTAAAATGAGTTTTGGGATGAGTCTAAGGAGGGATCCATGAGAGGAGAATTTAGAAAGGGTTGTTTGTGAGATCATAGTTGTAAAATGAGGTTTGGGGTGATCCAAGGAGGGATAGAGAAGGGAAAAGTCTAGAAAGGGTTATTTTGGAGACTGTAGTGGTAGTATAAGGTGTGGGATGAGTCAGAGTGCAGGTAGATGATATACGGAGAGCGGCATGGGATGACGCATAGGGTAGTGCATTGGAAAGACTCAAAGTTTTTTTTTTTACAGTAGTAGTAAAGTAATAAATATATAGATACATAAGCACATAGAGGGTATACATGTCTGAAGGAGGGAATATATCAAGGTATCAGTTGTGTTTAATAAACTCAGACTTTCAAATGTTGCTGTACTTTAAGCTAATTTATATGTAGTTTTTATATTTGTGCAATATTTCAATAGTGAAGCAATTAAAATAGTTATTATAATATTTACATATTGTGATAGATAAATAAATGGAGAACCATAGGTATCTAATCAAGTAACATATGAAAACTATAGTGACTTATACACATGTTAAGCATAGAATAATCTACATATATTTAACCATAAGTAATATGTACATTTGTTAAGCAGACTTAAAGCAGGACTTGAAAAATCATAAAAATATTACTAGACCCTGCAGGTCTCGTGACTTAAATAATGTAGTCAACCTAATTGTAATGCTCTTGACTCATAAACTGGTTTCAAATGATGTGATTGTGGGCAAATATTTCAATTCACTGAGGCACCATTTTCTTCATTATCACATATGAAAGCACCTTCAAATGTGAGAGTTCAGCATGTCTGCCTTACAAAAAACTCTTTTGTTAGATTTAATAGACTAACGTTGTGCTCAATATATAAAACAAATCTAGCAACATATAGAATACACATGACCCCTGACTTGTTTCTAAGTTCATTAACAGCATTGTCATCAGGGCGGACGAATAAATGTTTCTCAAATCAATTTTAATAAATACATACCTAAAGCATGAAGTGATAGAACACTGTCATTTGCAATCAGCAGATTTTATATTGAAATGTCCACAACATTTCCCACTGACATGTGGTTTTACTGTTAAAACTATTTAGTGTACAATCATTAATGTTTGGAAATCAAATTTCTGCAAATGTGTATCATTTGCACACCACTAAGTAAAGTGTTCTGATTTGTTTTGCTTCTATTTAAATATTTGTTTGTATCACACTTCTTAATTAAAAAACAATGTGCTCTTATAATTCCTGATACATTTTTAAATATTTGTACTATTCACTTGCAAGCTATCTCAATGTTATGTGTTAGAATAATACTGACATCTTCAGACAGATCACTTGACAAAAATCTCTAACTGTAGTAAGAGAAAGAAAAATAAACTATTTTCTAAGCAGCATTTAGTAAAAAGACAAACTGACCTTTGACCTCTTTCCTTGAACAAACAGCAAATGTGTCAAGATAAAAACAAGATTTAATGGCATCTTTATTGCTCATTCACTTTTTGAAAGAACAGAACACCAGTTCAAATGCTAAAATAGCTCAGCCTGATAAAATCTGACTTCCCATTGTGAGTGGGCCTATGCCGAGTAGATTTTTCGAGGCCTGCTAAAGAATATCTATATATTTAGAACAGAATTATTATATGAAGGAATACACATATCTAGATACATACATATAATCAAATTAAATGTTTATATACACGGGATATGTTGTACATGTGTGTTTGAGTATGGTCGTTATGTAGGAAAGAGCCGAATCTTGAGCAGTCTTCTGAAGATAAGATAGTTATCCATGGATCTTATGTTTGGGGATATTGAGTTCCATAGTTTGGCTGCTTGAACAGAGAAGGATGTGCCACCTATGGTTTTTTTCTTGTATGCTAGGATTTTGAGGTGACATGCCAATCTGGACCGGAGGTTCCTTTGTTGAATGAATTTGGTGATTTTATTCCTGATGAAAAGCGGTCCTGTTCCGTGTATTGCCGTGTGGGTTCTACAAAACAGCTTGAATGTGGATCTTCTGGCAACTGGTAACCAATGTAGGGCTCTCAAGGCAGGTGAGATGTGAGCTTGTGGCTTTACATGTAGGAGTAGTCTGGCAGCAGGGTTCTGAATGAGTAGTGGTATTTTCATGGTTGATAAAGATGATTCATTTTAGAGGCCATTGGCGTAATCAAGTTTAGATAGTACAAGAGAGATAGTACCCTGGACCTTGTGTGGAAATCCCAGATGATGTAAGATGCATTGCACAGTTTGCAGAGGGGAATCGTCCTTTACAATGCAGGCTGAGCCACTCCTGCTGTTTCCATGCAAGTGGAACAACGCTTGCCTAAACCACGCTACTGCCTTAACCACAGATATGCCTTAACCATGCAGATGCATGGTTAAGGCAGTCAGCAGCTGAGATCTGCGGATGGGTGGGGAGAGGCACAGTAAGGATCAGGAGAGGAAGCTCTAGGATGCCTGGTAAGTAGGGCTGACAGGTTTGGGGGGTAGTTTTTAGGGGTTGGGGGTCTTTTTTTGGCACAGGGCAGGGTGTTAGGGCTAAGGGTGGGTGGCCGCAGTAGTTTTAAGGGCTGAGGCTGGGTTTTAGGGCTCATGGTGGGGGGGGAGTGCAGTTTTCAGGGGTGGGGGTCAGTTTTAGGACTCTGGGTGGGGGGCTGGGGTTGGGGTATTTTTTGACAGGGGGTTAAGGTTTTAGGCCTGAGGGTGGGGGGAAGGGTCAGTTTTCAGGATTGGGGGTCTGTTTTAGGGCTAAGAGCAGGGGGCTGGGGTCAGGGTAGTTTTTGGGCAGGGGCAAGTGCTAGGGCTCACAGCGAGAAGACAGGGTTAGTTTTAAGGGTTGAGGCGGGGTGGGTTGCAGGGCTGAGGTATCGGGTGTTAGAGCGCAGGACGTGGGGCTGAGGTGTGCAATTTACTTTGCACATCCGTTTACCATGTTTATGCTCTTAAAAAGCATCACAATTATAAAGAAATCCCACTGCAACCCTTTAACAGTGTAAACTCCAATTACATAACTAAAAATAAAATCATTAAATAAAATCAAACTTCAGCAGATGGAAAATAAAAGAAAACATTCAACAAATATCACACTCAAAAATATTCATATTTGAAATGCCTTAATTTTCAGTAAAAATAACAACAACAAAAAAGAAAAACTTGCCTTCTTTTCGTTTCCTGAAGTACAAAGGCTTAAATTTAGAATAGAATCCATTATTTGCTAGGTTTATGAATTTCAGTCAGTTAGATGATCACAAACAACCACCCACATCAGACACAGGTGCCAACTAAAGTTGACAAAGAGTGCTGCACTTTCTCGTTTGTAATGCTCTTCCTTTAGTCTCAAATATACTGCAAACCAGTAATAAATGCTTCTTTACATGTCAAGCTCCATGTAAAGAGATTTGATGTTGGTAAAGCATAGGGTATATTTCACAGTGTGAGCAGATACAAAATGGTCAGTATTTCTCAGTGCTCTCACAGTGAGCTAAAAATACTGGTCTTTCTAGTGATTCACAACACTGATAAGAAACTAAAATGACCTCTCTAGTTGGAGGTATTAAGGAAAAAAAGCAACTGCCGTAAGCCCCCCAGCACAATGTCACATTTATCACTGTTCGGATGCAGCAACTGTGTGCATTCTGCATTAAACCCTACTAGTTTCACTCTGCTGTAGTCAAATCCTCAACCTTTCAATGTAGTTTGAAAAGGACTGTGCCAGCTAGGTCTTTAGCCTAGGTCTTTTGTGGGGTCACATTAAGTAACAATCCTCTTTAGTTACTGGGTCAAAAACAAAACAAAACACATGTACAAGTCCCAAAAAGGACCTAATGACACGTATTACATTCTTTAAAGTTGAGAAACATCACCAAAAACCAGGTACAGTTTAACAATTTCCAAAGTTTTAAATGTGAAGGAATAAAGACTGGCAAAGTCAATAGGCCTTGCCTTTGGGAGAGCTACTGTCTTCGTCACTTTCTCTTAGGGATGTTGTACAGCAGTGAGGCTGCAGCACACCATGGCTGAAAGTTAGGGGGAAAAATGCACTGAAAGCGAGGGATTATTCTCTCCCTTCACAAAATAAGAAAACTTTAAATATCATATGTCCGAGTTGAAGGGCGCCGTTTTGGGCCCGCATGATGACAGTGTCAAAAAAAGCCCATTGAGAGCAGTGAGTGCAGCGCTATTTTCACCTTTGCAGAATCTTGAAACCCGCTTGCATGACTGACGCTTCAACGAAGGGCAGGAGGAGGGATAATGAATGGACAAGCAACAACAGGGGATAGGCAGACCAGACAGGTGGGCGGAATTTGCGTAGTCGCATTGAGCAAAGTTCCGCGAAACGGTAAAAAATCTCTGTGAGCTACGCGGAATTCCGCGAGCACGCGGAATTGCTTGTTGCGCCCGTTCGCGATGCATTTTTCCTGTTCGGGAACGCTGTTTACGTGCTCACGGGGAAACAAACTTGCCCATGCGGTCGCCAATGGGCGCGGCCATCTTATTTTTCACTTGTCCCGCCCGTTTGCGATGCTATTTCCTGTTCCGGATCGCGTATTGCGTGCTCCCACCCGTTCGCAATGAGTATTTCCTGTTCGGGAACGCGTATTATGTGCTCGGGGGTGAAATATCGCGCAAACTTGCCCATTCGTTCGCAACGGGCGCGGCCATCTTGTTTTTCACTCTATTGCTATGTTCTGGGCCTGCTTTTCTATCCTCCCTCTATCTTTGCAATCCTTTGTTTCTGTACACTTTTTTAAAATCTTTTTTATTTATTATCTATCTCTCTATTTTCCTGATTCTATATTTTGAGTTTTTTTCTACTTTTTGTGACTTTTTCTACTACTTTTTCACTCTTGTTCTATAACTTGCTTTTTTCATTTCTTTTACTTACTTTTCTAATTCCTCCCTTTTCTTTTCCGCCCCCCGAGTCCCAAAACCATGGCCAAGGGAGAGAGCAGGGGCAACAAGGGCAAGGGCAAGGCTACTACTACTCGTAACCGCAGCCGTGACCGCCTTCCCTGCGGAAGGCGGCGCCCACAAGGGGTGCAGGCTAGGGACACCTTTAGCGAGGCGGAGGTGGCCGCACTTGTTTTTTTTGTGCAGCGCCACCTCCCCTTAACCCTAGCAGCAGGCGGCAGGCCTGGGTCCGGGTACGGGCTCCGGGAGCGTCGCCAGCGGTGGGGAAAGGTGCGCCGGGCAGTGTTTTGCTGCTTTGGTGTGGCGCACCGATACCCAGCTGACGCACCGGTGCTCCGATATCCTGGACCGGGAGCAGGACCTGCTGGACCTGCTAGGAGTGGAGGTCCCGGGGCTTGGTGAGTAGCTATTTAATATTACTACTTTGTGTTCTTCTGCTCTGTGTTATATATTGCGAATATATATTTTTTGCGAGCAGTAAGAATGCTGCTGCTTACATTGCAGGTAAATTACGTTTAAAAATCTTCTGTTATTGTTATGACACAGGTGCTCGTCGCTACTAATCTTACTTGTTTGCAACTTTGCGCTCGCTTGGCCTGATTATGTAAGAGTTTACTTTAGAGAACTTAAGTTGGGTAATGCTAGAGAGACTCTAGTCCTTCCTTTGTCCTCCTGCCACTAAGAAGAGATAGTGGTGGATTGATAGGTTTAGTTACTTATTAGTATTAGTTGGTAATTTTTTAGTGGTCTGCGTGACGCATCCTCTGTCACGTCACGTGCTGCTGAGTGCTGCTTAACCCAGTCCTTAGTAGAACCTTTTGTAGTTTGTTTAGTGAGTGGTAATAGGCTTATCACTAGCAGAACATCAGCAGCAACCAACCAACAATTTGGTGTATGCAAAAATGTATGCATGTGTCCTCCATCTATGCATTTTTGAGGACTAAAATAAATGGAAATGCAGACTTAGTGAACAATTGGCCCGTCTGGAATAGGTGGGCTAGGTCAGGTGGTACTTAGGCTTAGTTAGTATTCTGGAATCAGAATGGAACACTGGATTAGTGTTCATAAATAATAACTTGACGGTCCGCGAATCGCGCAGTAATAGTCGACCAGATTAGATAGGTCAATTTTATTACAATTGCTGTTTCCATAAATGTTTTTTGGAGCGTTTTTTAAAATATTTTATTTGTTTCACACCAATCATCCATGTTTGTCTCTTTCTTTCTTACATCTTTCATGATCAGCACCCAGGGGCAAGAAGACGGGGTCGTCGGAGTCGGCGGGAGCAGCTGATGGCCAGGACCGCTCCTCTACCGAGGGCTCTGCTGCTGGCCCCAGTAAGTCCTCCTCTTGTTAATATTAATAATTATACTTCCCTAACTCTTACTGCACCTTATTTTTTCCGAACGGTTTCCAAATTCTATTTTTTACAAAATCTTCTTCGATCTAGACTATCTGTTTCTAAATTCTTGTTATCCCTGCTGCCTCTGCTATGACTCTCTGTACTAGTACTATTAGTCTTTCTGTAGCTAAGCTTGCCCAGTTGGCCACTCTTTTTTTAAAAGGTTTTAAATAAAACTCAGATTCACCATTAGCTCTAGCCACTGAGTCCACTCATTTGGGTTGTCCTCTTCTAGTCTTCTTAATCTTGAGGCTTTTCGACAATTCCCACCAACAAAATGCCCAACCAGATATTTTACTATTTTTGATAGGATAGGACATACTACTACTGTTGTAGGGATTCTGCACATACAGAACTATGCACAAGAAAATAGGATGTTGGTGATGGGAGGTTGGACCTCAAAACCCACAATCCCCTGACCGACTAGCTATAGTGTCTCATTAGCTCCCCGAACCCCCCGAAGATACCCAATGGTTAGACAACCCAGAACATAACACTTCCGACCTCTCAGAGTCGCGGAAGCAATGCACACCCTTTCGCTCACTCACTCGTGTAAGTCCACACCAAATACCACAGAGTCTATGTAAGTTCAAAAGGTTTATTTTCAACTAACAAGCTCTGTTCGTTGTTCTATAATGCAGTATACGAGCCAGCACCAACAGCAAAATGCATAAGATTAAAACAATAAACATTGTTACAACTACAAGTCCATAGAAGACAAAAGGGGAAATCATGATAACTGAACAGTGGTGGAAGAACAACCCTCCCCTTGGTAGTAATATAGTTTATATAAAATTATAAATGAAGATCTCTGAGCGAATTCTGGGGGACCCCTCACCTTAGAACCTAGAAGTACTGGTTACATCATAAGCTCTGCAAAGCTCTGGTTCGTAGAAGGGAATCTTCCGCCTGTTATGAGAAAAATGGTGCGCGTTAGTATAATGCAAGCATTTCTCAGTCGTGCCAAAAAGTGTAGCATGTTATGGCTAAGCAATACGGACTGACCAGAACTCCATAACAAAGTGGCTTGTTTTTCAACCTTGTACGCAGCGCTCAGACAGTAGCAATATGAGCTCATGTGGGCTCAAAGGCGTCTTACACAACAAGCTGCGAGGTAACGTGCGCAAAAATAAAAGACACAAAGCTAAAATGGTTGCATGGCTCAGGCTAACTTAGCAAAGACTAGAATGACCCTAGGGACCATATAACACTACTAGTGTCTACTCTACTCTAGTACCCGATTTGTACTAGTGATGTATGTTGTATATGTATGTATTAGCTTTTTTTTCAATCTTGCTAGTGAAAAAGAATAAATAGGGGGAGGTGTATATGGCATCTAAAAAATGTGTAATGTTCTTTCTAGGCGTACTTCCGACCACCAGTGCCGGGGCCAGCGGTGATGACGACGCGGCCATTTCGGAGGGAGCAGGAGATGCGGCAGCTGCAGGAGCTGCAAGGGGTGAGCCAGCAGCAGTGGCGGGTGGTGGTAAGTTATATTCCTTACTTATTGACATTACACTCGCTGCAAGGGTGTACACTGTACTGTTGAGACTTAGTAAGTAAGAAGTTGTGAACAACGGTTGAAGAAGACACCCTTTACTTAGCATTAGCAATAGCATTAGCGGCGGGAGTTGAGTAACCAATGGCCTCTTCTATCTAACTTCAACTCAGCTGTGAAAGTTTTATGGAGAAGACTAAAAGTCAGATCAAATTACCTTGATGGATGTGTTGAACGAAAAGGGAAAGAAGGGTGGAAGGAGGAAGGACGGGCGAGATGTAATATTTATGACTGGCAGAGAAGGATACGTGGGATGCATGCATAGGTGGCTGATAGGAATCAGATGCATGGGTGGTTGAAGGATGGGTGAAAGGTGAAAGAAAAGATGCCTGCCTGGGTGGGTGAAACTGTATGGGTGGATAGAAGGAACCTCAGTGGTGTTTGGGTCAAACTCAAAGCCAAGGCAAGCAAGGAAGGAAGGACGCATGGGTGGTGGTTTAAAAAGAAAGAATAAATGTTTGTTGTTGGTGAAACAAACTAAGGTTTGTTGAGAGATTATGAAGAATGATAGACGTTTACTTTGAATGGATGGATGCATGGATGGTATTCATCATAGATAGCATAGGTGGAGACTGTCACTGGATGAAGAGTCTTAGTTTGAAGAGAATGTAAAAGAAACCGCGCCAGAGTAGTAAAGCCGAGGAGAATATAAGTTGTATTTTCAGAATACTCCCTTGACTCACAGTAGTTTGCAAGCACAGCATATATATTGTGTATGTATGTAGTTATCATCAAGCGCCTTCCTCCGACTCCGAGGACCACTCCCTACCTATGTTAATTTATTTTCGACTGTGTCAGCCAGCCTGCCATGGGTGGCCTATCGGCTGGTTACACAATCAATCAAAACAAAGTACCTCATGTCGTCCCATATATAAGCAATGATCATTGGATCAGATATCATCTGCCTTTTTGTAGTAGTCAGGGCAGGGTGAAAGTGAAATTGAGCAGTTGCCCTCGATGTAACAGAGTATGGCCAGTGCCACCCGTAAAATACGAGCTTCCCCACCTGCAGACAGTAGTAAATAAAACTAACGTGAGTCTGCGTCATGACTCGAGTATGTTTGTCTTGGGCGCAAGCTGACTGAGCTGGCATGCCGGCTAGAACAAGGTTACGTAATTTCGCTAAACAAGAGAGAAGAAGAAGACTGGTGTACTGTGTACTCGAGTCCATAGTGCTAGTATAATGCCTGAAACTCCCACAAATGTTAGAGGCTGAGGAAGTTGGAGGATAGATACATACCACAAATGTTATGTACTGTGCTTGCTAGTGCTACTGTGCCACTATGTGTTGAATTAATTTTGTGTTACTGTTTTGCTAAGAGTATTGGTTACAATAGTCTTTTTTTCTTTCTTGATATAGCTCCTCCTTCCCAAGCAAAACCAACCAGGAAGGAGTTGGCAGCCATGGCCCGGTGCCGGAAGCTGGAGGCCATCTGCCAAGAATACCGGCGGCTGGTGGTTCTGGTGGAGGAGGAAGAGGAGGCGGCAGCAGCTGCAGCCTCCTCCAATGCCCCGGGCCCCGGCCAGGCCCCTCCAGTGGTACGGCGCCGCGGTCAGGCATCCGCCCGCCACCGCACTTCAACATCCAGCACTGCTGCCCCCCCCTGTGGATGCAACTGCAGGGCATATGCGCGCCGCATGCTCCTCTGAAATGCGCGTCTAGAGGAGCAGTTAGAGGAGGTGAAGAAGAAGATCAAGGTCCTGGAGAAGGACATCAGAAGAGCCCGCCGATAACTTATTAGGACCCTGTTGGATTGCCCCTTTTTTAATCCTTTTTTTGGTGGGTGGGAATTGGGCGTTGGGGTTTATTTATTATGGACATTTTGGACATTGGTTGGACTTTCTCGTTTTGGACATTGGTTGGGGTTAGGGAGAGGGGTGGGTCGGGTGTTGTGGGATTTTTTACATAGTTTATTTTTGTTAGGGTATTAAATTATATTTATACTTAAACATAGCATACGTTGTTAATGTTTTGTGGGGGGGGTTACTGTTTTACGTCACATGGTTTCCTTGCTGCTGCAGGGCCGCAGCCAGTGTTTGATTTAAATAATCTGCCGATTTTGTAACACACAAACAGATAGATGCGGTACCCCTCACTGAGTGACTTGTCCTACTAGTACTGTCAGTCTCTCCTCCTAGTCCATTATTATACCTCCCCCAAACTTCTTATCTTCCCTGTGATTGATGTTTAAGTTAGGCACAGCGATGGCTGCATGGCGATGATGGTTTGGTTTCGCAAGAGAATGGAGATGCCATGGTTGTGGTGGTAGTAGTAGACACTGGTAGTAGCATTTGCAAAAAAAGAAAATGAGACAGTCAGTCGCCTGAGAGAGACTCTGGGAGGAGTAGTAAAACGAAGTAAATAAAACATAATGGTGGCGGGGATAGCCTAGTACAACAAGTTACAAACTGTAGTTGTGTCGAGTCACTCGACACAAGCGGAACCTTTAGTGCTGTGTAGGAGGATGTTGATGAATCCAATCAATGCCGGAAATTAATTATGATGGATTAGTTTCCTTTGGAAAAAAAATTAACTTGCAAATATACTGAGCATGGGAGGGCAAGCAGAAGAAGATCCTCGCCCTGCCTTGAAATTGAATTAGTGTTGCTTTCACCACATCCACCCCAGCAAGCGTGTGATCAATTATTGGTGTACAATTAATTTAGTCACACCTCAATATAAATCACACAGCCCGGGGGAAGAGGGTTAGGGTTTGATGAATGGTTGGGAAGGGGGGTTTGGGGAAAGGTTTGACAAAGAAAAACACTACGCATGGACAAACAACAAAACACAATGTTGGCAGACGACCATATCCATAAATCTCTTAAGGGAGAAAAAGGAAATGCATGCATGATAACTTGATGGTTAATGATAAGTAGTACTTACTAACTACTACTAGACAATTAGACAGCACAGGGCAGCAGTATATTATGCAATTTGCCTTGCCTGTCTGCCCTCAGAGAGACCCAAATTACATACAGTTTCTGTTCTGTTGTACCGGGCTTACTTTTAAAGATAGCAAAGAAAATTAAAAAATAGCTGTAGGGATGAATTATAAGCAGAGAGCAAACATAATAACAACAACACACAGTCGTAATGATTGAAGATAAAAAATGAATCAAATTATTTAAAAGATGATGAATGTTGATACTGTTACTGTATGTTATCCTGGTCAAATTGGGGAGTTGCATCTCGGCATTCCTCTTGGTCCTCCCTTCCATGGACGCTCCGTCCATCAATCTTGGGTGCCGCCACTGCCTGCCTGGCGGATGCGGATTGGTAAGGTAAGTGTGAGTTGTTTTTCCCAGTATAGCACAGGGTAAGGGCCGGCCTGTAATTGTAGATGGAAAAACAAAAGGGATATTGAAAAATCAAGGAGAAAAAAATGCATAAATTACGGTGGAGTGCAACAAGAACACTTTCAGAGGCGGCATGGATACATCATGTCTACTCTGTTTCCAGCATTAACCTACAACAACAACAGGACAGAGCAGGCCCACGGCACCCGTGACCCATCCTCCATTTAGCTTACATTTTGACAGAGGCAGACAGAGCACATATACAGCAACATAGCATTTTCCAAATTAAGTGACTAAATCAATGCACCGCTGTCAGTCATACCACTACACTCGACTCCACCACTTCACAGACATGTAGGTCTGCTTTGGTTGTTGTTTACTTGTTTACCTTTTATGCCACTCATGAAACGCCCTGACTTATTCCATCAATCATCTCCGATCCTACTGAGTGACTGCGAAGATATTATGTCACTGTGGTCATCATCATGGTGTTGTCCAACTCAGTGTGCAGTGTACAGAGTGAGTCCACATTCCATATTCAAAATGCAATGGATCGGCCTGCAGTAGAAGTACAATTTTGTTATTAAAAAACAAGAAGGGAAACATTGACTTGAGTTACTTTTAGTGTGTAGATTAAATAATAGTACACAATGAATTCACTTCATGCACAACAAACAACAACAACACAAATCACTCAGTCAGCGTCCAATGCATGCCATCATTCATTACCTGTTCCTTCTCATCTTAAGTTAAGGGGCAGTCTCTCTCGGCTCGGAAAGGAGGATAGCTATAGTAGTCATCATGTTCCACTTCTTTTGGAGGGACTCAACGAGGCAACATTTTCTTTTTTCTTCCATTATTTTACATCCAATCATCATCTGGCTTGAGGGAAATGGATTTAGGGCGAGTCAGGAGGATGGAGGAGCAGGACTCGGAGGAGTGGACTTCAGTTAAATGCAGACAGCTGCAACTCCAATATGGCAATAAAAAGACTAAAAGACGGTGGTGATGGATTTGTTGTGATTCAAAGTTTCGAACCAGAAAGACAGACACACACAAATAAAAGTAAATAAGGAAGGAAGAAAGTAAGAAGTTCAAGCCTAGTTGTCAGGGAAGTATAGCTCGTCCTCAAACTCCAGGGGTTCAACCAGAAGTAGGTAATCATCTAACACACTACTTCCGTCACCTAAGTCGCTGTCCTCATCTTCCTGCGTTGATTCATGTATTGTGTAATTCGGTGGTATAAAGTGCTGATTCATTTTGATCATGGTTAACCTCTCCACGTTTTTGGGCGAGAGACTGGTCCTTTTCACTGTTACAATGGCACCAGCAGCACTGAAAACACGTTCAGAAGAGACACTTGCGACAGGGCAAGCCAGATAGTTTATCGCCAGCCTGCTGAGCACTGGCCATTGGCTCCTTTTCCCATACCAATACCGCAATGGGTTTTGATCAATGTAGACCTCTGTTGGGTCATCCAGATAGGCCTGGACCATCCGCTCAATGTTCAGGGGTGCTACACTTTGTTTGGCCTCTTTTGTCTTTGCATCAGCACTGGACCTAGCAAGCCCTTGCTGTAAATACCAATCCTGTGCCGATTTTACTGGGGCTGATGATCCGGTTCTTGCTGTTGTCGATAGTGTTGGTGACCGCTCTGAGCGAAACGCACTGCCCTCAGGCTCTGAAGTGGAACTTGACACTGGATGCCCTGCTGCAGTACTTGTTGTGGGTTTGAGTAGCGGGCCTTTAATTGCCAGCCGTTCATTTTCAAAGTCACTGGCTACCTCAGCTATCCAAGTTTTGTACCGGGCAACCTCCAGTTCTGAAAAAGGAATTAATGTCTTACTGTTCAGTGCCGATTTGTACCGTGGATCCAGAATTGTGGCACAAATGTAATGTTTTTCTGACACAATCTTAGTTTGCACCCTTGTATTTTCAGCTAAGCGACGGGATAAGCTCTCCACCAACTCATATGCTTCATTTTTTTCCTCCACACCTATGTACGCTTCAGACACCTCCTTCAGCTGTTGCTCTAGCATGTGCAACAATGGGATAGCTTGGCCCATAGTACAGTCCTCCTTGCTGACTTCACGTGTGAAGACCTCGAAAGGAAGAAGCATCTCTGTCAAGCATTTAACTAGGCACCATTGGTCCATCTGAAGGGTCATGCCTTTCACAGTAGCATCCCCTCTTTGCATGACATATTCATTGATTGGTCTGTACTGCTCAAACAGACGGTCAAGCATGTAATAAGTTGAGTTCCAACGTGTTGCCACCTCCTGGATGAGTGCTTTGACTGGCATTCTATAGTCACGTTGAATGATCCTCAGCTGCTTCCGGGCTTTAAAAGAATGGCTGAAATGTGTGCATATTCTTCGGCAGGTGGTCAGTAAGTTGCTGACTATGGCTTCTTTTTTCAGAAAGTCTTGAACAATAATGTTAATGCAGTGCGCCAAACACGGGACCCTGAAATAGCCACCATCCTCCATGGCCTTAAGTACATTACTGCCATTATCCGTGGCAACAAAACCAATGTTAAGCCCTCTTGGGCGCAGCCATTCAAAGACCTTGCTGTTAAACTCTTCCAAAATGTTTGCAGCAGTATGAGATTTCTCCATGGCGAACATGGCTACAGTTGCATGTTTCCGAGTAGCATTAAAAATCTCAGCAGTGTCAACAGCACCTGCTTCAGATATCTTTTCTCTAAACCCCCCAAAAGAGATCCAGTGTGCAGTGATGCACATGTAATCAGTGGCTTGGCAACTGGTCCACATGTCTGTTGTCAGGTGGATATTGTGAACAGCACTCTGCTGCAAAGCTTGTCCAAGCAATTCCAGCACATCGTGATGTAGTGCTGGAACAGCAACTCTGGCGAAATAGGACCGGCTGGGAACCTTCCATTTAGGGCAGATGGCTGACACAAATTCAAGGAAACCCACCCCTTCCACAAAAGAAAAAGGGAGAAGGTCCAGCGCTAACATTTTAGCCAGCTTCGCATTGTACAAACGTGCCGTTGGGTGGTTGCGTTCGTACTGCCCCTCCGACCTAAGCATGCTGTCAATGGTAGGCTGGATTATTTTCCTTTGTTGTGCAGCTGTCTTCTTGAACCCAGTTAGGCTCAACGACGCACTTTTTTTCATTGCAGTACTCGGTTGCCTTGGTGTCTCAGTCTGACTCTGAGTCTCACTCTTCTTACGGTGCCACTGAGATGTTGCTGAGGATGTGGGCGGTACCACTACACTGCTGGGGACAGGGCTAGAAATGTCTCCCTCTTGTTCACCTTCCACCGCGATCATATCTTCTTCTTCTACTTCTTCATCCCCACCAACAGCAATGGGTGCAGTTTTACTTTTTTGTACGCGAAGTAGGTGAGCCTCCCACTGGATCATGTGGTGTTTTTGAGATGACTTGTTTGGCCTCCGGTACCATAGTTTGTACCAAGCTTACCCCGCCTAACAGCGTGTCGACAAATTGAGCATATAGCAATGTTCTCCTCCTTACTGCTAACCGAAAAGAAGTCCCAAACTGGGGAGCTGAACTTTCTGGCGCTGCTGGAGGTGCCACTTTCAATGCCAGATGAACTGGAGGGTGGGCGTGGAATTTGACTCTGTGCACTTACAGTACCACTACCTACTGAGGTGGTGGTTGAGCCGGATGTAGGTCCCTGCCGGGCCTTAGCAAATGCAAATATGGAAGCTGGAGGTGGTGTTACCTGTCTTAGTGGTATCCGTGCTACATCCATCGCAGCGATTTTGGATAGGGTAATAATGTTGGTCTCCATCTCCTCTGGGCCGGGAGTGATGTTCATGATGACTGGCTCGTCATCATCATCCCCCTCTTCTACATCTACCTCCATAACTCCATAACTCTAAGGCTTTCTGGAACCTTCCTTTTCACTAGCCTTGTCTTGTGGCGTGCATCACTCTCTAGATCATCAGAAGCGGGGCTTGAAGAAGAAGTTGATGGACTAACCCTCCTTTTCCTTGCTGGGGATCTGGAAGACAATGGATCTTCTGAAAGAGTGGCTTGCTTCTCTTCGTCTGCAGGAAGCTCGATTTACTGAACTGCCCCTACTTCAGGAGGAACAACTACTATTGTAGGCTGTTGTTGCGGATGTTGTTGCGGCTGTTGTTGCCCACTTATCTGCTGAGTTTCCGCCTGCGTTGATTGGGTACTACTTTGCGATAATGACATTTCAACATCACTGCTCGTTAGTAGACTGGCTACCTCTGCGACACTCATGGGCTTGGGCCTAGGTTGGTGGTATGGGCTCGCTGATGCGGAGGTGCTGCTCCCGGCTTGGTCCACGGACACCGCTGATGCAGGTGTAATTTTTTGTTTCCCAAAACACATATTGGCCGGCACACCAGTCTTGGTAGGTGGCAGTGCCACTTCCTTCTTCTGTTCCTTCTTCTCACTGGCAACTTTCTTGGTACTGGAGGACCTGGTACCTTTCTTTGGGGCCATTTTCTTCTTCCTTACGATGTCAGCAGGACGCAGGTGCACAAGTTGCAGAGATGTCTGTGGTCACACGTGGATGTGACGTTGTGCGCAGCAGGACTTCTGTCTGGCAGTACAACGGGTGATGATGACACCTCCTCCTCTGTCTTTTTGTGCACCTAAAAGCAAAGAAGCCAGGAGAAGAACATCAGTGAAATGTTGAATTTGTTGTTGTGGTTCAATTACTACTAGTACAAACAAACAAATATAATATATAACAGTGTGTGGTGGTCACACTTGTTAGTGTTATATTATTAAATTTTATTAACTCAGTTTACGTTATAAAAACAAAAACATAACAGCGTAGCCAATTGTGAGACTTTGACAACAAGGGCTTTCATGGTATACTGTGTACACTCAGGAAGGATAGGAAAGAAGAAGAACAAAAACCAAAATACAAATGTAATGGAAGTGGAACCTGTTTGGCATTAAATTATTTGCTCATCACGTCATTCAGGGAGCTGCAGCTGGCAAAGGGGATGGATGGAAGCAGTAAGCCAAGAGGAACATAAGAAAGACATGCAGGCACATATGGCAAAAGCAGCACACTACTAAACTACCACCACAAAATGGCCACCACCCACATGGACACTCACAGTCACAAGCAACAAGCAGGAGGCCTGGAAAACAATGAACTGAAACAGGCCTATAATAGCCAGGCAAAGGAGGCATGCTAAACAACACTGCTTTAATGCAATAAAATGCAAAAATGAAAATCCACAGGGCTAAACAAGGTGTGCAAGGTACACAACAAACACACAACACACACAACAAAGGCATTTATTTAACACACACCCAAAAAGTGAAATACCCCCAAAAAACACATTTTGCAATTCAATCCAATGCCATCCATGCCCTAAATGATGTTTAAATTCAACAGAACACACAGAAACAGTTGTTTGATGCACCCATGACTACCTCTGAGCCTACTGGATGAAAGGCCTGTTGGCAGACTAGGCCACAAGCTTGCAGGCCTATGGCAAAAGCACACTGCCTGGCTTCAAAATGTCCACCAGCCACATGGCCAAGCCCACAACAACAAGAAAGGGAAGACAGACAATGCAGGCCTATGGCAAATGCACACTGCCTGGCTTCAAAATGGCCGCTAGCCACATGGCCAGGCCCACAACAACAAGAAGCCTAGGCCAAAAAGGAACAAAGGAAACACATGCAGGCCTATATGGCTAAAGCAGCACACTTATAACTACCACCAGAAATGGCCACCAGCCACATGGACACTCACAATCACAACCAACAAGCAGGAGGCCTGGAAAACAATGAACTGAAACAGGCCTATAATAGCCAGGCAAAGGAGGCATGCTAAACAACACTGCTTTAATGCAATAAAATGCAAAAACGAAAATCCACAGGGCTAAACAAGGTGTGCAAGTTACACAACAAACACACCACACACACACAACAAAGGCATTTATTTAACACACACCCAAAAAGTGAAATACCCCAAAAAAACACATTTTGCAATTCAATCCAATGCCATCCATGCCCTAAATGATGTTTAAATTCAACAGAACACACAGAAACAGTTGTTTGATGCACCCATGACTACCTCTGAGCCTACTGGATGAAAGGCCTGTTGGCAGACTAGGCCACAAGCTTGCAGGCCTATGGTAAAAGCACACTGCCTGGCTTCAAAATGGCTACCAGCCACATGGCCAGGCCCACAACAACAAGAAAGGGAAGACAGACAATGCAGGCCTATGGCAAAAGCACACTGCCTGGCTTCAAAATGGCCGCCAGCCACATGGCCAGGCCCACAACAACAAGAAGCCTGGGCCAAAAAGGAACAAAGGAAACACATGCAGGCCTATATGGCAAAAGCAGCACACTTATTATAACTACCACCAGAAATGGCCACCAGCCACATGGACACTCACAGTCACAAACAACAAGCAGGAGGCCTGAAAAACAATGAACTGAAAAAGGCCTATAATAGCCAGGCAAAGGAGGCATGCTAAACAACACAGCTTTATTGCAAAAATGCAAAAACGAAAATCCACAGGGCTAAACAAGGTGTGCAAGTTACACAACAACCACACCACACACACACACACACACACACACAACAAAGGCATTTATTTAACACACACCCAAAAACTGAAATACCCCAAAAAATTCACATTTTGCAATTCAATCCAATGCCATCCATGCCCTAAATGATGTTTAAAATAAATTCAACACACACCAAAGGAACAGTTGTTTCATCATGCACCCATGACTAGCTCTGGGCCTACTGGCTACTCACAATACATTTTTTTTAAAATGATGAAAAGTACCAAAATTGTAGTTGCAGCAACTGCAATGCCCCAATCAAACAAACAACACCAACTTACTTGTAAAATCTCAAATCCAAAAGTCCTCAAATCCAAAAGTCCTCAAATCCAATGATATATGATGCAGCAGACAGAAAGAGTGATCCTTCCAGCTCCAAATCCAAATGAAAGTGAACAGGACATGGACAAAGCACAGGGAGGAGCCTGCTGGACAGGAACAGGAAGTTGGAGACTCTGGGGCACTTCCTTCCTCTCCCAAAAAGGACTCCTTGCACCAAAAAGTACAGCCAAATGTCAATCTAAGGAGTTTTTTTCATCCAAATCATCATTTTCGAGAAGGTTTTATGCTGCTCCAGATATTATTCTTCTCCAGATTGCAAATTTTGCGTGTTCGGCATCGCGAGCTTCACCAAACTTCTGCCGGATGTCCGATGGCACGTTCGAATGACGTTTTCGCGATCGCAAACTCTGGCGGTGTCCGATGGCGCGTCCGAAATGACGTGTTCGCGATCGCACACTCTCGCTGTGTCCGATGGCGCATCCGAATGACGTGTTCGCAATCGCACATTCTCGCGGGATCGCTCGGCCGGCTACCAAAATCTCGTGGCGCACGCGAACGGATAGGAAAACTCGTCGGCGAACGCAGGGATCCCGGTAAGTCGCTACCGCGCGCGCAAAAACGCATTTTTAAAGCGCGAACAAGGAAAAAATTCCGCTACGCCGTGGATCGCGGAATTTTTGGCAATTCTGCATTCTTTGCGGAACGCGGAGTGGCCAAAATTCCGCAAATTCCGCGAGCGGAGCCGAATTTACCACCCAGGCTTAGCAACAATACAGGAGGCAGGAGTGTGGTGTGCAGGCCAAGCAACAATGCGGAATGAAGGAAGGGGGTGGGTAAAGGTGAGGTGAAGGAGAATTGAGGGCTCCGGGGGTTACAGGTAAAGGGAGGCAAGGGTGAATTGAGGGTTCAGGAGTGGGCAGAGGTAAAGAGACAGCAACCAAATGTATGCTTAGGTGATTGGCCACATGCAACATAGTTTCACTCTGGCTAGTTGCTTGCGTTCAGGAAGTGCGAGCTTCTACTCTGATGGTTTCAAGTTATCCTGCAATCAAAAGAAGAAAAAAAAATGTGTACATCACAGAGAAAAGACTATGATAAAATTCCAAACAAAGCACATTGCTTTGTCATCGGTGAAATGTTTTGGCAAATAAATGGTGGAAGCCTAATCGGATATTGCTATTTCAAGGTACCAACTGTACCTTTCCTTTGAGACTTTTCACTAAGACATTACACTAATCCCTTAACACTAAGCCTGAGTGAATTTATCGTTATGCCGGAGAAATCGGAGTGATTTCTGTAACTTCATGTTACTCTTGTGATGCAAAATTACTGAAAATGATTCAATTATGCCTGCACGCATAATTTCGAATAATATGGTAAAATTACCACAAGAGGACGGCAACTGGCTGTTGCTGTTCATGTTCTGTTGCATTCAGCGTTATTTTCATATGACATCTGACTTTAACAAGGATATGATGACTAACATCACATTTAACATGACAAATGGACTTATTGCATTATTAGTGACAATTAAAAGCATTTAAAGTATTAATGCCACTCAAAAATAATACCATTCTTAATATCTATTATGCTATCTGCTTCAGACATTGAGGCGAGTAGGCCTGCACCATCCCCAACTATGCCCTAACATGTGGAATGCATGGTAATTAACTCCATTTTCAACCGTTGAGATAAAGAAACATCTTTGTGGTGCTGTTGTGTGTTTCTTGCATGGCCCATGGTAGTTTTTCCTATGTTAGCATAACTGTGCACATTGTGGGCCACTTTTATTTTGCACACATTATTACATAACAATCTTGTATTTGTGCCACATTATATTTTCAGACAGAACCTGCACATGTTTTTGTATTTTGTTCCTTTCCTGGGATTTGGTCTGAACACTCTAGAGAAGGTCAAACAACAAAGCCCCTTGTTATACTCTCTGGTCAGACACTATCACTTAGACATAACAAAGGAATGTAGCTGCTGTTTGTGAACACACATATATTGTCATATAACTGAAGACAGAAGTTCTGAAAAAACATACACTGAGCGAAGGTTCTGAGGCAAGAGTGCTGCGTCAGCAGAGATGTAGAGCATCCATCTATGCATGCTAAGGTACGGGAGCTGCCACTAATCCCAGAGTTCTTTGATGTATAATCATTTAGCTTTAGTAGAAGGGGAGGGGTTTAGGCTAATCTGTCTAAAAACATGACAGGGCTTTTCATTGTATATGGCTTGTTAACCATGCTAATGCGCACTAGTGTTTGCTCTGGCTGGCGGCTGTGCATTAGGAGAGCGAGGGTTGATCAACGCCGCAACCCTCGGTCTCCTAATGGGCGGGCGGGCGGCGAGTATCCCTGCTAAGCCAATCCTGGCGCTGCTGGAGCAGCGTCAGTATTGGCTGAGAGGGGTTGCCGCCAGTGACGCGGCTGTTCCTGTTTAGAAGAAGTTGAAGGCGCCAACGCGGGACCCCGGCCCAGGACCCGGTCAGGTAAGTTTTCTTTTTATTTAATTTTAAACTCCCTCCGGCCCCCAACCCCACGTGACCCCCCACGCGAGTATTGCGACTGAGCCGCGACTGCCTTCGAATAAAAAAATGCTCTTTAATTAGGTCGGGCCAGGTGTTCACCTGCTTGTCTTATCAAGACCGCATTTGCATTTTATTGCCTGCTCTTTTATCACGTGAAGTCACAACCCAGCGACATTCCCGGCATATCTCTCGTGGCGACATCCCCCTCAGGGCGTGAGCCACTCCCCAAGACCCCGTAATTTCCCTTTTAAATGGCTTCTCGAAATCGGCGCATTTCTCCAACCAGGCCTTTGTTTCGTTATACTTGGTAAGAAAACATTTCTGGGGAGAAAGCTCTGTGGGTTGATGCTTCTGCTGCTGAAATTGGAACCGGATTTTCGCTCATTTGACAGACAGGAGCATTAGAACGATCGGGTTGAGAAAATAAAGCATATGTTGTTTATAGTGCTACGAAGCAACAACACTGTGCCGACAAGTGCAACTGAACAGTGGATATTTTCATAAACTCCTGGATTAGGAGGAAATAATGACTAGACCCCATAGTGCAAGATGAAACGAAGCAAAAGTGATAAGTTCCCGCCAAAATAAAGGACTTTTACAGGAATTATATGCACTTTAAAGATGCTGCTTTGTTTTGTCTATATTATGGTACATGTTGCAGCTAAACACTGCAAAACTATAAAATATCTTGTAAAATTATATATCGGATATCGAAACACCCCATTTAATTGTCTTCCGGAAATAAACATTCTGGTTTTAGAACCTCTCCATTGCAGGGCCCGCTCAATGCAAGGAGTCCTCCGTTGGAAAGGACGTGTTCTAGTTTGTTATTCCAGTTAAGAACACGAATGTTTCTCACATACACATGGTCGCTTCTACTAAAGGCTCCACTCACGCGGGTCCATCTCTGATAAACTTTTCTTCCTCTCACTGAGTGCCTAGCTCTCTGTAACCTGCCCTGGTGACTGCAGAGTGGTTCTGGCACACGCCCTCGCTGACAATCGTCCTTGCTGAAATGGAGTAATAAGAGCAAACCTTTGAGGGCATCCTATCCAATGAGGCATCGCACGTGGCCTGGTGCAAACATGATATGTCTCCGAGCTGTGAAATGTCTGTGTCCAAAGACAAGTGCTGGTGCATCCACCGCACAGCGCCTGGAAACGACTTTCCACGACAAAGTGCTGTAGGCTCCCACTAATGTTCGTCTTACTATTTGCTTTTCCTGACATTAGTGGTTGACTCTCTGGAGTAGCTATGACAATACTCAATAAACAAATATGACGTTGTAGCTTCATAGTGCTTCGAGGTTGTTGTGAGGGGTGTAGTAGCGGTATGCTGAGAGTCTCGAGCAATGTATCGGTTTTACAGCCGCTTCGCAGCGATATAGTCATTCTTGCAGTGGGGCCTCTTAGTGGCCTTCCTCAGTGCCTGATGGGAGACCCCTGTTGCGGCAAACTCACAGCGATGTCTTTAGTGGGGTTCTGATCTGTATAGCGCTTTGAGTACTTGCCCAAGGAGGCGAGCAAGTGTAAATGCACCTATTTTGCTGATTTACACTCTAACGTCTGTCGGTGCAACCAAAGCGTGGAGAGCGTCCTTCTGTGGTTTTAAAAGCTACAATACGCAAATAACACACCCGTGCCCCCAAATATTATAGAACAGGAGTTGGCAAATGTAAATGGTTGTTAAGTTTAATATTTTTTTAGGGTAGCTTGCGTGTTAAACGATATGAAGTATACCGGCCTTGTGCACTTATTTCAATAAGCTGCTTCCATGAGAGATATTATCTTTGTGTTGCAACCGCCCTGCTGTGTCACCCCACATCCTCTGTGCGAGCAGCTCGTGCAGGGCTGTGATTTCCTCCTTGGTATTCTACCTGCTGGCTGTAGTTGTGGGAGGCTCCTACTGGGCCTTGGGGACATTCTGTATTGGGGTTTCGGAGTATACTTAAAAGCAAATATGACTATTTGGACACCATCAGTAGTTTATATCTCGCTTCTTCTAGACATGTACACAGTGTTATCTGTGCTGCTAACCAGTTCTGTGTAATCTTGTTTTATATGAGGCACTCCGCTACTCCGGTCCTGGCTATATAAATACAGTAATAATAATAAATAAAAGTTCAGCAATCATAAATAAGCGGTGCTGAGCTTAAATCGTTAGCTTCTGTGTGATCCCCTTCAGCAATGTTGCCAGAATTTCTTTGAGACATATTGGACCACAAAAATAAAAAACATAAACTTGAACAGCATCCAGACTATGCATAATTTTTTGAAAACAAAATGGTCCCCACTGGGAATCCTGACATAAGGCTATTACAATGGTTTACAAACATATAAGCTGTTAAGGTGATATGACTGAAGTAAATGCTCATATGCTACTATCTAGATTTTGTTTAAAGATCTTTGTCCATAGATGAATTAGGGAGCCATTATGACAGATACTTTTGGCAAAATATAATAAATAAAGAATGCGGTGGGCTTAGTGTGATGGGAAGGAAGTGGGGATGAGAGAAAAGTGTGGTTGTGAGTTTAGGCGGCAGGGGCTGAAGAACGAAGGCAGCAGTGGCTGGGTGATAGCTCAGTATTAGTACATGTGAAAATAAATAGATTCATTTCCACTGGTGGAACAAAGCAGATTGAGGCACATTTTAATTGGAAAAATGTCATGTAATAAGGAGTGGTGAAAATGGTCTGAAAGAGCAGTAAATTAACAATAAAAATGGGAGTAGGAGAACTCGATTTGTGCTCACTTCAATGTTTGCCCAGAATGCATAGACATTCATACTGGCAGGAAGGGCGCACAATACAACTTTGCTTTCTAAAATTTGCTTGAAAATGCACCATTTGCCCACTCTTTTTCAAACATTTCTCGGGGGGTGAACCCCCCGTGCCCCGAAGGTTGTTAGGGCTCGCTCACTACGCTCGCTCGCCGCGGTACACTCCAACTAAAACTTTATGCAACACCACTTTCAAATGTCACCAGCCACCACTGACAAGTACGAGTGAGAGAGTGAAAGAGTGTGTGCTGTTACTGCGATTCCTGAGAGGGTCGAGAGTGTTGTGTTCTGGGGTGCCCATTTACTTGTTTCTCTGGAAAGGTTAGGAGGACAAGTGAGGCACTATAGCTAGTCGTACTCGGGCCCATAGATACTGAGGTGGTATGGTGACTCAATCCCTACATGCTGATGTTCTATGGTCCAAAGCATAGTCCTGTTCCAGAGCAGAAACCCTGCAACTGTGCCATTTTATCGACTGGAGGAGAGCACACTTACTCTAGTGGAATCATCTTCTTAGCTGTTCTGAAGATAACCCAGATTAATGCTCCACTTCAAAGCTGCCTTCATCTATCCACATTATCTTCAGTGTCTTGCTGGAGTAGTCCAACAAACACCCAAGACTGATTTGGGAGCTTGCAGCTGTCCTGTACCTTTTGCATTACTTTTCAGGGGTCAAAGCAGATTTAACTAGCAGGATGGCTTTCATGAGGTTTTACCTGGTTTGTTCCATTAATTCTAGGATCAGAATAGTGTCCCCCCTCTCTGGAGGCATATTCTTCCATGAACCACCCTTCCGTGCTCCTTTGGAATTTTGTGTACTCTCAGGGCCACCTCATAAGCTGAAGCCCATTTATCAATGTCATCTCCCATCATATAACTGGGTAACAGGTCTTTGGGCATACGGACCTTGTTGTCCTCTTCAGACACTGATGGTATGCTGCCACCATTCCTGATGGATTCTGATTGCTTTGCCTTAAGCTCATGAGACTTTCTCCTTTCCTCCATGGCCAATCTCTTTTCCATTTTTAATTTGGCCATCTGCAGCTGAAACTTCCTCTCTGTCTTTCTGTTTGCCAGCTCCTCTGGGGACAGTCAATGCGAGGATACATTGCTTCCTGCTCTGGTAGGGAGTTCCAGAACAGGAGAGGGGTCTTTCACCTCCACTGAAAGCTGCATTTCATGGCTGATGTTCAGGTGCTGAGTCTGTTCATCCAGATCATCCTCATCATCCTGCTCCTCTGTGGCTGTTAGTGACTGGTGAACCTCCCACCAGGCCCTCAGAGGTTTCTGCAGCTCCAACCTTTTGGTATCCGTCTTAGCGGGGAGCCCCCCTTCCTTGAAGAATTGTTTGAGCTCAGCTATAGTGTAATTTTCCATGTTGGCCAGCTCAAATTCCATCACTGTAAGTTTGTTCACAGATAGTGAGGGAGCAAAGAGTAGATTTGAAGAAACAAAAGTAGCCAATCAAGGAGAAATATAAAAAAACTTATATTGGTCTTAAATTAATTTTGGTGGGGTTGTAGTGCAGTGTAACACAAAATTACTGTATGGTACTGCACAAACACAAGTCCAAATCCTCACAGTGGAACATCAGTATAAGAAATTGGGTTACTGGTTGAGGGGGTGAAACCCTTCTCTTGCAGGAACCATAATCCTTGTAAGGGTGAAGTCACAACAAACCCTAAATTAACCTATGCTCAACCTTCGGGTAGCTTGGCACAGAGCAGTCAGGCTTAACTCAGAGGCAATGTGTAAAGTATTTGTGCAACTCTTTAAACAGCAACACAGTGAAAACACGCCACAAAAGGATCCCACATCAGTTTAGATAAATAGATTCATTTTTAATAAATAAAACCAGACCAAAATGACAAACATCCAATCAGTAGAACTGTAGATATGCAGATTTAAATATTTCTGTGAAAATAGCATCAAAAAGCACAAAGTGCCAACTATCGATTTTTGATTGCGCCGGACCGGGAGAAAGTCACATGTTCAGGCTCACTGTACTAGAGTGCAGGCAAACTACGGGGGCCCAGTTAGGCCAGTTGAACAAAGGTACCTTAAATCCTGGTTTCCGGAAAGCCTTGAGGTTCTGCCCGAGGATGCGTCACATAGCTGAGGCGATGTGTCCGTTCCAAGGTGATGCAGGGTTGCAATGCGTGTTCCTATATTATCATCAAGGATCCCATGAATGAGGGCTTGCAATGCAAAGTCTGGCATCAAAGATGTGTCGAATGATCGAGGAGATGTATCGGTTTCTTAGGAGCTGTGAGGCTGCGGTCTGAGAACCTGCGTCATTGTGGAGGCTGTCGTCGATGAGGAACGTGAGGGCCTGCGTCTGCAAAGCTTGCACAAGTGGCAGTTCTGATGCCACTGTGGGGTTGATGTGGAATCCTTTGCGTCAGAAGAACCCTCGCTGTAGAGGCGATGCATCAGTTCCGAAGGCGATGCGTTAAACAACAAAGGCGATTCGATGGCTCACCTGGAGATGTGCTGTGCCACAGAGGAGATGCGTCGAACTGGCAAAGCACCTACTTATGTGACTCAGAGCCAGACAACAGGAACTAAATGGCTAAGGTAGGGGAATGCCAACTTTCTAAAAGTAGCATTTTCAAAATTGTAATTTAAAATCCGACTTTACCATAGGAGAGTTTTGCATCACAATTTGAGAGACACCAAACAGAAACCGGTTAACTGCTCCATTTGGAAATTACAGTTTATTAAATGTAATAAGGTAACTCCTATGGTATCCTAAGGAAGAGACTTTCCCTCCCAAGACATATAAAACTTAAAATTATATATCCCAATTTCTAAATAAACTGCACCCTGCCCTGTGAACTGTTTAGGGCCTACCCTATGGATGACTGAAATGTATTAAAAATGAAGGTTTGGATCTGGCAAAAGGTCTATTTTGCCAGCTCAAAATGGCAGTTTAACACTCAACACACAGGCTGCCATGGCAGGCCTGAGACATGTTTAAAGGGGCTACTTAAGTGAGTGGCACAATCAGTTTGCAGGCCACTAGTAGCATTTAATTTACAGGCCTTGGGTACATGTAGTACCACTTTACTAGGGACTTATAAGTAAATTAAATATGCCAATTGGGGATAAGCCAATGTTACCATGCTTTAAGGAGCAAGCACTTGCACTTTAGCACTTGGTAAAGTGTGCAGAGTCCTAAGGCCAGCAGAAAGGAGATCAGCAAAAATGGAGAAAGAAGGCAAAATGAGTTTGGGAAAAGATCACCCTAAAGCTGACAGTTCTAACAATGACATTCTTTGCATGAGAGTATATTACTGCAATCTACTTAAAAATAACTTGGCGTTCATTCCTCATCATAATCTGTATTTCAGCATGTCAGTCATAAAAAAACTGTTCAAAATATCCAATTTACAGGGGACTTTTATTTTTTTTAAAGTTAAAATTGTAAATACATAGTAAAAAACCATCATTTAAAACAATTAATTAAACAATAAGCAATAACGATAGTAAAAAGAATTTAAATATAAATAGTATCAAAATATATAAAGCATTGGTGCTATTCAAAACAATGAAGCTCAGTGCACAGGGTTGTGTCGGAGACTGCATAGAAAGTAGAAACAGCTCTCACACATTGCCTGATAATCAATAAGATGAAGCAGCTATTGATTAGGAAGTTTTGGGACAAAATCTGTACCTGAACCACCACATGCAATATAAAAATCTAGAAATAGAAGAAACTATAAGCAAGGTTGTATCAGATTGCAGAATCCTAAAAGCTCCCAGGTAGCGCCTCGTTCCCGCAATACAGCATAAAGGTATCAGCCATTTAACCCTCACCGACTTGAAGAATAGACGGAAAAAAAGTTATTCACCGCAGTCTCTAAGGGATTTCCACATGCCGGGCAAATCATCTGAGTCTTTCTTAATGGGCCAGCCCAGCCAGCAGTAAATGCATGAACCCCTCTGCATTGTAGGAAAGCATCAGTCAGGGAACCCAATGAAGTCCTAGATAACAAGGTACTCTTTTTATACTTTGAATATTTACTCTTAAGAACAATTTTTGCGGTAGATACGGAAACCTCCATGGGGCCTTACACAGACTATCATTACCCATGGCCCTCAAGGGTTCACCCACATACTTTAGCCATGGTAAATTTCTTGACCCAGGCCAATTGAGTATTTGCTCCAGCCTTAGTCTATAGGATTCCAGTTCAGGAGTGGCCCTGATCCTTCTCCAATATAGGATCGGTCTAACACCAATCCCATCGGAGATTGACCTGAGACCCACATCCATCCTAAGAGGAAGTAGAGGGGTACTAACCGAGAGCCCCAGAAATAGTCGCAGAAAGCGATTGTCTGTGAGCTTGAGTTCGGTTGTATGTCATTACATCGCATACTAATACCACGCATGCCATTACAACGCGGGTATTACTACGCGATGTCAATGACAACGACATGCCATTACATCGCAAAATTTTACCACGAGTATGCCTTTACCACGCATGCTATTACAACGCAAAGGCATGCGTGGTAAAGCTATACTCGTGGTTAAATTTTGCAAGGTAAGTGACAACCCTACCCCTACACAACCCTCCCCGACCCCCAGTCCTCTCCCTACAATAACACTACACTACCCTGCACGACCCCCCGACACTACCCTAAAACACTACACTACAACACTACCCTAAACCCTAAAACACTACACTACAACACTAACCTAAACCCTAAAACACTACACTACACAAACACTACAACACTACCCTAAACCCTAAAACACTACACTACACAAACACTACAACACTACCCTAACCCCTAATGCACTACACTACTCAAACGCTACAACACTAACCTAAACCCTAAAACACAACACTACACAAACACTACAACACTACCCTAAAACACTACACTACTACACTACCCTAAAGCCTAAAACACTACACTACACAAACACTACAACACTACCCTAAACCACTGCACTACACAAACACTACAACACTACCCTAAACCCTAAAACACTACCCTAAAACACTACACTACACAAACACTACAACACTACCCTAAACCCTAAAACACTACCCAAACACTACAACACTACCCTAAACCCTAAAACACTACACTACACAAACACTACAACACTACCTAAACCCTAAAACACTACACTACACAAACACTACAACACTACCCTAAACCCTAAAACACTACACAAACACTACAACACTACCCTAAACCCTAAAACACTACACTACACAAACACTACAACACTACCCTAAACCCTAAAACACTACACTACTATACTACCCTAAACCACTACCCCACCCCAAGCACAATCAGCCTTACCTCTTTCCTCGTGGTTCCAGCGTCGCCGTCTCTGCTCCCGGTTCCTGCTTCCTGCTTCCAGGGGCGGTGCACGTCGTTGTGAGGAAACAGCCTCAGTTTCCTCCCAACACATGGATAGCCATTACATTGCATGCGTTGTAAAAGCGCATGCAATGTAATGGTACGCGTAGTAATGGCTACGCGTAGTTACATCGCATGCGTTGTAACGCATGCGATGTAATGGTACGCGGAGTAAAATCCGCGTTGTGATGGCTGTTCCCCCTTGAGGTCTTTTAGTTCCTTGTGGCCCCATAGCTCTGCACCACAGAGAGCAGCCCCAGGACTTGATAGTTGTAAACTTAAATCACTGGGTAGACAGGTTTGCATAACAAGCCCCTTTGGGCTTTTATCAGCCCTCCAATATGATGTTCAAATTTCAGTCTGGGCTTCTGGATGAGAGAAGCCCACTCAAATTGCTCTGTAAGGGTGACCCCAAGATACTCTACTGTGGGTACCCACTTAAGAGAAACCCCTTTTAATGTAAGATTAGTTCTGGTTGTCGAGCAGGGGTTAAACACCATATATGTTTTTTTCCACATTAATTTCTAAACCCCTCAGCTCACAAAAGCTGCTGAACCTGTCTAAAATATGCTGTAACCCCATCAGGGATTTAGACAGGAGAAACGTGTCATCCACAAACATTAATGCTGGCACCTTCATTTTGGCTAGTCTTTGGGCATCACTGTGGCTTGTGCTAAGATGAGCTATCAGGTCATTGACATACAATGAAAACAGGGTTGGGGCAGGGGCACACCCCACCCCCCTATTAACAGGGAAGGTTTCCGTCACTTCATCCAGCGTCCACAGCTTACGTGGGCAAAATTTCTCTCATGTAACCTTAGAATTATTGCAAGCAAGTAGTCCGGAACCCCCATCTTGGCTAACACTAACCACAATGTGGCCCTGGGGATCAGGTGAAAAGCTGAACGTAGGTAACACCACATATAAACTGCCACCCTCAAGGAACACGTTTTTCCAATGTAACATCTGGAGCGGGAATGCCTGGTCAACAGTTGAGGTGTACTCACGAAAACCAGCCTGTAGAGGGGTAAGTATGTTGTTATCCTCCATCCAATTTTGTAGTCTATCTAAAATAGTTCTACAAAACAACTTTTGCGTACAGTCAATAAGGCTTAAAGGCCTGTAGTTGGCAGGTAAGAGCGGGGAGCCCTTTTTAGAAATAGCCACGATCGCTGCTTCTGCCCTGGATGATGGAATAGGGGTCCCAGCCATAATGGCATTAAAATATAGCATAAAGTATGGGCCCCAAAAATCAATCTCAGACAGAAGCAAGTCACCCAGGACCTTATCAATCCTTTTGTTGGACTCTACTTTTCTAATTGCTGAACATACTTCCTGGATCATAATGATTGGATACTCTAAACAGGCTTTTGGCTTTTCGGGGCCATAGGTTTTAGAGTCCAGCTCAACAGGTGTGCAAAAGCCATTGCTGACCTCCCCCCCACCCGAGTATAAACCAGGGAAATGCTCTATACAGTCAGCCACTGCAATATTATTCTCCCCAGCGGCTACTATCTTCCAGAAAGTATGTTGGTCACCCTCTTTTGCAGCAGTCAATAAATCTTACCACCTCCTTTCATCCCATTCCCTTTTCACTTCTGCAATAGTATTCTTATACGCCACCCTCCTTCATGAAATCAGACTTCTGTCCTGTTGTTTTATATAAGTGATCAGTTCGGATTTCATGCTCTACATGATCGATTAAACCAATGGGGTCGATTACTTCTATCAAACGTGGGTTTGACTTCCTTAGTGAAGGAATTCCACAACCCCTGAAACAACAGCTTATGGGATTCCCCTATCATCACCAGAATGGCACATCTGATACCAGGGTCAAATTCAGATTAAGCAAATGTCCCAGGGTTGCCTCTACTAGCTTGTAGATTGAACCAACCAGCTCTTGGGATTGCACTAAGGTACACCATTTAACCCTATGTTAGTTAGAAGACAATTGCAGCCTACTATTGCATCCTACTATCAAGAGGATCAGAACAACTGCAAGGACCCCTAAGTTTATGGAGATCCCTAATGGGAATTAGGGGCATTATTATCACTATCATGCCTAGATGAAACTACCATGTCCGAAAGGTATTCCCACAGTCCTACACCTAACAGCAAATAATCAATTAGACTGGTGCAGTGAGTGCGATTATATGTGTGGTTCCCTTCTATGTCGGCAGGGGTTCTACCATTACAAGCACAAATACTGTGTGTTAGGACTAGGGTGTTTAATTGTAAGGCAAGGGGACCATTTTTTAATGGGGGGAATTTGCAGATCAGGGGTAGAGCAAACTCAGTCCTCCTCTACAGCAAGATTAATAATGCTTTTCTCAAGGGGCTTAAAATTAACAGTTAAAATTTCCACCCACGATCTTAAACCCTTCTTTTGGTAAGGAGGCTAAATGCATGGACAATACGTCATTGGTTGGAGATTCCCTTTTATTCCCCACTGACCTGGAATAAAAATTATAAACATAAACAACCAATGATGGTGAGAATGTAAGTTTAACATATAATATATCACTAGAGTTGATTGTGACTTCATTGACTGCACACCCAAGTGTAGAGCTCACCCACGTTCTAGGACCCCCAGATGGCCTACCTTTGCCCCTATTGATTGCAGCCTTGGTGAGATTTGCATAACCCAGTCGGCAAGCTGGTTTGGAGAGCCCTGTCCCCTGGAAGAGACAAAGGTCTTATCTATAAAGAGGCCCCAGTCTATACAGTAATACTTGGAACCCAATCCTGCAATGTTCCATGAGAGGATCCTAATTGGCAGATTAGGTTCAGTAGTACCTACCCCCCTCAAAAGACCCTTCCCTTATACTTGACCCAAATTGTAACAAGTGAGTGTATCAATAGTAGGCCTAGGCGGTGAACTTCGCTCCGTTCGCGGAGTTTGAGGAGTTTTCTGCACTCCACACTTCGTGGAGCTCGCGGAGTGCAGAAAACTCTGCTTTGCATTGTGCAGCAGAGTTTTTTTCCCCGCTCGCGAATGGTAAGTTTGCGAGCGCGAGCTGCTGCTCGGGCAGGATTTCTACCCGAGCGGCAGGAATACCAGCACAAACTGCAGTTCGCACTGCACTCCGCCACTCTCGGAACTTCGCAGAGTTTTTATGTAACTTCGCAGAGTTCCGCGTAGCAAAACTCCGCGAACTACGCCCAGGCCAAGGCGATAGCCCCTAAAAATCCCCCCGATGTCACTGCTGTTACAGTGGGGTTCATCTGGGCACATGAACGTATAGATGCCAGATTGCGCTGGTCTCCATTACATCTGCCAGCTTGGCTGTGTGGTGGTCTTGGCCCCTCAATAGGGCAAGAGAGACCCCTGTTAATTCTGTTGCACCCCCATCAAAGAACAGGGGATCAGGACTGATACCAACTTGACTCCCAGCATCATCAACCTGTGGTGCTGACCCCTCTCCATCCCACAGTGATTCTTCCAAACAAAATCCAAGGGTAGTTACATCAGGCCCAATATGACTATCATACCCCCTGACATCCATAAGTCAATCAACCCTTTCAAGCACAGAGAACCGGTTATAAACTGGAACATTGTAGCCCACGCGGTTATATCGGTGTCCATTCACATTTACAGAAGATGGAGTGAGGCGAAAAGAAGTGTTCTGTATCAAAGAATGGTCTTGCCCAACAAAGAATCTGGGTTTGTAAAAGTATTCTCGGGGCAATAAGAATACACCTAAGCCACCACCAGGCTTGTCCACAGGGTCAAATAACAACCTACGCACCATATGTGGGCTTCTAAAGTTGAGAATAATGCAGTCCCCTTGGTGATCCACTTGCCCCATCCAATCCAACCCACCCTATAGGCTAGTAGGGTGTTATTCGCCACTGTGAGAGGGAACTCCCTATTCCGCAAGAGCCAGTCCAGAGATTTATTTACTAGTTTGTCGAGTGTTTCTCTCTGATCCTCTCACAACTGTGGTACTCCTGATATAATTGCTATGTAAGGGCATGAAGCAGGGGGTAGGTTTCTGCTTTTGCATAGTACTGTGATGCCTGTTGTGCCCATGACTAACCCCGTTGTGTTGCATTTGATCTACCTCTTTATTCTGGACAGTATTTTTATTTTTTTTATTTTACAGAGTTTTATATAGCGCGAACTTGACCCGAATTGGGTATCGGAGCGCTTTACATAGCACCAGTTGCATTACATGAGGACACATTCATTTTTGTTAGGCACGGGGAGATTAAGTGATTTGCCCAGAATCACAAGATGTTCAGCGTCAATGCCGAGACTCGAACCCAGTTCCCCAGATTCGAGGTAGACCGCCCCAGCCGTTAGGCCAACTCCTCTCCCAGATTGACATTTTAGCATAGGGGCACCAGTATGTGGTGCGGAAGAGTTGCTCTGGCATAATCTGTCGCATTGGGAGGTCCTGGCAGTGGATATTTCATTTTGATGGACAGTTGTAGAAGTGGTGGCATTTGAGATGCCCCCTTCCCTATTCAGAGCTGCAGGCTGCAACGCTTGCCAGCTAGCAAGTGGCAATTTGCTAGTATCAAAACGTTTCTCCATTGCTGTAAGATGTGCCACAATGGGGGAAAGCTTAGAGTGCAAAGTGTCCTTAACTTTTGACCAATAGCTCTACTACAGTCTGAGCCATCAAGGAAAGCTGTAAATTGGCACCCAACACCAAATCTGGACCATTAGGCTGCTCGCAAGATAAAGAAATCAGGCATGAGTCAACTTGTGTACCAACCTCAAAGACTTTGCTCTGATCCAATCTTTTAGACCTGTTGGTATTAACTGGGGTCCTACGACAGTCCTGGCCAATGGAAGACATGGTAAATAATGGAGCTTGTGCTGCTGAATTTCGGCTTGCCGGATCAGGGGTGCCTACATTGGCTGTAGTGATAGAAGGGCTAACATCTTGAGAATTAGACAATAAGGGCAAACGCAGACCAGATCCAGTTCCCAGGGACAGTCTCCTCTCTGAAAGTTCAATTTCAGTAGAGATTACCCCTAAAGCCCTCTGCAACATCCGGTCAGATGAAGTGGTTTTGTGGAGAGGGGAAACAGTTGAGGAATTCCCAACCCCTTCCCATTTGCTCATGGCTTTCTTACACAGAATGGGAGAGATCCTAAAACCTGAGTAGAAACCTAACAAGGCCAAAACCTTATGCCCAACAATGCAGTGGCTCGCAGGTTAAATTAAGGCAAAACAACACAAAGCCATTTCCAGGTACTCCAGGCACTACCATAATGCAGCTTATATAGTCAAACAGTCTTGTTAAAAGTGCATACTGGCCAAGACGAAAACACAAAATGATTGGGGACAGGGCCGGACTGGGAACTGAAACTGGCCCTGGAAAAGAGCTCGGCCAGCCGGAGGGAGGGGGGGGGGAACTAGCGGGAAAGGTTTGTGCCGCTTTTGTTGCTGGGGGTGACCCCTGTTTTGTTACCGCCCCCAGTAACAAAAATGGCCCCCCAGGGGTCTAAAACCGGCTCCCACCCTAGTGGCCCACTGGGGAAACGCCTGGTGCCCACTACGGCCAGTCCGGCTATGGATATAAAGGCTTTGACTGACATACACTCGCCCCAACTGGAGCGTAGATTATAGGGGTGTGGCGCAGCCTAGCTTGGTCCAGCCATGAATGGGCGCAGACAGGCCTGCCCTTGACCCAGGCTTTGCCATTGCATAGCCCGAGTGCTGCCTGCGACTCCTCATTACGCTTTATAGTGCTTATCAGATTGCAGGTGTGGAAAGTTTACCAAGGACTGCCTCTTGGAGCCCTGATATCGCTGATCTATGTAGTCCCACAAAGGAGCAAGGAGCAAGAATGCCAAAAACACATCCCATTCATTCAAATTCAGCAGCTTCTCGCAGAAAGGAGCAAGAATGCCAAAACACCCCCTGCATTGCGGGACTCCTCAATGCGCTTTGTAGTGCTTATCAGACTGCAGGTGTGGAAAGTTATCAAGGACCGCCTCCTGGGGCCCTGGTATTGCTGGTCGATATAGTCCCACAAAGGAGCACGGAGCAAAAATGCCCAAAACACATCCTGTTCATTCAAATGCAGCAGCTTCTCACAGCAATGGCCATGGCCATGGCAGTTAAATTTGCCAGCACAACTCTCCCTCCTTTTTTACCTACACCATTCACTTGTAGTGCTCCTACTCTGATATCCGTCTGTCGCATTGAAGTGAGTAGGTGAACCGGGGATAACAGTGAGAGGGCAGGCAGTGGTTTAACAAGGCTGTCCAGAGCACTTCCGGTAGAAAGAATCTCTGGTCATAAAAGGCATCTAAAATTGGAGTGAAGTGGACCCTTGAGAGCCTTGGTCTGAAGTGCCACTGCACCTACTGCACCATGGATAGCTATGCCCCTGTGATCCAGAGAATCAAAGAATGTAGTGAAGTGCATGTAGAAGAGAAAAGTTGAGTTTAAAACTGGAGCTGGTAAAGCCAATATGGTAGTAGTGCTTAATTTGAGCCAGTGGTTTCCGGTGCTTGGCACCTGCACTTAACTGTCAACACCAGCACCTATGATGGTCTGCCACATGGTGACTCTGTTTATCTTATTTAGAGATGAGCACAACAACAGTTGTTTATAAATTCAATAAACATTAAAAATGACTAATACCCGCTGCCCAAGCCATTCTAATAACTTTGGGTCCTGGAATATTCTGAATTGTCACACTTGAGTATGATCGTTAGTAGCCGTGTTTGTATTGTCATCGGCACGCTGGCAGGGGTAATGTGAAGTGACCTCCTAGCAGGGGCCCTGGCACTTACTTTTCGACAAATTAAGCAGTGTATGGTTGTCTTTCATGTGTCAATGCATATGAACACAGACATACACAATTTCTCTTTGCATTTGTTGCATGCACAAATTTTGAATATCACATTAAAGCATGCCCTATTGACTTTAGTAATGCTCGGGAAAAGTAGCCCAAATTATTGTTTTCTATATAGAATGTGTGCAGCAGATAAAGAATTGATTGTAAAAAAAGTGTGATCAATATATTTACTTTTCAGATGTAAAATAGTCTCTCACAAAATAGAAGCACTTCTCGGGCAGTGGAATGAGACACCAAACAGGCAATAACATGAAGTGAGGAGCTAATTCTCCTCTGGGTTCACCCAAAGACTACCAGCATATATATTTTAAAGAATTAGCAAAATAATGCCACAAACAGCTGTATTTTTAAGCTAAAATGAGTGAAGCGGATTGAAAAATTAATCTAGTAAAGCAAACACGAAGTCAATTGTTATCCCCTTGAATTATGACTAAGGACACCGTGGGGCATATTCTCAAGGCAATATCGCCGCGTTAGCGGCACTTTTCTGCCGCTAAAGCGGCAATATTTCTATCGCCGTATGCACAAGCTGTCGCTAACAGCCGTTAGCGACAGCTTCCTGGCGATAGCGGCCGCTAATAACATTGCCAACGATGTTAGCGACAACTAACGCTAATCATATGCAATGTAGGCGTTCCCGTGTTAAAACGCATGCTAACCCCACTTCGCGATATTCTCAACGATTGCCCGGACCGGCGATACGTTAAAAAACCAGCCGCTAAGGCCCGTTAGCTGCTGGGACTTAAGACCAGAAAATAGCTGGTCTTAAAAATGGGGATAACACTTGGGGCCACATCCCAGCAGGTTTTGGTGCTGGACAGCGCTGCAAGCAATGTTGCAGCGCTGCCCTGCAACAAAACTACAGTGCAGGAATGCGCACCATCAATTCCTGGGCCCCAGTCATGAAAAGTGTTGCAGCGCTGCGACAAGACAGCGTTGCAACACTTCTCACTATGCCCTTCTTGCGACAGCATGGATGCGCTGTATTCACTGGACAGGGCTCCATGATGCAAGTAATGACAGATACATCAGGAATCCTGACGTATCTGTCTGCGCTAAAGACACGCATTACTGCCGTCGTGTCACAACCATGATGCAACTCCAGCAATGCAGGGGGCCAGCCTATCCCTGTGGCACTGCGTCACCCTCATGCCTGCCATCAGGCAGGCGGAAGGTACTGACGCACTGCCGTTCATGAGGGGTACCCGAATGTCGGCGCTGTTGGAGATCCATCGGTGGTGGTTGCGCTCTGCGGTGTCATCGTTTGGAAGCATTGGTGGAGTGTTGGTGCAGAGGGAGTTGACGAGACGTTCTTCGGTGGCCTTGATCCAGCTGCAAGGGGGTTCGATGATGGCGGTGGTGTCCGGTGGGCAAGGTGAAGACTTGATGTTACCAATGATGGTCAGTCCAGGAGAGTCCGGTGTTGTGGCTGTAGTTGAAGTTCCCGCTGGTGGAGATGACGTGCTCGACCGTGCGTCCTGCCATGTGGCGTGTTGAGGTGACTTGCTGCTTGCGTCTGATGTAGGGGACCTTCCCCAGGAGGGGGTGGTGTCCTGGTCACTGGGGTTGTCCAGGTGGAACTTGAGTTCACCGTGTAGGATGTCGTCGGTGGATGGGAGAACCTGGGGTGCAATGAGGTCTACAATGGTATTGGAGAATGGGGGGCCATGGCCCGGGGGGACTGCACATGAGGGTGCCACAGAGGAAGTGCTTGGGCTTGGTCCGGATCTGGGAGTTGAGCTGGTCCATGGTCACCCTTGGGTCATTAGAGTGCGTGGTCAGTCGGAGTCTGCTTCTGTAGGTGATGGCAATGACTCCTCCTTGATGGTCGCGGTGCTCCTTGCAGGTGATACTGCAGCTGTCAGTGATGGCGATGTCCAGTCCAGAGCAGAGGTTGGTCCTGGCAGGCAAGGTGGCGTCCAGGGTTGATGGCGAGGAGGGTGCTGGCGTTGTAGCGGTGGAGTGTCCAAGAGGAAGGCTCCTTGGTTCTGAGCACGGTCCAGGGGAAGACGGACGCAAACGGCATAGCCTATGGGTTGCCTTTGGCACGGGAGATGACCATTACAATGCAGCCAGTACATCCTTAACAACGCAACTCCGACAACGCAGGTGCCTTTACATCGCATTTGATTACCATGCATTGTGAGGTCAGTAATGGGGTAATTTAAAGTTTTTCGGGTGGGTATGGGTTTTGGATGTAAAATAAGAAGATTGGGGTGTGTTTTGAGGTAAAACATGAAAATTAGGGTGTGCATTTGGGGTAAAATATGAAAATTGGGGTGTGTTTTGGGGTAAAATATGAAATTTGGGGTGTGTTTTGGGGGCTCAAAAAGGAATTCCAGGGTTTACGGTTGGGTTTGGGGTTAGTTTTGGGTTGCACTCACTGACGTGAGAATAGTGATATTTATGTCTCCGCTATGCAACACCTACCCGACTGTTGCAATGTGCCTAGTATTAGTATGCATTGGAATGGAATGCGATGTTATGTCATGCATCGTAACTACGTATGTGCTTTTGGCACACGAGTGGTACGCCCGCTGTGCATGTGCGCACAACGGCCGCCATTGAGGAGTACTGGGGGGGAGGCGGGACAGCTGTGAGGTGGTAAACGCCAGAAAGAATACAGGATGGGACGTGTACGCGGGGATGTGTGTGTGAGCGGGTGTAACTATTTCAATGAGGGAAGTCTTACCTCGAAGCCAGGTCCCATGTCTTCGTAGCTCCTGCTCTCCTGCGCCTGCTTCCAGGAAAAGGAAGTAGGCAGTCAGGCTCCCTCCCCTGAGTCAATCACAACGCTGCGATGCGGCGGTGGGATTGGTAATTGGCAACGGGACAAGTCATGCAGCCAGGGGCCGGAGGGGTGGGCATGTTCTTCATGCAGGCTGTAATGCAGCCTGCATTGCGAACAGGGAAGTGCGCATGACTGCTTTGGGCGGACGGAGTGGGCCGGCCAAACAGTCATTGCGCACTTGAGTGGGCATGCCAATCCGCTCCATTTTTTTGGCTTCTCTGAGCCCGCGCTTCCCACTTTCTGCCGCTGCTACCCCTGCAGCCCCGCCCCCTGTCCTCGCCCATTCCCGCCTCCCAGCTGATCGTTCCTCCCCCCTCCCCTACTAAATGGCGGCCGCTGCGCAGCACCGGCGACACCCTAAGATGCATCCTCCTCAACGTGCGATCCGTGCACAAACACCCCGTGGCCCTACTCGCCGCCACAGATGACATCCGCACCCTAATGGACCAAGGCCACTCTGCAGGCCTCATCCTACTCGACCTTTCAGCGACCTTCGACACCGTCTCCCACCGCACACTAGTTGCCAGACTACACGATGCCGGCATACAAGGAACAGCCCTAGACTGGATCCGATCAGTCCTCACCAGAAGAAGCCAAAGGATCAGACTGCTACCCTTCCTCTCCGATCCCACGTAAATCACCTGCGGAGTCCCACAGGGCTCATCTCTGAGCCCGACCCTCTTCAACATCTACATGGCCCCCCTGCCCGCCATCGTCCAACAACAAGGCCTCAACATTGTATCCTACGCTGATGACACCCAGCTCATCCTCTCCCTCACCAAAGACCCCACCAACGCCAGACTCAACTTCCAGAAGGGTATGCAAGACGTCGCAGTCTGGATGACCGACAGCTGCCTGAAGCTCAATGCCGAGAAGACCGAAGTCCTCGTCCTTGGAGCCACCCCTTCACCATGGGACAACACCTGGTGGCCGACGGCCCTCGGAAGCCCATCTACCCCCTCGGACCATGCCAAAATCCTCGGCCTCGTACTCGACTCATCCCTCACCAGGAACCGACAGGTCAATGCCGTCACCTCCAGCTGCTTCAACACCCTCCGCATCCTCCGCAAAACCTTCCAGTGGATCCCCCCGGAGTCAAGGAAGACAGTCACCCATGCATTCATCACCAGCAGACTGGACTATGGAAATGCACTCTACTCAGGCATTAACAAGTCCCTACTCCGCAAACTCCAGACATTACAGAACACCGCCGCCAGACTCGTCCTCGGCATCCCCCGGCACGAAGACATCAGCCAACACCTACAAAGACTCCACTGGCTCCCCGTGGAGAAAAGAGTCACCTTCTAAGTCCTCACTCACGCCTTCAAATGCCTACACAACAACGGACCCAAATACCTCAACCTTCAACGACAGAATCAACTTCCACGTACCCAAAAGAAACCTCCGATCTTCCAACCTCGCACTGGCCGAAACACCGCGCATCCACAGAGCCAGAACAGGCGGAAGATCCTTCTCCCACGTTGCAGCCAAGACCTGGAACGAGCTGCCGGCCGACATCAGACGCGCCCCCTCCCGGAACACCTTCAGGAAGACCCTCAAGACATAGCTCTTCGGCTAACAGATCTGTGCCCCCCCCCCTCTGCGCCTTGAGACCCTCACGGGTGAGTAGCACACTTACAGTTCCCCTGATTGATTGATTGATTGAGTTATCTTCATGTGATGATTGTTCCTCTTGTGCACTGCTTGAGGCAGTGGGGCAACGCTCTTCCGCCATTGCGGTAGTGCCGCCACTGGGGGTGCGTCATCTACGTGTGATAGGCCTGAGCGACTCGCCCCCAGGCTCTCCTGCGCTACGCGTCCCACCTTCTCCTTACCTGGACTTTGACACCTTGGCGCACTCCACTGCCCTCTCTCCAAATCTGTGACTCAGCCAGCAGGAGCCTCAGCCCGGTGTGATTTCACTAGGCTGGGTACAGCAGTTGCCGCATAGTCCGCTGGTGGACCTCCCGATGCAGTTGACGCAGCAGGGCCCCCTTAGGCATGAAGTTGCAGCGCTCACGCCACACAAATTCGGCGTAGCACAGGGGCCTCACCCTCCACAGCATACGGCCAGTCCAACATCATGGGGCCTGTGATGCAGGGAGATGGCACACAGCGTTGGTAATCCCCTTCGTGCACCCCGGTGTAGTGGTGGATCGTAGTATGCGATGCGGAACTCACCACGTTGGTGCGCAGGAGCGCCTCTACCATTGACAGCTCCAAGGGTCGCAAGGCGGTCTTCTCACACAGTTCAGCAACGTGTCTCCATGCGACCTGCCAGACTTCACCAGTAGGTACGGGCGATCGTCACACCTCAATGTCTACCGCCACGGCTCATCGACGCCACAGCTCCTCCACATCCCACTCCAGGCTCCAGGCGCAGGTCCAGCAAGGCATCCAAGCTCCAGACTTAGGTCCAGCGAGGCATCCAGGCTCCAGACGCAGGTCCAGCAAGGCATCCAGGTTCCAGCCGCAGGTCCAGTGAGGCATCCAGGCTCCAGACGCAGGTCCAGCAAGGCATCCAGGCTCCAGACGCAGGTCCAGCGAGGCATCCAGGCTCCAGCCGCAGGTCCAGCGAGGCATCCAGGCTCCAGACGCAGGTCCAGCGAGGCATCCAGGCTCCAGACGCAGGTCCAGCGAGGCATCAAGGCTCCAGGCGCAGGTCCAGCGAGGCATCAAGGCTCACATCCTGGTCATCCTGGATGTTGGCTGGCTTGCAGGGGTTGTTGATGTGTGCTGCACTTGGCCCTGGCTGCTCCATTCTGCATGTTATTGTTTTTTATGCCTATTTTCTATTGGGGGTTTAGTGATAGGCTATTTTTTGCATTAGAGGCAAGAAAGCTCGCGTTTGGCTGACTAACGTGAGTTTTCTTGCCCCTAATGGGCCTATCGCTGGATTTCGCCCGCTAACGCCGGAATTCCTATCGCCATCGCGCTAATGTTAGCGGCAGTTTTCACCGCCTAACCCTGATACTATCGCCATGTAGCGGCGGCGTGGTAATACTCCGCTAACATGGCAATAGTTTTCAGGGTTAGGCGGCGATAAGAAAACTGCCGCTAACTATCGTTAGCGATAGTTATCGCCATTTCTTGTGAATATGCCCCCAAATATGAGAGTCAGGCGCTGTATGATCCAAAGAATGCCAAGCTCAAAAAATACTCAAGCATGACACGTCACAGTGATGACGAAATGGGCTATACACGACAGAACGAGATTCGATACACGTCATTTATTACACTATGGCACTAATAAAATTATTGTAGCATTTTCCACCAGGCATTTGCTTCCCCCACTTGGGGAGTGCCCTCTCTATTCATCTTACTCCTGAGGTGACTCCGACAACGTTGTATATTATACTACTTGAATCTCTACCGTGCACGCTATTCAAACCAAAAGTGCTACAAATTATTACAAACAACCCCTTTAACATATTAACATTAACGCCGTTCTATTTTGGGTGTGTTTTAAAGAAAGTTTGAATGTTTATAAGGACAATCTATAATAATGAGATAATTACATGTTATAAACAGATGCAAAATGGTTATGCAACAGTGACTGGGAAGTTGCTAATCCTGTAATTAAATCATTCTTCTACTCTCAGTGCTATAATCAAGCTGTTCTGAAATGGAACTGTGCAGTTGCTGGTAAATCCCATCTGCATAATATGCCAAGTACTGAAGAACCAACTTTTGAGTGCGCTTCCAGATCCAGAAAACACCGTGATGAAGAACAAACAATAAAAAAGAAATCACCCAGCAAAAGACGATGACCCAACAATCTGTGATGTTGATACGTTTCAGGCGAACATTTGTTTCTGACCGTTCTGCTTCACTGGACCAGAATGAATTTCCCTCATTAGGCATTCCGTCACTTATACCTGCTCCAACTATAATGTATTGTTACTGTTTGTGTGCCTCTGTGTGCTATTGGCAGTTTGAAGTGACTGCCAGCAGCATTCCTGATCCGATTCTCTGAAGTTATACAATAATTCCAAATAACTAGAAACACAGACCATAGCTATTTATTGCTTAAAGAATCTCTGTCCACGGTAATAGTTTGTGGTACCTGAGATGCTGGAAAATGTCCTAAAAAATGAGCGAACTTTTGGCAAGAATGAAATTGCTAGACATACAAGGTACAACAAAAAATGTCAAGGTCTCTCCTGATGCATCTCAGTGGCGTGGCAACGATGATGTGGTAAAATATAGGCGTTATTGGGGTGCAGAGAGTTCCTTAAGCCCCTGTGCCCTGGTGCCACTGCACCTGTTGCTCTACTTATAACTGCGCCCCTGGCAGCTCTCTGTGTGGCAACCTTTTCAGCACCCTTTAGGCATCTAGCATTGCAGGAGATTCTGTAGTGAATGAGGCACCGTGTATTCTGAACATGAGTCCTATGTGATCGCATTATAGAGTGAGCCACACAGGATTTGCCACTCTCTGGCTGCCACTTGGAAATGGAAAGCGAATTAACACATGCAATTCAGGGGAAGGCTTTATCCTCAGGCATATATTGTGCTATTGTACGTTAAGTACATGTCACAGTAACGGAGAGTACACTTTGGAGTGTGTAATCCCACGGAGACCTGATCTGAGTGTGGGGTTGTGTGATTTTGGGATCCATTGTGGGGCCTCTGTTTGATGGACAGTGCATCCAAGCGACTTGGGGGCTTATGTACAAGGAGTTAACGCCGCCTTAGCGGCACCTTTCCGACGGTTTTACGGCGATATTTTTATCGCCATATGCAGTGGCGGCTCGCCGAGGGAGTGGTATGGGGCGGTGAGGCGGGGCGGGAGAGGGCCAGGGTGGAGGGGTAGTGGATTCGGACTTACGACGGACAGAACTCCCTCTGAGTTCTGTCCGTCGTATGTCCGAGTACACTACCCCCCTCACCCTGCCCCTCCCCCACCCCGCCCCACCGCCCCGCACCACTTCCTCGGCGAGCCACCACTGGCCATATGTACAAGCTGTCTCTAACCTCTGTTAGCGGCAGTTTTACGGCAGAAAGTTACATAGAAAAGATCACCACTTCTGTTAACGATAATGACATGCAAGGGAGTCGTTCCCGTGATAAAACGGCCGCTAACCCCACTTCGCGATATTTACAAGGGAATACTTGATGGTAGGAGGACTGAAACAACTGCCTCTAACTGCAGTTAGAGGCAGTTTTTTAAGACCAGAAAATAGCTGGTCTTAAAAATGGAGATAACGCTTGGAGCCTCATGTCAGCAGGTTTTGATGCTGGACAGCGCTGCAAGCAATGTTGCTGCGCTGCCCTGCGACAAAACTACAGGGCAGGAATGCGCACCATCAATAAGATAGTGCGCATTCCTGGGCCTCAGTCATGAAAAGTGTTGCAGCGCTGCGACAAGACAGTGTCCCAACACTTTTCACTACACCCTTCTTGCGACTCCATGGATGCACTGTTTTCACTGGACAGCGTTCCATGACGCAAGTAATGACAGATGCGTCTGGAATCCTGACATATCTGTCTGCGCTAAAGTCACACATTGCTGCTTTTGTGTCACAAGCATGACGCAACTCCAGCAATGCATGGGGCCAGCCTAACCCTGTGTCACTGCGTCACCCTCACGCCTGCCATCAGGCAGGCGTAAGGTACTCACGCAGTGCCGTCCTACAATTGTCGCAGTGAAATCTGAGGGATGTCACTGTGCCACTCCTATGAGGCCTTGTCGCGTGGGAACGCACACCCTGCGTACATCATACCTAAAGCAGGTATGATGTGGCACAGGGCTTCACAAGGTCACGCATATGCCTACATGCGTCACTTTGCAAATACGGCGCTACATGGTGCTAGTTTTGCCTGGTCCATTCTTGAGGGGTGCCAGGGTGTCGGCGCAGTTAGAGATTCATCGGTGGCGGTTGCGCCCTGCGGTGTCATCGTCCGTAAGCGTTGGCGGAGTGGTGGTGCTGAGGGAGTTGACGAGACGTTCTTCGGTGGCCTTGATCCAGCTGCGAGGGGGGGCAATGATGGCGGTGGTGTACGGTGGGCATGGTGAAGACGTGATGTATACAATGATGGTCGGTCCAGGAGAGTCCGGTGGTGTGGCTGTAGTTGAAGTTCCAGCTGGTGGAGGAGACGTGCTCAACCGTGTGTCCTGCTATGTAGCTTGCTGCAGTGACTAGCTGCCTGAGTCTGATGTTGGGGAGCTTCCCCAGGAGGGGGTGGTGTTCTGGTCACTGGGGTTGTCCAGGTGGAACTTGAGTTCACTGAGTAGGATGTCGTCGGTGGATGGGAGAGCCTGGGGTGCAATGAGGTCTACAATGGCATTGGAGACTGGGGGTCCATGGCCCGGGGGGCCTGCAGATGAGGGTGTCGCAGAGGATGGGGTTGGTGTTGGTCCGGATCTGGAAGTTGAGGTGTTCCATGGTCACCGTTGGGTCATTAGAGTGCGTGGTCAGTCGGAGTGTGCTTCTGTAGGTGATGGCAATGCCTCCCCCTGGACGATCGGGGTGGTCCTTGCGGGTGATTTAGTAACCGTCAGTGATGGCGATGATGATGTCCAGTCCGGAGCAGAGGTTGGTCATGGCAGGCGATGTGGCGTCCAGGAATGATGGCGAGGAGGGTGCTGGCGTCGTAGCGGTGGAGTGTCCGAGAGGAAGGGTCCTTGGTGCTGAGCGTGATCCAGGGGCAGACGGACGCAGATGGGCTTGCCTATGGCTTGCCTTTGGCATGGGAGACATCCATTACAATGCAGGTATTACATCGTAATGCCTTTACAATGCAACTCCAACAACGCAGGTGCCTATACATCGCATTCCATTACAACGCATTGTGAGGTCAGTAATGGGGTTTTGTAAGTCTTAGGGTGGGTATGGGTTTTGGGTGTCGGAGATGAAATTTGGGGTGTATTATGGGTAAAATTTGAAATGTAGGGTGTGCATTTGGGGTCAATTATGAAAATTGGGGTGTGCATTTGGGGTCAATTATGTAAATTGGGGTGTGCAGTTGGGGTCAATTATGAAAATTGGGGTGTGCATTTGGGTCAAATATGATTTTCAGGGTGTGTTTTGGGGGCTCAAAGATGAATTTTAGGGTTCAGGGTGTGCTTTGGGGTGCAAGGGTTAGTTTTAGGGTTGCACTCACTGAAGTGGGAATAGTAATTTTTACATCTCCGCTATCCAACACCTTCCCCACTGTTGCAATATGCCTAGTATTAGTATGCATTGTAATGGAATGCGATGCAATGGTATGCGTTGTAACTTCATATATGCCTTTGGCACACCAGTGGTACGTCCGCTGCACATGGGCGGACAGCGGCCGCCATTGAGAAGTGCTGCGGGGGGGACTGGACAGCTGGGAGGTGGGAAAGGCCGGAAACAAAACTGGATGGGGCAGGGATACGGGCGTGTGTGTGTGAGCGGGTGTTGTGAATATTTAAATGAGAGAATCTTACCTCGAGGCCGGGTCCCGGGTCTTCGTTGCTCCTGCTCTCCTGAGTCTGCTTCAAGGAACAGGAAGTAGGCAGCCAGGCTCCCTCCCCTAAGCCAATCACAACGCTGCAATGCGGCGTTGGGATTGGTCATTGGCGCCGGGACAAGGCGTCAGCCAGGGGCTGTAGGGGTGGGCATGTTCTCCATGCAGGCTGTAATGCAGCCTGCATTGCGAACAGGACAGTGCACATGATTGCTTTGGGCGGCCTGAGCTGGCCGACCAAACAGTCATTGCATACTTGAGTGGGCATGCCACTCTGCCCCTGCCCTGCTCCGTGAGTGGAGCAGCCCTACCCACCCTCCCGCCCGCAAAGGAGACATAGCACGATTACATCAGGAAGTCATCATCATGTGATGATTTTTCCTCTTCATGCACTGCTTGAAAGCAGTGGGGCGACGCTCTTCCGCCATAGCGGATGAGCCGCCACTGGGGGTGCGTCATCTACAGACGGTAGGCCTGGGTAACTCGACCACCGGGCCTCCTCTGCTACGCGTCCCACCTTCTCCTTACCTGGATATTGACACCGTGGCGCAATCCGCTGCACTCTATCCAAATCTGTGACTCAGCCAGCAGGAGCCTCAGCCAGGTGGGATTTCACAAGCCTGGGTACAGCAGTCGCCGCCAAGTCCGCTGGTGAACCTCCCGATGCAGTTTGATGCAGCAGGGCCCCCTTAGGCGTGAAGTTGCAGCGCTCCCGCCACACAAGTTTGGCACAGCTCAGGGGCCTCAACCTCCACAGCATTTGGCCAACGCAACATCATCTGTCCTGTGATGCAGAGAGGCGCCGCCCACCGTTGGTAATCCCCTCCGTGCACCCCGGTGTAGTGGTGGATCGTAGTATGCGATCCAGACCTCCCTACGTTGGTGCGCAGGAGCGCCTCTACCATTCACAGCTCCAGATGCAGGTCCAGCGAGGCATCCATGATCCAGACGCAGGTCCAGCGAGGCATCCAGGCTCCAGACCCAGGTCCATTGAGGCATCCAGGCTCAAGATGCAGGTCCAGCGAGGCATCCAGGCTCTCATCCTGGTCCTCCTGGATGTTGGGTGGCTTGAGGGGGTTGTTGATCTGTGCTGCACTTGGCCCTGGCTGCTCCATTCTGCATTTCATTTTTTTTTTGCCTATTTTCCTATTGGAGGTCGACTGATAGGTTATTTTTTTCAATAGAGGCAAAAAAAACCTCACATTAGGCTGACTAACGTGCGTTTTTTTGCTGCTAATTTGCCTTTCGTTGGTTTTCGCCCGCTAACGCCGGAATTCCTATTGCCATCACGCTAATGTTAGCAGCAGTTTTTGCTGCCGATCCCTGAAGCTATCGCCATGTAGCGACGTCTTGTAAATACGTCGCAAACGTGGCGATAGTTTGCGGCGGTACGCAGCGATAAAAAAAATGCCGCTAACTAACGTTAGCGATATTTTTCGCCAATTCTTGTACATATCCCCTTGGAGTGCAGTGGATGTTTCAGTATCTAGGGAGATAAAATGCTTTCTGCAGCATAATTTCATGTGCTAGCTCAGGAAGCCCCTACAAAGGCTTGAATTGCCTTTAATTGTCTCTTCTCCTTCCCTACCTTGTTAACGAGGTTGTTGGAGGTTCCTCTCTACCAGCCAATCACAATGCAGACGTAAACATTCCTGAGTGACTCACTTCTGTTCCTCGCTTCCAACATGTCTCCTCCTGTTGCTACATTCTACGCTCTGCTCCCTTGTGGTGCCCTGATGTTTTATTGTAAAGCACCTCGTTTGCAGTGCACTGTTGCTTTTAAGCTAGGTTTGTAAGACACGACATGAGTTGCATTCATATCTACATACATTCACATATATATACGTAAATCCATCTAATAGACCTCAGGAAGAACACAAAATATATTGTATATCACTCTGGAGATTTTATTTACACATAAGCATGAGTTTCACTCTTACATTTACACCAAAAATAAAAGCTAAACTGGTTTGTATCAGATTGCATTCACATCTATATTAACGTAATTAATAGGAATGTTCTATTTTTACCTAAACTTTACCATTTTGTGTACATGAAATATAATGAATTTAGATTGTAATCATATAAAACATGCCTCTAGTACTATTTTATCCTCATTGCCATATCACACTCTCAATCATAAATTGATAATGGCCCAGTAGAGTACAAAGCGGGAGCCATATACTTTTACTACAACATGATTGTCTCGTGGCTAGTGTGGTATTGGTTAAGAATGGCTCTCATAGTTTCCGACTCTTACTATTCACTCCTATGACGAAGTAACAGCTCAAAACAAACGTTGTTTTGCACCGTTGCTACATCTTAAGGGAAAGTGCTCACTTCCTCTTTGCAGCTGCCTTGCCCGACTACCAGAGATTCAGGAAAAGTGGTGGAACCACTGCTGGAAGTCTCAGATACCTTCTTCCACCTCTCTCGGGTCTCCAGGGATCCGAGGAAGATGGAAAAACGCTGGTGGTACTCTTCATCCACCAACCATGAGATTCTCTGCCAGCTACCTGTCTGTACTAGTCTGATTTGACAAGGGAATTGGAAGCTACATCGAGATAGCTTTCAGAGAGTCTACCATTGCAGTGCCAGCTCTCTGCCCCATGGAGAGCAGAAAGTGTAGCTTCAGAGGGTAAAGGAAGGTACAAAGTGTGATGGAGAACAGATAGCAGGAGGGCTGGTATTATTTATTTATTTTTCTAAAAAGTGGGTGATGGTAGTTCGAAGGTAGGGCATTTTTTTTCCAGTTGGGCAGGGGACAGAAGTGTAAATGTTGAAGGTGGTGATTGTGAAGGCACTAGGTGCTGTTATTATTTGGGAGGGAGAGGTGTGGGTAATGCCGAGGCTGGATTGGAAGGATGACTGGACGAAAGTTATTTCGTTTAAATTTGAGGGGGGAATGGAGGCAAGGCAAGAGGGTGGTGGGGTGGGTGGTAGTACACTAAGAGGTCTATTAGGATTGCGGGTGGACTAAAGTCTGCCCGCCACCCTAGCGGTGCTGGGACCGGCCGCCAGTGGTGCGGCGGTACCGCACCGGCAATTAGGATGCCACCCGCATCTATTGCATTGTGGTGGGTGGTGCTGTGAGCAGCACCCGCCACAATGCAATATATGCATGTTGTGCATTGGCATGCACAAGGTGGCAGGCACCGTGCGGTGCCTGCCACCTTGTGCATGCCAATGTTGGGGGGTACCATGGGTACCCCCCAAGTGCAGCCCCCCACCAGCCCACCCCCCAGGGGGCCCGCAACGGGCCCCCAGGGGGCCCGCAACGGGCCCCCAAAGGCATTCTCCGCATGCCTTTCCATGGCGGAGTCTCCGCCATGGAAATGCATGTGACCGCCATCATCCTAATATGGATGGCGGTGCCTGCAAGGCACCACCTCCATATTGCAGGCCTTTTCCGCCCGGTAGGCAATCGGGCGGATTGCCTATCAGCGGAAAACCGGTGGACGGTCTTTCCGTCCGCCTGGGTCCCCACCGCCATCCTAATATGGCGGTGGGGAAATGTGAGGCGGGCGGTGGGAAAGTGCCGGTGGATCGCCACCGCCATACGGGCTGCGGCGATCCGCCCGCTATCCTAATGACCCCCTAAGTGTCTGATTACGAGTTTGACGGTGCGGCGGCAGGACCGCCACACCTCCAAACCCGTGTGAGAACCGCCCACCGCATTATGACTTTTTTAGTCACTGGCGGGTGATTCCCTTGGTGTTCCCACAGCAGTGCCTAAAAAATAGGAACCACAATAGGAACATCAAAACCAGTCCCAGCACAGCATGGACTAAAAAGTCCATGCCATGCTGTAGCTTCTGTGCATGCACACAGGGGGGCACATTCTGTGCCCCCCTGTGTCCATCCACAGGATGTGAGGCATAGGGGGGCCCTGTAGGGCCCCCTTTGTTTCCTCTCTGCCAGGGTTTTCATGGAGGAGGAACCGCCATGAAAACCCTGGGGGAGAGGAAACTCCTAATATGCTTGGCGGGACCACGGCTGTCCCGCCATGCATGTGGATGTCTCTGGATTTTTGCGCCACTGCCAAGGAACAGCGGCTCCCTGGCGGTGCCGGCGGTCCCAGGGCGGCATGACCACTAGAGTTGTAATGTGGTGATCACAAGACCGCCACCGCCTCCCCACTACGAGTCTGGCGGTCCGAAGACTGCCAGACTCGTAATCGGCCCTTAAGTGTCAAACGAGGCAGATGCCAAAAGCAGATGAGGCTCTACCCAGGCACGGTGCACAGACAAAATGTCGAGTTTTTTATTTCGACATACAGAAATATCGAGTTGATAATATCAACAGTGTTAAATATCGATGTTCTGTATATCGATGTAAAAAATATCTATTTGAGGTGTGTAGGTAAATATCGATGTAAGTAATATCGAAAGCACAAATATCGAAATGTCAAAATATCTTTTTTGTATTTTTTAAAAATATTTTATGGTGAATGTTAAGTATTAAATTGTGTTTAAAATGTGTATAATAATATTTTATTTTTATATTGTTTTAGGAGCGGGATGTTGTGTTATAGGGGATAAGCGTGGGAGTGTTTTAAAAAAGTTAATTTTTCAAATATTTATATTTTAAGTATGAATTTTAATTTTTTATTTTGAATTTCAAATTAAATTTTAGGAGCGGGGTGTTGGGTTTATAGGGGATAAGGGTGGGGAGTGTTTTAAAAAATATTAACATAATTTTGTTAAATTGTAAAAAATTCAAAATCAAATTTTAATTTTAATTTCGAATTTCATTTAAAATGTTAGGAGCGGGATGTTTGGTTTATAGGGGATAAGGGTGGGGAGTGTTTTAAAAAATATTAATATAAATTCTTTAAATAAAAAAAAAATTTAAAAAATGTTAAATTTAATTTCGAATTTCACTATAATATTTAGGAGTGGGATGTTGTGTTTATTGGGGATAAGGGTGGGGAGTGTTTTTAAAAATATTAACATCATTTAGTTAAATTCTAAAAAAATAAAAATCAAAATCTATTTTGAATTTCGAATTTAATTTAAAATGTTAGTAGTGGGATGTTGTGTTAATAGGGGATAAGGGTGGGGTGTCTTTTAAAAATACTAAGGGGGTCATTACGATGTAGGGCGGATCGCCAACGCCCGCATGGCGGTGGCGATCCGCCCTACATTTCCCTCCGCCCGCCACCCATTTTCCCCCGCCATATTAGTATGGCGGGGGGGACCCCGGCGGACGGAGAGACCGTCTGGCGGTTTTCCGCTGGACGACCAGTCAACCGGGCGGAAAAGGGGCTACATATGGTGGTGGTGTCTGCTAGACATCGCCATCCATATTAGCATGGGTGCGGGAAGCAGCCTTTCCGTGGCGGCGATGCCGCCACAAAAAGGCATGTGGAGTTTGCTGTTGGGGGCCCATTGCGGGCCCCCAGGGTATTGGGGGGTGTGGGGGGTGCACATGGGGGGTACCTATGGTACCCCCCTACATTGTCATGGACAAGGTGGCAGGCACCGGGCGGTGCCTGTCACCTTGTGCATGACAATGCACACAGTGCATTCCCAGCATTGTGGCGGGCGGTGCTGTGTGCACCGCCCGCCACAATGCTGGGAATGGAGGATGCGACCGCCACGGTGGCGGTGGCATCCTAATCACTGGTGTGGGACCGCCGCACCACTGGCGGCCGGTCTCAGCACCGCTAGGGTGGCGGGCGGACGAAAGTCCGCCCGCCATCCTAATAGGCCCCTAAATTAATTTGTATAATTGTTTAATTTTATCTATGAATATATTTTAAATTTCTCATTTTAAAGTTAACTTTTAGGATTGGTATATTATGTTTATATGGGCAAAATTTGGGTATTGTTTTCAAAATATTCACAAAAATATTTGGATAATTTAAAAATTAATATAATACATTTTATTTAAAAATTGGAACTTTGAATTAAAATTTTGTAGTGGGATGTTGAGTTTATAGGGGATATGGATGGGCATTTTAAAATAAAAAAAAAATTGGGAACAATTTTAAAATTATAAATATAAATTATTAAATTATTTTTTAATAAAAAAATGTTTTTATGATTTGGATGTTGAATTTATTCATTATAAGGGTGAGGTGTTTTAAGTAAAAATATTAATTTAATTTGTATAAATTGTATAAGAAACAATGTTTTATTTTTATATTTAAATCTAATTTTAAGTAATATTAATAAGTATAATGTAGTGTTTATAGGACATAAGGTTGTTACATTTTGAAAAATATTTATTAATAAATGTTTAAAATATTTAAAAAAATAATGCAATTTGTAATATAAATATATTTCCTTTTATTAAACTTAGTGAAGTGTAAATATATTATAGGAAGTCTTAGGAAATATGTTACAAAGAAAAAAAAATATTAATAAAATTATGTACTGGTATATAATTTGTTAATTTAATAGTTATTATAGTGAGAAAATTAACTTAATGTAAATTAGTGTCCAGCACACATCTTAATTAAATATAGATTGGAGTGGGAATAGTAAGTTAAAGTAAGTGTCCAGCACCTACCCCATTTAATTTTAGAGTGGAGTTGGAATAGTAAATTAATTAGGGTCACTGTCCAGCACCTACCTCAATTAATTTTAGACTGGAGTTGGAATAGTAAATTAATTAGGGTCAGTGTCCAGCACCTATCCCAATTAAATATAGATTGGAGTGGGAATAGTAAATTAATTAGGGTCAGTGTCCAGCACCTATCCCAATTAAATATAGATTGGAGTGGGAATAGTAAATTAATTAGGGTCAGTGTCCAGCACCTACCCTAATTAATTTTAGACTGCAGTTGGAATAGTAAATTAATTAGGGTCAGTGTCCAGCACCTACCTCAATTAAATATAGATTGGAGTGGGAATAGTAAATTAATTAGGGTCAGTGTCCAGCACCTACACAATTAAATATAAATTGGAGTGGGAATAGTAAATTAATTAGGGTCAGTGTCCAGCATCTACTATCATTAAATATATATTGGAGTGGGATTAGTGAGTTAATTAAAGTCAGAGTACAACACCTACCACAATTAATTTTATATTGGAGTTGGAATAGTAAATTAATTAGGGTCAGTGTCCAGCACCTCCCCCAATTAAATTTAGATGGGAGTTGGAATAGTAAATTAATTAGGGTCAGTGTCCAGCACCTACCCCAATTAAATATAGATTGGAGTGGGAATAGTACATTTATTAGGGTCAGTGTCCAGCACCTACCCCAATTAAATTTAGATGGGAGTTGGAATATTAAATTAATTAGGGTCAGTGTCCAGCACCTGCCCAAATTAAATATAGACTGGAGTTGGAATAGTAAATTATTTAAAGTCAGTGTCCAGCACCTTCCCAAATTAATTTTAGACTGGAGTGGAAATAGTAAATTAATTAGGGTTAGTGTACAGCACCTACCCCAATTAAATATAAATTGTAGTGGGAATAGTAAATTAATTAGGGTCCGTGTCCAGCACCTACTCCAATTAAATATACATTGGAGTTGGAATATTAAATTAATTAGGCTCAGTGTCCAGCATTTACCCCAATTAAATACAGACTGGAATAGGAATAGTAAATTAATTAGGGTCAGTGTCCAGCACCTACCCCAATTAAATATAGACTGGAGTGGGAATAGTAAATTAATTAGGGTCAGTGTCCAGCACCTACCCCAAATAAATTTAAACTGGAGTTGGAATAGTAAATGAATTAGGGTCAGTGTCCAGCACCTACCCCAATTAAATATAGACTGGAGTTTGAATAGTAAATTAATTAATGTCAGTGTCCAGCACCTACTCCAATTAATTTTAGACTGGAGTGGGAATAGTAAATTAATTAGGGTCAGTGTCCAGCACCTACCCCAGTTAAATATAGATTGAAGTGGGAATAGTAAATTAATTAGGGTTAGTGTCCAGCACCTACTTCAATTAAATATAAATTGGAGTGGGATTAGTAAATTAATTAGGGTTAGGGGCCGATTCCGATTCGGGCCGGAAAACGTACCGACCGACTCGGAATAAATTCCGACCGACACGTACAGGTGCAGGCCGACCCGCAAAGTACGATGAGAAGCGTGCAAAATCCGACCGACTCGTACGGAACACAAGCCGAACGACCGAGCAGTGCGGAAAACAGCCATCCGGCCAGAAAACCACGCGAATCGAACCGACCGACACGCACCAGGAATGAACCCGAACGAAACGTACCCGCAAAGTCCGACCCGCGCAGTACGATGCAACGCGTGGAAAACACGACCGAGTCGCACAGAGCCCAAGCCGTACGACCGACACGCATACAAAACTGCGAGCAGAAGCAACCAATACACCGCGACCGACACGTACGCAGCATAGAAAACAGCACAAACACAGCGTGAACGACTCGGAGAAGCTCGTACGAGACAACTGCAGGGTCCGACTCGGTCACAAGAACGTCTCCTACATGCACAAAAAGTACAAAGGGAAAAACACACAAAAAAAGACCAAACAAGCAATTACAAAGCCAATAAATACTGGGGGGGGACAGGGAACAAAGACACACCCACAACTCCACCCATATAAAGGACACAAATCCCTACCATGATCCTTTGCAAATTCTAATGAGCTGCCAGCACACAACAGACAGCAACCACCCACCCACCCACAGCTCATCCATCACACAAGCCACACACCATCAGCACCTCAACAAATAGCACCCTCACATACACCCAGCTAAACACACACTCACACACCCTCACCTGCACACCAACACACACATCACTCACCATCACCACCCATCACCATGCCCCCAAAGAAGAATCATAAGTTCCTAGATAGTGAATTGGAAGTCCTGGTAGATGAGATACTCAGGGTAGAGCCACAGCTGTTTGGTACACTGGTCCAACAGACACCCATGTCGCAGAAAACCAAGATGTGGGAGAGGATTGTCGACAGGGTGAACGCACAATCACCATGTTTGCGCACAAAGGGAGACATCCAGAACAGGTGGTATGATGTGCGCAGGAGGGTCAGGGAGCTGTAGAAGAAGGACTACCTCTTGAGCCAACACACCGGCAGTGGCCCTCCTGCCAAACCAGTATACCTCAGGCCCTGGGAGGAGAAGGTGCGGGCCATCCTACCACCAGTGAGCGTATATGGACTAGAAAGCATCCCAGAGCCTGGTGAGTACATAACAAATGTACACAATATTGTGCAACAATACACACACATCACTGTCAAGGGGAGAGTCAAACCATGCACACTTAGCAAATACACACCAACCAGAACAGAATCATCCCAAATTGTGTATGTCAGTCAGATAAACACAACACATGCCATCTCATAGTGATATGTAACTGTGTCATCACATGTACAAACACAACTACAACTACAGCTAGGCAGTGGCAGTAATATAACTAACAAACACATCCAGACATGTAGGCACCACTACAACACCACCTCACAGTGAAGCCCACTGAAAGGAAGGAATCCTGTGTATGCTGGTCAAGTCAGTGTAGCCAATAGCATCATGGGAGTTGTAGTCACAGACATTGCCCACCCTCACAATGCGCACATCAACACCACCATGAACCATGCTCACATCACAGGGAGTGGAAAACAACTGACAAGATGGCTGACACTGGCTACTGCTGTGGGGAGCACAAGGTCCTGCTGGCAACTGTGCACCAACCAACAGCAGGACACCACTGACTGACATCCTGAAAGACAACTTGCACTCCCTGCAACGGAAGCACGTTCCATGGTGGAAAATCTGGCTGGGTGGGAAGGAGGACTGACAGCACTGACCATAGTTACCAGCAGCTCCACTCACACCCCCTAACACAAACTCCACACAACTCACCTGGGAGAATGCATTGCCTCACACTCTAATCAAATATCCCACAAAGAACCACAACCCTGGGTCATGCAGTGTGAAGCACAGGGACACACATGTGACTTGCAGCAAAACTAACCCCAGGATAACACTGTCAGCCATCTTGTCAGCACAGGCACACAACCCCACAGGGAAGCAGAATCAAAAGGAAGGAAGCATGGGCATGCTGGGAAGTGGGGTGGAGGCAATAGCATGATGGGAGTGGTAGTCACAGCCCAACATCCCCCACCCACATGGCCCAGCAAGCTCACACCCAAGCATGCACACCTCACAGGGAGTCAAAAGCCACTTCAAAGATGGCTGACACTGGTGCTCAGTTGTGGGGAGCACATGGCCCTGCTGGGAACTGGGCACCAACCAACAGCAGGACACCACTGTCAGCCATCTTGCCATTGCTCTCACACTCACACACAGTGAAGTCCACCCAAAAGCAAGTAAGAATGGGCATGCTGGGAAGTGGGGTGGAGGCAATAGCATGATGGGAGTGGTAGTCACAGCCCAACATCCCCCACCCACATGGCCCAGCAAGCTCACACCCAAGCATGCACACCTCACAGGGAGTCAAAAGCCACTTCAAAGATGGCTGACAATGGTGCTAAGTTGTGGGGAGCACATGGCCCTGCTGGGAACTGGGCACCAACCAACAGCAGGACACCACTGTCAGCCATCTTGCCATTGCTCTCACACTCACACACAGTGAAGTCCACACAAAAGCAAGTAAGAATGGGCATGCTGGGAAGTGGGGTGGAGGCAATAGCATGATGGGAGTGGTAGTCACAGCCCAACATCCCCCACCCACATGGCCCAGCAAGCTCACAGCCAAGCATGCACACCTCACAGGGAGTCAAAAGCCACTTCAAAGATGGCTGACACTGGTACTCAGTTGTGGGGAGCACATGGCCCTGCTGGGAACTGGGCACCAACCAACAGCAGGACACCACTGTCAGCCATCTTGCCATTGCTCTCACACTCACACACAGTGAAGTCCACCCAAAAGCAAGTAAGAATGGGCATGCCGGGAAGTGGGGTGGAGGCAATAGCATGATGGGAGTGGTAGTCACAGCCCAACATCCCCCACCCACATGGCCCAGCAAGCTCACACCCAAGCATGCACACCTCACAGGGAGTCAAAAGCCACTTCAAAGATGGCTGACACTGGTGCTCAGTTGTGGGGAGCACATGGCCCTGCTGGGGACTGGGCACCAACCAACAGCAGGACACCACTGTCAGCCATCTTGCCATTGCTCTCACACTCACACACACTGAAGTCCACCCAAAAGCAAGTAAGTATGGGCATGCTGGGAAGTGGGGTGGAGGCAATAGCATGATGGGAGTGGTAGTCACAGCCCAACATCCCCCACCCACATGGCCCAGCAAGCTCACACCCAAGCATGCACACCTCACAGGGAGTCAAAAGCCACTTCAAAGATGGCTGACACTGGTGCTCAGTTGTGGGGAGCACATGGCCCTGCTGGGAACTGGGCACCAACCAACAGCAGGACACCACTGTCAGCCATCTTGCCATTGCTCTCACACTCACACACAGTGAAGTCTACACAAAAGCAAGTAAGTATGGGCATGCTGGGAAGTGGGGTGGAGGCAATAGCATGATGGGAGTGGTAGTCACAGATATTGGTCACCCCCACAACTGTCCCATCAACACCACCCTGAACCATGTGCACATCACAGGGAGTGGAAAAGAACTGACAAGATGGCTGACACTGGGTACTGCAGTGGGGAGCACAAGGCCCTGCTGGCAACTGTGCACCAACCAACAGCAGGACACCACTGACTGACATCCTGAAAGACAACTTGCACTCCCTGCAATGGAAGCACGTTCCATGGTGGAATATCTGGCTGGGTGGGAAGGAGGGCCGGATGTCAACCAAATACAACTAATGCAGACCATGTACACACCCCAACATTCATATAGAAATGCCCAAAGTATGCAGGACAATGTGCTACACCAATATCAACCTCTGACTGTGACAACTTAGGACAATGCAATGTACAGGCCCGCATCCAGAGGTACAGTCACAACTGTCATGTGTGTCAACCATTCATGCCTGCAGAAACATAACATACATTGTGTGTGTCTCCCAAAAACAGGTGATGATGGGGACACAGCAGCAGACGCTGAGGAGTCCCTGTCCCAGGCTCAAGGGAAACGGAGCTCACTGGTGTGGAACAGCCTCTGCCCTCCTCGGATGACGAAGACCTACCTGGCACCTCCGGAGCAAGTCATCATGCAGCACCAGCAGGACCACCAGCTGCACCCCTGCACCCACCCCTCCAATGACTGTCAACACACATACCACCCCTGCTGACACGGACAGACCAAGGAGCACCACCACCACCAGCACAGGGACCCTGGACCAACGTGGGGCTATGGACACCAACACCACCAACAACCCCCAAGGGGGCCCAGGGTCACCTGTGCGTGCCACCTCAGGTACTGCACGTGTCGCCAGGGGGTGGGAGGGGTGGGAGACATAGGTCACTGATCGCAGAGGGGTCTGGACTGCATGATGACCCACAACTGGTACGCATAGCCGATGCGTACCAGTCCAGCACCGGAGAGCTCAGCTAGGTAGTGGGGCTCCTCAGGGACATTAAACAGCAGCAGGCTGCCCATCATGCCCGCTTGGACTCGCACATGTCCCGCGTGGAGTCCAAGTGGGACACACTGCAAGAGATGATGGCGGTGCATAGGGACATATTACAATGCCTCCGCCAGATGAGCAGCAACCAGTCAACAGGATGACTCTGGCGGAGAGTCCCCTGCACCGCAGCAGCCTGCACTTGAGGGTCCCCCCCCAAAGAAGAGGGGTCGTCCGAGGAGGGCAAGTGAGAGGCCGATGGCCATGTGCAACCCCCAGGAAGCCAAAACCTGTACTGGATAATCACCTTTGTGCGCAAACTGTTCACCCTGTTGACTGCAACACAACTCCCCCACATGACATGGGGAGTACAAGTTGGACCAATGTATCAGATGACTGTGGACTTTATTCTGGACATATCTGCTACCAGGACTTCCTATTCATCTAGGAACTTTGGATTGCAATCAAAATGTACAGCACCCACCATCCTGTGCACTATACATACACATGTATGACAATAAACACACTAATACACCATACCTGCCTCTGTTGTGATTCCAACGTGGTTCCTGTCATGGAGATGATGACCTGCGAAATTACACTGTGCATGCTAACTGCTACAGCAAGTACAACACAGGCATGTGAGTCATGGCAACGTGACACATATGAGGGAGATACACCACCAGGGCTATACAACATATACACACCTAGCCCATCTGACTCATCGCCTACACTGATGTTGCCAGGAAATACGGTGCAATGCACAGGCACAACACCTATTCACAGTCTCTGTCAACTAGCCCACTGGTGCAGTAAGCAAATGTCAGTCAGATGTGTGACCACAGACAACGCACATCACAAAGTGAAGCACAGGTTTATTACACATTTGCAACATGTTGTAACCACTACAGATGCAAGGCAATCCCACCTGGCAGCGGGCACACAGTCAACAAGTGTAGAAGGAAGGAAGTCCATGGGTGTGGCGCACATCACCTATAGGGACACGACAGCTACTACCCTGGAAGTCGAATCACGGTGTCGGGGATCACAGTTGACCAAACCAATCTGAAAGTACCCTGTGAAGGACAGAAATGAAACACAGTCAAAAGCACTGAAGAACAGGACAGAACTGCAATACTCATGCCCAATACATGTCACAAGATACCCACCCAGAACCAAGTTAGCATGTCAACACTGTTGGGGAGTACAGACTACCTGTAAGGACACATCGCTACACGCATACAGTCATGTAGCACATGGACACACTCAAACAGCACCAGAGCACCACCAACACATATCATGCATACTCACATCATTGACATGACATCTCTGGATACTCACATTCAGCTGAAGAAGTTGGTGATGAGCTGTGTGCGGACATCACCATCATCATCATCATCATCATCACTGGCATCGTGGTCCAGGCCAGGATCCTCTACAGGTGGCGGATGTTGGTCATCGTCATCCAGGATGAGAGGCAACTCCTTCCGCACTGCCAGGTTGTGTAGCATGCAGCAGACGATGACAATCTTGCACACCTTTTCTGGGGCATATGGGAGGGCCCCTCCTGTCTTGTCCAGGCAGCGGAAGCGGCTCTTCAGGAGACCAAATGTCCGCTCAATCACTCTCCTCGTCCGACCATGTGCCTCATTGTAGCGCATCTGGCCTGGTGTCACAGGGTTCCTGAGGGGCGTCAGCAACCACGGCATGTTGGGGTATCCGGAGTCACCTACATACAGACAATTGCACATTAGCTGAGTTGGAAAAGAGGGTGGAACACTACATTGCAGAACACACACAATGGCACTAAGTCAGTACACACCAACAAGCCAGGCACGCTGGTTCCGCATCTGTGACATCATCCTCGGGATGCGACTACTCCTCATCACGTAGGCATCGTGTGCAGAACCGGGGAAACGGGCACAGACGTGTGAGATGCTCATATCTGCAAGACATACCACCTGTGCATTGACCGAGTGGTAGTGTTTGCGGTTCCTGTATGCCTGCTCTTGGGCCTGTGGTGGTACCAAAGCAACATGTGTCCCATCAATGGAGCCAATGACATGCGGCATCCTCCCCAGGGCATAGAAGTCACTCTTCACGTCAGTGAGTTGTTGGAGTCTAGAGAAATAGATGTACTGGTTCAGGTAAATCAACATAGCCTCCAAAACATCGCGGAGCACACGGCTGAACATTGTCTGTGACATCCCACCAGCAGTCGCCACAGTGTGTTGAAAGGTACCGGTGGCAAAGAAGTGTAGGGCTGCCATCACCTTCACCTTGGGGGTCAGCGCTGTAGGGTATGTCCGGCCAGCTTGCAAATGTGGGGCCAACCGCACCATCAACACCTCAATCAGCGGCCTGGTGAAGCGGTACCGTCGGATGCAGTCCCGTTCCACCATGGTTGCAAGGTCAGGGAATGGTCTATGGACAGCTGGTGCCCTGCAGTGCATAGGTGAAGAAAGAAAGATTGTCAGTCACCCCACATATGTGGCATTGACCATACTCAATATCACCTGATACATCATTATGAGGCACAAGTACATGATGTGTGCAGTTCCGTAAGGACATGTATGGCACATACATGGCCAACATCTAACATCACAGTTCAACAAGTGGCATCAACAAGTCCCAGGTTGTGCCATGGGATATCATGAGGCCGTGTCACAGTTCCCATCTCCTGCTGCCACGTTCCAAACACACCCCACAGTGACATGTGAGGACAGATGTGCCCCAGGCATCACAGCTCAACGACAGGTAGATTCCCAGGGACCCTGTAATGCCACATGGACACTGGCATGACATGGTGTATCATGAATACACCACAGCAAAACAACCATGACCCCCACAGGTAGTGTTCCCTGTTGCCTCTGCAGGACAGACATGGACGTCTGTGACACACACACGTACAACATCAAAGTCCATGCACAAACAACGTGGATGTGGAGACTGTCTCCCATTGTGCACATGGAATCAGAGACATTGTAAACACAACATGCACACAGACTGTGGAGGACCATCACCATTGTGGCAATGGGTCACCCTGGGACGTACATACCGTCACACATGGGACTCAGGGGGTATGTGACATGACATACACCACCGTGAAATGTGACCATGCCACATGCACAGTAATGAACAGTTGCACATCACAGTGGTCATGTACATGAAACACCAAGGATTCTGTCCCCATGAACACGTGCACAGCCTGGGAGTGGCTGCCCCCAAGTGCCACCCACAGAACAACATGTTCACCCCCATACACGGAATAGGTAATGCAGCCTTACATGCCTCAGGATACAGTGTGGACAGGGTGTGGTGTTGTAGGTGTGCCCCTCACTCCCTGGGAAGTATATGTTGCTGGCATATATTCACCTGTGACAGGCATGGTGACATATGCCAGTGACTTGTACAGGGACGCGTTGGACAGCAATGGACCGATCGGTGCGCACACATTGGCCATTGCATTCAATGTGAGCGGGTACGCGTTGTATTCGCAATACGCGTTGGACAGCAATGGACCGATCGGTGCGCACATATTGGCCATTGCATTCAATGTGAGTGGGTACGCGTTGTATTCACAATACGCGTTGGACAGCAATGGACCGATCGGTGCGCACACATTGGCCATTGCATTCAATGTGAGCGGGTACGCGTTGTATTCGCAATACGTGTTGGACAGCAATGGACCGATCGGTGCGCACACATTGGCCATTGCATTCAATGTGAGCGGGTACGCGTTGTATCCGGGTACGCGTTGAACAGCAATGGACCGATCGGTGTGCCCGGCCGGCCCATTGCATTCAATGAGAGCGGGTACGGGTTGTATCCGCAATACGCGTTGAACAGCAATGGACCGATCGGTGTGCCCGGCCGGCCCATTGCATTCAATGTGAGCGGGTACGCGTTGAACAGCAATGGACCGATCGGTGTGCCCGGCCGGCCCATTGCATTCAATGTGAGCGGGTACGTGTTGTATCCGGGTACGCGTTGAACAGCAATGGACCGATCGGTGTGCCCGGCCGGCCCATTGCATTCAATGTGAGCGGGTGCGCGTTGTATCCGCAATACGCGTTGAACAGCAATGGACCGATCGGTGCGTACCCATTGGCTATGGCCTGGCCTGGCAACGGACGCGTTTTCAAATCTTGAACGAGTCTGATGCTGGAAATTCAGTTGGTCACCCACAACAATGTTGCAAATTCATGGGTGTCATGAAGTTGAACTTTTGAAGGTTTTACTTCCCAGGCAATGATACCATGTAGTAACTGCTGGCATACTGTCCATAGCCATCGTTGCACTGCCTGTGTACATCATGTGCCCCTGTGATTGAGACATGTATATCCAACTGTGTAATGCACGGATATGTTGCATGTGTATAATGGCATTCTCACTTTGTCTTCCTCACAGGTTGATGCCCACCAGAAGCAGAAGATATGGCTGACCATCGTCCGGGCAGTGAGATCCTTGGGGGACTATAAGCGCCGGATCCGCAACTGCCAGAAGAGGTGGCAGGACCTTCGGGGCTGGACCCGGAGGATCGCACGGGTCCAGCTGAAGCTGTCGCCTCCTCGCAGGAGGGGCGTCACCGGACCCTGACCCCCCACATGCTCAGGATCCTGGCGGTGGTCTTCCCTGATCTGGATGGGCAGCTGAAGGCTAGAGAGCAGAAAGGAGGGGGTGAGTCCATGACTGCATTGTGAACTTTGTCTGCCATGCTATGTGCCCTCCTCTGGCCTGGTTGAACTTCCACAGTACATCAGTCATGTGGTCCAGGACCCATGTCCCTCGATTGTGCACTGCCCACTCCTCATCTGATACCCAGGTGTGGCCCTTGCAGTCAGGGAATTGTGTCACTTGGGTACTGTGTCCTTGCAGTTTGCTTGACTCAAGGTGGGGGACAGCATGTATTCCCCTAACTCTGTGGTGGGCATCATGGGTGGGTCCTTTGCTTACACAATGCCTGTGTTCTGACATGTAATCTGCGTGTTACTTTGATATGTGGTCCAATTGCTGAGCTGATCCACCACATGTGCCTGGGGTATCTGGCACACACCCATGCTGCGGGTGGGAACAATGCTTGGGCCCCAGGAGTGTGTATATTACATGTGTCACACATACTTAGCCAGCTGCCTACTGTCCAGGGCTCATTCATGTGGGGCAGGACAGTCATGCCTACTCCAGGCCATACAATACACTCTGTACTCCCACTCCCGTGTATCAGCTGACACGTTGTGCTCAGTGATATGTCCCCTCAGGTGTCTGCCTCTGTGTCAGTGTGCTGTGGCTTCATTGTCATGACTGCTGGGGTGTCTCTCGGTAGGGGCTCAGCATGCCACTGGAGATGTGACCATAGGAGACGATACTTGTGTGTCACATAGGTGTTTGATCAGCTGCCCGTGCAGACTGGGGTATGCGAATGTGAAGTTCAGGCAGCTGTTCCCCATTCACAGCAGATTGTGAGGGGCTCAGGTTCAGAGGGTAGTGTCACAGGTCTCCCATATGTCCAATCGGTATGACTTGGACAGATAAGGGTTCAGATGATGTGGTGTGTGGGGGATGTACATGTGCACTTGTTCAGCTCCAGGACTTGCATTCCCCATGACCTACTATTGTGACACAGTGCAGACTGTTGTTGTCTGGCTGCCCTGCCCATGTGACTGGAGACAGTGATGTATGAATTAGCAGGCATGCCTGTGCCATGGCATGTAACTTCCTATGAGTGATCCTGCAGGGGAGTGACATGTGCTACATACACACCATTGTGGCAATGGCTATCAGGACATGGGTGCATCATGGTGTCTGTCGCTGGTATGTATCACATGCATTTCATATTTGACTCTGGGCATCCCTTTCATCCGGACACCTGTACTGACTCAGTGGCAAGAGTTGTGATGTGTGCATGTTCACATGCTTCACCTTGTTTTCTGCACTGTCCAACTACTGTGTAGGTGGTGCATGTGTCCACACTGGGGTATTGCCATCCAACAGACACCAGACAGATGGGTGCAAGGCCAGGAGGGATGTGAGTGCCATGGTTGACCATCAGACTGACAATTGGCTACTCCTATTCTGTTTGGGCACTTTTGGCAATGTTCAACTAAGGATGCCAGGGCTTGCACTGTAATGTGCTGTACTTACTATGGTGTGTGCGTTCGGTGCAGGTGACTGATGTCTGTCTGTTTCCCTATTGTTTGCAGATACATCCACAGCCACAGGAGGGGACAGCTCCACGGACCAGGAGGAGCCGCAGAGCCAGACTGGGTCAGCAGCCGAGGAGTGGTCGGAGGGACCCAGTGGCACGGAGGGCGAGGGAGCCACACCGAGGAGTCCTCAGCACCATCCACCTCAGCTGAGGACCACAGCAGCTCGGAGGATGACTCCCTTGTGGATGCGGGTGTCATCAGCCACCACACCCCAGCTAGTGTTGCTGTCCCCGCCACCACCACCACCGCCCTCCCATCGGCTCCCATTCCCGAGGTCCGTGGAGGCTCCCATGTTCGGGAGCGTGTCTCCTTCGGGCCAGGCACCGCACCCCCTGCCCCTGTGTCCCCTGCTGCCCTGAGTGAGGAGTCTGTGTACCTCCTTCGCCAGCTCCATGTAGGGCAGACATCGATGCTGAGTGTCCTCCATGCACACACCACTCTGTTGACTCAGCTGGTGTCGTTCATGGAGGGCATCTCATCGGGCATGTCTGCCCTACAGAGGGGCAATAGGTCCATGAACTCCTCCCTGACGGCAGCAGTGTCCCTCCTCCAACAGTCCCTCACCCCTCCTGCCTCTGCCCCATCCACACTCCCCAGCACCTTACCTGTCCCAAGCACACACACACCGGCACAGGCACACACCAGCACAGACACGAGCAGCACACAGACACACACACCACAAACAAGACGCACACGCACGCACAGTCAGGGGACTGAAACCACACTCACAGGGGATGGGGCCCAGGCACACACACACGCATCCACGAGCACTGCGCAGTCCTCAGTTGCCTCTCCCTCCAAAGCCCCTCCCTTGCCTCACCTGCAACCCCAAAGACACAGCGGCTCTTCCTCAGTGACCTCTGCCTCTTCCCCTCCGATCCAGCTGATCCAGCATTCAGGGGAAGAGGAAGCCCACCCACACGGAGCGGAGTGCCCCTCGCCCCCGTACACCCTCCCCCAGGAGCAGACCGACTGACGCCCCCATCCGCAAGTCCCCCGGACCCGGAAGAGCAAGACCCCGCCGCCGCCCTGCAGCTCAGGCACCAAGTCTCCTTCCTCCATCCCTCAGGCCCCCACTCCACAGGTGCCACCACCACACCCTGCCCCAGGTTCCCCACCCACAGATACACCAGCCCCAAAAAGATCCGGCCTTCTCCCCTGCCACTTGCTCTTCTGGCCCCACACCCCCGCTGTGCTTGTCTGTGCCACTGGTGTGGAGACGGTGTCCTCCCCCTCTGTCCTGCCCACCTTACCTGATCCCCATTCTCCTCCCCTGGAGGTAGGCACTGCAGTGGAGTCCACTACCACCCTGTCTGACTTGGGCACTGCAGTGGGGGACCTGTCCACTCCATCTGCACGGTCCACTGCAGTCGTGCCGGCACCCACACCATCAGTGTCATGCCCCCAGTTGTGCCGGCACACACCATGTCAGACACCTCCACTGCAGTTGTCAGTGGCTCTTCAGCACCCACCACCCCTTCCCTGCCTCCTTCTGGTGAGCCCTGATCCTGTCCCTGCGGTGCCTGGCCTGCCCCCCGTATACCCCTCCGAGGGGATTGTCCCTGGTTTTTATCAGTGCAGGCATGCGTAGGGTGACATCTGCCACTGTCACCCTGTTTAGACTTTCAGGATGGACTGGCCATTGGCCTTTGTTTCTTTTTACTGGACTTCAACTTTTGAACCCACATATGCTGAATAAAGCGACTTTCTGTTCTCTAGTGCTTTTGCTTCTGATGTACATGATGTTGATGATGCTAACCATGCCCTTGCTGCAGTGATGGTGATATTTGGTCTCATGAAAATGAAGTGTTACTGTTCAGGAACCCATATGGTCCAGGGGGAATGTGTCCTATCCTGTGGTGTATCCATGTCATCCTTAGCAGCATCTGAGGGTGTCATGTTTTCAATATTTGGCAATGGGATTTCCTACTTACATTAGCAATGTCACATCTGTGGCTTCCACCCCTGCACATCTGTTGTGCTTGCCATTGTTCAATTATTCTACTTCCCTGACCGGGTGGCTATCTCCACTGGACATGCAGGTTTGGGCATCAATGGGGAAGGACTCATCTGTGTTGTCAGTGCAACTTGCTATACATGTGTGTTGGATCTGTGCTGATGATTTCGTTGACACTCCCATGACCAGGCTGATGTGACGGGAGCCTTCATTTGGTGCAAATTGTTGACTGTGTGACCAAGTGTTCTGCTGACATGATGGAGCCCTACTGTGGCAACATATGGCACAGCTTTCCTCACACAGGAGTGGAGTCCCCTCATGGCAGTGTGTACTCCTGTGACATCGCCTGAGCCCAAGGTGTGTGTTGTATGAGCATGTCTGTGTGTTCACTTCCATTTTGCTGTGCATGCTGGGATCCCTAGTGGTGTTCCTGTTTGTGATGCTTGCTGAGTTGACCTATGTTCCCCCAAAGTCTTCTCCCTGGGTTCTCTGTGATGTGGGTGCATGGCACATTACTGGTCATCAGGGTGTCACCCATAGGTGTGTTGGCTGTGAGGGCTGAGTTTGTGGGCAGACGCAGATGGGTCACAGTCAGGATTCCCCTTGGCACTTGTTGTTTACACCTGTCATGTGATTTCCAGTTTGTGTTAGCTTTCAGTGATTGTGACACATTGTGTGAGTGACTGCTGGCACTCCTCAGGGTCAGGGCTGCAATGTTGGTAGTTGTCTATGTGTGTTCTTTGTGGGTGACCTTGGATTCTTCATTGGTGTGGGACTGTGGCTGGGATCCCATTGATTGGTGTGGTATTGCCGTCATGTCCATGTACAGCGTAGTGTGCAGTGTGTCAGACATTCAAGAGTCTTGTTGAGTGGGCATGTGTGATGTGTTTCTGCACCTTGGTTCCCACCACCACCCATGGGATTGTCATGGGTGCATGTGCAATGTCACCAGTGCATGTGAGCGTCACTGCTGCACAATGTTGGAGGTCGAGGTGTGTGGTGTTGAGTGTGTGCAGATGAGAGTTGTTGCACGGCTAGACCCCTGCCTCCATGTTGGCCTTGGCTTACTGGCCGTGCTGATTGATTTGTGCTTGTGTAGGTGTGATGGTAGTTTGTTGCTCAGGACACATGACTGTGGTTCACAGTGTGAACGACATCTAGCTTTGTCATCACAGTGGGATTGTAATGCAGCCCAGGGTCCCCACATTGTGGGGACCCTGGGGGTAGTGCTGTGGTGTCTCTGTGTCTTGCTGTGTCAGTTGCTGTTCCTACATGCTTGTGTGACATGTGTGATTTGTGCTCCCTCTCATCTAACAATGCCTGATTGCCCACATAGGGGATTTGGATCCATGAGTTACCTTTGTGTGGCACTGTATGCACATCTGTGTAATTGGTATTCAGGCCTCATCATGTGTTGTGTGGTTGCCTGGGGACACTGGCACCCCCCCTCACCTGTTGTGTTTGATGTGCAGTCAGGGTCTGCCTGTTTGTGTTTGTGCATCTGCACCACTGCATTGGCATGTCTTTAGTGTGCCATTGGCTGTATGTTGTTTGGTGGGTTTCCCCTGCTGTCCCTGGGACTCCTAGGTCATCAGTCAGCACAATGATAATTGTTTGTGTGTCCCATTGCTGCCATGGTATGGTATCTGTTCACCTCACATCTACAGTCTCTACAGGGTATCTGCATTTGTGTGCCCATTGGTGCAAATATGTGGGTCTGCATTATCATGGTCACTTCTGTCATTGTGTCATTGATGAATGTTGACAGTGTCAGCCCCCATGGGTGATGTTTGTCTGCACATGGCCAAAGGTATGTCTTATTTGCACTGCAGTGTTTGCCTCCCCCAATCTATGTTGCTATGGGACACAAGCACTACTTTGCCACTGATGTGTTTGTTGTTCTGTGACCAGGAATCATCCATGCAGTTTGGCAGTTGCAGCTTTTTCAATGTCAACACTTACATTTTGGTCACTGTGATGATGGGGGTTTGAACCCCATTGCCACAATGTTCAAGATGTGCTTCAGCTATGGGCCCCACACTTACCTTTTGGTCACTGTGATGATGGGGGTTTGAACCCCATTGCCACAATGTTCAACATGTGCTTCAGCTATGGGCCCCACACTTACATTTTGGTCACTGTGATGATGGGGGTTGGACCCCATTGCCACAGTGGTCATGGTCTGCTTGCATTGTGGGGGCCACACACATTTATGTGTGGCACATGTGATAGGGGGTCACATTGTATGTTCAAAGTCATGTTCAGTGTTGTAGCCATTTGACACAGTCTACACACGCTTGTCATGGTGTTGGGGGATGTCTTTATGTTGCATTGTTTATGTTGGTGTGTGCTTGTTGTGTCATGTATTAGCCATCCTGTGAGTGGGGGTGGTAGTAGTTGTAGGCATCTGGCACCCCCTGGGTAGAGGTGGTAGTAGTGACAGGCATCCAGCCCCCATGGGTAGAGGTGGTAGTAGTGGTAGGCATCTGGCACCCCCTGGGTAGGGGTGGTAGTTGTGGTAGGCATCTGGCACCCCCTGGGGAGGGGTGGGAGTAGAGGTAGGCATCTGGCACCCCCTGGGTAGAGGTGGTAGTAGTGACAGGCATCCAGCCCCCCATGGGTAGAGGTGGTAGTAGTGACAGGCATCCAGCCCCCCATGGGTAGAGGTGGTAGTAGTGACAGGCATCCAGCCCCCCATGGTGTGTGCTTGTTGTGTCATGTATTAGCCATCCTGTGAGTGGGGGTGGTAGTAGTTGTAGGCATCTGGCACCCCCTGGGTAGAGGTGGTAGTAGTGACAGGCATCCAGCCCCCCATGGGTAGAGGTGGTAGTAGTGGTAGGCATCTGGCACCCCCTGGGTAGGGGTGGTAGTAGTGGTAGGCATCTGGCACCCCCTGGGGAGGGGTGGGAGTAGAGGTAGGCATCTGGCACCCCTGGGTAGAGGTGGTAGTAGTGACAGGCATCCAGCCCCCATGGGTAGAGGTGGTATTAGTGACAGGCATCCAGCCCCCCATGGGTAGAGGTGGGAGTAGTGACAGGCATCCAGCCCCCCATGGGTAGAGGTGGTAGTAGTGGTAGGCATCTGGCCCCCCCTGGGTAGGGGTGGTAGTAGTGGTAGGCATCTGGCACCCCCTGGGGAGGGTTGGTAGTAGTGGTAGGCATCTGGCACCCCCTGGGTAGAGGTGGTAGTAGTGACAGGCATCCAGCCCCCCATGGGTAGAGGTGGTAGTAGTGACAGGCATCCAGCCCCCCATGGGTAGAGGTGGTAGTAGTGGTAGGCATCTGGCACCCCCTGGGTAGGGGTGGTAGTAGTGGTAGGCATCTGGCAGCCCCTGGGGAGGGGTGGTAGTAGTGGTAGGCATCTGGCACCCCCTGGGGAGGGGAGGGAGTAGTGGTAGGCATCTGGCACCCCCTGGGTAGAGGTGGTAGTAGTGACAGGCATCCAGCCCCCCATGGGTAGAGGTGGTAGTAGTGACAGGCATCCAGCCCCCCATGGGTAGAGGTGGTAGTAGTGACAGGCATCCAGCCCCCCATGGGTAGAGGTGGTAGTAGTGGTAGGCATCTGGCACCCCCTGGGGAGGGGTGGGAGTAGTGGTAGGCATCTGGCACCCCCTGGGTAGAGGTGGGAGTAGTGACAGGCATCCAGCCCCCATGGGTAGAGGTGGTAGTAGTGGTAGGCATCTGGCACCCCCTGGGGAGGGGTGGGAGTAGTGGTAGGCATCTGGCACCCCATGGGTAGAGGTGGTAGTAGTGACAGGCATCCAGCCCCCCATGGGTAGAGGTGGTAGTAGTGACAGGCATCCAGCCCCCCATGGGTAGGGGTGGTTGTGGTGACAGGCATCTGGCACCCCATGGGTAGAGGTGGTAGTAGTGACAGGCATCCAGCCCCCCATGGGTAGGGGTGGTTGTGGTGACAGGCATCTGGCACCCCATGGGTAGAGGTGGTAGTAGTGACAGGCATCCAGCCCCCCATGGGTAGAGGTGGTAGTAGTGGTAGGCATCTGGCACCCCCTGGGTAGAGGTGGTAGTAGTGGTAGGCATCTGGCACCCCCTGGGTAGAGGTGGGAGTAGTGACAGGCATCTGGCACCCCCAGAGTAGGGGTGGTAGTAGTGACAGGCATCCAGCACCCCATGGGTAGAGGTGGTAGTAGTGGTAGGCATCTGGCCCCCCATGGGTAGGGGTGGTAGTAGTGGTAGGCGTCTGGCACCCCCTGGGTAAGGGTGGTAGTAGTGGTAGGCATCTGGCACCCCCTGGGGAGGGGTGGGAGTAGTGGTAGGCATCTGGCACCCCTGGGTAGAGGTGGGAGTAGTGACAGGCATCCAGCCCCCCATGGGTAGAGGTGGTAGTAGTGGTAGGCATCTGGCACCCCCTGGGGAGGGGTGGGAGTAGTGGTAGGCATCTGGCACCCCCTGGGTAGAGGTGGTAGTAGTGACAGGCATCCAGCCCCCCATGGGTAGAGGTGGTAGTAGTGACAGGCATCCAGCCCCCCATGGGTAGGGGCGGTTGTGGTGACAGGCATCTGGCACCCCATGGGTAAGGGTGGTAGTAGTGGTAGGCATCTGGCACCCCCTGGGGAGGGGTGGTAGTAGTGGTAGGCATCTGGCACCCCCTGGGTAGAGGTGGGAGTAGTGACAGGCATCCAGCCCCCCATGGGTAGAGGTGGTAGTAGTGGTAGGCATCTGGCACCCCCTGGGTAGGGGTGGTAGTAGTGGTAGGCATCTGGCACCCCCTGGGGAGGGGTGGTAGTAGTGGTAGGCATCTGGCACACCCTGGGTAGAGGTGGTAGTAGTGGTAGGCATCTGGCACCCCCTGGGTGGAGGTGGGAGTAGTGACAGGCATCTGGCACCCCCTGAGTAGGGATGGTAGTGGTGGTGGGCATCCAGGCCCCTATGTGTATATGTGGTATTGGTGATGGCCATCCCGCCCCTATGGTGCCGCTGTTGCTGGTGTAAGTAATTTCTGCATCCCTCTGTGTGTGTGTGATATGTCGGGTACATGTAGTTTGTTTTTGTGCTTGGTGTCTGACTTACCTTCTGCGCTGTACGCGTCCGTGCCTGTTCCGGTAGTAGCTGTAGAATATTGGTAGGATCGGCACGATGGGATTCATAGTTGGTTCGTCTCGTTCGTCTTTCTCTTTGCTTCGCCTCGTCCTCGTCGCTGGCGTGTTCGTCTCATAGCCGTGGATCGTGTTGTGGCGCGAATCGGAGCTTATGTGCGCCTCTCCCGGATGCTTTGACGTGCCGTGCGTAGCGACGGGTTCGGCGCGTACGGAAAGCGCATCGTACTTGTCCGGCCGGACGGGGCTGCATTTTGGCTTCCGTGCGACTCGATTCTGCGTTTACGGATCCGGCTCGGTCGGAGAACAGGACCTGGATTGGGTGAGTACGACTGGGTCGGAATCTATGCAGTTGTGCGCATCGTACTTGCTCGTTCGGAAGAATGTGCGAATCGGTCGGGAAACAGGCATTCGCCTGGCTTTTTTCCCGGCCGAATAGTGTTGGGTGCGCCTTTGACCGAGATCGGAATCGGCCCCTTAGTGTCCAGCACTTACTCCAATTAAGGGGCCGATTCCGATCTGGGTCGGAAAGCTCTCCGACCGATCCGGATTGTTTTCCGACCGAGCCAGACCCCTGCAGTCCGACCGAACGAGTACGATGCGGCCGTATGCTGCCGGACTCGGTTCGGTCGGACTCCCATTGAAGTCAATGGGAGCCGGTCGTACGACGTGTACATGGGCTCCATTGACTCAATGGGTACGTCGCGCACAAGGGGGCCCCCTGTAGTGGGTACGCATTGGTGCCATCCGCACCATACACGCATCTATAGGGGGGACCCATGGGTCCCCCCTGTGTCCGACTCGTACGGCTACGGGTGAAGGGGGGTCCGGCACGGACCACCGAAGTCCGGGTGCTTTTTCGTGTTGGAGGCTCCGACTCGATCCGGCTGTCCGGATCGTGCATCGTACTGGCTCGGTCGTAAAACGTCTCCATTGTGCGCCACGAATCGAGTGCGAACGAGTCGGACAGAGCGGTTCGGACCCGGAAACGAGTCGGTCGGCGATTTCGCGTTCACTCGCATCGTACTTGCTCGCTCGGACAACTGTACGAATCGGTCGGAAACACAGCCTCCGACTCGGATCCGGTAAAGCCGAATCCGATTCGGAGCCCTACCGACCGAGATCGGAATCGACCCCTAAATATAGACTGGAATGGGAATAGTAAATTAATTAGGGTCAGTGTCCAGCATCTACCCCAATTAATTTTAGATTGGAGTTGGAATAGTAAATTAATTAGGGTCAGTGTCCAGCATCTATTATAATTAAATACAGAGTGTACTTTGAGTAGTAAAAAGGTTAATTAAATAAAAAATAGTATTGGGTGTTTATGTTGAGTTGAGTTGTAAGTATAATTTAGGTGAGTATTTTTTAAATATAGTGTAATAATATTTTTAAGGTAAACATATTTAAAACATATTTAGTTATATGTTGAACAAGAATATATTTTTTATATATATTTTATTTTATTTAAATTATATATTTTAAATAAATTAATTATAAGAAAAACAGTTTTTTATGTACATTAGAAGTGATAGCAATGAAAACGTAGTTAAAAAAATAGAGATTTTTTTTATTTCACCAATTTTATTATATAAAACATAGAAGTGATATGTTCATTCAATATGTTATTTTTTATTGAACAGTAGAAAATTAATCACAAAATATAAGTATTTGTAGGATAGTGTATTTATTACAGAGAATTCTTTTTTTATTAGTATATATATTTTAACAAGTAAATTATTGTAACAAAAATGTTATAATGAACAAAATTATATTTTACAATTGTATATATTTTACAAATATAGCATGATGCATTTCAATTTTTTTAAATAACATTTTGTAAATTGGTACATATTTTTTAATAAGTACAACATATTGTTTCTCAATTTTAATATTGTTACAACTGTTACAAAATTTGATAAGTATTTATTCACATAATATATTGTAAATATTTTACAATAAAGTTCACAAAACAATAACAGTTTAATTTTATTATACAAATTAAATATATTTTTATTATTAATATTAAAATATTAATATTAATATTAATAATTATTACACATTAGAACAGTTTTCTATTTTATTAACATTTTACATATTTTTTTAAACAATAAAGAATATTAATACAATGTTTTAGTAATTGTTTAACATATATAGATTTTTATAATTATAATATGAAATATTATTATGTCATAATATTTATTATTATAATTTTACAATAGATAAAATACACATAATATATTTAAAAATATAAGGTATATTTTTAATTATTTTATTAGAATGCAATAGTAATTTGTAAATCATTATTTAATATTAAATAAATTGTTTAGTCATTTATTTAACATTTTTATAGTTGACATCTTTATTTGGGCCTTTGATTTTGTAATCGCTCGTTGTTGTTTTGGGTCATTTGGGAAGAAAGAAGCTCGCGGTTGGGAGCTGCTTCACGTTTGAGAAGGTAAGAGTAATTTTTTTTTATATTAAACTATTTTAAGTGTGTTTTGAAGGTAGTAGTGTTGTGATTAGGGTACGTGGAGTTATGTTTTAGAAGTTATAGTGTTTTTAGTTGTTTAGTTAGGTATTAATTATTAACGTTGTGTTTCGTATTTGCGGCCTAGTTAGTATTTTTCTATTTATGTTTAGTTTACATAATATTGTGTTAATAATGTTTGTAGTGGTGTTTTCAAGTGTATTATTTGTACATTTGTGTGGGTGGGAATGTTTGTTTTTCTATTTTAGGTTTTACAACAAAGCATTTTGGAAAAACGGAGAATTGCGTTTTTTGTTTTTTTAAAGGAAGTGTGTATTAGTTATATCAACTAATATTTATTTTACACTTCCTTTGTTATTCGGTTTTCATGGAGCGTTTTTTAACTTTTTTACGAATTTTCGTTTTTTTTTTTATGGTTATTGGATTGTCGATTTTTACATGGAGGATCTACTTTTTGACACAGTTGTATTTTTGCATTTTATTGGGGCTCTTTTTAAAAAATATGGATTGTGAACTACATGGATTATTTTGGATGATGTGGATTTTCGTATTACAGCAGTGGAAAAGGTAAGTCTTTTTAATATTTTTTATTGTGGGAGGGAAATTATGTCATTTTTAATACTGTAGTTGTTTAGTTGTTTTGTTTTTTAATTATTTTGTCTCCATATATGTTATAAAATAATAATATATATTAGACAAAATAATTATTTAGTTTATTTTAAAGAATGCACTGTTTTTATTGCAATAATTATTTTTTGAGATTGGTAAATTAAAATTGTTTCATGTTTCAGACTAGAGTTTATGCTATCATATTTAAGTACTCAAGGCCTCTTGTTGAAGGATATAGCTGTACTTGTTGTTGAAGATACTGATACATTTGAGTAGTTTGTCTAGATAGTTTTGGTTTTAATTGTATGATAGATTGTTGCATTCTTAGTTCTTGGAGTCTTTGTTCTTTTTGTATGGCAACTAATAGTTTATGTAGGGTAGGAGTGCTTCGTCCTGTAGAAGATAGGAAGGCATTATGCCAACCTTCAACTGCGTTGTTTGTTTTGGCTTCTTGGTTAAGTGTAGTTAGGTGCACATTCCACCAAGGAATTTGGAATTTAGGTTGCCGTCTATGGCCTGATCTGTGTAATCTCCCCACCCAGGTATCCTCAAAATAATCTAGGAGGGGAGATAATTTTTGTTCATTTTGGTGGTAAAATGGACTTTCTATTAAAATGTTATAGTGCTCAGCCACATCTGTGACTGGCACACAGGCCAGGGCTATTAGGTGTTATATTTGGTATGCAAAGGTAATATTTGTTGCATATTCCACACTAAGGAGTCCATTACGATGACTGGCGGATGCACCTCCGCGATGCTGGCGGTGGGAGAAAACGCTGTTTTCCGCCCGTGAGCAGCGGTGCCCCCGTCCGCCATATTACAATGGCCAAACACAGCCCATTGTCCGACCGCCGCGGTACAACTCGCACCGCAATCAAAACGCGCCCACGCCTGCGGCGGAGACAACGAATCCAGAGCCACCGCCGTACGCATTGACGTCCCTCCCGCCGTACAAATTAGGATGCGCAAAACAGCCAGGCCCACCGCAGCGGAGAAACCGGCCATTCAGAGCATACGGAAGCACCACAGCGGAGCGCAAAATCGAGAACCGGAGCCGAACGCCATGGACCCGGCACTACACGTTTATCCGGCGCTGTACATGATCCACCTACAGCAAGCCATGGTCCGTCGCGGACGCCGACGCAGGTACGCCATCACACAACTCCGCTAACAAACACAATCCACAAATCCATGTCCGATGTAAGGTGCCTGCCCCCACCAGACAACCTTTGTGGGGACAGGAACAAAACCACAGGTGTAGCCACACATGTCATACCTGCCACTAGTCCACCCCTCCACACCCTGCCCACCATGTCCGCGATCCTGAAATAATGCCCAGTTCACGTGACCGCAGCGTTGAATCTGCAAGTAAAAATGCACACAATGTAGTAGCCTGGGCCAGCGCAAGGCAGGGGCAGTGCCCAGGTACACAGGGCAAAAACCTCCACACACTAGGCCCACCCACACCATGAAGGGACATGCCATGTGACCTTCCTGTGCCCCCACATGGCCAAAAAGCAGCCAGGTGAACACACACACTGCACCACACAACAAACAAATAGGTAGACAGCCTCATCAGGTGTGGCTGCAGAGCAACACACAGCGTACAAGCACTGCGCCAGGGGAACACACACACCACAACAACACCACACTCGTGGCAAGTAAACTGAGTCCAAGCACCAATTAAACACACACAGATAATGAACAAACACTCCAATGGACACACAGCCTGTCAAGTCACACAGACATACCCCACACTGACACACAGCAACAAACACAGACCACATGCCAACAGCAATGGAGGACAACAAATAGGAAACCCAAAGTGAGGTGAACACCAAGAATGTGTATATCACATGCAAGGGACATCCACCCCAGCCAAACAATCCACGCATGGCAGTCACAGTGAGTGACGTCAAACCACAGTCACCTCACTGCAACAACTCAGGGAGACAGCAAGGCAACCCATGAATAGGCACAGGGATGAAAGGAAGGGTATAAAGTCCAACACTGATCAGCCACACATCTGAATCAAAATACATCACAGGAGTATGTCAACAGCACAACACACAGGGCCCATTGCAACACTCCATGACAGTCAAACACAAGTATGAACCTTCACACAACCCCCACACCCATCACACCTGCAGCACACAACACCAGTGACAAACACACAGAAGCTTGCCAATAACATCCAGTCAAGACACTGACAATCAAACACACCCCCTGGGTGGCATACACACACATCACACACACACACAGGTATGGCAGTACCACTGTACGCACAAAAACAACAGTCAAACACTGAACACAATCAAAACACACACACAGAACTACTACAACAACAGACAAGACCTGTGCAGCTAAACAGTGCAAATTCAATGGGAGCACAGACACAACAGGAGTACACAACCACATCAGTCATGAAAAACGCACAGACAACATACCACAACACATATAAGAAGTGCATCCACTAAAAACAATAATGGAGAACAAAAGGCAGAAATGGGCCTACAATGACACATAGACAGACATACCACAACACCCATCCACTCAAAATGGTGTCACAGTGTACCACATGTCTGCACATGCACAACCATGACCATAGACACATCAAATGTGAGAGGAGAAAACACCAAGGACGCACATAAAACAAGCACGGCAACCACAATAGACCTCAGTCCATGTGACATACACACAAGTAAGGCACACCACAATGGCAACACACCTGAATCAAACACAACAACAACACACACACACTGACAGGAAAATAGAACACCACACACAGAGCAACTGTCAACTGCATGACACAACACAACACAAACACTGCACACAGCCACATCAGTCACAACACATGCACAGGCAAAGATATCAACATGCTACAACAGCCAAACATCAGGGGGTGCACAACAGGCAAGGACAAGGCAACATCAACTCACAGCACTGCATGCACACCAAGCAGTGTGTGCACAACACACATACCAGTTACAAACAGAGATGAGTGACACACCATGAACACACACAACAACAATCTAAACATCACACACACAACAACACACCCAGGAAGTCAATCAGTCCACAGCAAACACACATACTACCAAGTCAACACACACAGATGCAGAAGTCTGGGACACAAAAGTTGAAACAACATGATCAGAGGAAACAAGACATTGGCAATGTTGAAGTGGAAAATAGAGCATGTGTCACAGTAAACAATACCCACACAGTAACCCTTTCATTTAGCAAGGACACTGACAAGGCAGACAACAGGAGTAAATATCTTATTTTTATTTACATTTCACACTGTCATGCAGCAAAAGTCAGACAAGAGCAAGGCCAGTGGCCAGTTCAAAGTTCAGGTGAGGTACATGAGAAGCTGCACAGGCCAGGGGCAAACAGCAGTGAACAGCAAGGCCAGTGGCCAGGACACAGTGCAGGTGAGGTACATGAGAGCCTGCACGGGCAAGGGGCAAACAGCAGTGAACAGCAATGCCAGTGGACAGTCCAAAGTGCAGGTGAGGTACATGAGATCCTGCACATGCAAGGGGCAAACAGCAGTGAACAACAAGGCCAGTGGCCAGTCCAATGTGCAGGTGAGGTACATGAGAAGCTGCACAGGCCAGGGGCAAACAGCAGTGAACAACAAGGCCAGTGGCCAGACCAAAGTGCAGGTGAGGTACATGAGAAGCTGCACAGGCAAGGGGCAAACAGCAGTGAACAACAAGGCCAGTGGCCAGTCCAAAGTGCAGGTGAGGTACATTAGAAGCTGCACAGGCAAGGGGCAAACAGCAGTGAACAGCAAGGCCAGTGGCCAGGACACAGTGCAGGTGAGGTACATGAGATCCTGCACAGGCAAGGGGCAAACAGCAGTGAACAGCAAGGCCAGTGGCCAGTCCAAAGTGCAGGTGAGGTACATGAGAAGCTGCACAGGCAAGGGGCAAACAGCAGTGAACAGCAAGGCCAGTGGCCACTCCAAAGTGCAGAGTGAGTACATGACATCCAGCACTGGGAATGTGTGGTACAGTACCCTGCCATGGTCAGCAACACACTCAGGGGATCATAAATGGGCAGTCCATGGTACCACTGTGGGAGAGACATGTGTGTGAGGGTGACCAACACTCAGACTTGGCTGGCAGTATGACTGGGAGGTGGCTGTCTGTCGGGGCCAGTTGGGGTACTGGCTCGGGGAGAGAGAGGCCCAGCTGGGGCAGAGCCATCAGTGTTCTGGGAAGCCTGAGGGGAGCTAGGTCCAGGTGTGGTAGAGCCAGCAGTGGTTTGGGAAGCCGGAGGGCTGCTAGGACCAGGTGGTGTGATGGCACGTGGAGGTGGACTCATGCTTGCACGAGACACAGTGTGTGTGGGAGAAGTTGGAGGGGTTCCCTTCCGCTTCTTGGGGATTTGATATGGCTTCCCTGTCCTGGGATTAATGCCAAGTGGGGTGTATACAACAGGTACACTTGTCACAAAAGCTGGCTCATGTGCAGATGCTGGTCCCCCCTCTGGGGACGTGCTGGATTCTTTGGGACGCTTGGCCCCGGATTGCCTCTGCCCCTGCATCACCTGTTTACCCGGTGTCCCCCCTACAGTGCTTGTCTTTGCGAGACACTTTTGGGACAGGTGAGTCCTTGGATAGGGATGCCTCTGAGGCATGTGAGCCTGAGGCCTGCTCCTTGCCATCCTTGCCCTGGGTGTGGCCTGAAGTGCTTTTGCCTCTGCGCTCTGGTGTGGGTTTACCTTTCTGTGGGGATGGTGTCTGCGGCCTGGACTGCTTGGGCTGCTGCTGCCGTGTGCTGCGTGTGCTGTATCTGTCCCTTGATGACTGGGGTGTGTGGTCACTATCATCAGATGCGGCCACTGGCAGGGTGGTGGGCCTAGGGACTGGAGCTGGACTATGGAATTGGGCAAGTTGAATGGCTGCTGTCACTGCAGAGGCCAGAGACTGTACAGTCCGGTGTAGCCCACCCACGTCTGAATGCACGCCCTCCATGAAAGCCACCACTTGTGCCAATTTTTTGTCATGGTCCAGGAAGGCATTGAGGAGAGCTGTCTGACCCACACACAGCTGGCGCAAAAGGTCCACAGACTCCGCACTGATGGCAGCAGGGGGGACCGGGGCAGGGGCAGCGGTGCCTGGGATGAAGGACACTCTTCCCTTCCTCGTGGTGCGAACACGGGCAGCAAAAGTGGGAGTAGCAGGGAGGGTGGGCACTGAACGCTGTGTGGTGGACGAGGAGGCAGACTCCCCGTTTCCTTCGGACAAAACCATAGATGCATCACCGCCATCGTCAGATGACGTAGAGGTCTGCGTTTCTGGCAGGGACTCCTCTAGATGACTACGGTCCCCCTCTGATGCGCTGGTGACATCCGTGTCACTATGCAGGTGAGCATCACCTGTGCCTGATGCCTCACCACTGGTGTCCGTCCCGTGTCCTTCCGTTCCCATGTGAGATGCTGCATGAGAGAGAGAGAGAGGATAAGTACATCTGCATCAAGTCAACAAATATCTGCAAGTGAAGCATCACTAATGATGGACAATGATCCATGTTGGACAACACCATGGGCAGTAACATTGTGCAACCTCAATACAAACATATAAATTACCGTGGAATGATGCAAAATTGTACAGAATCTACCCATGTGATGGACACACAGCCATTTAGCCTGTTGGTGGCTACGTCTAACAACACACACATATCCCTCTGTGCACACCTAGGGCCCTGAAGGGTTCAAAGATCCTACTCACAACATGTTGCCAACGTCACAACATGATCCAGCAGAAGGCACCAACACAGACACAGACCCCAACATAACCACACACAATGTCCATGGGCACATGCCATCCACCATGTCGTATCTTGGGGCACAACTACAGTTGCACATCGGTGTCAGATGTTTAGCCAGCACTAATCTGACGTCAGGCAAAGCACACATTGATAATGGCACACTCAGATCATGCACTCTGCTGGACCCTGACATGTGATGTCCGTGACGACACCAATGAATATGGTACCAGAAGCCAAAAACTACAAATGTGAAGTCAAGGCCCATTACACCAATGACATGGGAAGGTACATGTAGGGGGAATGCATGACAACTGCACCCCACAACGCGGCCACTTTCACACCATTGCATCACACTAGCAACATCACAGCCCTGCACTGGCCCAGGCCTGGAGCTCATGCTGGCAAACAACAACCAGAGTCACACTCACAGAATACTCACCACCAGCTTGCTGCTGATGCACCTTCAGACGTGCATCCAGGTCAGGCTGTATCACTGCTAAATGGTGTCATGCTGCGCCGCGCCAACCTGACGGATCGAGGGATCAGCCCCAGTGTCATCTCTGCCACGTTCCTGCTTAGCCATGCGATGTCATCCCACCTCTTGTGACAGCGGGAGCGCCGTCGTTTGGAGACACCCAGTGCACGCACCTTTGATGCAATGGCCCTCCACACGGCCTTGCGCTGGTTGACTTTTAGCTGTAGACATGGGAGACAAGAGGGGGCAACATTCAGTGTAACCAACCACCATTCCCCAGTGCAGGACCATGATACTGACTCATCCCAAATTCTGCCATTACGTCAGCGGCGACAATACATCTGCTAATTGCAAACATCATCATGTGTGAAACACACATTAAGGCATGCAGGTATGAGGGTGGACACAGTACATGCCCATCTCCTGGCCATGCATGACGCCAGCAGAGAGCTAAATGTGTATGCTGACCACATCTAATGCAATATTCTGGGAATAACAAGACATGCATGACATCACTACATATGTGACTGGGAATACTCACTGTGCCCAACACTGCGCAGCCCACAAAGCACTTGCCCTGCAACTGCCACACTGTGTCATTGATGTCACATTGAGGGACATGACCTCACAAACGCAGACCCTCATCACAAGCCCTGTTGTGTGCAATCTACGTCTCTGTAATTGCACATTGATGGAGACTCAAGAGGAAAAGCACATATGTGACACTCTGTACATTCAGTGTTGTGTCACTGTCAGATTGGGCAGTGAATGTGCAGGCCATTTGGGGTCACACAGAGGTCCAACATGGGGCAGCTCATCCCGTACATGGAGTGACAATTTGGAAACACAAACAGTGCCAACACATGCTAGTATGTGCACATGCTGCTGGGGACGGAAGAGTCCGGGCACAATAATGTTTGAATGTACCGTGTCATAGGTGAATGACCAACAAGAGTGTCACCCTGGGGGATTCAGGTACTGAGTATGGCGCAGAACTTGAGATGAGGCACATATAGAGGTCTAAACAATGGCCTCACTACCCTCTGGACAGCAACACTAGCTAAGGCCACAGATGGGCCTGTGAAGGACATCAGGGACACATACAGACATGCAGACTGGCAATCACTATCCTGACTCGTGAAATGAAAAGGTGCAGCCTCACTGTATGTCTGACAAGACATCATACTTCCCTCTGATCTGGATGTGCAGGCAGGGAAACCTGTTGAATAGGCCAAACACACCTTCCCTCTGGAAACGGCATGCTAGGCAGTGCCTGACCCACCCTCCCACTCCCACGCACATACTGCAGCAGATCAACTTCATGTGTCCCCCACCCTGCACTCTCACTCACACTCTGAGTTACTCACCACGACATTAGGCGCACCAAAGAGCCTTGGATGCTGGTTGAGCACCTCGTCCACCAGGAGCTCCAGTTCCTCGGTGGTGAGGGGAGTGGCATGGATCTTCTCAGTCCTCGCCATCACTGTGGGCAGGAGAGAGCAGCAGCGGCTGTTGATGGTGAGGGGTCTCAGTCAGCAGTCCCTGGAGGCAGCAGCAGGTGAGGGGTCTCAGGCAGCAGTCCCTGGAGGCAGCAGCAGGTGAGGGGTCTCAGGCAGCAGTTCCTGGAGGCAGCAGCAGGTGAGGGGTCTCAGGAAGCAGTCCCTGGAGGCAGCAGCAGGTGAGGGGTCTCAGGCAGCAGGCTCAGTGAGCTGTGGCAATGTGTGGCTCCCTCATACACATATATAGCCCCCAGGGCTCGTGTCTGTGGTTCTAAGCTGCTACAATTGGTGTTCCAGGTCTGCCTCATTCAAATACATCCAATGACCACCTCCGCGGTGGCGGAGTACGCCTACCGCGATTTTTAAAGTTGCATCAGGCAACCGAGATTGCACTTCCCATTGGCTGGAAGGGCATGGTCCTTGGCGGTGACACACCGCAGGGGACAGGCGTGCGGTACCGCGGTGGTGCATCTTACGAGTGCAGCCAATGACCGGCCCCGCGGTGGCGGAGCATGCCTACCGCGATTTTCAAACTTGCATCAGGCAACCGCAATTGCGCTTCCCATTGGCTGGAAGGGCATGGTCCATGGCGGTGACACACCGCAGGGGACAGGCGTGTGGTACCGCGGTGGTGCATCTTACGAGTGCAGCCAATGACCGGCCCCGCGGTGGCGGAGCACGCCTACCGCGATTTTCAAAGTTGCATCAGGCAACCGCGATTGCGCTTCCCATTGGCTGGAAGGGCATGGTCCATGGCGGTGACACACCGCAGGGGACAGGCGTGCGGTACCGCGGTGGTGCATCTTACGAGTGCAGCCAATGACAGGCCCCGCGGTGGCGGAGCACGCCTACCGCGATTTTCAAAGTTGCATCAGGCAACCGCGATTGCGCTTCCCATTGGCTGGATGGGCATGCTCCATGGCGGTGACACACCGCTGGTGCCAGGCGGTAGTTCCCGCTATTCCTGAGCCATGCATTGCCATGAGTGACCGGGATCTGGGTGGCGGAGCATGCCATCCGCCATTAGCCATGTGTATTTGCCTAGCAATCCTGCCATGCTGTCTCGGGCCATGGCAGTGACACACCGCTGGTGCCAGGTGGTAGTTCCCGCTATTCCTGAGCCATGCATTGCCATGAGTGACCGGGATCTGGGTGGCGGAGCATGCCATCCGCCATTAGCCATGTGTATTTGCCTAGCAATCCTGCCATGCTGTCTCGGGCCATGGCGGGTACACACCGCTGGTGCCAGGCGGTAGTTCCCACTATTCCTGAGCCATGCATTGCCATGAGTGAACGGGATCTGAGTGGAGGAGCATGCCATCCGCCATTAGCCATGTGTATTTGCCTAGCAATCCTGCCATGCTGTCTCGGGCCATGGCGGTGACACACCGCTGGTGCCAGGCGGTAGTTCCCGCTATTCCTGAGCCATGCATTCCCATGAGTGACCGGGATCTGGGTGGCGGAGCATGCCATCCGCCATTAGCCATGTCTATTTGCCTAGCAATCCTGCCATGCTGTCTCGGGCCATGGCTGTGACACACCGCTGGTGCCAGGTGGTGGCTACGGCAAGGGTGCAGCATGACATTGTTGACTATGGGCGTGATGGTGTTCTTAGAGCACGTTCAATGCAGCAATGGACGCATCGTGTAGTGTCAATGTCATGGGTCATATCTGTACTTTGAACAGTGGTCACTTTCAATTAAACATGGAACTTGATTCAATTGAAATGAGCTATAGTTCATAATGAGAGCCTATACTTCATATCTAACACCAAATGCAACACTGAAAGGACTAATGGGGCACATTACTCCTACACAATTTCATATCTGACCCAAACATTTTGCCCAAAGTTCATGTCTCTCACCCCATTGCCAGCCAAATTTCGTATCTGAGCCAAATTTTCACACACATATTCATTTTTCACACAATATGTCGCTACACAGTACATGATTGTACATAGATTTCAGCATTGTCTCCATTACTCACCACATATGTCACACTGTAGTCTGTTTGTTATCACCTATTTCAGCATTCATGTAAGGTTATTGTTCGCTGTAGCAAAACCAAGAGTATATGTCCACATGGACATGTGTGTGCTATACACACTGAAGCTTGTAACATACATCACCGGCACACTTTGAAATATGTGCCTCCTTAATCATTTGGCCTGTCTGTATGCATTTGGGTATGTTTTGTCACCATATATGCAAAATGTCATCAGCATTACTTGTGTCATTGTGTAGGATATGTGCTCATGTTGGTCTGCCTGTCATATGTGAATTTGTCACATGTATATTACACAGCTGTGAGTATGTTGATATAGGGTTTTATGTGTGTGGTGTGTTACGTTGGTACTCACCAAGGACAGGTGCATTGACCTTGTCCACATGAAGATCGCTGGCTTGCTGAGGGACTGTAGCCAAATGTGGTGCTGGTGCTCACTGACTGGTAAGTTTGACATGGCATCTGTGACCAGTAGAAGGTGACCCACAATTGGCCAGGACAGTTCAGCATTGCGTGTGCTTTCATGTGCAGTAAGTGTGTGCAGTTTTTGCAGGGTGCACAATTAGGACACGTGTGCAGTGATATTAAACTGACACGTGCGGATAAGCCTACTATGGTGTGGTAGCCTTTCGGGGGCACAAGCTGGTCCTGCGCTGTGTGGGTGAACTGATGGTGCTGTTGACTCAAGCTAATGATGGCATCCAAGACAGGTGAGATATACCTTGATAGGGCTGGCTGTGGCACCCATCTAACTCAGACTTTTGTTGTTGTAATGGTACCAGAGGCCAACAAGTGATGCACAGCCAGCATCTTCGTCTGCAGAGGAATGTTGAGAGTCCGCTTTGTTGTTCCTGACAGGCTGTGTGGTATGTGGCTCAGGATGCTTTAGATAGTCGTCCTTTTGTACCTGTGTCGTGCGATGACATCCCCTGTTGTTATGTGCATGAGGCTGTTGTGTCTTCGGTATTTACTCAGTATATTCATGCGTTCACGTTTAGGTGTAGTGGTGTTGGTTGTTTCTGTGTCACTGATGTGTGTCCAAGCAGCTGGAGTATTAGCTCCATAGCAAATGTATTACTTTAGTTGTGTGTCTGGGCAGTGCTAGCTTCATACTGCATGTCATAGTGCGACTTTAGTGCAGATTGACGTTTGTCTACAGTCCTTTTGGATCACGTACCTTATCCACTTTATGTGTGCCACATTGACAATCTGTGTGCTTGCTGATGATATTGTGCAGTTGTGTTGTTGTGTCTTTATTCACGTCAAGACTGCATATGCATATGCTGGTCATTATTAGTCATTGAGTGACTTTGAATTGTGTGTAACAGCATGTATGGCATGTCTACTGGTGACAGTGGATATTGGCACAGGCTTGTGAATATGTCTGTGAGTGTCTCTAGACTTGTGTGGATTAGCATTGGCTCACATTCCATGCTGAGTCCTTCAGAAGTGGACAAATTGTGTAGTTCATGTGTCCCATGTCATGATTGCACAAGAATGTGTGGCACGTACAGCAGACATTTGGAAGCCAGCAGTGTTTCTGTTTCACACATGTCCTGTATCATTTACTGTCCCGGCCGTTTGCACCAGATTTCTAAATGTGACTATTACCATTCACAGACACAGTTTCCATGTTTGTTGTTCTCACTGTGGTAATACTGAAGAAGTGTAGTACAATGTATTCTCTATGTGTCACGACTATTGACTTGCACTGTATGGTGCATTGTGATGCCAGTCAATGTTTGCGCTGTGTGAATCAGAAGCTACGGAGTTGTGCACATCTCATGGTCTGCTGCAATGACGTGCCCCCTTTCATCTCACCTAGGAGGCGACCCAATGTGTATCGTCCTGTCACCCTGCTGGCTAACATTGAGGATGATGACGTGATACGCAGATTCCGTCTGGACCGCACGAACATCCAAGACCTGTGTGCCATGTTGGATCATCACCTGCGGGCTGGCAGGACATACCCAACAGCATTGACAACCGAAACAAAGGTGATGGCGGCAATGCATTTCCTGGCCAGTGGGTCATTCCAGGAGACAGTGGGCATTGCAGGGGGGATGTCTCAGCCCACCTTCAGCATAGTGCTAAGGGATTTCCTGTTGGCCATGATGCGATACAAGGACCAATACATCAGTTTTCCAAGGCGTGCAGCTTTGGCGGATGTAAAGGCGGATTTCTATGCCCTTGGCCACATCCCGAATGTTGTAGGTGCTATTGACTGCACACATGTTGGCCTGGTTCCACCACAGGCACGGGAACACATCTATTGGAATCGTAAACATTCCCATTCCATCAATGTGCAGGTGGTGTGCCAGGCCGATATGATCATATCGCATGTATGTGCCAGGTTTCCGGGCTCCGCACATGATTCATACATCCTGCACAACAGCATTGTGCCCCAGCTGATGGCCAATCTACTTCCGGAGTGGGCATGGATTGTGGGTGAGTAGGCAGAGTCAAGTTGTGTGCTGTGTGTGCCATGCTGTCCTCTGCCACAGTTGTATTACTGAATCGTTATGTTTATTTCACACCTAGGTGACTCTGCATATCCCAACAGACCGTGGTTGCTGAGCCCACTACGCAATCCTAGGACACCATCTGACGTCCGCTACAACAATGCCCATGGTAGAACACGTCGGGTGGTGGAGCAAACCTTTGGTCTCCTAAAATCGAGATTTTGCTGCCTGGACCGGAGGGGCACTCATGTACTCACCCAAGAAGGTGTGTCAGATAGTGGTAGCATGCTGCATGCTGCACAACTTGGCCTTACGGAAAGGAATACCCATGATCCTGGACGATGATGACCAGCCAGGGCCCCCCCCTGCGATCCCACAAATATCCAGTGACGAGGATAGTGGTGAGGAGGAAGGTGTCGACCAGCGTCAGCAGCTCATCAACCGCTACTTCACTTGAAGGTGGGTGACGATGTACAACTGGTCCATTGTCTGTTGATGTAGTTGTTTGGGTGGAGGTCTATGTGATCTTTGTCAGTGCATCCTGTTGTTGACTCAGTGCTGGCTGCCTATGTGTTGGATACAGGGTATGTAGGAACTGCTACAGGATGTCTCTGTTGGTACTGTTGCACATTGTTATGTGTGCATATTGTTGTACAGTGATGACATGTGTTGTGTGATGGCTGTGATGCCACCACCTGACTAGTGACTTTTGTTCTGTTGTCTTTTGCTAGGTCCCTTCTGCCTCCCCTTGCCTACAGAGGATCCATGCTCCTGTGACATTGTAACCATGGTAAACATTGTACATACTGTGATAAACATGGAGCAGACTCAAATACATTGGTGCGTTATTGTTGTTTATTGTCAATGGGTATATGTGAGAGGGAAGTGGATATTTACATAAGTGTGAATGGTGAATATATGAGTTGGCAGTGATGGTAGATGAGACAATCAAGTAGGCACCACATTGATGTGGTGACACAATCCAACAGACGGATGCCATTTCCATGGCAGTGTGGGTAAGGACAGTGTTCCAAGTCAATGGCAGGGTGAAGAGTGTTGCCATCATGGCTGGCTCCTTGACTGGCGTTTGGCAGGTGCTTTGCCACGGGTGAGTCCCAAGTTTTTCTTTGGACGGCCCCTCCTTCTTTTGGCAGAGGGGGCATCGTCTGCTAGGCTACTGGGGTCTGAGGTGTCACCCCTCTCCGTGCCCACAGGGGTGGATGATGAACTGTCATCCTGCGTGACAACGGGGGGAGGTGGAGGTGTGTGATGTGGCACTGGCCTATCCCTCAGTACCGCCACTAACTGGCCCATGAGGTCCACAATTTGTCCCATACGGTTGTCCATGGACCTCAGCAGACGTTGGAGCTCCAGGGCATCTTCGTGGGCCTGGCCCATTTGTGCCTGTGTTCGTTCATAGGCACCCACGACTCTGGTGATGTTAGCCAGGGCTTCGGTCACAGTGTCCGGTGTTGTTGGAGTCCCACTTGTCCTCCCCCCTTCCCTGCTATCACTGGCCTGTTGCCTCACCACTCTAGCCACACGCCTGCCCTCCACAGTTGTTGGTGTTGGATGGGCATCCTCTGTGGCTGGGCGAATGTTGCAGGCAAAGGTGGTAGTGGTGGTGGCGGCACAGGTCGTTCCAGCAGGGGTCAGTGTTGTTGTTGTTGCTGATGGTGGGGGGGCAGTGGGGTCATGTGACCGGTTGCGCCCTGGCACACCAGATGGGCCGGCTTGGAGCTCCTCATCCAAAGAATCCAGGGACTCCGCATCCGAGTGTCCATGTTCCGGGGGTGGAGACTGGCTCTGCAAGTTGAGGTTGTTGTCCTCTGCAGTCAGTTGTTGGTCACCTGTGGAACAGAGGGTACATGGTCATTGACTTACAGCCATATGGCTTGCTGTGTTTGATGTCTCTTATTTACATGTTATGCAACACACAGTTACGTATTTCATGAGTTGAATGTCTGCACAGTGTTGTTCGTCATGACATGATGTGGAGGTACAGACATCTTGTTCCATGGTGTGACAAGTCATTGGATGCCATGCCCAACTTGACACTCTTTGTATGGAACTGATGAGTTATCATCTGACAACTGGCTGCCATGCAACTTGATGTAATGCATCGAGGATGATTACTCTTCCCGACAGATGTTACATATGCACATGTACTACACATTGTCACATTGTTATCTCATGCATACCTTTGTAATGTTTGTGCTTGTATTTATTTGCTGGACAGACCATGCCTTTTTATTGTTACTATGGTCCTTCATGCTCAGCACCCATGGAATTTGCACATAGCATTCTGTGCAGGGCATATTTGGTCCCTGATTTGCTTACACATTGGTTTAGTTGAGTCACAGTTCTGTTTCTGTCACAGTTACATACGCATCGCTGTCTGCATTCTATCAACTGGGATGTAATTGGGGTGTATTTTGTTGTGATGTGTGGCATTGTGTTGGCATTAGCTCAATGCTTTCGTTGAGGAATGGTGGGGTGCATGCACTGGCTGCTTACCTGTACAGTTGGCATCTTTTGGGTGGACTTTCTACCACATGCTTCTGGGTGGGAGGGAGTGCTCCTTCCTGCTGAGGGATGGGGTAGGGTGTGCCTGGTGGGAGTTGTAGTGCAGGCCTCCCTATTCCCAACACTCCTCCCTGGAAAGAGGGCTACCTACCTGTTAGGTGAGGGTGTAGCACACAATGACTGCCACATGGGTGTGGGGAGTAGTCCATCCTGCTCAGCTGTGGGACAGGGGGCCTGGTGGGTGTTGTAGTGCAGGCCTCCCTATTCCCAACACTCCTCCCTGGAAATATGGCTACCTACCTGTTAGGTGAGGGTGTAGCACACAATGACTGCCACATGGTTGTGGGTGGGGGGAGTAGTCCATCCTGCTCAGCTGTGGGGCAAGGGGGCCTGGTGGGAGTTGTGGTGCTGGCCTCCCTATTCCAAACACTCCTCCCTGTAAAGAGGGCTACCTACCTGTTAGGTGAGGGTGTAGCACACAATGACTGCCACATGGGTGTGGGGAGTAGTCCATCCTGCTCAGCTGTGGGACAGGGAGCCTGGTGGGAGTTGTAGTGCAGGCCTCCCTATTCCCAACACTCCTCCCTGGAAAGATAGCTACCTACCTGTTAGGTGAGGGTGTAGCACACAATGACTGCCACATGGTTGTGGGTGGGGGGAGTAGTCCATCCTGCTCAGCTGTGGGACAAGGGGGCCTGGTGGGAGTTGTGGTGCTGGCCTCCCTATTCCAAACACTCCTCCCTGTAAAGAGGGCTGCCTACCTGTTAGGTGAGGGTGTAGCACACAATGACTGCCACATGGGTGTGGGGAGTAGTCCATCCTGCTCAGCTGTGGGTCAGGGAGCCTGGTGGGAGTTGTAGTGCAGGCCTCCCTATTCCCAACACTCCTCCCTGGAAAGATGGCTACCTACCTGTTAGGTGAGGGTGTAGCACACAATGACTGCCACATGGTTGTGGGTGGGGGGAGTAGTCCATCCTGCTCAGCTGTGGGACAAGGGGGCCTGGTGGGAGTTGTGGTGCTGGCCTCCCTATTCCAAACACTCCTCCCTGTAAAGAGGGCTACCTACCTGTTAGGTGAGGATGTTATGTTATGTTAAGCGGTTTTGTAAAGCGCTCAGCTGCCCTGGCAAAGGGGCGTCCCGGCGCTAAGAGCAACAAGAGCAACTGGCTGCAAGAGTCCAATCTACCAAAGGAAAGGAAACCAAGAGAGGTAAAAAAATGACAGACGAGGGGACAGATAGCTTAGTGAGGGAAAAGGTGGGTTTTCAGTGCTTTTCGAAAAGCAGAATAATTATCCATGCACCGGATATGACTTGGGAGACCATTCCACAACTTAGCAGCCAACACGCGGAAAGAGCGCCCACCAGCGCGAGCCCTCCTCACGCGTGGAATCGATGCCAGCTGTTGATCTGCGGAGCGTAACTGACGCGTGGGAATATAAGCAGAAAGTAGACCAGATAATATCCCCGGGATCGGATGTTTCAAGATCTTGAACGCGAAACAGAGAGACTTAAACTCCACCCGCCTCTCCACTGGCAGCCAATGTAGCCGGCGAATGGTACTGGAGGTAGAGCAGCGTCTGGGCATGGCAAGAAGAGTTCTAGCGGCAACATTTTGGACCCTCTGCAATCTTGCGATCTCGGCCCTGTTGACCCCCAGGTAGAGAACACTGGCATAGTCCAATCTTGACAGCACAGATGCCTGCACGATCGTCTGCCGGATAGAGGGGTCAAAAAAGCCCAAAATGGGCCTGAGGCTGCGCAGGATACCAAAACAAGTCGCCGCTACCCTCTTAGTTTGATCTAAAAAACTAAGCGCCGAATCTACCCAGATGCCGAGATTTTTCACCACCAGTTTGGGAGAGGGAGCCGGTCCCAGGGCGGAAGGCCACCAATGTCCGCTCCATAGCTCAGGATCTTTTCCTACCAGCAGGACCTCAGTCTTGCTGGCGTTGAGCTGGAGACAATTGGCGGTCATCCATCCTGCAACATCCGCCAACCCCCTTCGAAACTTAGCAGCATCGTTTAAACAGTCATTAGACAGGGCGACGACCAATTGAGTGTCATCAGCATATGACACTATAGTCAGCCCACTCCTCTTAGCTATTACAGCTAGGGGCTGGACGTACAGGTTGAAAAGCATAGGGCTTAAAGCGGAGCCCTGTGGGACACCCTGTTTGACGGAATGCACCTCAGAAGAAAAAGGGGGGGCCGACACCTGAAAGGACCTGTCCGAGAGGAAGGAGGTGAGCCACGCCAAGGCGGGCCCACAATACCAGCCTCCTTCAATCTCTGGATCAGGATCTGGTGGGAAACCGTATCAAATGCGGCACTGAGATCCAATAGGATCAGTGCCGAAGTACGTCCCTCATCCAGAGCTACTCTCAAGTGTTCGGTCACAGCTAACAATGTGGTCTCCGTACTAAGACCCGGGCAAAAGCCACACTGAGAGGAGTCCAATATGCAATTCTCCTCCAAGTGGCCTGAGACAATGGCGTTAACATAAGCTTCAGATATTTTCGAAATCCATGGAAGCAAAGAGATAGGACGATAGTTCTCGGGTTTAGTAGGATCACACAATGACTGCCACATGGGTGTGGGTGGGCGGAGTAGTCCATCCTGCTCAGCTGTGGGACAGGGGGCCTGGTGGGAGTTGTAGTGCTGTTTGCCTGGACACATACAACACCGTAGATGTGGTCTACCTTTGTGATGTTTGAGGTGGGGTGGATGTAAAATCAGTGTGACCTGTGTGTGTTTTTGGGGTGCAGATGTGTGTACTTGTGCCTCAGGGATGTATCTTTGTAGTTGTGCAAGACAGTACATGGCAGTTTCATGGTATACATTAGTTGGTACTTACCAGCCTCCACTCCCCCGGGTATTTCTTCAAGACTCTCTGGATGCAGTATGGCAAGCACCTTCTCCTCCCACACAGTGAACGGTTTTGGTGGGATGGGAGGGCCTCCACCAGTCGCATCAGCCAGCTCACGATTCTTGGCCCTCCTCTTCTTGACAACACTCTTCAGGTCATGCCACCGCCTCATGATTTCATTCTTGTTGCGGGGCACATTCCCTACTGCATTGACCCTGCCCACTATCCTTGCCCACATGTTTGTTCTTGTGGCAAATGGTGTCTGTTAGAGCATGCTGCCAAAGAGTTGTGGTTCCAATCTGATTATCTCATCTACCATTACTGTCAACTCAGTGTCAGTGAATTTTGGCATTTTGTGATGTGCCATGGTGTGTGATGTGCTGATGTTTTGGGGTGCAGTTGTGAGGGTGGTGTAGGTGGTGTGTGTGTGTGTGTGTTGTTGTGCTGGTGAGATGTGTGGTGTTTTGCCTATCCAATGTGCTGCAGGCTTTGGTTCCTTCAGGGCTGGAGTAGTGCAAAGGATTGTGGACAGGGAAGGGGCTGGTTTTATGCTCAGCTATGTGAGTGTGTCAAGATGGTGTAATGCAGTCAGGTGTGCTGTGTGGGTTGTCCTGTGATTTGTATAATTGAATTTGCCATGGGGGGTGTCATTGGGAAGACTTCTGCTTATTTTGGGGGCAGGGCTAGTTGCCTGTGTGCATTTGTTGGCCTTTTTCCCCCAAAAATTGACTTGGCCGCCATTTTTTTTGCGGAGCATCCGCAGCGATGGCTGTGCTGCAGGGCTTCCGCCGGATCTCACATTGGTTACTGTTGGCGACCGCAACGGACGGAAACAGCAGAACGTACCGCTGTGACATCAGGGATATCATAATATCATTGGCGGTCACTCCGCGTGTCTGGCAGCGTGTTGATGTGTTTCCGCTATGTTACCGACCGTCGCGGTTGAATTTTCACTTTCTCTGCCCTCTACGGGCGGTTTTTTGATGGCTCCTACCGCCGCGGACGGAATGTTTTGGCGGTTGATCATAATAGGGTCGGCGGGGTTTCCGCGGTACCTGCGGACGGTGATTTTCCGCAACCATGGCGGTCGGATTTTTTTCCGTCCGCCATCGTAATGACCCTCTAAGTGCAGATTTCTGTAAATGTCTCCATAAACATTGGTTGAAGTGGAAGTAACATCCTTGTATAGATGTGTGGGGGTATAATTTGAGGATAGAATTTATCATGGCTTGTTCAAAGTCTATTACTATTCTTTGAGGGAAAAAGTTGTTTGTTTCTTGCTTTATTTTACCTAACATTTCAGTATATGTTGCATTCTGTTTGTTTTGTAATAAAGCATATATTAATGGAATGCAAGTGTTATGATATTGCCCATGGATACTGTACAGTTGGTAGAATGGTTTAGGGCATATGCTGAAGGTGCCATCCATCATCCATGTTTGGCATTGTTGAAGTTTAGTTATATTGTTTGCTGTAGCAAACATAATAATCCTTTTATCTTTATTTTTGTTGTCAAAGAAAATAAAAGGTTCATCATTGTGTGTTATACTAAGTTCAGGGGGAATTATGACATTCTCAAAATTTTTAGGTGTAGGTATTGTTGGTGTTGTTGATCTTTTGGTCCTAGCTATTGTTCTTTTAATAGAAGCAATTGATGGTAATTGACCTGTTGCTTCTCTGGGTACTTTAGGTAATATTTCTTTAAGTATAACACTTGTAGGAAGTTGTGAGGTGCTACTTAATTCTTTAATATTTTCAAGGGTTGATTTCACTTCAATTTCAGAAATATTTGGTGGATGGTTATGCTCCCTTGTATATAATACAGTTGTTTCCCTGGTGGTAGCACGACCATAACATTTGTTTGAGTAATATTTTGAACATTTCCAGTTCACTTTAAGGCCTGTTTGCTTCTCTTGGGTGTAGACGTACCCCATATAACACAATAAGAATTTCCCTTTCTGAGATGTTATAAATTGGGCCTCTTCAGTCATTGTGAGGTGGTAAAATCTATAAAAAATGTACATGAAAGTATACGTAAAAGAATATTATACATGTTTATATGAATAGTAATAAATGCATTTTAATTATATACTTACCAACTGTTATTTAGTTGTAGTTGAATGGAGATGTTCTTTGTTCAACAAATGTTGTTTGTTTGAAGTGCTCTGTGAAAAGAAAGTAAAGCATATTTTATTTCATGTTTTACAATTTATATATGGTGGTCTTGGTGTTTATGACAGAGTATAGTTTTATTAACGTTTTAGTTTCATTTTACGAACGTTTTAAAAAAAGTTTAAAAGTATAAATGGGGTAGTTTTGGCGGTTAGGACATTTTAGGTGTTGAGTTCCCTTTTAGTGAAATTTAACAAGTTATTTTTAGAGTATACTTACTTTGTTAGTTATCTGTTTTTGTAAGGTGAAATCTTTTTTCTCGTTTTTGGAGTAATATCTGTTGTTGAAATATAAAGAGATAAAATATATGAGTTAGTAATGTAAGTTAGCCATTTAAATCTGGGTTACATTTTAATTTAACAGTTTATTTAGAAATGCTTATTGACTTACTTTTTCTAGGTGTAGTAGGCTTGATTTTAGAGGTGTGTTTGAGAGTGGTGAAAATCCGGCAGAGTTTCTCCTTCCTTAACCCCTTCCATGCTTATGACGAGCTGGACTCGTCATGGCACACAGTGCTCGTGTGCTCATGACGAGTCCAGCTCGTCATAAGACCACCCACGGGGAAGCGCTGGCGCTCCCCCGTGGGAATCCGATCGTCGGGGTTTTTTTAGGAGGCAGGGGAAGGACTTCCCCTGCCTCCCTCGCCCCCCGCCCCCCATCAATGACGTCAGCGCACGAGGCGCGCTGACATCATTGAGGGTTTCCCTTTCTTCGCCGACGCGCTGGAAGCCATTTGCTTCCAGCGCGTCGGGGAAATAAGGTGAGTTTTGGCTCGGGGAGGGGGGGTTTGATTCGAAAAGAGACATCGAGGGAAAGGAAAGGGTTTTCCTTTCCCCGATGCCTCTTTGTGCATTCCTGCTGCACGATCATGTGATCGTGCAGCAGGAATGCCCACTAGAGCGGGATTGTGAGCGTGGAGATGTGCCTTCTCTCCATTGCCACCCTGTAAAGTTAGCTGTAATCCTTGATGGAGGTCTCTGCACCCTTGATTTTCTTGAGCGCAATCCTTCTCCTCGTCTGCCGCTGCGATCCTGCAATTCTTCTGGTCCTTTACGCAGCTGTAGTGTAGGAAAGGCATTATACATTTACCCAACGAGGTAGCACTTACTGATTAGCCAGTAGAAAGTACTCCAGTTGAGTAGAGGTATTGCACAAAACGGTGGCATCTTCGTGAGCGTGGAGATGTACCTTCTCTCCATTGCCAACCTGTAAAGTTAGCTGTAATCCTTGATGGAGGTCTCTGCACCCTTGATTTTCTCGAGCGCAATCCTCGTGTAGTTCCTGTGACCAGGAGGTTCCTTCTCCTCGTCTGCCGCTGCGATCCTGCTCTGACCCTTTATAAACAAGAGGCATGTGAACGGGCCTAGAAGCCCCGCCACACATACACTAGCGGTATGCAACGTATGCCCGCCCTTTCCCTACTATGACGGACAGCTTACTCAAAGGATCCCGGCGCTTTCGGCGCGGTGGCAAAGTTACAGACACACAGGTCACTGGAGACAATCCTTGATGGAGGTCTCTGCACCCTTGATTTTCTCGAGCGCAATCCTCGTGTAGTTCCTGTGACCAGGAGGTTCCTTCTCCTCGTCTGCCGCTGCGATCCTGCTCTGACCCTTTATAAACAAGAGGCATGTGAACGGGCCTAGAAGCCCCGCTCGTTTGGCCCCGCCACACATACACTAGCGGTATGCAACGTATGCCCGCCCTTTCCCTACTATGATGGACAGCTTACTCAAAGGATCCCGGCGCTTTCGGCGCGGTGGCAAAGTTACAGACACACAGGTCACTGGAGACAATCCTTGATGGAGGTCTCTGCACCCTTGATTTTCTTGAGCGCAATCCTTCTCCTCGTCTGCCGCTGCGATCCTGCAATTCTTCTGGTCCTTTACGCAGCTGTAGTGTAGGAAAGGCATTATACATTTACCCAACGAGGTAGCACTTACTGATTAGCCAGTAGAAAGTACTCCAGTTGAGTAGAGGTATTGCACAAAACGGTGGCATCTTCGTGAGCGTGGAGATGTACCTTCTCTCCATTGCCACCCTGTAAAGTTAGCTGTAATCCTTGATGGAGGTCTCTGCACCCTTGATTTTCTCGAGCGCAATCCTCGTGTAGTTCCTGTGACCAGGAGGTTCCTTCTCCTCGTCTGCCGCTGCGATCCTGCTCTGACCCTTTATAAACAAGAGGCATGTGAACGGGCCTAGAAGCCCCGCCACACATACACTAGCGGTATGCAACATATGCCCGCCCTTTCCCTACTATGACGGACAGCTTACTCAAAGGATCCCGGCGCTTTCGGCGCGGTGGCAAAGTTACAGACACACAGGTCACTGGAGACAATCCTTGATGGAGGTCTCTGCACCCTTGATTTTCTCGAGCGCAATCCTCGTGTAGTTCCTGTGACCAGGAGGTTCCTTCTCCTCGTCTGCCGCTGCGATCCTGCTCTGACCCTTTATAAACAAGAGGCATGTGAACGGGCCTAGAAGCCCCGCTCGTTTGGCCCCGCCACACATACACTAGCGGTATGCAACGTATGCCCGCCCTTTCCCTACTAAGATGGACAGCTTACTCAAAGGATCCCGGCGCTTTCGGCGCGGTGGCAAAGTTACAGACACACAGGTCACTGGAGACAATCCTTGATGGAGGTCTCTGCACCCTTGATTTTCTCGAGCGCAATCCTCGTGTAGTTCCTGTGACCAGGAGGTTCCTTCTCCTCGTCTGCCGCTGCGATCCTGCACTGACCCTTTATAAACAAGAGGCATGTGAACGGGCCTAGAAGCCCCGCTCGTTTGGCCCCGCCACACATACACTAGCGGTATGCAACGTATGCCCGCCCTTTCCCTACTATGATGGACAGCTTACTCAAAGGATCCCGGCGCTTTCGGCGCGGTGGCAAAGTTACAGACACACAGGTCACTGGAGACAATTCTTCTGGTCCTTTACGCAGCTGTAGTGTAGGAAAGGCACTATACATTTACCCAACGAGGTAGCACTTACTGATTAGCCAGTAGAAAGCACTCCAGTTGAGTAGAGGTATTGCACAAAACGGTGGCATCTTCGTGGATAAATATGCAGGGCAGATGTGCCTTCTCTCCATTTACACCCTGAAAAGTTAGCTGTAATCCTTGATGGAGGTCTTTGCATCCTTGAATTTCTCGAGCGCAATGCTCGTGTAGTTCCTGTGACCAGGAGGTTCCTTCTCCTCGTCTGCCGCTGAGATCCTGCTCTGACCCTTTATAAACAAGAGGCATGTGAACGGGCTTAGAAGCCCCGCCACACATACACTAGCGGTATGCAACGTATGCCCGCCCTTTCCCCACTATGATGGACAGCTTACTCAAAGGACCCCGGCACTTTCGGCGCGGTGGCAAAGTTACAGACACACAGGTCACTGGAGACAATTCTTCTGGTCCTTTACGCAGCTGTAGTGTAGGAAAGGCACTATACATTTACCCAACGAGGTAGCACTTACTGATTAGCCAGTAGAAAGCACTCCAGTTGAGTAGAGGTATTGCACAAAACGGTGGCATCTTCGTGGATAAATATGCAGGGCAGATGTGCCTTCTCTCCATTTACACCCTGAAAAGTTAGCTGTAATCCTTGATGGAGGTCTTTGCATCCTTGAATTTCTTGAGCGCAATGCTCGTGTAGTTCCTGTGACCAGGAGGTTCCTTCTCCTCGTCTGCCGCTGAGATCCTGCTCTGACCCTTTATCCCCTTCGGTGCTTATGACGAGCTGGACTCGTCATGGCACACAGTGCTCGTGACGAGTCCAGCTCGTCATAAGACCACCCACGGGGAAGCGCTGGCGCTCCCCCGTGAGAATCTGATCGTTAGGTTTTTGGGGGGAGGCAGGGGAAGGGCTTCCCCTGCCTCCCCCGCCCCATCAATGACGTCAGCGCGCTGACATCATTGAGGGTTTCCCTTTCTTCCCCGACGCGCTGGAAGCCATTTGCTTCCAGCGCGTCGGGGAAATCAGGTGAGGTTTGGCTCGGGGAGGGGGGGTTTGTATCAAAAGAGGCATCGAGGGAAAGGAAATGGTTTTCCTTTCCCCGATGCCTCTTTTGTGCATTCCTGCTGCACGATCATGTGATTGTGCAGCAGGAATGCCCACTAGGCACCAGGGTTTTTTTTAATTTTTGTGTTGGGGAGTGGCCAAAAGGGCAAGGGTTGCTCCCCTTTTACGGGTGTGAATATTTTATTTATACTGTTAGGCCCAACTACCCCTTAGCTTGGCTGGTGGATTGTGTGTGGACTGGTGCATTATTTGCATATGTGATTGTAATGTTTTTTTTCCTCCTTTTTATTCTAGTGTAAAGCTTTTGATTCCTGTTTGCGGTTTCGGCAGTTGTGGTTCTGCAGTTTTGCGTAATTGCATTTATTTGGTAAGAAAAATATTTTTGTTGTGTGTACTCCAAATGAGTATTATTGTCATGCATGAATGAATTTTTTTGTAAGTGGTGCCATAATGGCAGCATATTTGTTAGTGTTCAGAGCATGAAATTCTTTGCGATATTTTGCATTGTCTTATGTGTAATTTTTTTCTTCTTCTTTTTTAGTGGGATATTGTTGATCCTTACTGTGTCTGTGCAGAGTAGGTGGTGGTGAGTCTAGCTGCTTCTGTCACGTGAGTGGTATAGTGTTGGAGTATATAGGTCTTTGTGATAAATCTACATTTTGTTTATTTCTTTTTTTTTTTTTACAAAGGGTTTGTTGTTGTTGACTTGTTTGACAAGTAACCTTTATTAGTAAGCATTATGGCTAGCCGTAGAATTACTGCTCAGCAGGTGGTTGGTTTGCTTCTTGAATCTTCCTCTGAGCAGGATTATGAGACTGACAGTGCGTCTGAGGGAGAGGAGGGAGGGGAAGATTCAGGCAGTGAGTTTTCTCTCCACATGGAATCATCGGATGATGAAGGTACTCTCAGTGCAGATGAAGTGCCTGATTTAGAGGAGGATACTAATGTGCCGATGGTGCAAGAGGCATCTGGATTGCAGCCTGGGGCTGCTAGGCTTCCTACTGGAAGTGCTGGACTCTGGGTTGATCCAAACATGGTGCAGCCGGTGTTGCCTGCCTTTAGTGGTTATGCAGGGTGTAGAGTGGATTGTGAACATTATTTGCCTATACAGTATTTTCAGTTGTTTATGGATGATGTATTTTTGGGTGAGATTGTTGAGCAGACTAATTTGTATGCTGAACAGTTTTTGAGGGACAACAGTGCCAGACTTAGGCCCCATTCTAGAGCTACCCGGTGGAGTCCCACAAATCTGGAAGAGATGAAGAAGTTTTGGGTTTGACTTTTTTGATGGGTTTGATAAGGAAGCCGTCCATGAGTTCATATTGGTCTACCAGTCCCTTGATGGCAACGGCCATATTTCCTGCAGTTATGACTCGTGATCGGTATTTACTTTTGCTTCGGATGCTGCATTTTGTTGATAATGGTTTGGCGTTGCCACGAGACCACCCTGAATGTGACCGTCTTTTTAAGATTCGGCCTGTTCTTGATCACTTTGTAGATCGATTTTCAGAGATCTATACTCCAGGGAAAGAAATATCTATTGATGAGTCTTTGGTGCTGTTCAAGGGCCGTTTGGTTTTTAGGCAGTACATTCCTAGCAAGAGGGCACGCTATGGAATTAAGCTGTATATGTTGTCTGAGAGTAGGACAGGATATGTTTTTAATTTGCGTGTGTACACTGGTAGGGATTCCACTATTGACCCCCTGGTTGTCCGTCCACTTTAGTAGGAGTTTCAGAGAAAATTGTGTGGGAACTTGCTAGAGGACTGTTTAACAGAGGCCACCATTTGTACATTGATAACTTCTACACTGCTGTGCAATTGTTTAAGGAATTGTTCAAAGTGGACACTTTTGCTTGTGGCACAATCCGCTCTAACCGTAAAGGTTATCCAAAAGAGCTTGTTTGCAAAAAACTTCAGAGGGGACAGTGCAGTGCCTTGCGTAGTGAGGAACTGCTAGCTGTGAAATTTGTGGACAGGAGGGATGTGTACATGCTGACTACCATCCATGATGAGAGTACTTCACCTGTGGCTGTTTGGGGTCAGATTGCTGAAGTGCGCAAACCTGTGTGCATTTTAGACTACAATAAGCACATGGGTGGTGTTGATAGAGTAGATCAGAGGTTGGAACCTTACACTGCTATTCGTAAGTCTTACATTTGGTATAAGAAGTTGGCCATCCATCTCTTCAATTTAGCAACTTTCAATGCTTTTGTTGTGTTCAAGGAGTGTTCTCCTGCGTCAAAGTTGACTTTTGTTCAGTTTCAGGAGTCTGTCATAGGCAGCCTTGTTGTTGTGGAACAGGCAAGTGTTCCTAGAGTTGGAGTGGTGGAGGATGTGGCTCGATTGAAAGATCGCCACTTTCCTGATCACATTCCTCCTACATCCTCAAAAGACTTTCCCACTAGGAGATGTAGAGTCTGTTGGCGAAGAGGTACGCGGAAGGAGACTCGTATGTACTGCCCTGAGTGTCCTTCTAACCCTGGGCTGTGTGTGCCTGCTTGTTATAGAGCGTACCACAAGCAAAAGAATTATTGGGAGCAACCATGAGTGGTAAAGTGAACTGCCTGGTCTGTAATGTTTAAGAATTGTTGTTCTGTTTCAAGGTTGGCATTAGTGCAATGTTTCTGATTTTGTGTTAGTAGATTTGTATCTATTTGCAATTTGTTTGTGTTTTCTTTTTTGTATAAAAAAATCCTAAATGTGATGGTGGTGTGTGTAGGCTGGTGCTTGGCTGGCGGTGTGCGTGGAGTGGCGCTCGGCTGGCAGTGTGTGAGTAGTGACTTGCTGCTGGTCACTACACACACTGCTAGCCGAGCGACACTCCACGCAATCCATCAGGTTGTGTTGTTGCTGTGTTAGGAATGTGGGCGTGTGAAAGTGATGGGCCCTTGAATGGCGCTGTCTGCTGGTGTGAGTGTTGTAATGTGATGGGCCCGCGGCTGGTGGTGTGAATGGTTTTGTATTTGTCACACGTATGAAAGGTGTATGAATGGCCTGTAAAGAGGTTGGTGCCTTGTCGTGGCTTTACAGCTCACGAGCTGTGAGTCAATGGTTCAGTTTCTCGTCCTTTCAATTATTAACAGTGCATTTCATTTTTGTGAAATCACTTGTTAATACAATTGTATATACTGAACCATCACTCACCCTCGTGCCAAATCCAACCAGTATGTGTGTGTGTGCTTGAGGATTAGATGGTTGTGCAGTAATATTTTTTTTTGTCTTTCTCAAGCAGGGTGTACCTTGTCCCTTTTTGTGAATGTTGTAATGTGTTTGTTTCGTGCCTGGGGGTGTGAATGGTCTTGTGTGTATCACGTATGAAAGGTGTGTGAATGGCCTGTAAAGCGGTTGGGGCCTTGACGTGGCTTTACAGCTCACGAGCTGCGAGTCACTGGTTCCGTTTTTTGTCCTTTCAATTATTGACAGTGCATTTCATTTTTGTGAAATCTCTTGTTAATAAAATTGTATATACTGAACCATCACTTGCCCTCGTGCCAAATCCAACCAGTATGTGTGTGTGTGCTTGAGGAATAGATGGCTGTGCAGTAATCTTTGTCTTTTTAGTCTGTCTGCCAAGGTGTACATTCCGTCTAAGAATAACCTACCAACTGTAGATATTGTCGTAAACGAAACACCCATGGGAGTACATGGTGATATCTCTCTTGTGGATCCCAACAAGTTATGGTACCCACAATGTCCTGCAAACCTCAAAATGTCTGTCACATTTTCCTTGCAATATTGTGCCAACATTTTCACGCTGCAGAAATAAACAACACATTATCTCATTATGACTTGGTTTTGCAAGGGGGTCACCTGGGTTTTTGGCCCGGGGCTCGGCGGCCACATAGGGAAACCTACCAAACCCACACATTTCTGAAAAGTAGACACCCGGGGCTTCTGGGAGGTATGGCTTGCGTGGATCCCCAACGTTTCCTTACCCAGAATCCCCTGCAAACCTCACTTTTAGCTGAAAAAATCACTTTTTTCACACATTTCTGTGTGGGAAAGTGTGGCATCACTGGCCTCACACAAATTTCCTACCACCCAGCGTTCCCCAGGTCTCCCGATAAAAATGGTGCCTCACTTGTGTGGGAGGCCCAAGTACCGCGACAGGCAAGGGCCCACAACGTATTGAGGCGACCTCAAAATGGCCTTTCACAAAACCACCTGGTTTTGCAAGGGGGTCACCTGGGTTTTGGCCCCGTGCTCGGCGGCCATCTAGGGAAACCTACCAAACCCACACATTTCTGAAAAGTAGACACTCGGGGCTTCAGGGAGGTATGGCTTGCGTGGATCCCCCAACGTTTCCTTACCCAGAATCCCCTGCAAACCTCACTTTAGCTGAAAAAATCACTTTTTCACACATTTGTGTGTGGGAAAGTGTGGCATCACTGGCCTCACACAAATTTCCTACCACCCAGCGTTCCTCCAGGTCTCCCGATAAAAATGGTGCCTCACTTGTGTGGGAGGCCCAAGTACCCGCGACAGGCAAGGACACAAAACGTTTTGAGGCAACATCAACATTGCCTATCAAAAAATGTTTTGGGCCCTTGCCTGTCGCGGGTACTTGGGCCTCCCACACAAGTGAGGCACCATTTTTATCGGGAGACCTGGGGGAACGCTGGGTGGTAGGAAATTTGTGTGAGGCCAGTGATGCCACACTTTCCCACACACAAATGTGTGAAAAAAGTGATTTTTTTCAGCTAAAATTGAGGTTTGCAAGGGATTCTGGGTAAGGAAACGTTGGGGGATCCACGCAAGCCATACCTCCCTGGAAGCCCCCGGGTGTCTACTTTTCAGAAATGTGTGGGTTTGGTAGGTTTCCCTAGATGGCCGCCGAGCACGGGGCCAAAAACCCAGGTGACCCCCCTTGCAAAACCAGGTGGTTTTGAGATAGGCAATTTTGAGGTCGCCTCACTACGTTGTGGGCCCTTGCCTGTCGCTGGTACTTGGGCCTCCCACACAAATGAGGCACCATTTTTATCGGGAGACCTGGGGGAACGCTGGGTGGTAGGAAATTTGTGTGAGGCCAGTGATGCCACACTTTCCCACACACAAATGTGTGAAAAAAGTGATTTTTTCAGCTAAAATTGAGGTTTGCAAGGGATTCTGGGTAAGGAAACGTTGGGGGATCCACGCAAGCCATACCTCCCTGGAAGCCCCCGGGTGTCTACTTTTCAGAAATGTGTGGGTTTGGTAGGTTTCCCTAGATGGCCGCCGAGCACGGGGCCAAAACCCAGGTGACTCCCCTGCAAAACCAGGTGGTTTTGAGATAGGCAATTTTGAGGTCGCCTCACTACGTTGTGGGCCCTTGCCTGTCGCGGGTACTTGGGCCTCCCACACAAGTGAGGCACCATTTTTATCGGGAGACCTGGGGGAACGCTGGGTGGTAGGAAATTTGTGTGAGGCCAGTGATGCCACACTTTCCCACACACAAATGTGTGAAAAAAGTGATTTTTTCAGCTAAAATTGAGGTTTGCAAGGGATTCTGGGTAAGGAAACGTTGGGGGATCCACGCAAGCCATACCTCCCTGGAAGCCCCCGGGTGTCTACTTTTCAGAAATGTGTGGGTTTGGTAGGTTTCCCTAGATGGCCGCCAAGCACGGGGCCAAAAACCCAGGTGACTCCCCTTGCAAAACCAGGTGGTTTTGAGATAGGCAATTTTGAGGTCGCCTCACTACGTTGTGGGCCCTTGCCTGTCGCGGGTACTTGGGCCTCCCACACAAGTGAGGCACCATTTTTATCGGGAGACCTGGGGGAACGCTGGGTGGTAGGAAATTTGTGTGAGGCCAGTGATGCCACACTTTCCCACACACAAATGTGTGAAAAAAGTGATTTTTTCAGCTAAAATTGAGGTTTGCAAGGGATTCTGGGTAAGGAAACGTTGGGGGATCCACGCAAGCCATACCTCCCTGGAAGCCCCCGGGTGTCTACTTTTCAGAAATGTGTGGGTTTGGTAGGTTTCCCTAGATGGCCGCCGAGCACGGGGCCAAAAACCCAGGTGACTCCCCTTGCAAAACCAGGTGGTTTTGAGATAGGCAATTTTGAGGTCGCCTCACTACGTTGTGGGCCCTTGCCTGTCGCGGGTACTTGGGCCTCCCACACAAGTGAGGCACCATTTTTATCGGGAGACCTGGGGGAACGCTGGGTGGTAGGAAATTTGTGTGAGGCCAGTGATGCCACACTTTCCCACACACAAATGTGTGAAAAAAGTGATTTTTTCCAGCTAAAAGTGAGGTTTGCAGGGGATTCTGGGTAAGGAAACGTTGGGGGATCCACGCAAGCCATACCTCCCTGGAAGCCCCCGGGTGTCTACTTTTCAGAAATGTGTGTGTTTGGTAGGTTTCCCTAGGTGCCGGCAGAGCTAGGGTTCAAAAACTACAGCTAGGCACTTTGCCAAAAAAGGGTCATTTTTCACTGCGAAATTGAGGTGTGACCACGTTGCGTTTTGCGCCGTTTCCTGTCGCAGGCACTAGGCCGACCCACACAAGTGAGGTACCATTTTTCTCGTAAGACTTTGGGGAACGCGGGGTGGGTGGAAATTTGTGGATCCACGCAGATTCCAGAACTTTCCACCACAGAAATGTGGGGAAAATGTGTTTTTTTGGACAATTTTCTATGTTTGCAAGGGATTCTGGGTAACAGAACCTGGTGGGAGGCAGTCAAGTCACCCCATCCTGGATTCCCCTGGGTGTCTAGTTTTCAAAAATGTATAGGTTTGCTAGGTTTCCCTAGGTGCCGGCAGAGGTAGGGTTCAAAAACTACAGCTAGGCACTTTGCCAAAAAAGGGTCATTTTTCACTGCAAAATTGAGATGTGACCACGTTGCGTTTTGCGCCGTTTCCTGTCGCAGGCACTAGGCCGACCCACACAAGTGAGGTACCATTTTTCTCGTAAGACTTTGGGGAACGCGGGGTGGGTGGAAATTTGTGGATCCACGCAGATTCCAGAACTTTCCACCACAGAAATGTGGGGAAAATGTGTTTTTTTGGACAATTTTTTATGTTTGCAAGGGATTCTGGGTAACAGAACCTGGTGGGAGGCAGTCAAGTCACCCCATCCTGGATTCCCCTGGGTGTCTAGTTTTCAAAAATGTATAGGTTTGCTAGGTTTCCCTAGGTGCCGGCAGAGGTAGGGTTCAAAAACTACAGCTAGGCACTTTGCCAAAAAAGGGTCATTTTTCACTGCGAAATTGAGATGTGACCACGTTGCGTTTTGCGCCGTTTCCTGTCGCAGGCACTAGGCCGACCCACACAAGTGAGGTACCATTTTTCTCGTAAGACTTTGGGGAACGCGGGGTGGGTGGAAATTTGTGGATCCACGCAGATTCCAGAACTTTCCACCACAGAAATGTGGGGAAAATGTGTTTTTTTGGACAATTTTTTATGTTTGCAAGGGATTCTGGGTAACAGAACCTGGTGGGAGGCAGTCAAGTCACCCCATCCTGGATTCCCCTGGGTGTCTAGTTTTCAAAAATGTATAGGTTTGCTAGGTTTCCCTAGGTGCCGGCAGAGGTAGGGTTCAAAAACTACAGCTAGGCACTTTGCCAAAAAAGGGTCATTTTTCACTGCGAAATTGAGGTGTGACCACGTTGCGTTTTGCGCCGTTTCCTGTCGCAGGCACTAGGCCGACCCACACAAGTGAGGTACCATTTTTCTCGTAAGACTTTGGGGAACGCGGGGTGGGTGGAAATTTGTGGATCCACGCAGATTCCAGAACTTTCCACCACAGAAATGTGGGGAAAATGTGTTTTTTGGACAATTTTTTATGTTTGCAAGGGATTCTGGGTAACAGAACCTGGTGGGAGGCAGTCAAGTCACCCCATCCTGGATTCCCCTGGGTGTCTAGTTTTCAAAAATGTATAGGCTTGCTAGGTTTCCCTAGGTGCCGGCAGAGGTAGGGTTCAAAAACTACAGCTAGGCACTTTGCCAAAAAAGGGTCATTTTTCACTGCGAAATTGAGGTGGGACCGCATTGCGTTTTGCGCCGTTTCCTGTCGCAGGCACTAGGCCGACCCACACAAGTGAGGTACCATTTTTCTCGTAAGACTTTGGGGAACGCGGGGTGGGTGGAAATTTGTGGATCCACGCAGATTCCAGAACTTTCCACCACAGAAATGTGGGGAAAATGTGTTTTTTGGGACAATTTTTTATGTTTGCAAGGGATTCTGGGTAACAGAACCTGGTGGGAGGCAGTCAAGTCACCCCATCCTGGATTCCCCTGGGTGTCTAGTTTTCAAAAATGTATAGGCTTGCTAGGTTTCCCTAGGTGCCGGCAGAGGTAGGGTTCAAAAACTACAGCTAGGCACTTTGCCAAAAAAGGGTCATTTTTCACTGCGAAATTGAGATGTGACCACGTTGCGTTTTGCGCCGTTTCCTGTCGCAGGCACTAGGCCGACCCACACAAGTGAGGTACCATTTTTCTCGTAAGACTTTGGGGAACGCGGGGTGGGTGGAAATTTGTGGATCCACGCAGATTCCAGAACTTTCCACCACAGAAATGTGGGGAAAATGTGTTTTTTTGGACAATTTTTTATGTTTGCAAGGGATTCTGGGTAACAGAACCTGGTGGGAGGCAGTCAAGTCACCCCATCCTGGATTCCCCTGGGTGTCTAGTTTTCAAAAATGTATAGGCTTGCTAGGTTTCCCTAGGTGCCGGCAGAGGTAGGGTTCAAAAACTACAGCTAGGCACTTTGCCAAAAAAGGGTCATTTTTCACTGCGAAATTGAGGTGGGACCGCATTGCGTTTTGCGCCGTTTCCTGTCGCAGGCACTAGGCCGACCCACACAAGTGAGGTACCATTTTTCTCGTAAGACTTTGGGGAACGCGGGGTGGGTGGAAATTTGTGGATCCACGCAGATTCCAGAACTTTCCACCACAGAAATGTGGGGAAAATGTGTTTTTTTGGACAATTTTTTATGTTTGCAAGGGATTCTGGGTAACAGAACCTGGTGTGAGGCAGTCAAGTCACCCCATCCTGGATTCCCCTGGGTGTCTAGTTTTCAAAAATGTATAGGTTTGCTAGGTTTCCCTAGGTGCCGGCAGAGGTAGGGTTCAAAAACTACAGCTAGGCACTTTGCCAAAAAGGGTCATTTTTCACTGCGAAATTGAGGCGTGACCACGTTGCGTTTTGCGCCGTTTCCTGTCGCAGGCACTAGGCCGACCCACACAAGTGAGGTACCATTTTTCTCGTAAGACTTTGGGGAACGCGGGGTGGGTGGAAATTTGTGGGTCCACGCAGATTCCAGAACTTTCCACCACAGAAATGTGGGGAAAATGTGTTTTTTGGGACAATTTTTTATGTTTGCAAGGGATTCTGGGTAACAGAACCTGGTGGGAGGCAGTCAAGTCACCCCATCCTGGATTCCCCTGGGTGTCTAGTTTTCAAAAATGTATAGGCTTGCTAGGTTTCCCTAGGTGCCGGCAGAGGTAGGGTTCAAAAACTACAGCTAGGCACTTTGCCAAAAAAGGGTCATTTTTCACTGCGAAATTGAGGTGGGACCGCATTGCGTTTTGCGCCGTTTCCTGTCGCAGGCACTAGGCCGACCCACACAAGTGAGGTACCATTTTTCTCGTAAGACTTTGGGGAACGCGGGGTGGGTGGAAATTTGTGGATCCACGCAGATTCCAGAACTTTCCACCACAGAAATGTGGGGAAAATGTGTTTTTTTGGACAATTTTTTATGTTTGCAAGGGATTCTGGGTAACAGAACCTGGTGGGAGGCAGTCAAGTCACCCCATCCTGGATTCCCCTGGGTGTCTAGTTTTCAAAAATGTATAGGTTTGCTAGGTTTCCCTAGGTGCCGGCAGAGCTAGGGTTCAAAAACTACAGCTAGGCACTTTGCCAAAAAAGGGTCATTTTTCACTGCGAAATTGAGGTGTGACCACGTTGCGTTTTGCGCAGTTTCCTGTCGCAGGCACTAGGCCGACCCACACAAGTGAGGTACCATTTTTCTCGTAAGACTTTGGGGAACGCGGGGTGGGTGGAAATTCGTGGATCCACGCAGATTCCAGAACTTTCCACCACAGAAATGTGGGGAAAATGTGGTTTTTTTGACAATTGTTTATGTTTGCAAGGGATTCTGGGTAACAGAACCTGGTGGGAGGCAGTCAAGTCACCCCATCCTGGATTCCCCTGGGTGTCTAGTTTTCAAAAATGTATAGGTTTGCTAGGTTTCCCTAGGTGCCGGCAGAGCTAGGGTTCAAAAACTACAGCTAGGCACTTTGCCAAAAAAGGGTCATTTTTCACTGCGAAATTGAGGTGTGACCACGTTGCGTTTTGCGCCGTTTCCTGTCGCAGGCACTAGGCTGACCCACACAAGTGAGGTACCATTTTTCTCGTTAGACTTTGGGGAACGCGGGGTGGGTGGAAATTTGTGGATCCACGCAGATTCCAGACCTTTCCACCACAGAAATGTGGGGAAAATGTGATTTTTTTGACAATTTTTTATGTTTGCAAGGGATTCTGGGTAACAGAACCTGGTGGGAGGCAGTCAAGTCACCCCATCCTGGATTCCCCTGGGTGTCTAGTTTTCAAAAATGTATAGGTTTGCTAGGTTTCCCTAGGTGCCGGCAGAGGTAGGGTTCAAAAACTACACCTAGGCACTTTGCAAAAAAAGGGTAATTTTTCATTGTGAAAATGTGGTACGTCCACGTTGCATTTTGAGCCATTTCCTGTTGTGGGCACAAGGGCTACCCACACAAGTGAGGTACCATTTTTATCGGGAGACTTAGGGTAACACAGAATTGTAGAGCAACTGTTATTACCTATTGACTTTCGATGCATTTCTGCCTTCCAAATGAAAGACAATGTGTAAAAAATAAGTCGTTTTGAAAAATGACCTATAATTCTCATGCTAGTATGGGTACTCCCAATTTCGGAAATGTGCAAATATCTACTGTTTCTAAAATCTACATTTTGTTCCCATTTCAGAAATACATAGGTGTCTTTCATAACAATTTTTCCATGTATACATTTTCCCAAAATAATTGCTATATACCCGGTACTTAAAAAAAAATCATTGCAAGATGTTGCTCAATTATTGGCTCTGGGTTCGTCGGGTTCTTGGTGAACCTACAAGTCCTATATATCCCCACAACCAGAAAGGTCCAGCGGATATAACGGTATATTGCCTTCAAATAGCTGTCATAATTAGAAGAAGTTACAGGTGAAAACGTTGACACAAATGGCTGTTTTTTTCAACTAATTTTCAATTTTTCCTTTATTTAACTGTTAGTTTCTATAAGGAAAACTTTAAGGATCTACACAAATGACCCCTTGCTGAATTCAGAATTTTGTCTACTTTTCATAAATGTATGGCTTTCCAGGATCCATTATTGGTTTCATACCCATTTCTACCATTAACTGGAAGGAGGTTGAAAGCACAAAAAATAGCAAAAATAGGCTATGTCCCAGAAAAATGCCAAAACTGTGTAAAAAAAGTTGGTTTTCTGACAAAAGTCTGCTTGTCCCTGAAAGCTGGGAAGATGGTGATTTCATCCCCACAACCCCTTTTTTGATGCCATTTGCAGGGAAAAATCAAGACGCTTTCATCTGTAGCCCTTTTTTTGCCTTTTTCCAAAAAAAAAAAAATTTAGCTGTATTTTGACTAATTTCTGGGTCCCCTCCAGGGGAACCCACAAACCCTGGGTACCTTTACAATCCCCATGATGTTAGAAAAAAAGGACACAAATTTGGCATGGATACCTTATGTGGTCAAAAAGTTACAGGGGACTAAGCGCGCACTACCCCAAATAGCCAAAAAAAGGCTTAGCACAGGAGGGGAAAAGGCCTAGCAGCGAAGGGGTTAAATATTTTTGTTTAAGGTGTAAAAGAACACATATTTTTTTGTTTATATGGAGAGGTGTGGTGCAGCGGCCAGGGCAGCTGACTTCGGAGCACCGGGCTCACGGTTCGAGCCCCGGCTCCGGCGGCAGCTCAGCTCAGCTCAGCACCATTTGACTCTGGGCAATAGCTCACTTAATTTCCACGACGGCCCCCAGCGCCTTGAGACCCGTAAGGGTGAGTAGTTTGCGCTTTACAAATAAGGATTATAGTGTGTTCTTAATTGTTTGTTGAAAATCATTGGTCTATTTTGATATTCTGTGTTTCTATTGGTTAATTTGAATTTTTTTGTTTTGTTTTGTAATTGTTTTACTTGTATGGAAAACGTAAATTGAGAGAAAAGGTTTTTTTTAGGTGAGGAAGGAGATGTTGAATTTATTATTTAAAAAGAAATGTATAATATATATTTTAAATGTTGAATATGTTGCTATTATTTGTTTGTAAATATTATATGTGTAGTTGTTATGTTATAATTAATTTATGTTGTTATTATTTTGATAGATATGTTTATATATACATTTTATGTGTATTTATGTCATTTATTGTATTTTTGGTGTTGAATGTAGTAGTTTTAATGTGTATTTAAGTTGTCGATATTTAAAAAAAAACGATAATATTGCTGTCTATATTTTTGTTCTTGATATTTTGGACATGTTCTATACTTATTTATAACCGTCGATAATTTGTATTGCGATATTTATGTGTGCGATATTTGTGTAGTCGATATAATTTTATTACGATAATGTTGTTTCGATATTAGTGTATTTTTATAATTAAGTATACAATATCGATATTTTTGATGTCTATATTTTTGCTTCGAAATATTTGTATTTCGATAATGTGTCTTTCGATATTATGTCAGTGATTCCCCAGGCACAGCTGATGTGATCAGAGGAGATAAAATGGGAGCCATAGCATGAAATTGTTGATAGTTAACTGTTAATCATGGAATGTTTTTCACAGAGGGGGTATGAGTAATATAATAGACAACCTCAGCTTCTCTCTCTATTTAATGTCCGTCAGATTCCCTTGATGAAAATCATACCTGTTATTCATATTTACTCATGTATTCCTAATTATAACTGATTAATGAGACGTTGTTTGTGTTTACCACTGACTTCTTTTATTTTCCTAATTTCTGTAATTTACCCGGCGAGTGTCAGGGGCCACTTTTTATCTGTCCCATAGTACAACTTGAGTTGCCTTTTCTTTCAGTAGCTATTTTTTCATTACTCAGTGTGTGCATCAAAGGACGAAGCTGCAAACAACTTGAAATGTGTTTATATATACAAGGATTGTTTTGAATATTTGAAGTAGAGTTTCATTACAGTAGATCATGCGTATCAATAGCAGGTTGTCATGGGTTTAGGTAATGTGGCACTCAATTGTAACAGTAAAAATGTAAACTCTTTCTTTCTGGGTACTAATGGTATGTCAGTACCTATTTGTAATATATTCATGTATTTGAAAGGGTTACTGACATAAGTTTTAATATGTTAACAAGACGTATGGTGTGAGAATGAAAACAAATACAATTATTTTAAAACTTTTTATCCTCATTTCTTTTGTATATAGAATTAATTTTGTTCCAACTTTTAACCTGTTACACTGTTATTTAGTTCACAGTTACACCCAGTAAACCATTGATTTTTTTGCTTTTCGATGGCAATAACATTTGTTGTGCTTATTCTGACCATGAAACATTATAATAATAATAATAAGAAGAAGAAGAAGAAAAGAAGAAAGAGAAGATGATGAACATGAAAATAAGAATACATCATCTCCGAACATCCTGCAAATCTTGAACATCAAGACATTTTGATCCCTCCCTTCTCTTTTAGGAACTTCATCAGAAAAAACGTTGAAGACCATTTGTTTAGATTTGTAACAGTGTGTCAGTGCGTACTAGGGGTGGTTTGTTTCTTTGTTTTGCCAAGAAAGTATTCACCAACTCTTTTTAAAATTACGCCCGGTGAGTTTTCTACATTATTTGTTCGCCTGCTCTCCCAAAGTTCCATTACTCAGCAGCAAATTCTCTTTGTGCCTTTCACTGAGCCACTAGATGACACCATTTACTCGGGCATTCTCTGCCAGCACAGCCATGAAATATTGGCTGTGTGCTTTATTTTTATGATAAAATCCTTCCTGTGTTCTTAGATAATGCTTTTTTGTGTAACATAAATTCATGGACAAATATTTAACAGTTTGTGGTAGGGTGCATCTTCTGTAGACTCCTTTTTGTGGGGAAATACTTTCTCTAATGAGCAGTTGTAGATGACTCAAATATTGTGTGGCCCACATAGGTCTTTTGTTGCGTTTTCATTATTGGAAACATTCAAGTTCCTTGCGCTATTCTTGAAGATGGCAGAAATATATTCCCCTCATCCTAAAGTAGAAGTCAACAGGTAGATTAGAAGCTATCTCTAGATGTATCATTTGTGTCTTCTATTTATTCATGGGTTAAATATATATAATTTTCAACATTTTTATGAACAACTATGAGTGATTTGTTCATCTGCTTCCACCATCTAACTTCGTACAGCTTTTAATCATGCATGGGAAATGTTGCAGCTAATTTACTGCATGAAGCACGCATCCAAGGTGACTCAGTGAGCTGCATGCCCACTTCCTTCCCATTTCTGCCAGTCCGACACTGCCCAGTGTCATAAAGAGCTCCCTCATTAAGCCCCCAAGTGTCCAATAATCATTACCCAGATGGCATACCCTTTTCATTTGTGGGACTGGAGCTGGGTAATCACCTAGACTTCGAACCAACGGGTTAAACTAACTAGTGGTTGTAACCATCAATGGCCCCTGTTTGGCCCTGAAAGACCTTGAAATGGCTCAAGGCTTTAACATATGACCTATTACCCTCAGGTATGATGACAGAGTTACTGAGCCTTCACAAACCATCCCTAGGTTGATGGACATACAGAGACATACATCTTTGACAGCACATGTCACTCTCCAATGCCTTCACACAGCATTGTTATTGGCTCTACATACCACCTCTTGTTACTGTAGGCCTAGGCAAAATTTAATTATGCCAGAGTAATTTCAGTAACAATGTAGTACTCTTTTGATGAAAATTACTGAAATTATGCCATTATGCCAGCTTGAGAAATTTGGGGCAAAAATCCTATCGCAGGAGTACAGGAACAACGATGCAAGAGAAAGCGACCAGCCGATATTTTACTGATGCTCATGTCCTGTATCATTTAGTGCTATTTCCTTAGTGTACAATGCATCCTTGAGCCCAGTTTGGGCTCAAAGGTTCATTTTACACTAAGAAAATAGCACTAAATGCTGGATTATGCTTCTCACGTAATTACGAGAAGTTTTCTGTAGTTGTGATTAATTATGCTAGAGAGAATTACGCCAGTTACGCCCATCCCTACTTTATTGTCGGTGAACTTACTACCCTCACACAGTAAGAGAAGAGGTCATCTTATTTAGTCTATTGATTTATATTGGAAAGTGGTTTTATTAGAAAGGGCAGGTAGGTACCTACTCTTAATAATAACACCAGAATCACAAATAAGGTCCAGTCAAGTTCTCAATAAATTAATCTTTGCTCAACCCTTGGTAGCGTGGCTGCGAGCAGACATGCTTAACTTAGGAGATAGGTGTGTAAAGCATTTAAAATCACCAATACATTAAATAAGTAAGACACAACACACAATAAAAATCCAATACCAGTTTATAATAATAGAAAATATTTTTTTGATTAAAATGACACCAAAACCAAAACATTCCAATGTAGAGAACCAAAGATATTAATTTTTAAAGATTAAATAATTTGTAGTGCTTAAAAGCCAAAAGTGCCAACTTGGGACATCTGATCGCGCTTGACCGGGACAAAGTAAAAGTTTCAGGCCGTCCACGATGGTACGCAGGTCAGATACAATGAGCGGTAGGGCCCAGTCAAGTTTTTACCTTCTGACTTAGGGCCTGATTATGAGTTTGACGGTGTGGCGGCGGGACCGCACCGCAAAAACCACGTGAGAACCACCCGCCGTAATATGACTTTTCTAGTCATTGGCAGGTGATTCTTTGGCTTTTCCATAGGCACTGCCATGGGAACATCACAGGAAGTTCCAGCACGCCATGCCTTGCTGGAACTGGGGTTGCATGCATACAGGGGTGCACATGGTACTACGAGGCAACACTAAATTGATGACCACAGTGCCCCCAGTCACAAGGTATCAGAATTGCTACCATATATAAAAACACCGCCGTCTCCGTCCAAAATGATTAGACATGGAAATTTACATTGAGGATCAGTGCGCCCCTCTACATTTCCAAGCAATATAAGCTGAAATGACCAGGTCCAGGTCCTGAAGAGAACCCCCCAAAAGACTTGGGGTTTGAAAACGCGTTGATCCCCGCTCTTGGGAAAAGGCATTCGCAGTGTGTTTGGGAGAGACTTTGTATTGCTACTACTCTCCATTTTTACAACGCTTTAAGCCTACCCTGCCAGAGCTATATACAATGGCAGGATAAAATACATAACTTGAAAGTGAATGTTTCCGCCTAGTGTTTCATAAGTTAATTAGGACTGGTCAAATATGTCTTATAAAGCAATATGTCAGTAAGTTTGTATATGTCACTTTTGTAAAGCAATATGTCAGTAAGTTTGTATATGTCACTTATGTAAACACAACTGTGTTTAATGTATTGTTGTATTTTGTTTTCAAGTGTGTTCAAAAACTATGTGTTGCCCTTCATGATGACATGCTTTAAATGTAAAAAAACATTTTTCTGAATAAGCCAAAGGAAAGTGAAATAAATCATGCGGGCTAATGAATTAAAAACATTGAACCATTGACAAACATGGCAACTAGATAATTTGTTCGTATAAAAATAGAAGTGGTCCTATCTAGTTTGCGTAAGGACCCAAGCCTCCCTTGAGAAAAAGAAAAAAAAACACATGGGGGCATATTCTCAAGGACTTATCGCTGAGTTAGCGGCACTTTAGCGCAGCCAAAGTGGTGATAAATTTATCGCCCCATTCACAAGCTGGTGTTAACAGCCCATAACACCAGTTTACCCGCGATAGCAGCCGCAAAAAACATCGCCACAGATGACCCCCGCAACTATCACTAATGAGATGCAGAGTAGGCGTACCCGTGCAAAAAGCCGCGAAAACACCACTCCGCAACATTCACAACGACCAGCCAGATCGGCGAAAAGACCACGAAACATGCGATATGGGCGCGTTAGCAGCAGGAAACTAACACCTGCTCTGACCTAGTGTAAAGTCGGACGGCAGCCGGCACCAGAAAAGGGAGCCCAGCCCACAACCACACCTGAAGGACAACAGATGCCATGGAGCTACTCATCATGCTGCTCGGAGCCCCAACAGGGCCACAACACCCACTGCCACCACTCCCCGGCCCGCCACCACCCCCCGGACCGCCCCCGCACCACCCCCCCGGACCACCACAGAGGCAGCGCAGACACAGACCACGGACCTTCAGAAAACGCACCAGCTTCACAGACATGACACCAGAGTATGTCATTGCCTACTACAGACTCAAAAGGACAACCATCCTCCGCATCCTGAACATCATTGCCCACAGGCTGACTGTACCAACACAGCGGACAACCAAAATCCCTCCGCAGACAAAGCTGCTGGCTGTGCTGCATCTGTTGGCCTCTGGGACATTCCAACCAACAACCGCCAGAGTCGGAGGAGTCTCACAGCCAGCCCTATCAAAGTTTCTCACACCTGTCTTGGATGCCATCATCAGCTTGGTACCCCAGTACCTATACTTCCCCCACACTGTGCAGGAACAGCTGGAGACCAAGCAAGGATTCTACGCCATATCTGGATTCCCGCACGTGCTGGGGGCAAAAGACTGCACACATGTCCTACTTGTGCCCCCTTCCGACACTGCACACAATTACCGCAACAGAAAGCACACGCATTCCATCAATGTGCAGGCAATAGTTGACCACCGGGGACTCTTCACCAATGTCCACCGGGGACTCTTTACCAATGTCGTCGCCAACTACCCAGGCAGTGTGCATGATTCATACATCTTCCGACAGTCCATCATCAACCGGCGCTTCCAGGATGGCACCTACGGAAATGCAGTGCTCGTTGGTAAGTACCAAATGAACACACCACACACCTCAACTCCACAATCATACAACTCACAACTCTGGGAATGCACACGTCACAACCCACATACAACATGCCAAACAACATGCCCACCCACCAGACACGACAGCACAACTCACCGTGGGAACCTGGCCTAGCCATGTACATGAGCCATCAACGGCATGGCACCTCAGCCACACATCAGCAGAATGTGGGAAGAGGAGGGAACCAGGCATGTGCGAAGGAGGCGATGTGACTGATGAATGGGACTGCACACAATGCCAAGTGTGGCGAGGATGTGTTGGACAGACTGCAGTATGCAGACCACACACATATCCATGTCCACATACACCGCTGGTGGGTGGTGTAGTGGACAGTGGACGCAACCATGTCACCCCAGCCAGTGGGGGAGACCAAGGAAATGTAGCTTGTTACGTCCCCCCCTGTAAGCGTGAGAGGAGTGGCCTGGCCCGGCGTATGCCAGGTCAGCGTATGGGTGTGAATAAAAAGTACGTAGCCCTGGGCGTGGTCCTATTCCGGAATGCCCAACGTCCCTGCCAGGGCGGCGCCTCTCACCCTGCCACAAGGCCTACGCCGTGAGCGGTGTTGCCTGGGATCCTGTGCGCCTGCTGCACCACGGACCGCTGGTCCCTGAAGCCGTCATGGCCGCCCCTGCGCATCCAGGCATCACTGCTCACCTGCGTGTGTCAAAGAGGGCCCACCACGTGCCGGTGCAGGCTCCAAGCCCGAGGACCCCGACCTTGGCAGGCTCCTCGGACCATCACGGCCTCCGCGTCACAGGCCCGCGGACCTCCTTTCTCGTTGACGTACTCCACCAGCATGCACAGCAGACAAGTAGGTCACACATTTGGAACTGAGTCTTGATTACACCATGGCAGAGTACATGATTGAAGGCTGAGTTCTTGTCACTATACTCCCTCCGATGTGGTGCCACCAAGTCTGTGCATAGGACTCCCACCAAACGTGTCTGTGGGCCCTTGCTGACTCCGAGCTTGGGCCTGCACTGCGGTCCTGCAGGCCTCACACCAATCCAATGCAGTCTGCCACAGGCAGGATACGGCCTCCTCGCCGGCTGCACACCCGCTCAGCTCTGGTGCCACTACCTATGTCAGCCACAAAAGTAATACAAATGCCATTCCAACGTCGTGTGTGAGAGATCCAGGAGGAGATGGCTGGACAGCGGTTGGCCCGCGCTGACAGCTGCCTCCGGCCGACACTGCGGCCAACTAGGTCGCACTTTTGGACCGGAGTCTTGATTTCTTCATGGCAGTGTTCATGTCACAGTATGCAAGGAGAGGAGTAAGAGGAAGACGCGCTTCAGTCCGGAGGAGAAAAGGCTCACCTCTACAGAGGTGATGGGACACTACCAACGACTGCACTGGTGCCACTGACTCTGTGCAGCGCATGCCTACCACACATGGCTGTGGGTCCCTGCTGACCGCTGCCTCCGGAACACACTGCGGTGGAGTAGGTCACATGATTAGAACTGAGTCTTGCTCTCTACATAGCAGAGTCCATGTCATTGTACAGGCCTCATCGCAGACTGCATCCCCTTCCAGCTCTGGCGCCACTGAGTGTGTGCCCTGGAATCCATGGGCAAACTCTGTTTGTACGTCGGTGGCGTCTGAGCCCATGGGCTGGAGGCTGTCTTCATCTATATGTAGTTGATACTGACAAGGTAGAAAAGTGGGGTCTGTAGCATTCAACTCCGCTATCTGGGGAGCTTGCTTCTGCCCTCTGCAGCATGCCCTGGAAGGACACCTGCCACTGTCCTCCGCAACCCTCCGCGAAAGTCCCCATGGACATCTACGAGTACACGCTCAGCTCGCGTGGCACTACCTCAGTGCACCGCAAGTCACCGTCCCGTGGCGGTGTGCCTGTGCCGGCCGCTGTGCATCCGGGGCCACAAACTCTGTGCTGCTCAAGTCTGGGACCCATGATGTACGTACCTTGTACTGCTGATTGTCTGCTCACTGTTGTTGTCTTTGCCAGCACCAACCAACCCCTGAGTGGTGGCTTACACTACCCAATACCCATCCAGAACAGGCGTCACTGGAGATGTGAGCCTGGCAATAAAAGGGGCTGGGCGCACGTGCCCGTGGCCAGTCCCACGAACTCACTCAGTGTGTCCGTGTGGTTATTATGTATGCATGGGGGACCGGGGTCATTCCACATAACATTGTGCTGTGTACAGCGTGCACATCCATGTCACCGCAGGCAGTGGTGTAGACCTGGGACATGAAACCGTGTCGTACCTCCCTGTGAACGTAAGCGGGGTGGACTGGCATACATCGGTACTGCGTAGGGGTGTGGCTACTCCACACGTGTATCTGGGTGTGTTGCAGTGTAGGCCTTGCCAAGGTTGTGGCTGATGCGTGTGTCTCTGTTGTAGTGTCTGCACCACCCGTCCCGCAATCGGCAATGTTGCCATTTGGCATGCCCCCGGTGTGCGTACTCGGCCGCAGGGGTACGTGGTGGAGGGCATGCCCGCTCGGGGTCAGGGATCACACATGCCAACTGTTGTGTGTGCCGCTATTATCTCTGCATGAGCCAAAGATGTACCCTTAACTGCATGTCGGGTTCAGCCAGGCAGGTGCTCTACATCTGTGTCAGCCCTGAGCTTGCAATGGGCCGACACACACGTGGCTGGCCACATTCTGCGCAGCATCATCACTGTGTCGTAGTCAGGCTTGTTGACATGCGCGACAATGGTGTGCCGTAGGGGTGCATGTGACGCAATCGCCCTGCGCACAATAGTGAATGTGCTCGGGGGTGAGGTGCAGCAGTGAGGCTACGTACTACACAGTGATGCCGCTCATTAGCAACACGCAGTACATGTCATACGGGAATCACTAACTCACACATATCACACAGCAATGAACCAGTGGGCCTGCCAACACATCGTGCAGTACGTAGTCTTGACTCATGTCTCTCTGCACTGTCACAGGTGACCAAGGATATGCACTCTGCGCTTGGATGATGACACCCCTCCGAGCCCCGAACACACAGCCCCAGAGGCAGTACAATTTGGCCCACAGACGCACCAGGGGTATCGTGGAGCGCACATTTGGCGTGTTGAAGTCACGTTTCAGGTGCCTGGACGTCACAGGTGGAAGGCTCCTGTACAGCCCAGGCCTCGTGTGCAAGATGATCGTTGCATGTTGTGTGTTGCACAACATATGTGTACGCAGCAGAGCCCCATGGATATGTGTGCCAGATGCACCTGACGATGATGATGGAGATAAGGCAGGTGGACCACACCCCACTGCAGCCGCAGCAGGAATTGCCCGTAGGGACTACATCATTGGCAATTTCTTCTCTGGTTGACGTCACATTGTGAGGGTCCTTAGCGGTAATGGCACAGTACGTTGACTGACCACAGGCACAGCATGTGCTAATAAATGCATTCCGAAACACATTCCCTGCATGCATGTCACTCATCTGTACAGGCACTTCACTCAGACACGTGTGGGTGCGACATGTTGTGCTGACAATTTAGGAATTTGTTAATGGATGGTGGGTGTTTCACCTCTGTGTAGTGAGGCTGTTCAGGGTGTCATGTATTCGAAATGCCAGTTCTGTGTGTTACAGTTGTTACGGTATCCCACTCTTCTGCGTTTCACATGTGTCCCAGTTCATTCCATTTTGGCTGTCATTTGTGGCCTTCAAGTGACAAGAGGGCTTCTTTTGGGCTCTGATATGTGCCGCCATGATGCAGGGATGCACCCTGTGACTCAAGTCCCGTGACATGGGCGACATGTACGTGGGGGGAGTCACTGCCCCTACATTGGTCCATGCTTTCATTATTGTTTGGTCATGGACATATCACGTCGGTGTGCAGGGGGTGTTGTTTGTCCCTCTGCAATGTGCAGGGGAGATGCGGTTTCACAGTGTGTTCCATGTTTGTTTTCCCATTGGCGCAGGTTACCTACTGGATGCATGTCAATGTACATTGTGGCTGTTTGTGAGGAACTGCCTGTCGGATTTGGACAATGGTCATTTGTTCTGCATCACAGCTGTGGGGTTGTGCTCGTACGTTGTCATCTCACCGTTTGTTTGGTCTGCATTTATGGTGATTGTTCCCGCCTGACGCGTGTGACTTGCAGGCCTGTGGCTGGTTTTCGCTGCTTTTTGTATCGCGCTTGGCCTCATCGCAGCGTTTTTTGCGTTCGTGTTTCGCATTTTTGAGGCGTGGCGTTGATTTTAACGCGGTCAGTTGTCGGGTTATCTGGGGACTATCGCATGATACCGCCGTGTTGTGAATACTTGGTTAACACGGCGTAAATTTCCCGCGATGGACTGCGATGTTGAAGGTTGCGTTAAGTAACTTTTGCGATGGTTATCACACGTTCTTGAGAATATGCCCCATGGAGTGAGGCACATCCTCACTTCCACTGTTTTCATGGAGGAAAGACCTCCATGAAATCAGTGGCAGTGAGGAAAGTTGTAATATGCTTGGCGGGACCGCGGTGGTCCTGCCAAGCATATTACTGCCTCAAGACCACCACGCCAGGAAACGGTGGTTCCCTGGTGGAGTCAGTGGTCCCTTCTGACTGCCACCGCCACCCCACCATGAGTCTGGCAGTCCGAGGACAGCCAGACTCTTAATTGGGCACTTAGTCACTTTTTGGGAGCTTTTTAGCGAGCGGGTCTCCTCATCAGGCTGGCTTGCAGTTCGATGACAGCGGCTTGGCTCAGCGCAGTGCCTCGGTCAACTCCTGGAAGTCTGCAACAGCAAAAAGCTGCGGAGCTTCCGCTGGGCTAATCTGGATCTTAGGCCGAGTCTCTATTCGACATCGCCGGCTTGACTCTCTATTTTTGGGCTTTTGAAGTGTTCACAACACCAATCCAAGGTTGCCCCTTGGAAAGGTGGGACTGCAAGACCTCCAATGTGCCTGGCCAAATCCTTAAAAGTCCCCTGACCTCTATCCAGCTGGGTTCTTCTTTGTGGAGATGGTGCAGGTGGAGCTCTCTTAACCTGCTGCTTTCAGGGTGTCCACTCCTCAAACCTTTAGAGTCAGGCAAAGCCCTTCTTTTGCTGGAGCCCAAAGTGTGCAGCAGGTGGGACCCTTTGGAATGCAGTACTCTTGGTGCAGGCCAGGGGTTCAGTCCTTCTTCTTCTTGTTTCTTCCAGGGAGGGATCTGAGTTGCTGGGCTGCTCTCTAATATTTATCCAGGCTTATGGGCTGGCAAGCAGGGTGGCACCCCTGACCAATGGGGTGCAGGGTGCCACCCTCAACGATGACCACTTTTCCTAAAGTGATGCAAATTCTTGTTCCAGAAAGCACTGTTTTATAAAATCCAATGGAGAAAATCTCTCCTGGAGCATATGGTCTGACTAAGCCAACCTACAGGTGTGGCTAACCTTCCCTGAACTCCCCCCTTCCATCCCCTCTGCTAATTCAATTTCAGGGGCTCCCATCTGGCTGGGAGTGCAGGAAGCAGGGCTGGGCATGGTTCCTGTCCTTACTGTCTTGCTCTCTATGGAGACCAGTTTGTCTACCCCGCCCCCTTCCTGCCTTTTGCTCTGCCACTGTAGTTCTCCTCCCACCAGATGTCTCGTTTTTTCCTTTCAGTCCACTTCACACCTCATCAGAGCACTTTGACTCAGCCTGTCAAAGGCCGGCCAATCAGGAGAGGCTGTTCTATAGCTGGATTCAGGCACATCAGAAAAACAAGTTCTATAACATATTTTCTGTCATAGTTAAAATAGATCTAACCTTGGCAAGTTGTTGGATTTATCCTAACTGTTATTTAGACACTTTGAATTAATATTTTAGCGTGCTCCTGTCAATAGTTAGACTTTATTAAGGTTTAATAAAACCTTTTCGATGTTAGCCTATGAAACTAACGGACTACAATGGAGAAAAATTATATTTCTCTCACCAGGGCTTATAAAACATATTTTATAATGTCCCTGCTTATTTTAGCATTGCACCCTACAGTTGGGGCACCTAAGGTAGACCTTAGGGGTGACCTATATGTAAAAATAAGGTAGTTGAAGACTTTGGAAATACCTTTTTTTGCAAAGTCGAATTTGGACATAGTTTCATTTTAAAAGCAGCTTAGAAAGCAAGGCTGGCATTTAAATTTAAAATGACAGCAGGCAACACAGCAGTGCACACTTAAGTGCATTAAATGTGCTGGGCTGCTAAACCTAAATGCCCTACCATATACTAGGGGCTTACAGGTAGATTGTCATACCAATTGTAATTACACCTAATTAACATATACCTTTTAAACAGAGCACTGGCCATGGGCCTGGTTAGCAGGGTCCAGGGCACAATCAGAGTAAGTAACCAACAGTATCAGTCTAAAAATGGGGGTGATCACTGTAAAAATGATGACTTTCTCACACCTTATTATTGTTATGCTACTTGTGTTGCACTGCTCATATAGCTTGTTGCTCAAATATAGTTTTTTTATTTAAAATGATTTTGTGTGATTGGTATGTTACCCATAACACCTCTTTAAAATGTATCTTGCTGTTCAGAAAATGCTTCTAAAGCCGCAAAAAAGGTTACCCTTGTTGAAAGCTATTGTCCATTCTTCATCCTTCTGTAGGGACAGTATGAGAACACAGGCACAGATTGTATCCCTCCCACAGCCTAATAGGGGGATTCCTTGCAATATACTTTTTGAGGCCATTTATACAGAGGCCGAATATTAAATCAAGGACTGCACTGAAAAGAAAGCTAGAGGATTTTCCGTCTCCTCCATAGAAAACTACGATCATGCACTTAATTTGTTATTTTACAGAGTTTTATATAGTGCGAACTTGACCCGAATCGGGTATCAGAGTGCTTTACATAGCACCAGTTGTATTACATGAGGACACATTCATTTTTGTTAGGCGCGGGGAGATAAAGTGATTTGCCCAGAATCACAGGATGTTCAGCGTCATTGCCGAGACTTGAACTCAGTTCCCCAGATTTGAGGTCCACCGCCCTAGCCATTAGGCCGACTCCTCTCCATAAGAGAGGACTTTTACATTTACTTTTACTTAAGCTGCAGGAAGTAAAACGTTCCGTAAACTTTTTACAAAAAAAAGACCACATTGTGTTTATGTACGAAATCTTGGAATGGGACACTAAAATTATATCATATATTTGCTTGATGGTCACCCAACATCCCAATAAGAAATCTGCTTAACGTGAAATAAATCTCCCTTCTTGATCAGCAAGTGTGTCTAACTCTGATGTCTACAAATGTGTTCACACGATCCTATAACCTCTTTATTTTCTTCTGAAGAGTTGAAAGGTTCAGCTTCTCAAAAGGTTCGTGAACTCCCAAAGGCACATACTGATATGTCGTTTAACAAAAAATATTCCAAATGACTGGAGAAAAGAGAACTAGGAGGAGATTGCCAAAGGAAGCGTGTTAAATAACAAAGTACACATTTAGAAGATTAGGGCACATTTAAAACTGATGCTCAGTCAACAAAGCTTCGACAAATATCTCATGGAAAATCTCTGATGATGCTGCTTAAAAGTAAGAAACTGCAGCTCCTAGATACAGGTACTGAGATTAAATGAGCCTTAAGTCAACCCAAATCAACTTTAAATTAAAAACGCTACTGTGAAACAATTTTAGTAGATAGGGTTCAGCAAAATCAATATGATTTGAGGAATTGTCTTTGATGATTTCCATGTAATTAGGCTACACAGCGTAATAAAGACTATGGGTAACCAAGGCCTAGACTGTTGTGAAATATTTTATGTAAGCATTTAAGGAAGATAAACTATTTTTCATTGACTCTAGGATGGGCACACCTGCCTCAATAGAGAATGTATAGATCAGAGACAGAGCTATTCTGCAGAAATTTAAGATAAATGTGGGTACATTTTAACACTATTACTTCTCTTATGAAGTTAAGGTACATCAAGATAATATTTCTTTGTTTCTACCCATCTTTCATTTCCTCCTTCAGTTTTATTTGGTTGTATTTGCAGCTCGGTAGTAAAAAGTGATCTAATAGAATGATGCATTTAAATAAATAGTTGTCGGTTTGATTTTCTCAGTGTTGTTTTTTATTTATTAAGCAATAGTGTTTGTCTTTCAGTTACGTTGGCTTGATAAGAATATGTTGTCTATCCACACCATAGTAGCTTCATAAGAATAAAGAAATTAAAACAAAAAACACATCTGTCCATGAAAATATATTCCTTCATGGGGGATGTTGACTTTTTGTTTACTGTTTTTGGCAAGCTAATGAAAACTTAGACCTAAGTACATTGTACTTGAATCACTCACAATATGCTTTGTAATCTCTTTGAAGATACCTGGAGAAATTAGTGACCAATATCTGATAGAAATTCTGCTGCAGGGAGAGCTCTCAAATGGACCAAAACTCTTTTACTGATTGTTTTTTCTTCCATTTCTTAAAAGTGCTGAGCTGCACCTAATGTTGTATATCCTCAAATATGTAGGCAAAAAGGTAGATCTCTAGAATTCACTACAATCTTTGCTCAATTACTGTGCAGGGATCAATGATTTTTCAGTGTCCAACTTTGCCTGCTAAGCATGTCAGGTCATTTTCCCAAATGTGAGTGATAGCCAGAAATGTGAAGTCCATACCATGTATGGTGGCATATTTTTATTGCCCTATGTTCAGAGATGGTTCACGGGGTATACTGAGTCTCCAACTAGTGGTTTATCCCTGCCTTCAATTGCTTTAACTTCAATTCGCATGGAAGTGATCCAGCGTAAGCAGTATAAATAATTTTAATTTTAACTTTCAAATCACTACTTACTCATTAGTCCCTCTAACTGTACAGGGCCCCTTACAGCTAGACATATCACAGCATTACCCTTACCACAGAGGCAAACGGTCCTCTGATGGATCTTTCTCTGCCGATTGGAGGAGTAGGAATTTGGATGTCCAAGAATAGAATATTAGCCACCCAATGAGGACCATTAATTGGTGACTAACTCACAAGTTTGAAATGAGGTTCAAATACACTACTCTCAGGACAATACTGTAATAATAAAGTATCGCATTGGGGAGATCCAACCTCCAAAAGAAATGAAGTCTAACTAGAACAATACACACTAGAAGCTCTGCTCCTGCAACACAGAATAAAAGAATCAGAATTTAATATTCTGAAAAGATTAGCTCATTCTCCCTACAACGCATTTAGATCAAAAGCGTAATTTAGCTCAGTTTCAAATAAAGAACATCAGGACAAAATAATAGACTCAGGCAATTTAGATTGATTAGTTATTGTATTAATGTTCCAAAATCAATACAGATAAGCAATTTCTTAATTATCTCAGTCAAGAATATTAAAGCATGTAGTACAAGTCTACACATTTCGTCAGAGGTTTAAATCCAAAGAGGATAGTTTAAAACAGACATCAGATATGAGGTTACCGATTCCTACCACCATTAAAGGCAGAAGGATAATTCTCTTTAACAGCATCTAAAGATTTAAAGTAAAGGAGCAAAAGGAATCAATTTTAAAGTCCTCTCAGGGTGAGTCCATGAGCATGGGCAAAACAAAAGGGGGAATAACGCAAAAATCAATTCGTTCGGCAAAGCAGGATTCCAGGTCAACTGCATAGAACCAGCTGCATCAGCAAAAAAGCAGTTTAATTTAAAGATTCAAAGGATGATTATAAAATCATAGAAAAGAGTTCCGTTCTCTCCCAAAGGAAGAGAAAGATAAAACCGATGCAATTCATCCAAAGGAAAAAGGTATGGCGTTTGAGTGGATGTGCGTCCCATAGAAAGAAAAATAATAGCGTTGCTTTGCCCCTCCTTTGGGGTTTCGTCTGACACCTTATGACACCTTAATGATGTGGAGTCACTCCACTTGTTAGTTCATGATATGACTAGTTTACTTATGTAGTCAACAAATACATTTGAGTTACTCCTGCATTCTTTCCCAAGCACTTCATGTGAACAACTTGGCTTTCCGGGCCTCACAGGTTTGTCAACGGTAAGAAATAAGCAATGTAACAGACTATGGCATCCGGTTAGAGTTGATTTTCCCATGAGCCATCTCACAGTGAACTTCAAAAGAATGTCCTTTGTATGTAAGATGAAACATGCGTAGAGCAAATAATGCAACATTTGCAGAAATGCCAATGAATTATTATACTTGCTAAGAGAAACTTTGGAGCTCAAGAAAGAACATATTTAAAGCTTAAAATTCATACATCAGCTTTAAATGAATTAAACATAATTGGAATCAAATATAATGCATCAAATCATCATTTCATAATAGGGGAAGAAGAATAAATGTTTCACCAATGTATTATTGCGTGAAATTGAATAACGTTAGCTACGGCCTACTGACACAATTTTCAACATCCATACCTGTATATAATTCTTAAAAGCATTTTACTAAAATAATTTCCTAATTTTTGTAATCTTTAGGGTCTCTGCTTTCACATCTGTAAGTTTCAATTTCCTAACTAATTTTATTGCATAATTGCACCACAATCTGTTTATAATGCATTTGCAATAAAAGGCAATAGAACTGTTAGGCCTCATAATTAGATTCATTTGTTTTCATCAGTACGTGAATAGTGAAACTTCATAATCAGTAGCGGCCCGTGGTGGGAGTGCTGCCGGGCGCTGACGTGGGGCGGGGGGTAGTAAACGACTGATTATGGCCAATTAGAGGTAAGTAAACATATAAATAAATAAAACGAATTCCGTTGCGCGCTGCATCGCATTCGGCGATGCAGCGCGCGCAACGAAATTCGTTTTTATTTATTTATATGTTTACTTACCTCTAATCGGCCGTAATCCGTAGTTCACTACCCCCCACTTTGCCCCTCCCCGCCCCACGTCAGCGCCCAGCAGCACTCCCACCACGGGCCGCTACTGATCATAATATGTGTAATATTGTTATGAAAATCTATTAATAAGCATTATAAATATTTTGCAATGTAGTTTCTCCTTTTCTAACTGTTTCAAGCACGCTTTTTACAGTGCTGTTACTTCACTTGTCTCTGTTGCTGTATCACTTCTTTCATTTTGTGCAATGTGTACATTCAGGTTTTTGTATCTAAATCAGAAAAAGTGTCATGTAAAGTGTTTTTGGAATTTTAGCACTACCCGAAGATGATTCAGGGAAGGTTATTGTTAGCCTCAGCCCCATGCCACATAATGTTGATTTCTCACAGGTTATGTAAGAGAAATCATGATTTTAGTAAAAAAAAAATAAAGAGTATGCCAAACTTATTGGGAATCTCATTTGTTTTTGTCTCATAAATGTTACATGAACTTCTTCTTATTAATAGGGGTCAGAATGGGACTTTAAACCAGCCATTCCAAAAATATTGGAGGTAATATGGAAATCAACAGTAAACGCCAGCCCTCCAGAAAATAAAACTGGCCCACAGTCAAAAACTGTCCAATACACAGATCTGCCAAAACAGCCCTTTGGGCACTGTTATGCCACATTTCTTTGTAAAATGCAATCTTAGGCAAGATGGATGCAATCTCTGTCATTCGTTCCTGCTTCCCCTCCCACCACACGCATCTTCTCCACACTGCAGACCACAGTTAAACTGAAGTCATATTAGTTTATATTCATTGCTGTATATTTTTGCTTATTTTGAACTTTCTATGGTGCAGATGTAAGAGTGCAACAAATATTTATGTTTTCCATTCCTTTGCTCGATCTATTCAATGAGAGAAAGTCCTATTGTTAGAAGTTTCAAATTTTGTTAGAAGATCTCTGGATGACATTAGAGTTGAAGGTATTGAACATTTCAGATGTTTCTTATGTGTTCAGGTAATGATGTTATTGTTCTGGTTTGCTAAAGAAATTATACTTTTGCTCACACAATGAAGAATTTGCAGTATTGCTAATATTACAAGCAGAAATTGTGTATAAGAACCCCTGATTTAGAGGTGAGACAGAAGTCTTTCCTATTTTACTAGGGATGCTTCCCAAATCCTTTCTGATGTTGCTGCTCATTTTCAGATTTTACATACTATGTATAACTCTGCATCTGAGAGCTTTCATAACGGATTCTGTATTGCTTATTTTGAATTTTTGTAGTAAATCCCTCTAACTTTCCATTTGATCTAGAACCCAGTTATTGAGTGGACCCCAATACTTATTAATCAGTTTAGTCTGCTAAGAGGTGCCTCAATGCAGGGACATATTGCCTTATGAAATTGAGGTTTAACACCATCTCTGATCTAGCATACTGTGGGAAAACTAGATGAGGTAAATTTTGGGGGTGTCAAAATTATGGGGTATAGTTTTACTGCCACTCCCACACACTGATCTGCCAGACCAGCCCTTTGGGCACTGCCAGATTGCCATATAAGCCAGTCCGTAAGGTGGTAAAACTACTGAAAAGAAGCATGGCAGATAGACAATGCACTTTACCTGAAAATTTGCAAATACAGACTGAAAATGTAATTTCACAAATTGATGATAAAAAGCAACTACGTATAAATTGATTAACATTTTATTTGGTTAACTATTGCTATACGTGCACCTATTTTCATGAGTTGATGCTGCAGTTTCAGAACTTTCACTAAGGAATTACATGTTGGGGGTCGGTGAATATTCTCCCTTTCAGCTAAACAGAAGTTGCCACTAAAGGAAATCTACTAGCTAATTAATGCCTTTAAGTGAACCTTGTATTGAGATGGCTTCCATTACTATGAAAACCGCTTCAGCTGTAATATTTAGTTAAATGCTTGCTTATAAAATCATAAAGTAATTTTCAGAGGGAAATCAGATTTCCCTTAATCATTTATGCGTGTGAGTTGGAGTATGGATTGAAGACTAGCTCATGGAAAATGCAGCTGAAGAATAATCTTCCAAGACAACAGTGTTATTCTTTAATATCAAGTTTTTTTTTATAAAAGCACTTCATTGAAAAACAGAACACACCATCTTAAACGTTTTCATTTTTTTTACAAAACTCCTATTTCATTTATAGTTTTTAAGCTGCACTATAATAGTGAACTGATTGTAGATTTTTTAGTTAATGACAGTCTTTTTATGGCTTTTAATAGGAAAATAATTTCAATAGGATTATGTTGATTTAATTTCACACCTCATTGTGTATAACATAGCAACATGCATACATTACGGTGGTCATTTTTGCTGTAGGAAGAAAGACATTTGCAACTAGTGTATGACTTGTTTTGCATAAATAAATGGCATTGTTCAATAGTATATTATCACTATAAAACAAAGTAAATGTGCAACCTTTTTAATTAACTTTTTATATTTAATGTTGCCACCATTTTCATAAGAGTTTCTTTCAGAGAATTGGGACGTATTTTAAAAACAATAGTTGGTGTAAACGCATAGCATGTTCATAGTAAACGTTTTAATTAGTAACAGCTAAGTTTCCATAGTTACAACTTTAATATATTTTAAAATAGGTACTATAAAAGGTTGAATAATAAAATACATTGGTGCGTGGAGAACGCATGAATTTTAATAAGTCATTTTGTTAAAATATTAATTGGTGTAGATTAAGCTTCCATAAAGTTCAATCGGATGACTAGGTGGAGCAAGGATGATTAATGATGTTCACTTTTTCTTATGATCGAAATAAGAGGGTGAAATGTCCCAAATGTCAATTACAATTTTCCAAATTATTTTTAATAGGAAGCAGATAGAAAGGGTAATCATGCCCCTAGGACGTTGCACTTGGACTATGTGCTCTTTTCACATTAACGTGCGTTGTATTACTTGCTAACAAATAATGAGAATAATGGTGAAAACTGCAGCGAGGTTTTGGTAACTACAGCAGGAATTGCTGCATAAATATTATCAATCTGCTTCTTTGATGATCTAAGCACAATTACTTCTCTTTAAGGTATTGCTAATATTCAGGTGAAAGGACAGGTTTTTTTTATCCTATTTTAATCCCAGAAGATTGCAGCATCTCAGGTCACCTCTACAAAGCCTTGTAGGTCATGCTTCAGGCAACTTTAGCAGTTGCCAGAGCTCATGGAAAAACACCTACAACATACACAGTGTCAGGGTTAGTTTTGCCTTTTTTTAGCCATTGGTAGCTTGAGTCAGAATCCTTCACCCATTGCTTCATGAAGGTGTCACTCACAATTTTGATCATCTCAGAGAAGTATTCCACACTCACCATTAGCTTCTGGCTACCTGGTGTGTTCGTTTTCCTGATGAAAGAGTGTTGCTCATTGCAGGGCTTGAAGGCGAAGGAAAGCCTCAAGCACTATAATTAATTTGTATTTGTGCTCTCAAAAGTATTAACACACTCCTGGTGATATTGCACCAATGATGATTAGCAACTAGATACAATTTTACACCTAGATATGATTTTCACAAATAAATTTGATTTGTCCTTCTAAATATTTTTCACACTAATGGTAATGATGCACCAAAGAGAATTGTGTAACTCAATCTGGTCTTAACATAATGTTATGTCATGCCGATGCACAACTTTACAACATAATTCAGAATTTTAGTATCACATTTTCTTTATGCATTAAGTGATTTTGCACTGAAATGTGGCACAATACCCCTGATGACTGCACCAAGAGTTTTTTGCACCTAAACATTTTCGTGCACCTGATTGTTGTTGCTAAATGTGATCATTGCTTCCATAAGTGTTGCCACCCTCCTCATGATGTTCTACTAAGGGGCCGATTCCGATCTCGGCCGGTAGGGCTCCGAATAGGATTCGGCTTTACCGGATCCGATTCGGAGCCCTTTTTCCCGACCGAATCGTACGCGGGTCCGGCCGAGCGAGTACGATGCGGACTCGCCGACCGACCCGTCCGGGCGACCCGACCGCTCCGACCGACTCGTACCCGGATCGTACCGCTCCGACCGACTCGCTCGGACCCGATTCGCACCGCGCAATGGAGACGTTCTCCTGCCGGGTAGAGTACGATGCGCACCTCGACCGCTCCGACCGACTCGCGCCGTCCGACTCGAACTCGCTGTCGGAGCCGTACTTTGGGGTCCGTGTCGGACCCCCTGTCACGCGTACCCGTGCGAGGCGCACACAGGGGGGACCCATGGGTCCCCCTACCTGTGCGTGTACGCCGCGAGCGCTCGCGGCGTACTCGCTGTAGGGGGCGCCCTTGTCCGCCTCGCACCCATTGAGGCAATGGGAGCCCGCGTACGCGTTGTACGACCGGCTCCCATTGAGTTCAATGGGAGTCCGACTGACTCGTGTCCGGTGGCATACGAATGCATCGGACTCGTTCGGTCGGACTGCACGGGTCCGATTCGGTCGGAAATCTCTCCGGGTCCGGCTCGGTCGGAGAGATTTCCGGCCCGAATCGGAATCGACCCCTCTGTGTGATCATGCACCTAAAAGTGAGTTTGCCTTAACTGTGCTTTTGCACCTAGATGGTTTTTGCACCTCCAAGTGTTTGCATAATCCTGTTGTATCTAAAGTGATTTTGCACCTAAATTTGATTTTGAAAATAAAATTATTTCTGCACAACCATGTATTTTCATCTTACAAGTTTTCCACTCCTGTTGATATTTCAGCAAGTGTGATTTTGCCCCTAAATGTGTTCTTACTGCTAAATGTTATTCATGCTCATTAAAGGTGTATTCACATACATGTTTGGTCAATGGTGATTTTGCATCTAAATGTGATGTGTAAACTATACGTAACTAGCACCTGAATGTCAAACTGATGCACACCTTTTACACTTAATGAGAAGCACTGCCACCTTTTCTTTCTATATTGAGTAATACTCCACAGCTGCAAATTGCAGCCGAGCAATACAAAATTTGCTCTTCAAGATCAGTCGCATACACATTTTTGCGTGGTCTTTTTGTGGCCATGAAACACAAAGGAAAGACACCTTAATTTTTATTAGAAATGGGGTTTCTGGGTGTCAGTGGTATGCACCCTATCCAAGCAGGAACCACAATCCTAGTCAGGGGAAGTGACAAACACACCCTAAATTAACCTGTGCTCACTCTGTGGTACCTTGGCACAGAACAGTGAGGATTAACTTAAGAGGCAATGTGTAAAACTGTGAAAACACAACATAAAAACATTCCACACCAGACTCGACAGAATAGAGCTTAATTGAATGAAAACAAGCCCAAAATGACAAAAATCCAATAAGTAGAACTTGAGTTATGAATTTTTAAAGAATAAACTGAAATGTGGTACTTAAAGAATGGAGCGCAAACCAAGGCTATCTGGTCTTGTAAGACCTGGACAAATCCAAAAGTTCAGGCCGACTGCCATGGAGTGCGAGTCTGAATCAGGGACTAGTCTTGGCCCACTGCAAAGTACCTTGTTTGCGTTGAGGGAGATGCAAGGACCAGAGGAGGTAATGCATTGTCATCGATCGTTAGGGTGGAAGCGATGTATTGGCTCCAACACGCGCAACGTTGGAGATGTGTCAGAGATGGATGCGATGCGCCATGCAGACGGCGATGCGAGGCACTCAATCCTCGCAGCAGTGGAGATGCATCGTCAATGGAGATGCGCCGGTTCCGAGTGGCACAACGGCTTTGATGTGTAGATTTTTGATGGAGCAGCACAGTCCTGGTCCAGGGGTCCAGGACTGCATTGGCACTACTTGGCAGGGCAAGACTCACAGATGGAAGAGTCCAGGTGCTGTGCCATGGTGGTTGGAAGTCGTTGATGCCCCTGAGACTTCAGAACAGGAGGCAAGCCAGCAAGCCCTTGGAGTCACTCTGGTTCTGGGTTCAAGTGATGTGGTCTAGTCCTTCTCACCTGGCAAGGAGGGCAGCAGGCAGCAGGTTAACACAGCAAGACAGTAGTTCTTCCAGAGCAACAGTCCGGCAGAGTGGCAGTTTTCGGCAGCACAGCAGTCCTTCTTCATGGCAATGTATTCACATGTTCGGAATTGCACTGACATGGTAGGGTCAGAGGTCCAGTTCTTATACCCAGTGGTGCCTTTGAAGTGGGGGGGAATCAAAGAAGGGCTTTGAAATGCACAGAGGTCCTCCCTTCCTGCCCTAGCTCCAGACTCAATACAGGGGCTTAAGCTGTCCTTTGTGTGGGGACAGGACACAGCCTATTCAGGTATAAGTGTAAGGCTGTGCCCAGCTCCTCCCTCCCATCCTGCCCAGGATGGCCCATCAGGATGTAGATTTCCCATCAAGTCACACCTATGCTTGAATTGTGTGTGGCTGTCTAGAGGGAATGCACAAAGTCCAGCTGTCACCCACCCCAGATGTGTATTGGAGACAGGCTGCAGGCACACAGTGCTAAGAGCAGAAAAATACCATCTTCCCAAAAGTGGCATTTTTTAAATTATAATGATAAATTCGACTTTACCTTTAAAGAGGATTTATCATTATAATATCATTGGTGCTAAAAATGACAGCTTTACCTCCTTCAAATTGGGAATTAAGGCTTATTCGGTGTAAGAAGGTATCCCCAATGTTTAGCTATGAGAGGGGTAGGCCTCGCAGTAGTGAAAAATGAATTTGGAAGGTTTTCACTACCAGAACATGTAAAGCTTAAAGGTACATGTTCTACATTTTAATTACTACAGCACTCAGACATATGGGCTACTTAGGGCCTACCTTAGGGGCGACATATGTAACAAAAAGGGAATTTAAGGCTTTGCAAGGGATTCTAAATGCCAAGTCGACATGGCAGTGTAAACTGCATACACAGGCTCTGCAGTGGCAGGTCTAAGATATGTTTAAAAGGTCTACTTAAGTGGGTGGCACAATCAGTGTTGCAGGCCCACTGGTAGCATTTAATTTACAGGCCCTGGGCACATGTAGTGTACTTTACTATGGACTTATAGGTAAATTAAATATGCCAGTTGTGGATAAGTCAATCAAACCATGCTTACGGAGAAAGCACATGCACTTTGTGGATAAGTCAATCAAACCATGTTTACGGAGAAAGCACATGCACTTTAGCTCTGGTGTGAAGTGATAAAGTGTCCAGAGCCATAAACCCAACAAAATCAAGGGAAGATTGCCCTAAGGCTGTCATTTCTAACACGTGTTCCCCCCCATCGAAAGTGGGGAGGACTACCCAACCTCTTGGGAGTTCTCATCACTATGGCAGAAAACCTATAGAGCACATCACCATTGGTGTGGTCTGACCTAGGTCTGTGTTACACCATAAAGTCCATTAATTGTAGGGAGATGTAGCACCTCAACAATTTTGGATTATCACCCCCTCATTGACATTAGCCACCTGAGGGGCCTGTGGTCTGTCTGAACCTGGACGTGAGTCCCAAACAGGTATGGTCTCAACTTCTTCAGTGCCCAGACCACAGCAAAGGCTTCCCTTTCAATAGCAATTTACCTTTATTCACTGGGGAGTAACCTCCTAGAGATCAAAGCTGCAGGTTGGTCAAGGCCTTCATCATTAAGTTGTCAAAGTACTGTCTCATGCCATGCAGTTTGTACAATGAATTCCCTGGAAAAGTCAAGGGCTGTGCACATGGTCTGCTTTAGGAAGTCGAATGCTTTCTGGCATGCCTCTGTCCAACTCACATTTCTGGGCTGCTTCTTAGCATTCACCTCAGTCAAGGGGGCAACACTGGTGCCATATCCCTTGACAAACCTCCTGTAATAACCTGTGAGGCTTAGAAATGCTCTCACCTCGGTTCAAATCTTTGGCGGCTACCAGGCCATGATGGTTTCTATATTGGCCCTGAGGGGCTGCACATTACTCCCACCCACCAGGTGTCCAAAGTATACCACAGACCCCTGCCCTGTCTGGCACTTACTGGCCTTGATGGCTAGAACTAAATTTGGCAGAGTCCGAAGCACTTACTGCAGGTGAAAAAGGTGGTCCTTCCAACTGCTACTGAAGACAACTATGTAATCAAAGTAAGCAGCACTGAAGGCCTCCATATTAGCCAAAACCTGGTTCAACAGCCTCTGGAAGGTGGCAGGGGCATTCTTGAGTCCAAAGGGCATCACTTTTAATTGGTAGTAGCCCTCTGAGGTAGAGAAGGGTGACCTTTCCTTGGCTCCTTCAGTTAGAGCAATCTACCAGTACCCTGAAGTAAGGTCAAAAGTACTCAGGAATTGGGCAGCCCCTAACCTGTCAATCAGCTCATCAGCCCTGGGAATGAGTTGAGCATCAGTCTTGGTGACTGAATTGAGCCCCCCTGTAATCTACACAGAACCTGAGTTCTGATGTACGGCCTGGTAGGGCAGCTTTTGGTACCAGCACCACAGGGCTATTGGAGGGCTCAAACACCCCTAACTCCAGCATCTTGGATACTTCATTCTTGATGCTGGCTCTCTGTTTGTCAGGCAGCCTATAGATGTTATTCTTGACAGGGAGGCTGTCTATTTTGTCAATGTCATGGGTACGCAAATGCGTCACCTCAGGAGTGAGGGAAAAGAGAGAGGTGAACTGTCCCAGCAACTAGTGACAGTCCTTTTCCTGTTCTGAAATCAGGGTAGGGGAGAGGTTTACACTTTCCACTGGCTCATCATTCTCTTTGGAGGCTAAGAGGTCAGGGAGAGGTTCACTCTCCTCTTCCTTCCCCCCAGATGGAGAACCCTTACGGGGTGTCTGGGGGTCTTGAGGTCTACCAATTAGGTGGCTTCCCCTTCCTCTCAGCAATCTCATAGGGCCCAGCCCAATTGTCTTAAAGGGCCCTGGGCTCCACAGACTACATCATCCACACTTTCTTCCCAGATTGAAATTCCACAGTGGTAGCCAACTGGTCATACCACTGCTTCATTACTTCCTGGCTGGCCTCCAGGTTTTCAGAAGCTTGCTTCCAAAACTTGGCCATCTGGCTCCAGAGCGCAAGCAGTTAGCTAACCACGTCCTTGGGAGGCTTCCTGGGAGCTTGCTCCCATCCCTCCTTAACCAGACTGAGAGGTCCCCTTACAAAATGACCATACAGAAGGGGCTAAAGCTAATCCCCTTCTGTGGTACCTCTCTGTAAGCAAAGAGCAGGCATGGTAAGAGGACGTCCTACTTACACCTCATGAGCTCAAGCAAGCCCTTGATCATGCATTTGAGCGACTTGCTGGATATCTCAACAAGCCTATTAGTCTGTGGATGGTAGAGTGGGGAAAACTTATAGGTAACTCCACACTCCTTCCATATGGACTGCATATAAGCAGAGATAAAGATGGTGGCCATGTCAGACACCACTTCCTTGAATAAACCCACTCTGGTGAAAATCCCCATCAGGACCTCAGCCACTGCAAGTGCAGTTGTGATCCTCAGAGGGATGGCCTCTGGGTAACTTCTGTATGATCCACCAGAACCAGGATATATCTATTGCCAGATGTCTGCTGATCCATGGGCCCTATAATGTTGATGCCCACTTTTGGACATGGCCCTTTCTGCAGGGTCACCCCCAAATGTTTTACCTACCTCCTCCCCTTTTTCTGACCTTGTTTATGTTGGCTTTAGGACTCTGCACACTGTAGCCCTTCTAACTAGTGCTAAAGTGCATGTGTTGTTTCCCTAAAACATGGTAGCATTGGCTCATACCCAATTGCCATATTTAATTTACTTATAAGTCCCTGGTAAAGTGAACTACAAGTGCCCAGGGCCTGTAAATAAATGCTACTAGTGGGCCTGCAGCACTGCTTATGCCACCCACCTAAGTAGCCATCTAGCCATGTCTCAGGTCTGCAACTGCAGGGCCTGTGTGTGCAGTTTACTGCCACTTCGACTTGGCATTTAAAACTGCTCGCCAAGCCTTAAACTCTCCTTTTATTATACCTAAGTCACACCTAAGGTAGGCTCTAGAGAGCACTAAGGGCATGGTGGTGTGTAATTAAAAGGTAGGACACATACTTGTATGTTTTACATGTCCTGGTAGTGACAAACAGCTACATTCGTTTTTCACTGCTGTGAGGCCTATTCCTCTCATAGGCTAACATTGGGAATTCCTTAAAATACCTTTAAGCTGTAATTCCTGATTAGAAAGGAGTAGCTGCATCAAGTTTCATATCTTTGGAATAGTAATGTTAATCCTCTTTATTGGTAAAGTCAGATTTAACATTACTATTTTAGAAATGTCACTTTTACAAAGTGGACATTACTCTGCTCTTACTGCTCTGTGTGCCTTGCAGCCTGTCTCTGATACACGTCTGGGCTGGGTGACAGTTACACTCCACAGCGAGACAGTTCCCTCCAAACAGCCACAAACACTGGAAGGCTAGGAGTACCCATTTATATACATCTGTATTCTGATGGCCCTTCCTGGGCAGGGAGGAAGGAAGGGGCTCATACTTACACTTCAAAGGGTAGTGGCCTGACCGCACTCAAAGGAATAATTGTCCCCACAGATAGCCTGGCAGACAGGGCTGGGTTGAAAGGGATACTGGTGCACTTCAAAGCCATTCTTTGAAGTCTCCCCCACTTCAAAGGCGCATTAGGGTATAAGTACTAGGACTCTGACTCCAGAAAATCAGACACTTCTGGACATATACCTTAACCTCTGTCAGAAGAACTGCTGTGCTGTTCAGAGGACTCAGCTGGACTGCTGATCTGGAAGGCATGCTTTTCTGTTTGTTGCCCTGCTGCCTCCTGCTCTCTGACTCTGCTGAAGGATAGCTGGACTCTGCCTTTTTCCAAATGATAACCAAGGGCTTGTTGGGAGTGGATAGGAAGTAGGGGGGAAACCTACTGGGGCTACTGCCCCCTACTGTGAGATTCCTCAGAGGTCAGGGAAACCTCAGGAAGCCCTAGGGAACACCTTGCCAGCCCCAAGGCTGGAAGAGAGGCTTACCCAATGGCTCTGCTAAAGCCTGCCACTTAGCAGTGGACGGCCTGGAGCCTGGCTCTTGACACTGACAGCAGTCAGTGGCTTCTGTTGGTTACTGTCCCTGTGGACAGAGTTTTCTTTGGGTTGGAGTCAGAAGTCCGACTTAAGGAGTGGAATGGACCACGTCACTTTGTTGGCCATGGTGGTACTGTCTGCCTACTGGGATGCATCTGTGAGCAAATTAAAGTTAAGTGCTTCACAGATGGATCCATAGGTGAGGAGAAGGGATCCCCATGGGTCAAGTCAGTGGCCCCTTAGAGTACAGACAGAGGGACCTAACTGGGTTCAGAGATTCGTAGAACTGGCAGGTGCCCCTATAGTAGTGGGCCATTGTGCTTGTTCTATCACCCTATGCAGGGAAGTCCATCAAGGTATTGATTAGTCTATCCTGGCTTTAGGCTGGAGGGCAGATGTGTTGGACCTGGCCCTTTCTGCAGGGTCACCCCCAAGCGTTTTGCCTCCCTTCTTCCCTTTTTTTTGACCTCGTTTTTATTGGCTTTAGGACTTTGCACACTTTGCCACTGCTAACCAGTGCTAAAGTGCATGTGCTCTCTCCCTAAAACATGGTAACATTGGCTCATACCCAATTGGCATATTTACTTTACTTATAAGTCACTAGCAAAGTGCACTACATGTGCCCAGGACCTATAAATTAAATGCTACTAATGGACCTACAACACAGCTTGTGCCACCCACCTAAGTAGTCCTCCAACCATGTCTCAGGCCTGCCACCGCAAGGCCTGTGTGAGAAGCATACTGCCACTTCGACTTGGCAATTGAACTACTTGACAAGCCTTAAACTCCCCTTTTATTACACCTAAGTCACCCCTAAGGTAGGCCCTAGGAAGCCTTAAGGCCTGCTTTTCTGTTTGTAGCCGTGCTCCCTGCTGCTCTCTGACTCTGTTGTAGGAGAGCTGGAATCTTCCTTCTTCCCTGTGATCCCCAAGGGTTTGTTGGCTTGCCTCCTGTTGCTTGAGACTCAGAGATATCAAAGTCTCTATCCCTGCTCCTGTGCCTGGTACACTGGAAGTGGACCCGATATTTGCAACACGAATTTTGCCGCATCTCCTGTCTGTGTTTAGCAGAACCGGTGCATCAACCAGGTTGCGGGAGTAAAATTGGAGCATTGCTTTAGAACCAGCACTTTGCCTCCAGAGATCAAAGCATCGGACCGCTTATTGCTGCCACTGTAGCTTGGTGAGATTGATGCATCCCCTCAACTGAATGGCAGAAACTCGTACATCGCTCAATGCCGCTCGACTCGGCCACCGTCTTTGGAACTGGCGCTTCGCCTTCACTGCCTGGAGAAGAATAACGCATCTTGCTGCTTGCGACCAGGAAAGGTATTTTGTTAACTGGGGCCTGCATAGGTTCTGTGGCTGGCCAGCGCTCCTTTGTGGTCAGCCTGAACTTTGACTTTGCCCCGGTCCAGCAATACCTAAAGTAACCCTTTTAGCGTTACTTGCTTCTAAGTGCATCACTGCATTTATTTCTTCCAAATTCAATATCTCAACTTCAACACATTGGATTTCTGTTGTTTTTGTCTTGTTTTATTCATAAAGTCATACTTTTTTCTCTAAACTATTGTGGAGTCTATTTGTGGTGTTTTCACTGTGATACTGTATGAGTTATTGCACAAATACTTTGCACATTGCCTTCTAAGTTAAGCCTGCCTGCTCTGTGCCAAGCTACCATAGGGTGAGCACAGGGTCATTTAGGTTGTGTTGTGATTTACCCTGACTAGGATTGTGGTTCCTACTTGGACAGGTTGCATACCTCTGCCAACTAGAGACCTAATTTCTAACACCCACCCTTTCAAAGGGTGTGTGTGAAGAAGCAGGAAGGCAGGCTTTGAGTAACACAGAGATCTTTATTTCAGTATTACTGCATGCAGAAATGTCCCATCCGCAATAGTTGGCTCCAGGTAACTAACCTGCATCATTTCACCACATATCCAAAATCTGAATCTAAATTCTGCAATCCATAGCTCCATACAATAGTTCTACATTCATTCCTACCCAGAATAGGAAGATACCACAGGTCACCAACTACTGGCAAGGTACTCAGGGGAACTTTCAGCTTCTGCTCTGTTTTTCCATTGGCCTGGCAGGACAAGCACGTCTTACAGAATGTATCTGAGGAAATCTTCATCCCAGGCCAGTAAAATTGGGTGACAAGCCTGACAAAGGTCTTGTCCTGCCCCAGATTTCCTGTCAGGAGTATCTCATGAACCAGTCCCAATAGGAAGGCCCTGTAGCATTGTGGAACTAGCAGTGTCTGTGTTGCCCCATGCACAGGTGCCTTAGGCTCAATATACAGGAGATTTCCCTCCCAGTAAATGCAATGATTACCAGAGGCATTACCAGCTGCCTGGGCCTCATGCCCTACAGGGTTGGGCACTCTTTTTGTGCCTTGCAAAACTCTTCCCTGGTGGGTTCCCCCTCTACTTGCCATCCAGCAAGTTCAGGAAGGTCATCAAGGGAGGCATCATTGGACCCTGGGGCAACCTCCTCTGGTGCCCCATCCACCTCAACTGGGAGACATTCAGGAGATAGTTTCCCACACACCTCCTCCTTCCCTCTTTTGACATCTGTCTGGGTCATTTTTCCAAGCTCCAGACTTCCATGACTCCCTTACTGGGCATCCATTGACATGGTGGTTGCACAAACCCACTCAGGCAACCACATTTCCAGGTGTGACCTGAAATCCACTTACTTCCAGGTAGTGTGCTCAAAGTCATTCCCCACAGGCATGGCAGGGCTCACTGATACTTTCAGATGACCTGAGATGCCTCACCCAATAAATTGGAATAAGGGTTACTGGATAGTGACCCTCACAGTTGTCAGCTACTACAGCCTGGTGGAATGTATTGGGTAACATTTGCTCTGGGGCCACAAGCTCTGGTGGTAACCCTGACCACCCTTTTGGGAGTTCCTCCCAGATGCCTTCTTGGACACTCTGGGGCTGACCCAGATTTATGCCTCCTCAGCAACTAACTGGGGTCAGTTAGCTTGCTATCACCAGGTGTTGGCTCAGCTCTGGAAAACAAGAATCAAGCATGTGCTCCCTCATGGTTAGGTTGTACAGCCCAGTGAAATCATCTTCCTTGCTGCCCCCCACCCAGACCTTTTGTGCCTTGCTGGAATAATCTAGGAAGTCCTCCCAGGTTTGTGTGAGAAGTTTGTGGTTGCTACTGAACCTCTGTCTATACCTCTCAGGGGTCAACCCAAACTTATTGATAAGTATTGCCTTCATGGGAGTGTATTGTGTCTGGTCCTCTACCTCTAATGATAGGACTGTGTCCCTCCTCTATGTAGACATGTACCTCCACAAGCTACCCCTGTACTCCTTACTTCATACTCAGAGAACCACTAATCAATGTCATCCCCCACCACATAGTTGGGTACCAAATCTTTTGGGATGTCGACCTTTCCTTCTCCAGTGGACACTGCAGATATGCTGCCACCATTACTGGTGGAATCTATTTGCATGACTTTGATGTCCAGCTGTCTGAGGCTCGTCTCATTGGCCATTCGCTTTTCCTCCATGGCGAGCCTACTTTCTTCCAAAGCTTGCTCTTTCTTCAACTTTAATTTGGCAAGCTCTAACTTAAGCTTTCTCTCCTCCCTCCTGTTCTCCAGCTCCTCTGGGGACAGGCCTCTGGATGGCACACTGCGTCCTGTCCAGGGTGGAATCTCCAATCTTAGAAGGATGTTGCTCCCCTCCTCCACAGTAGCAGTCCAAGACCCTCCTATGAGTCTTGTTTCAACTCCTCCTCATCTTCCAGCTCCTCCTCCTCATTGTCTGTGAGGACCTGATGAGCCTCTGCCCATGCCCTTAAAACCTTTTGGAGCTCTGACTTCTTGATGCTCCTTTTAGCTGGCAACCCCTTCTTCTGGCAAAACTCCTTCAGCTGGGCCACTGTGTAGCTCGCCAGGTTGGTCAGCTAAAACTCTATCTTTGCAGGTGAAATCAAAGATCCAACAGCTAGGTTGAGAGAGGATACATTTGGGAAAATTAAAAATGCCAATCAGGGAGAACTGACTCGAATTGGTCTTAGGTGTGTAATATTAGTGTTCACCAACTTACTTCATGGCATTCCAAAAGCACAAGTCCTGTCCTCACCGCTGATCACCAATGCTGGAAACTGGGTTTCTGGTTGGCAGAGGTATGCACCCTATCCAATGAATGAATGAATGAATCTGGTACTTGTATAGCACACTGTCACTCGCAATTGAGCATCCTGGTGCTGTGCTAGATAAAACAAGAGTCCCTGTGTAAAAGGGGGAGGATCTGGACTGGACAGGATGAGCAGATTAAATGAAGGAAATACATAGTGCATTGGGGGCAAGAAAGAACCAGGTTTTAAGGCATTTTTTGAGAACCGGAGAGAGATGGAATGTAAGTTCCAGGCTTTGGATCCCAGCACCATGAAGGGTTTGCCCCCCGGGTTTTGAGTATGAAGGATGGGGGCTTTAGAAGGTTGATGTCCGAGAATCTCAGCGTTCTTTGTGTCTTATGGTGGCAGAACCGGGCTGTAATATATTTGGGTCCTGAGTTTTTGAATGCTCTAAGGATTAGTAATAGGATCTCAAAGATGATCCTTTTGTGGATAGGTAACCAATGCAATTTCTTCAGGGCAGCGTGGCAAAACTCAGTTTAGGGAGTTACTGCACTAGTCTTGCTGTGGTGTTGTTGGACCACCTGAGCTTGTATATTCATTGTTCGGAGCAACAAGCATTGAGGCTATTACAATAATTTAGTCTGGAAGTAATTAGGGTGAATGCAACTGTTTTTCTGGCGATGAGGGGAAGAAAGTGAAATACTTTTTTCTGGGATTTGACTAGATTAAAACTCATACATGCCACTCCTATGGCTTGATGGTAGAATGAAATGGCAATTTCGAATTTTACCCCCAGATTCTTTGCTACTTCTCTGGTGGCGAGGGGGTGGGGTATGGAATTGGACCACCATTGTGCGGGAGAAAACAGATTGTATTTGCCAAAGAGTAAAATTTAAGTTTTGTCAGTATTGCATCTGAGGTGGTTATTTTGCATCCAGAGGGTGATGTCAGAGAGACAGTTTTGAAAATTCTGTACGGAGGTCAAGGTTTTTTTGTCCAGAGAGAGAACAAGCTGTGTGTCATCAGTATAGGAGGTGGTCTCAATACCATAAGATGGGATCAGGGAGATATGGGGAGCCATATAGATATTAAAGAACGTGTGGGACTGAGGACAGATCCCTGGGACATTCACATAGTGACTGATATTTCCCTGGAAAATAATTGCCCCAGTGTGACTGTTTGTCTCCTATCAGTCAGAAATGATTTAATTGAGGATAATGTTTTGTGCGAGATCACCATGTCTTCAATTCGCTGAAGGAGCATTTTGTGGGAGATGGTGTTGAACGCTGCAGAGAGATCCAACAGTATCAGCACATCATTGTTCACTGCATCTACAGTCATTTTCATGGTTTCAGAAACCTACAATAGAGCTGAATTATTGGAATGCTTTGGTCTGAATCCGGACTGATGGAAATGAAGTGCATTGGAGTTTTCCAAGAAAGTGATGAGTTGCTGGTTTTACCACTTTCTCAAGCACTTTTGTTAAAACAGGGAGAAGGGAGATTGGCCTAAGGTTTGTAAGGGAGGGCGTGTCCACTAGACGTTCTTTAAGATATTTTATGACTGTGAGCTTCCAGGTGGAGGGAACTTGACTCTGGCTGAGGATAGATTGAGAATATGGTTGATTACTGGGTTGACAATGTCCACGGCTGCATTTAAAATGGAAGGCCAGCAAGGGTCATGTGGGGAACCAGATTTGCAGGAGATAATAGCTAGTCGTGATTGGGGGAGGGAAGTTTCCTGAAATGTCATCAAATTGACCTGTGAGGAGTCAATGGTTCCACTTGGCCAGGTTTTAACTGCCAGTCAGTAGTAGAGGAAGGAGTGAATCCCTGTTGTATGGCCTGAAGTTTGTCCTCAAAGAGGGAAGAAATCTGTTCACAGAGAACCTGGAAGGGAGGAATATCTCATGAGAGAGCATTTGGTTGTAAGAGAACTTTGAAAATTGTAAAAATTGTTTTGGGGTCGTATTGGGCCTCCTCAATTTGTGTGGTGTAGTATGATTCTTTTGTCTACTCAATTTGCTTATAGTAAACTTTCTGTGCTTTTCTGAATTGGGAAAGGCCTTCCGATTTGTATGCATGACAACACTTGTGCTCAAGCTGTTTACACAGTAGCTTTTGTTTTGCTAGGGCTCGAGAGAAGCAGGAGGCAGAGTGTTTTGGCCGGAGGAAGTTGGTCCAGATCAGGGGTACGAGTTTATTAGCTGTACAAGTGAGCCATGAGTTGAAAGAATTGAGATCATCTTTTAGCCTCCCATAGGTGGTGGGGGTGGTGCTGGAGAGAATGGTGCGTAGGTTATGATTGGATATCATGGTTCTCCATTTTCCATGGGTGAAGGGGGATATGGTTTTTGACCGATGGAGGTAATTTTGGGAATTAATTACAAGGTTAAAAGGGATCAGGTAGTGATCTGACCATAATTGCATGAAGGGGTCTCCAGGTGTCAGGTGTGGGTAGTTAATAGAGATTCCATCGAGCACTTGCACTCGCAAGTGAGTGGGGGCAGAGATAAGTTGATAGAGTCTATCTGTAAAGTTGGCTGCTTCTGGGTTGTCTAGTTTGTCAAAGTGGTAGTCACCCAGAACGGTGAAATTAGTAAAATGAAGTAGGAAGTGGGCAAGTGGCTCTCCGAAAGAGGCTAGGAAGGTGGGTACTGAGCCCGGGCGACAGTAGAGTAGGCAGCCTGTAAAAGAATAAGAGGGAGTGATATTCAAAACAGAAGCCTAGACTTTGGTGTGCAGACAAAATATAGAGTTGGAATTATCGAAGTACAGGAATATCGAGTACTAAATATCGTCAGAGGGAAATATCGACAGCAAGAATATCGTGGTCAAGAATATCGAATTTAAGGTAAGAAATATCGTTTTTAAAAATATAGAAGTCAATAATATTGTTTGCAAAAGATATTTGTTAAAAATATCAATTTTTTAATTAGTGTTATGTATTTTAGTATATATTTTAAATGTATGTGATGTATTTTTTTGTATAAGTTTTGTTTATGTTTTTCAATATGTGTTAACTTTTTAGTAGTTATTAATTTTATTTTAATAACATTTTGCGTTTTTTAGTTTTATGGTGGGTTGTGGGTTTATAGGGGTATAGGGTGGGAAGTAATTTAATTATGATTAATTAATGATACCTTTTATTTATTAATATTTATTTAATTGATATTTTATAGTGTTAATTGTGGGAAGTAATTTATTTTTAATTAATTATTAATGTATTGTTATTTAACATTAATTAATTAATTGAAACTTAAAATGGAAATGGTGTAATTAATTTTAGGAGTGGGTTGTGGGGTTTATAGGAGTATAGGGTGGGAAGTAATTTATTTGTAATGAATTAATAATTCGTTGTTAATTAATATTAATTAATTGAAAATTAAATATTGAAATTGTGTAATTAATTTTAGGTGCTGGTTGTGGTGTTTATAGGGGTAAAGGGTGGAAGTAATTTATTTTTAATTAATTAATAATCAGTTGTTAATTAATATTAATTAATTAATTGAAAATTAAATATTGAAATTGTGTAATTATTTTAAGGTGTGGGTTGTGGGGTACATAGGGGTAAAGGGTGGGAAGTAATTTATTTTTAATTAATTAATTAGTAATATTTCATTAATTGAAAATTAAATATGAGAACTGTGTAATTAATTTTAGATGTGGGTTGTGGGGTTTATAGGGGTAAAGGATGGGAAGTTAATTATTTTTTATGTTTTAATTAGTTTTTTTAATTAATAATATTTATTTAATTGATAATTAATTATGTTAATTATGGAAGTACATTTTATTTTTAATTTAGATGTGGGTTGTGAATTGTGTGGTGTTATAGGGTAGGATGTAAAGAGGATAAATGTATGCAATAATGTTTTTGTTTATAAATAATTTGTAACTAAAAATATTTCTTTGTTTGAAAAATATTTTTATATTTTATGTAATATAATATTTGTAGGTATTTGTGATATGTATTTAACATTGTAATATGTTTTTTATTTTTTATATTAAATATATTTGTATTTTAAGTTTTTTATATATTTATATATTTTTTTAATTTATTTAGTTTTTCAAATATTTTTTGCTGTTGATATTTTGTTTGTTTTTAATTTTGAATTGACTGTAGTGGGAATAGTAACTTTTATCCCTCCGCAATCCAACACTTTCCCTACTGTTACACTCACTGGAGTGGGAATAGTAATTTTTACCCCTCCGCTATCCAACACTTTCCCTACTGTTGCACTCATTGGAGTGGGAATAGTAATTTTTACCCCTCCGCTATCCAACACTTTCCCTACTGTTGTACTGACTGGAATGGGAATAGTAATTTTTTCCCCTCCACTATCCAACCCTTTCCCTACTGTTGCACTCATTGGAGTGGGAATAGTCATTTTTACCCCTCCGCTATCCAACACTTTCCCTACTGTTGCACTGACTGGAGTGGGAATAGTAATCTTTACCCCTCCGCTATCCAACACTTTCCTTACTGTTTCATTAATTGGAGTAGGTATATTAATTATTTCCCCTCCACTATCCAACTCTTTCCCTACTGTTGCACTGACTGGAGTGGGAATAGTAATTTTTACCCCTCCGCTATCAAACATTTCCCTACTGTTGCACTCATTGGAGTGGGAATATTACGTTTTTCCCCTCCGCTATCCAACCCTTTCCCTACTGCTGTACTCACTGGAGTGGGAATAGTAATTTTTATCTCTACGCTATCCAACACTTTCCCTACTGTTGCACTGACTGGAGTGGGAATAGTAATCTATACCCCTCCGCTATCCAACACTTTCCTTACTGTTGCACTCATTGGAGTGGGAATATTATTTTTTCCCCTCCGCTATAAAACCCTTTCCCTACTATTGCACTAACTGGAGTGGGAATAGCAATTTTTACCCCTCCGCTATCCAACACTTTCCCTACCGTTGCACTGACTGGAGTGGGAATATTAAATTGTATCCCTCCGCTATCCAACACTTGCCTACTGTTGCACTCACTGGAGTGGGAATAGTAATTTTTACCCCTCCGCTATCCAACACTTTCCCTACTGTTGCATTGATTAGAGTGGGAATTGTAAGTTTAAATACTTCTAAATAGTTTAATGTTTTAATCAATAATAGAGTGTTTGTTAACATACATTTCATGTTATTGGTATATGTATATATATATATATATATATTTATTTGTTACATTTTTATATATTTTTAACCTTATAAAATAAATTTAAATTAATAGTTTATTTATTGTTTTACAGTAAATATATATAATAATTATTATATATGTGTGTTTAATATTTTTAGGTTAAGTTCATTTGTTATTTTTGTTAAAAGTATATTAAATCTATTTTTTTTAATTAAGTTTATTATTTAATATGTATTATTTAATTTTATGTATATATAAAAAATGATATTTTTTACATCTATATTTATGTCATCGATTTTTTTGTTTCGATATTTTTGTACTTACCTTTATAAATACAGGATGTTGATATTTTCGACATCTATATTTATGACTCGATATTGTGGTATGGGGATATTTTGGGTGTCGATGTGTTATCAGTGAACCCTAGACTTTCTGCTCCTTTAAACGAGTCAGTATGAAAGGACCTAAATTGGAGATTATCTCAAAAATGAGGGCAACGCCACCACCTTGACCCTCCGCCCTATTGCGTTTCAGGATTAAATATCGAGGAGACGGGAGGGCTGTAGCTATGACGGGGTTACACCAAGGTTTGAGTCAGGTTTCAGTGATGAATAGGAAGTCCAACTTGTGGTCCATAAACAGCTCATCGGCTTCTTGCCCGTGTTTATTTAGTGAGCACTTGTTTAAAAGAACAACAGAGAGAGAGATACGTGGGACGACACGGCAGTATGCGGTGGCATATGAAAGGAGTGTGCAGGGGGCGGCTCATCCGGTATGCCAAACTTGCCCCTGCAACCAATACTAGCAACTGGCCCCAATAAGTATTGTTGGGGCCTAAATGTGACTGACACGCGAGGGCTTATACCTAAAGTTTTTTAAGACGTTGGCTGAAAGTAGCCTATCTTCAGTGGGTTGGGCATAGTGGCTAGCACTGGCCGTGGAATGTACACGGACATGTGCACACAGTCTTGCCTTTGGCGCACCTTCGGCATGCCAGATGCGTGCCCATAGTGCGCGTCTGCTGTGGGTCCGCGCCATAGGCTTTCACGTAATGGAGGCTTCAACTAGGCCCCGCCTCCTGGGCCCAACAGCTAGTGCAGGACAACTAGTGCAGAAGCCTGAAGGCCGGCTAAGAATGGCTGGCCAAAAAGAAAGTTACGATGCAGTTATTAGGAATTACTTGAGCATTATAGCAGCAGCCTCGGGGACAACGTACAAAGTGAACAGTGCAATAAACAATATTTAAAAAATGGCAGCAATTTGGTTTTTAAAAAGTTTACAAATATGCAAAGTATTCAGCAGTCAGCAATACGATGACTTTGTCAGGTGGTAGCAGCGTGTGATGAGAGCTCAATGTGCCTCGCACAGAGCACTTCCACTCAGGTGAAGCAGGGAAGTGTAGTGCCTAGCGATCGTGTCCGTGCCGCTGGCCTGCAAGAAAAGGAGGCTTCGGCTAGGCCCTGCCTCCTGGGCTCATCCTGGGCCCAACAACTAGTGGGGTACCACTAGTGGGAAAGTCTGAATGCGGTCTAAGAATAGCTGCACAAAAATAAAGTTACGGTGCAGTTATAGGGAATGACTTGAGCGTTATAGCAGCAGATCCAAGAGGAAAGGTACAAAGTGAACAGCGCAATAAACATTATTTAAAACATGGCGGCGATTTTGTTTTAAAAAAGTTTAAAACTATACAAAGTATTCAGCAGTCACCAATACAATGATTTTGTCAGCAGAAGCAGCGTGTGATGAGAGCGCAATGTGCCTCACATTCAGGTGAAGCAGGGAAGTGTAATGCCCAGACCAAGCAGGAACCACAATCCTAGTCAGGGTAAGTGGCAAACACACCCTAAATTGAACTGTGCTCTCCCCTGGTAGATTGGCACAGAGCTGTCAGGCTTAACTTAAGAGGTGATGTGTAGAGTATTTGTGCAATTCTTCAAACAGTAAAACAGTGAAAACACCACACAATAAGACTCCACAGCAGGTTAGAAATATAGAGCGTAATTTAATGAACAAAACAAGACCAAAACGACAAACATCCAATAAATAGAACCGGAGTTGTGAATTTTTAAAGAATAAAATGAAATGTTGTGCTTAAAGTATAAAGCACCAACTGGGGCTATCTGTTTGCACTAGTCTGGCTGACTGCAATGGAGTGCGGGTCGGATACAGGTACCAGCCTTGGCCCACTGAAAAGTGCCTTGTTTGCGTCAACACAGATGGGAGATGTGAGGAGCAGAGAAGGCGATGTATCATTGTCCATCCTTAGGATGGAGGTGATGCATTGGCTCTGAGCTGTGGAAAGTTGGAGATGCATCAAGATGAGGTGATGGGCTGCACAGACAGCGATGCGATGCACTCAGACCTCGCACCAGCACTGATGCATCATTGATGGTGATGCGCCAGTTGTGAGCAGCGCAACAGCATCAATGTGTGGATTTTTGCTGAAGCAGCACTTTATACCCACTTCTAAGGGTCCAGGACTGTGTTGGCATCATTTGGCAGGGCAAGACTCACAGATGGCAGAGGCCAGGATGTTGTAGCAGGGTGGTTGGAAGTCTTTGAAGTCCCTAAGACTTCAGAACAAGAGGCAAGCCCTTGGAGTCATTCTGGTTCTCGGTTCATTTGATATGGGCCCAGTCCTTCTCACCCAGGAAAGGAAGGCAGCAGGCAGCAGGTCAGCACAGCAAGCAAGCAGTTCTTCCAGATCAGCAGTCCAGCAGATTGGCACAGCAGTCCTTCTTCCTGTCATAGTATCCACAGGTCCAAAAGTGTACTGAAGTCCTAGGGTCAGAGGACCAGTTCTTATACCCAGTGGTGCCTTTGAAGTGGGGGACACTTTAAAGAAGGGCTTTGAAGTGTAACAGAGGTCCTCCCTTCCTGCCCTGGCTCCAGACTAAGGGCCCAATTCCGATCTCATAAGGAAAGCCCTCCATACGACTTGGATCTGGAAGGCTTTCTGTGCGAGACCTGCTCCGGGAGTCCGAACGAGCGAGTACGATGCAGCCGTATGCTTACGGACTCGGCTCGCTCGGACTCCCATTGAACTCTATGGGAGCCCGTGTACAGACGCGTACACAGGCTCCCATAGCAAAAAAGGGATGGGCGGGGAAAAGGGTACAACCTGTGGCGGGCACCCCATGTTGCCCGCCACACTGTGCATGTTTGGATCATGGGGACCCATGAGCACCCCCATGACCGAATCGGAGGGCTCCGGGTAAAGGGGGGCCTGCTATGGCCCCCGAAGTCCAAATCCGACAGCCGTTTTGTCTCGATGAGACCGAGGTGATACAGCTGTCCGATTCATGCATCATACTCGCTCGGTCGAAAAACGGCTCCATTGCGTGGCATAATTCGGCTACGAACGTGTCGGACGGACAGGTTCGGGTTTGTAAACGACTCGCACGGCGCGTACAGGATACTCGCATCGTACTTGCTCGTTAGGAATGGGGGACGATTCGGGCGGAAAGATAGGCTCTGAATCGGATTTGGTCTTTACAAATCCCATTTGGAGGCCTTCCTTACGAGATCGGAATCGGTCCCTAAGTGTGAGATTGTGCCCCGCTCTTCCCTCCCATCCTGCCCAGGATGGCCCATAAGGTGTGAATGACCCATCAAGTCACACCTAAGCTCCCATTGTATGTGGTTGTCTAGAGGGAATGTACAAAGTCCAGCTGTCACCCACTCCAGACTTGTATAAGAGACAGGCTGCAGGTACACAGGGCTAATGGCAGAAAAATGCTATCTTTATAAAAATAGCATTTTTTAAATTGTAATGATAAATTCGACTTTACCATTAAAGAGGATCTACCATTACAATTCCATAGGTACTAAACATGACTGCTCTACCTCCATCCAATTGGGCATCACAGCTTATTAGATTTAACTAAGCCTGGGCGGAGTAACTCCGCGAAGTGACAAAAAAACTCTGCTGCTCTACGCGGAGTTCCGTGAATGGTGCATTAAGGTCATGCGGTTCGCAGTGATTTTGACTGCTGGGTGTTTGTCCCGCGCTGTAAAATCATCGCAAACTGCACCATGGCAGCACAAGAGGGCGCAGCTTCCTTTCTGCTGCTCGAGTAGATTTTCTACTTGAGCGGCAGCTTTCTCAACGCAAACGGAAGGTTTCTCAACGCGAGTGGTCGTGACCTGCAGCGACCACTCGTACACAACTAGACCTTGGCGAGCGCGAGCACAGAAAAATGTCACCGGGAGATAGATTTTCCTCGCCAACTTGTCGTAGACGAGCGCAAGCAAGAAAAAATACTCTGCTCCGCTTTGCGGGGCGGAATTTTTGGGAACTCCACATGCTTCGTAGAGTGCGGAGTGCGGAAAACTCCCCAAACTCCACGAACGGAGTGGAGTTCACCGCCTAGGGTTAGATGTAACAAGGTATCCACAATGTTTACTTACGGAAGAGGTAGGCCTCACAGTAGGGAAAAATGAATTTTAGGGTTTTTCACTACCAGGATTGTAAAGCTTAAAAGTACATGTCCTACTTTTTAATTACACACATCCAGCTCTATGGGCTACTTAGGGACTGCCTTAGGGTTGACTTATACATAATAAAAGGGGAGTTTAAGGCTTGGCAAAGGGGTTTAAATACCAAGTTGAAATTGAAGTGTAAACTGCACATAGGTTCTACAGTGGCAGACCTGAGACATGGTTTAAAGGGCTGCTTAAGTGGGTGGCACAATCAGTGTTGCAGGCCCAGTAGTAGCATTTAATTTACAGGACCTGGGCACATTTAGTGCACTTTACAAGATCAGCAACATGGGATGCAAGTATGCAAAAATGTTTGGAGAAGTCCAGCCTAAGGCTGTCAGGTCTAACACATATCAAATAAGATTCCAAGATGCATGCAACAATACTTCAAAGATCATTTTATACCCTGTCCTACCCAAAACTACCCTCAAGTATCACAAACACTGTACCATGACAGCTGTCAAGGAAACCAGATAACAGTCCTGGTCTGGGCTCCATTCATATTGGCCTACTCTTTTTTAGATTTGCCTGCAGAGCGCTTGCGCTGAGCTTGTGAAATCTATTGTTTTTAATATAAATCTTAAAAGGGACTTACATCCCAACCCCTCGCTTTCCTGGCTTTCCATTGGTTCCTGTACTTGCCACTTACATTTCCTCCATTTCTATTGGCTGTAGCATATTTTCCGCCACGTTGCTGAAATACTGTTAATATCCACTTTGGTGGAACAATTTTTTCCATTTTTCTACTTTTCCTTGCAGCAGATTTATATAGCGCAATTTATCACCAGGAGAGATTAAGTGGTTTACCCAGAATCACAGGATTTAGCGCCACCGAAACTCGAACCGGGATCCTCAGCTCTCGATTTAGCATATTTGCCCACTGCACCACATCCTGTTGTCAGGTCTATAAATGGTAATTGCTGGCAGTACGTGATCAACAGCGGAACACAAGGCAGGAGCAGAATCTGGTTTTTGGCTTACTCTCAACCCCACATTATTTCTGCTACTTGGACACTGTGCAGCACTAGACCAGAAGTGGACTATAGCTCAGGCTGGCACAGTGGTTGATCGGGGCAGGTCCCCCAGTCTGAGGAATTAACACAGAATGAATCATATGGTGCGCTGTGAACTGGAGTGAAAATACCTCGCGGTGAACCTCTGCATCATCGGGTATTGCAATAACGAAACCAGCTGCAATGATATTAGTTTCGTTATAACTAGTGCGTATGCCATCACATTTCAGACGTCCCAAGATGTCTAATATCTGTAACCCCCTCCTCTATTGACTTTCAAGGGCACGCTCACCCACTTCCTGAAGGAAAGTTGTTAGTTACTTCATTACCTCCTAGTCCGTCTTCCTGTTCCATTCCTTACTAGTGAGCAGCTTGTCCGCTCTACAGAAACCTTTTACCATAGCAAACGGAAATACTTCCCCTAATATAGCACCACCTATACTGTCTGACATGCATAAAGGGGGAAGTATGACAGAACAACATCCTGAGAATACCAAAGAAATTCAAGAAAAAGAAAAACACAATCACCTGAAAACAAAAAAACAGGGAGGGACAGGCCCAGGAATGGAACGGGAAGACCAGGTGAAAGTTACAGGCGAGTAACCGGGCATTTTGAAGGACGCTCAGCTCAACGCAAGCGGCAGCAAGCTGTTTCTGTACCTGTAAAAAGCATGCGATTCTGGGCAAAAGCAACTTCCACGCAACACTTCACATACCAGGCTGCAGCTGCCAAGAAATCTTATCGAAAGGCGTTAAAGCCCATGCCTCCTGAAGGCTGCTGGGTTTATTACACCACTACTTCTAGTTCAGAATTAAGACTATCACTTGATTCCGAGCCTATTTTTCTCTCACTTGTGCCTCAAATGATTATGTGTGATGTAAAACGAAAACCGCACAGTCTGCCAATACGGACCCAAATACATTTCTACCTTCTTCTCCATCACATCCTGTTTTGTTTACTATTTGCTGGTATAAAGTGGTCCCTTGCACGTATACTGTTTTATATTCACCAGCTGAAGACTGAAGTGCTCCTGTCAAAAAATGTTCTGTAATGTGCCCCACTGCTCGCTGGAGAAAGGTTCGCGGTAAATTAAATGACTGAACAAAATGACTCGGCATTTAATAACTAAGGAGTGAAAATGACCAAAATCCTAGTGTATAAAGTTATAACAAATGAATATTTAGAGATAAAATGGCAAACACTGTGGCAAAAGTTATCGACATTTTTCAGTTATATTGGTGTAAGTGAAAGAGAAGGCTCGCATGGCTCAATAGCTTCAACTGCATTGCAGTTCAGTATTTTAGCTCAAAGAAGAGGATGTGGCCTGAACGTCAGAAGAAGAGAATTTAAAGTTTGACCCTGAACTAGGTAGGTAAAATTGGCCAAGTCCTTTTACTTATCCTGTCTACAGTGTCTGCCACTACCGATCAACACCAGGCCTCATTGAATGTCAAATATAATGACTGTTCCAGGCTTTTCCCTAGGAGCCTTTGTAATGGGTAAAGAAAGTAGTTCAAGGTGATGTAATTAGCTCTCACCTGGATTACTGCAAACTGTTGTGTTGCCTGCCCCAATAATACATAGGTGACAGCATGAAATGCGATGGTCGGTCTGCCTCTAAATTAAAAAAGCCTAAACGCTTGTCCTAGTGCAAAAATGTGCTACATTAGGTGCTAGAGGTAGAATACCTTACCATACCTTACACCCATATGAAATGGCACTCGAACTTTGAAACTCTAATGAAATTCCGTTGTGGTTCCCCCCTATCAAAAGTAGCTGTAAGCGAAGGAAACGGGTTGTAAACAAGGCCTTTAAGTGATGGAAGTTGCTGCTATGGCAATTGAGATGAGCCTTCTTTTGCCATCTTTATCTGGTACCTGAATTCCTTTTCGGTAGACCCTTTCTAGTAAGTGTGGACTCTTGTATTAGTCCTGCTTCTATATCGTGACTTTAGGATGTTATTTGATCAGTGCCTTGTGACCCTAGGGCAGACGTTTCTATAGAGATGCAGTTGGTATTAGTAGGTGTCATGATTTGCTTTAGGCAGACAGGTACCCTCAGAAAGTGTTTTGAGTGGGATCTCACTTTTCAGCTGCATCATATTCTGATGTAGATTTGTTTGGCATAGCATGTATCCTGAGGCACAGCATCTTATTGTATTTCTTAGGGAGTGAGGCCTTTTCCAGAGATTAATTTTTTAGTGAGACATGTTTTTGAAAGTGACTTGATGGGATGAGTTGAGTTGCTAACATGTATAAAAACATTATAAGGGGGACCATGCTCGACGAAGCTTCCACAACTTGGAACACCTATTAGTCAAATGGGCCCTCCCCACCTTGCCGGGCTCTGCTCCCTTTCAATAGCCTTCAGTGGTAGGGAGCTTTATTTTTCATTCAAAAGTCCCCTTCAAAACAAACTTTGCTTCCTCAATCTAAATATTAACTTCTCTACAGTATAACGCTTTTCTTTTAGGGTGTGGTCTGCTACTAATCATGGCACCAATGCCTTTGCAAATTGAATCCTCAGCTCTGTTTTCACCGAATTATGTACTTTAGATGCTGCATGGGTCTTCTTCTGCATTTCCTCTGCCTATATTTAAGAATACTGAGTAGTCGACTGGCTTCTACATTGCACTTATCTTGTTCTCTTTTTCCTGTCGTCTTCCTCTTCCCTGTTATTCCTTTATCTGTCTCTCTTTCTGCTTCACTCTCATGCTCCTGTTTATTTTCACCCCTCTTCTCGGTCTTCTCACTCTTTCTATAGATTTCTCTCATTTTCTAATATCTATATGTCCCCCCACTTAATGTTCCCTCTTTCATATCTTCCATCTTTCTTCTCTTACAATTCTACTTTGTATTTTTAACATTACCTAACCTTTTAGTTCTCTAGCGTTCTCTTTATTTCTTTAACACGCATCAGTTCACATTTTGTTTCTCAGTCAGTTTTAACTTTCTGCCCTTCACTGCTTTGCTTTTTCACCATGGTTTCCACTCTTCCTCTCACCATTTCCCCTCTCCTCTTTTTTCTTTTCCTCTTTGCTGCTCTTATTTCCCTCCATCTCTATTCTTCTGCCTTCTCTCTTTCTCTGTCTAACATTCACCCAGGCACTCATCTTCTATTTCTTTTAATCTCTCCTGTGGTCCCTCTCATTCTAACATGCACTATCTGTTCCCCCTCTGTCAGTTTGACTCATTCTCTCTCAAGCTTAGTCTATCTCTCTTTCAAATACATACACACATGTCTTGCTCTTTCTCTCTCTCTTGTTTTGTCACCCTTTGTCCTTTCTTTGGGTATCAATCTTTCTGTTCTATTGCTCCCCTCTCATACTAATTCAGTCTGTCTTTCTCACACATTCATTCTACTCCTCTGTCTGGAGTTCATTCAGCACTTCATGCAGAAACGACATATCTCCCTCTGTCTTCCTCTCTATCTATTCTGGGCAGCTCTCACCCCTATCTAGCCACCATGCCACATAATTCCACTACACATGCACTCCACACCACACAATTCCACAACTAACAATTCCAATGCAACTCATATATTCCACTCCACACCACATACATCCGCTCCACTCCAAAACAAAAGACATGGGTATAAGACATTGTCATTAACTCTTGAAAATGCAAAACCTATTGTAATTTGCCTGCACATCAGTGAAATCTATTGTTTATAATATATCTTAAAAGGGACTTCTCTTATCAGTTCCCAAAGCCAAAGTACTCATCTCAATCCTCTTTAGTGGGTGGAACCTTTTTTTCTAACATTAAGGCTGAACAGCATTTACTGTTTACAGCTACTTATCTTCCCCTGGCTGCAAGCATTTACGATACTTATCTTCTACTAAAGCTGTTCACACTGTTTAACCCCTTGACCGCGATCGGAATTCCGCTCGTATGCTGGACATTCCGATCGCGGGTGGGGTCGTGACGAGCTCAGCTCGTCATGCGCACAGCGCTACCGCGCAGCATGACGAGCTGAGCTCGTCATGAGCACGGAAAGGGTTAAGCCCCAGTCACTGTGGAGACTTCAGGGATTGTTAAACTATAAGATGAGATCTCTTCCCAGGGAAAAGGCAGACAGCTTCTAACAGTATGTGGATATGCCTGCTTTTTTATGACTTTGTTGTGTAAAAAAGATCCTTTAGCCTTAAAACGTTTGTGGCATTTCCCTATTCATGCATCAGTACCTTTCTTTGCACTTTGTAGGCATTCTCGGTTCGATTTTACTACTATACAGGCAGTCTTAATTGCAGTTTAAAGCAGCTTGATTTAAATGGTGCAGCAGGTGCAGTAGTACCAGGCCAAAAAGTTGTCATAACTCCTCCAAACACCTAATATTGCTGTATTTTACTACTAAAAAGGCAGTCACAATTGCAGTTACCTTTCAGTTAAAAGGGGCATAATTTGAACGGTGCAACAGGTGCAGTGGCACTGGGGTCAAAAGTTCCAGGAACCTCACTAAACAAAGATTATTGCAAACTTTTACTACTAAACAAGACAGCCGCAAGTGCAGTTATCTAACAGGCAATAAGGTCATAATTACAATGGTGCAGCAGGTGCAGTGACACCTGGACCAAAAGCACTAGGCACCCCATTAAACACCGATTATTGCTATATTTTAGTACTAAACAGTCAGTCACAAGTGCAGTTACCTTGCAGTTAAAAGGGCTATAATTTAAATGGTGCAACAGGTGCAGTAGCACTGGGGACAAAAGCTCCAGGGACCCCACTAAACAAAGATTATTGCAAAATGTTACTATTAAACAAGACAATCACAGGTGCAGTTACCTTACAGGCAATAGGGTTATGATTTGAATAGTGTGGCAGGTGCAGTGGCACCTGGGCCAAAAGTTGTCATAACTCCTCTAAACACCAATTATTGTTATATTTTACTACTAAACAGGCAGTCACAAATGTAGTTGTCTTGCAGGCATAAGGGGCATGATTTGAATGGTGCAGCAGGTGCAATGGCACCAAGCCCAGAACTCCTCTAAACACATAGGGGCCGATTCCGATTCAGACCGGAAATCTCTCCGACCGAGCCGGACCCGGAGAGATTTCCGACCGAATCGAACCCTAGCAGTCCGACCGAACGAGTACGATGCGCACGCATGCTATCGGACTCGATTCGGTTGGATTCCCATTGAAGTCAATGGGAGCCGGTCGTACAACACGTACGCGGGCTCCCATTGACTCAATGGGTGCGAGGCGAACAAGGGCACCCCCTACAGCGGGTACGCGTCGAAGCGGGTCGCGCCGTACATGCACAGGTAGGGGGGACCCATGGGTCCCCCCTGTGTGCGACTCACGCGGCTACGCGTACAGGGGTGTCCGACACGGACCCCCAAAGTGCGGCTCCGACTGCTCTTTTGAGCCGGACGGCGCGAGTCGGTCGGACTGCTCGAGGCGCGCATCGTACTTACCCGGCCGGGGAACGTCTCCATTGCGCGGTGCAAGTCGTGTCCGTGCGAGTCGGTCGGAGCGGTCGGCTTTCGCGAACGAGTCGGTCGGTGCGGTTGGGTCTCGCGAACGAGTCGGTCGGAGATTTCGCATCGTACTCGCTCGCCCGGACGCACGTACGGAATCGGTCGGGAAACAGGGCTCGAATCGGATCCGGTAAAGCCGAATCCGATTCGGAGCCCTACCGGCCGAGATCGGAATCGGCCCCATAGTATTGCTATTACATCAATTAACCCCTTGACCGAGATCGGAATTCCGCTCCTGTGCTGGACATTCCGATCGCGGGTGTGGTCGTGACGAGCTCAGCTCGTCATGCGCACAGCGCGACCGCGCAGCATGACGAGCTGAGCTCGTCACGAGCATCGAAGGGGTTAATTCTATTATTTCCCTCTTTAATTTAATTTTTCAAAATGTTGCTATTACTTACCCTCACTATACCACTAGTATATTGCCTTTTTGTACATAAAAAAGTCAAAACACTTTAACAGATTTTCTGTAACTTGTATTGTACACCTACTCAGTAAGGTACAAGTTACAGCAAAAAATAGCTTATTATTAATCATATAGACGAAAACTGATGCATTTACCAATGCTTGTTTTACTCAGGACATACACTTCTGGACGCATACACAATGTTTTTCATCTTAGCTTCAAAGAGCACAGATATTTCTTATAGGGAAAACATACTATCTCAGGTTATTATTACCAGAAATGTGAGCTGTGCCCTATATTAAAATGGGAAGGTCATGATCCAATTTTTGGATATCAGTCACCATTTCTTCACCGCATTGGTTGATACCATAAAGGCCCTAATAGCTTCTACCATGACTGAGAAAATTAACAATGATACCTTGCTACTACCTCTACTGACTTCAACACCTTTATCTGCTGCAGCTCCCCACTAGCATCCATTCACCCCCCAGAGAATGAAACTGGCAGAGTAATGCTAGTTGAATTCAAGGCAGTCTGGATTGTATAACATGGAGCAGTGCTACTTCTAAACTTACTTAGACTAAAATACTGTCAAGGACCGAAACCCAAACCCTCCTGGTAGTCACAGAACCTCTCCATATAGCCTCCCACTGTCTGGTAACCTGCCAATCCAGTCCAGCTACACCAAAACAACAACACATCAACCGTCCAAAGAAGGGTTCAATCACATATGGGAATGATTCACATGAGAGATGCAATTACTCATCTCTTACTTCATTACAGAATCCTCCTACTAATCAGAGTACAGATCTCCACGACAGTGCTTTGGAGCATTCCTCCAGCCATGTTACCTCTCATGCAACCCACACACATTAATACTCTGTTATCAGAGATCCCATAATGCATCATGTTACCCCAATCGCCAGAGCTTTATGACCTAAACGTCATGAAATCTCAGCATGTTCAAACAACATCAGAATCATGTCTCTTAGACCAGTGGTCCATCTCCTTCACAGCACATCAATTCTGCGCTCCTGTTATGTAGGTCTGCATTCTGTAATGCACCTTGCTTATCTGTCTGCATCCAAGAATGTGAACTTCATGCTATTTCAGTCACAGAAACCTAATTCTGCTTATTCTGTATGCCACTTTTTTAATACTAGGATACAAAATCCTCCACATCAATAGAACAACAAACACTGTCGTCATATCCCTTTGTGAAAATTACAACAAAAACCCTAAACCACTAAGGCTAAACATCATATACTACCCACCCGGCAGCACATAGAGATAATGGTTTACTTCATTATAACACTGATCAAAAGACCGCCGCCCCCCCTGCCCCCCCGTGGTTAGATTTCGTAAGTAGATTCCAACTTCACTGGGGAAAAACAAAAACACACACAGAGCCCTCACAGATTCTTTTAGCAAGCAAATACCTCCTGCAATATTTCACATCCTCTAACCACAATTAGGCCTCTACCCGGGACCAGAGTTACACAAAGAGCAATCACATAAAAATCCCTACTATCGCAAAATACTTGTTCCATTCATTCAAAATCCTTACCTTAACGCACCCCCCTAATGCTAAAAATTAGAGAGAAATTGTATATTTTAGAAATATAAAACACATTGACAACAAAAATTAGCAAAGTCAACAAGTTGGACTTTAAGGTGCTAATATGCAAACATAGGGATGCACAAATGTGTACATAGTGTGCTGTGTCTCTTTGCATTCTATCTCTTTCTGTGCCTATGTGTGTGCTCTGTGTTTTTTAGGTCGAGCCTGAGCCAGCGTGCAAGCGCTGCTCTGGCGATCTGTTGTAGGTACTGTACGGAGGAGAAGCCCCATCCACATTTTTCATTGGCTTGTGTCTTTGCCCTTCGTAAATGCTGGCCTCTGATACCTTAATAGGCTTGTTAGTCCCTACTTAGTAGGGCCATGTCGTCATTTGTATCCTCCCATGGCTACTGGCCCCTTTACTTGATTGTTACATGGTACGTGTTCTATTTTTTTTGTTTCCTGTTGTGCTTTACTTTGTTACCGCCCCCCTCCCTTTGTCCTCGTTCCCTTTGTTCCAGCCCCCCCCGCTGTCCGTTGTTTCGCAGCGGCCATGGACGCGCGCTTGGTGACCGTGAAGCCTCTGTGGCGGCCTGGGAGGTGCTGCGGCAGGTCTGCAAGGGCCCGCTGCTCTCTGTGGCTGAGGCGTGCACCGCTCTCAAGACCCCCCTAGGCCCAGGGCGGGAAGCCGGCCATGCTGCCACGGGTGCAGAGCCCGCCCAAGGCCCTGCGGCCTCCGCTGCCCTTGCTGCCTGTCTCCCGCCTGTGGCACTGCACCAAGAACCGCGGGCTCTGGGGCATCCTGGAGGATGGGTGCTGCTGAGGGGGGAGTCGCAGACCCTGCCCCTGTACTGCGGGAGCCCGCACCCCGAGGAGGTATGCGTGGCCTCCGAGCCGCTGCTGCAGGAGCTGCGTCAGGGCCTGGACAAGGCCGGCCTCAGCCCCGAGGCCGTGTCCCAGCTCCCTGAAGACGAGCTCCGGGCCATGCTGACCAGCACGCCCAGCTGTAGCTGCGGCTCCAGGGATGGCACCTTCGAGCTGAGCCTGGCTTTGGGAGCTGCTGGCCGCCTATGGGGCGCAGTACTGCGAGGGGCGGGAGCCCGAGCTCCGTATGCTGGGCACCGACTTCTACAAGCTGGAGATCGCCCACTGCCTGCTGGTGCACGGCCCCTAGCACGAGGGGGACTTTGGCCACCTGCCCTGGGTGCCGCGGGAGGGCAGCAAGGCAGCAGCAGAGAACCACGCACAAGGGGGCAGAGGAGCCCGCTGGGGCCAAGCAGCTGGAGAGGGATCGGTTAGTTACTCGGAACACGTCGAGGCGTCATATGACCACCAGGTAGGAAGTAGCACTACAAACCCTTGTAGCCTTTGCAGAAGACGTGTGGTGCTGTGTTAGCTGGGGCCGGTTGTACCTTATTTCTCTCCTCCGTGTACAACTGTGAACATGGCCGCCTGTGTCTGGACTTTCCTCCTACCCAGCTGTCTTTTGCTGCTTTTCGGTAAGTGTCGTCACCTCCGTATGTTGGAATTCAGGGACAGGTGCAGCACTTTCTCACCGGTGTAGACCGAAGAACTGGAGCACGATGGGGGGAGGTAAAGCGGGCAGGGGCAGGGTGATAAACATACTCCATGTCAGGGCTGGTTATTGTCTCCGCAGAGGTACCATGAGCGGTAGGCCTTTTGTTGAATGCACGGGAGAGCGACTTGCCCAGGAGCACCGTTGGCTCCCAGCCAGCGCTGGAGAAAGCGCAGCTGCTCTGCGGGAAAGTTCAAAGGCTTATCATTCTGTCCCCCGGTTTTTGTACCTCTATTGCCCGTTATGTTCAATTAGATATATGTTTTTTAGGTTGGAAGTTGTTTTACGGATAACATGACGCTGACCTGGTGTTTTAGTTATCACATTTTTTTTCCATCAGTTGTAGAGTTCCAACTAGTCTAGCGTTTTCCCTTTGATATTTGGTTCTTGAAGTTTTTCTTCTCCAATTCTATATTTCGCTCTGCACCTTATAGAACGAAAAGTGGGTGGGGAATGTACCTGGCTGAATTGAGCATAACTAACTGCCTTTGGGCATCGTGCAGACCTGTGTGTTCCTGAACATGGGTCCTCGTATATTGGTTTGCTGCTCTGGCTTTGTGATGCATTCCAAAAGAAAGTCTGTAAAGGATCCGTTTCTAAACTTATGGTAAACTCATTCATGCCAGTAAACTTGCTCGTGGAAGTTAGTTTTTCTCTTTTAGAGGACAAGTACGCGCTACTCAAAATCTCTTATTTACTTTTTTTTACCTTGTTTTAGTACCGACCAACTTCGTTCTGCAGGGTGAAACATAATATGCTTTAGCTGTTGCTAATTACTTATTCATTGCTGTAGGGGCTACATTATCGCCAGAGTATGAAATAAGTGGGATTTAGCCGGATCCCGCAACTGCCAGGTGTTGGTGAGCCAGATCCGTGCTGGCCCAGTAAAACGTGCTGAATTTGCCCTATATAATTTGCCGACACTGGGATGCCTTCAGCAGCACCAGCAGGGTGTCTACTTTTCTTTTGAAACAAAGACCTAATTTAAGGGTCTTAATTTCTCTTTTTGTTGGGGACTCAACCTTGTGGGGAAATGTCTGGAGGAGGCCCAGCTCCAACATTTGGGAACTGGGAGTGCCATGAAGAAAAAGATGAGTAGAGTTGTCCAGAGTCTCCTAAGTGTCTGAAGTCTGGGTATGCTGGATGGTCTTATATGGTTGCTTGCTGCCAACCATATCTACTGTCAGGCTCTGACTCCTAGTTTTAACTGTGTAGTTCTAGAGGTTTAAACCTATGTGCTCCCCCCCCCCTTTTTAGGTCAAGCCTAGCGGCAGCGCGCTTGCGCTACTCGCTCTGCGAGGCATGTTGTATTGAGTATGGAATACAAGCTCTGCCCATTTCCCCGCCCATCTTTTCAAATGGCTCCTGTTACCGTCCTTCCTAAATCGTTGCTTTTCATTGGTAAATAAGCTTACTAGTCCCTCCTTGGTACCGCCTTGTCTGCATGTGTAACCTCCCTCAAGGACTGGACCTTTTACTTGTGGTGTTATTCAGTTTGCTTTATATGGTCAGTTAGCGCTATTTTCTTTAATGATCTTTACCTATTACACTCACGACATTGCAGCAGGCCACGGCGCCAGGCTTAATAGTTTAGCAGGCGCCCACTTTTTTTCTTGTCAATAAGTAATACTTAGCATTTTTTTTAACAGTACGTAACGCCGTATATAATTACGGCTGACCGAGAACTAAGCAAACAATGGTGGCCGCACGGCTCGCCCAAATCCATCAACATCTCCGCTTTTATTTTCCCAACACGGGCGCATCGCTTTAGGTTTCACCACGGCGCCCGCTTTGCTACTATTTGCTCCTCGTTGCTGTCCCACACCGGGTTAAACTTTAAGTATTAACAACACGGGCGCCACGCTTCACGTTTTAGCAGGCGCCAGTACTAGCCTTTAAGGTAAAGAGATTTTTTTTTTTAATTATTCTTTGGAGATTAGAAGGCCTCTCCTTTGTATAGCACCAACCTGTCACCTTTCAGGCACCTTACAGTGCATTGCGATCCTAGAGTGCAAAAAAGGTAGTCACTGTATATTCCCTGGGAGCTCCGTTAGCCTGACTAGACTTCCCAAACAAGCATTTGCAATGCAATAGGTCTCGCATTTACGCGAGTTTAAGCTATTGGCTATTTAAGCTATTGGCATTGTAAATGACAATGCATTTTATTTATGTTTTAAAAACCAAAACATAAATAAAAGGCATTGTCATTTACAATGCCAATAGCTCAAACTAAGCGTAAATGCGAGACCTATTGCTTTGCAAGTGCTTGATTTTAATTATAAGCAGTGCTGCTGTTTTTATAACTTAAGATTGGGGTGCTATTCCCAAGCAGAATCGCAAACTTGGGGAATAAAACTACAGCTAAGGCATAGGCCTACAAAAAGAGGCAGACTTCATAGAGACACAGTGCAAAAAGCCAGCGCTGTAGTGCTTGCCAACAATGCTTATTATAATCAATGATTGTTCGAGGAAGGCAAGACTTACTCTGAATGTTGGTGGTGATCTGAAGCGGATCATTGACATGCAGATGCCTCAACATCCCTGCTATTCTTTCATTTAAGGTGTAGGCCCTTCAGGCAGCCGGATGGCACATCTTTCTACCATACAGATGTTAGTTCTCATCCCTGGCATGCTAAGTCAGCATTCTACATATTTATATATCATTATGAGAATACTATATTTTGTTTTCTACAGTGCATTATGCAAACAAAACCAGAATTTTAGTTTTTACAATTTTAATATTGTATCTCATTTGGCACTGAGTAACAACAAATGACGCATGGGTGGTAACACAGATGGTCCACTCTTTTGTAAGCAATTATTTCTCATGTGGAAGTAAAGGACAATGCAGTAGTTTGGGTTTTCGTCAGTGTCTTTTATAATTAGAAAGTACGGGTCTGTGACAGAACAAAATAACTCAACTTAAGGCACCAAGTGAATCACACCATAAGGCTGCATCCGAAACAGCTGTGGGAGTCAGTGTCATTCATTATCTCTTTTCTATTAGAATAACAGTGTGTGGAGGAAGGAGCAGTGATCATTGTGGTGGAAACAGCCTCAGAAACCCAGAATTATCAGCTGTGAATGATGCCTGCACATTAGAAAGAGGAAATCTGCATATGGCAGGGCGACTCACTTACTGCCCACAATGACTAATAAGGAAAGATTCTCTAACAGATTTCCTAGAAAATTCCACCTGCAGGTCAGGGCCGGACTGGCTACCGGGCGTTTTGGAATGCTGCCGAGCTGGGGGCTGATGTCACTGCAGTGGGGGCTAATTTCGTTGATGGAGACCTGCGTGTGCTTCGAAATCAACAAAGCAAAACGAATTTCGTTCAGCACACGCAGGTCCCCATCAACGAAATCAGCCCCCAGCTCGGCAGCATTCCAAAACACCCGGTAGCCAGTCCGGCCCTGCTGCAGATACATTTTCATGACTGGCTGTAGTATATTTTAATGGCAAATAGATTGAGCCAGAAATGTTTTGAGGCATGGGTAGAAGGGGCACTTGCCAAGAACCCTACTCTTTTAGGGTCCCTGATTAGCAGCAGATCAAATGCTTCTTTGATCCTGCCATTTCCTACTACCAGGCCTGCTGGATAACCTTGCATATTGAGTAAACACAGATTTGTTTTTCAATTGGATTTTTTTTTATCAGTAGGGTGACTAGCACGATAAGTGGAAGTTCATTGTCCAATTCTAGCAGTGAAGGTTGTTCTTATGTTTTTTATTTTTTAACCCAGTGCAAAGTTAGCGAGACTATACCCACTTAGAGGCACTGGAGTTCAACATATAACTTCACCAAGTACCATAAAATAAGATAATAAAAAGCAAGTGTTATTTACAATATTTAGAAATTGCAGAAACCAGTCTAAAGTGCTTCATAAAAATAAGGCATTGTTATATGGGGCCAGATAGGACAGGGCTTATTGATGGCAATGGCGCTGTTCTGAGATCGCACTACTGCAGTCTTTTATTTGCCTACTGTGCTTTGATGAAACTGTCTAGAGCTGCTTTCCATGCATGAAACCAGACAAATGGAAGTCTCCTCTCACCAACTTTGAACCATTTCATGAATGCCACCACGAAAAGGAGTGAAGCGAGTGAACACAGTACTCGTTAGTGAGGAGTTGTCCCTTACTAAACCAATGGGTCCAAGTGATTCAATAAACAACAACTTAGTTAGCAAGGGATATGTCAATACATATGTAGGATTATCAGTAAGGTATGTGTGGACACTCGTGAAATAATCAGAATCATCAAGGGCTGCCTATGGATGCTAATCTTTCCCGGAGAGACTGAGTAAGTCACTCCTTCTCAAGAAATAATAGAAACAATTAAGATGGATATTCTCAAGAACGTGCGATAATCATCGCCAAAATAGGTTAACGCAATTTTTCATATCGCCGCCTATCGCGGGAAAATAACGCTGTGTCAACGTCTTATTCTCAACACGGCGGTAACATGCGATAGTTTCCCGATAACGCGTCAAATGTCAGCGAAAAAATCACCGGGACAATGATAAAAATCTAAAGCCGAACTTGAAAAAAGTTGCGATGGGCCCAACCACAATAAAAAAATCAGCGATAAGCTACGCCAGGCCTGCAATTCACACACGTCAGGCGGGAAAAATCACTATAAAAGCAGAAAAAAAAAAAACACAAACAAAACCAAAACAACTGCGAAGCACAATGGAGGTAGCCGGAGCAAGTACAGAGGACAACCAGAACCCCACAAGCCCCACGGAGGACCAGCCTGGGACCTCGGGGTCAGGGAAGGGCAAGGAGAAGAAGAAGAGGAAGATGCGGTTCAGTCCGCAGGAAAACAGGATCCTGATAACGGAGGTGATAGAACACCATCAACAACTGTTCGTCACCTCCACTGTGTCATTGGCAACAAAAAATGGAATATGGCAGTCCATCGTGGACAAGGTGAGTGCAGTCGGAGTGCTGAGGAGGACAATGGAAGAGCTCAAGAGGCGCTGGAATGATGTGAAGCGCAAAACCAAGCTGAAACTCGGCAGCAATGCAGACTGGAGGTGGGAGTCCAGCGCCACCGGAGGAGCTGGATGAGATGGAGGAAATGGTGTCCACAGTCATCAGTGTGGAGACGGTGGCAGGAGTTGGGGGACCGGACAATGCTCAACATGACCTGACACAACAGCAACAGGGTGAGTAACAACCAGGGACTTGGGGGACGGGGGGAGATGGGCACAATGGCACACATGCACAATTAAGTATAGCACAGTGCACACCCACAATGACTCTGGATCATGTCCCTGATCCCCTTGGTACACTGCAGCACACCTAGAAACAGCAAGTAGGCCCCCGTCGACTATGTGCCCAGAGGGGGCCCTTCCCACACATCACCAATCTCACAGCCAACCCATGCACATGTACCAAACCAAGCAAAGCGGCGTGCCTGTGAGCCACACTGACAATGCAAGTGACACTGCATGACGAATAGCATGGTTGCAGTCAATATATCATGACATGTTGCACGCACAACACTGAGGTGGCTGAGTGTGGACCACATCCGTAAAGGAGCAGGTCACACTCTGACACATCCACGTGCCCAAACAACCCCTGACGTCAACAACACATCTGCGTACAAACCATGCCCCAAAGTCCCAACTCCCACCAAGAGCCCAATTTACCCAAGTATGCAACATTTCAGCACTGTAAAAGCACAGAAGTCAAAGGCACACCGCCTGAAAGGGATAAGGGGCAGCAAAATCAGAGCTGCAGGGGCGACTCTCCCAAAATGCAGCACACACACATAACATTCAGAGCACATCAACTCTGACAACAATGTGGTACAAACTGCAACACGTTCACAACAGAACAGAGGACACAACTGGTGCCGCTTGTGTGTAGAAACTGGCCAATCACATTTGGCATAGCAGGGAAATGTAAGATGATAATGTACACGTACAAATACACATCCGTCATGTTGTCGAAATGTCCACTGTCCCACATCAAATAGGCAGCTCCTCCCAAACAGTCACAATGTACATCGTCATGCAGTCTGTATGTAAACTTGTACAATGCGTCAACATACATGTGAACACAATGTTAAACTGCATCTCCCCTTCACATTGCAGAGGGAGAATCAACACCTCCTGCAGAGCAGACCGAACATCTCCTCACTGATGACAAAGAGGACCTCCACACCTTCGACACCGGCGCCCTCCAAGAGCTCATGGACAGCTTCGGCACCTCACCTCCAGGAGCAGGGCAGCCCAGCTGCATCGAGGAGACCTCACCCCTGCACAGACCACACAGCAGGAAGCACCCACCACCCCGGCTGCCTCCCAGGGCCCCCACGAACAACACATGGCCTTCCAACGCTGTGTGTTAGGGTGCCAGGAGAAGATGGCTGATCAGGTGCGGGTGGGGTTCGACCTCATGGCAGCCAAACTAGATGCCATACGTGGGTGTCTAAGTCCCATCAGGGACCACTTACAGTCCCAAACGGACACCCACAGTCCGCTCCCATGCTCTCCAACGATCCATGGCTGACATCGCTGGAGTCCTGACTCTGAGACAAGAACAACTGTCTAGTCAGAGTGGCTCCAGCGATGTCAGCCGAGAGTTGGAACACATGCGGAGGATCATGGAGAACAGGAAGCGGATGCAGGCGGAAAGAATGGCTGCCACGGCTGCACACCAGCGAGATGTAGCTGGGATCTTCCATGCCCTGCAGAGCCTCATCGTGGCATTGCTGCCACAAGGCCTGGTGCCGATGAATGCTGCTGCTGCTTCTACATCCACATCTCCGCCCCCTGATGTGTCAGTGACACACAGTGCTGCAGACAATCCACCTCCGGCCACTGATGTGTCACTGCCACACAGTGATGCAGACAAAACAACACCACCCACATGTGAGGCACATGAAACATCAGAGGACGAAAATGTGGATGAGTCTGCTTTAGTGGTAAGAAGGAAGCGGTAGCATTCATCACCACCATATGGCCTGTTTCTGCTTGGTTCTGCCCTCTGCATCATCACCTTCCACTGTCCCCCTATACACTCTGCGACACTCACCTTGGACCTCGACATGGACCACCATATTCTGTTTGGTTACCAATGACACAGCAACACGGACTGAACTCTTCCTCTTCCGATGAACTTGTCATTCCCTGAAGGACTCTGGCTGGCCCTCCACGGGGCAACAATGTAAAGTGGGGTTTCCATGGCCCTGTACTGCTCCAGCTTCAACACTCCACTGAATGTGAATAAAACATTCAAATTTACACAGATGTGTCATGTCAATGATCATTCAAGTATGAAAGTATGGATGAATGTAGGGTCAGTGATTCCCCCTTACGTCCATGTTGCTCATGTTGTGGGACTTGAGTCACAGGGTGCAACATTGACGATTGCGGTCCGGGTGGCACCGACACTACAACAGATTCACACGCATTAGTTACGTTCTTGTCCAGCCCAGGACTGAACCACGCCCAGAGCCCCGGGCTCATTGTTCACACCCCTACGCTGGACTGGCATACGCCAGCCCAGCCCACTCCGCTTACGCTTACAGGGGGGGTCGGCAAAGCTACATGTCCCAGGTCTTCCCTGTAGTGATCTGCTGATCACTGGTCTAGTTGTCAGCATATTAAATAGCACTGCCCCCCGAAGGGGAGAGTGTCCCCAAATTGCACTCCTTTTAATTTTAATAAATTTGAACTCTTGTTTGCCCTTCATCAGGGGACTTTAATCTGTAAAAATAGAGTTAACTTTCAGCACAGGAGTGATTTTTTCAATACTATACATAGATGTCATCATACATCATTTAATTCAAGCTGATGTTATATATAAGGTTCATGCATTTACATAATGTGTAAAATGAGTATTCAGGGTGATATCATTGTAAGAGAAAATGGTGTCAAACACCGGAAGACAAGAGATGAGTACGGTGAAAGGCATGAATGGACGTTGGTTGTATTAAACGGAACGAACGCCAAGAGCGTGTAATGGGTGAAACGATAGTTCAAAGGCATGACAGAGCGAGTAAACGAATGTAGGAAACTGTGATACCCAAGGTGTCATTGGTGAAAGTTTCGCTCAAGCGGTGACGTTTCTAGTGCTCAAAATTTAAACGAGTGATGAGAGGTGGTAGTGAGTCCAACTAAGTGTAGAATCAATAAAGTTTCGCAATGACTTACGAGGCAACAACCACCGGTAAGCGATCGTGTCCTCCGTATAGATTATCTGAAATAACAATAGCCCGGGTCAATCAGTGTGCCAAATGTGTTTCGGCAATGTTAGCAACGTATTGTCAGAAAACCGTCTTACCTATTTGCCGAGGCTTCCGCGAGCGGCGGTGTAATCAGGGTCGAGTGTACGCTCCCCGTAATACCGGAAGTATATAACCATGTTCTTCCGGTTCAGTTAAAAAAAGTAAAAACAGACTGTATTGGTAGTTCCAACGTGTGCTAACGGTCCTAGTCTAACCGGTGATAAGAATTGCAAAAAAAAAGAAATATATAGATGAAGATAACGAAGAGTAAGGATGGATAACTAAGGTGTAAATGAATTCCCTCAAGTACGATGTTCTCATAACCCGGCATTCGTCATTATTCTTTGCATTTCTTTGAATTCGTACTTGAGGGAATTCATTTACTTTTTTTAACTGAACCGGAAGAACATGGTTATATACTTCCGTTATTACGGGGAGCGTACACTTGACCCTGATTACACCGCCGCTCGCGGAAGCCTCGGCGAATAGGTAAGACGGTTTTCTGACAATATGTTGCTAACATTGCCGAAACACATTTGGCACACTGATTGACCCGGGCTATTGTTATTTCAGATAATCTACACGGAGGACACAATCGCTTACCGGTGGTCGTTGCCTCATAAGTCATTGCGAAACTTTATTGATTCTACACTCAGTTGGACTCACTACCACCTATCATCACTCGTTTAAATTTCGAGCACTAGAAGCGTCACCGCTTGAGCGAAACTTTCACCAATGACACCTTGGGTATCACAGTTTCCTACATTCGTTTACTCGCTCTGGCATGCCTTTGAACTATCATTTCACCCATTACACGCTCTTGGCGTTCGTTCCGTTTAATACAACCGACGTCCATTCATGCCTTTCACTGTACTCATCTCTTGTCTTCCGGTGTTTGACACCATTTTCTCTTACAATGATCTCACCCTGAATACTCATTTTACACATTACGTAAATGCATGAACCTTATATATAACATCAGCTTGAATTAAATGATGTATGATGACATCTATGTATAGTATTGAAAAAAATCACTCCTGTGCTGAAAGTTAACTCTATTTTTACAGATTAAAGTCCCCTGATGAAGGGAAAAGCCCGAAATGCATTGGGCAGAATACAGTAATTTCATGTGAATGAAACATAAACATTACTGAAGGAAGTTAAAAATACCTAAGGTGAAAAAGAAGAATAAAAACACTTTTTGTAAAGTTTACAAGAGTTAAAATTTATTAAAATTAAAAGGAGTGCGATTTGGGGACACTCTCCCCTTCGGGGGGCAGTGCTATTTAATAGTTCATTCACCCTCATACTCAGGAGGGTTTACCAGCTCGCACCAACGACATTACTTACAATCAGGAGTACTGCAAGCAACAAGGTGTGCGAAGGTCCCACTTCCATTTGGAACCAATCTAGTTGTCAGCATGCCACAGCCACTCCCTGAGGGCTGGTTTACACCCACACCACACCCATCCAGCACAGGCGTCACAGGACATGTGACCCTGCCAATAAAAGGGGCCTACCACATCACATTCCCCACTGCCGGAGGTGACATCATGGCGTCCGCACCACGAGACTCAATCATGAAGGGTACATGACTTGTGGCGCACTGGATTAGTGGCGCTAGATGCACTGCGGCCGGCACAGGCCTACCGCCATTGGACGGTGACTTACGGTGCACTGAGGTAGGGGCACCTGAAGAGCTGAGCTGGTGTGCAGCCTGCGTTGATGCGTAGACCTCGATACGCCGTCCTGCCAATCAAGATTCAATTTGAATTGAGAGCCCTGCTGGACTGCAGTGTACGCTGAAGGCAGCAGTCAGCACACACATGACTCTGCGGTGCGGTGCCGCAGGGTGCGCTGGGGGCCTGTGGCGCAGAATCCAGTGATCGGCTGAGGAGGTTGCACCGGCACGTGGTGGGCCCTCTTGGAGACATGCCGGTGGCATCAGGTGAGCATTGAGGCCTGGGTGCGCAGGGGCGGCCAGTCATCGCTGGGCGGCGGACCGGTCTGGGGACCAGGGCTGAAGTGCAGCAGGCACACAGGATCGCGCAGGCACCACGTCTCATGGCGGCGGCCTCGTGGCTGGGTGGGAGGCACCGCCCTGGCAGACACGTCCCTGCATGCGATGACGAGATGTGCGCAGGTTGGCTTGGAACGTAGTCACCTTGTCTCCAGTGTAAATCTGGCCGTTGAAGGTGGTCGGCCACGTGTGTGTAGGCCTATGGACAGGATATGGCGGACACAGAGACACACGCAGTAGTTACTTTGGTGGCCATCCCAGAACTGAACCACTCCCAGTGCCCCGGGCTATTTATTCACGACATACGCCGGCCAAGGCCACTCCGCTCACGCTTACAGGGGGGGATGACAAAGCTACATGTCCAAGGTCTTCCACACTGCCTGGGAAGTTTGCGACGACATTCGTGAACAGGCCCCGGTGGTCCACTTTTGCCTGCACATTGATGGAATACGTGTGGTTTCTCTTGCGGTTATTGTGTGCAGTGTCGGCAGGGGGCACAAGTAGTACATGTGTGCAGTCAATTGCCCCTAACACGTGCGGGAAGCCAGCTATGGTGTAGTTCCCTTGCTTGGTCTCCAGCTGTTCCTGCGCAGTGTGGGGGAAGTGAAGGTGCAGGGGTATCAAGCTGATACAAACCGTGATGCTTACAGGTATGATAAATCCTGCATAACAAGACTGTAACAGAAGTTCGTGTGGTCGTAACCCTCCTTTTCTTTCCTACGAAGGTTACGATCACACAAACTTCTGTTACGGTCTTTTTATGCAGGATTTATCATACCTGTTAGCATTCTGGTTTGTCCAAGTGCAATACACTGTGCCAGATTACGTTTGTGACTATACGGACGCTTGACCATTGTCACCATTTATCCAACAGGTTTCTGAATACTGACTTTCGGAATATGGAATTGTATTGGGGAGTTCCCGCAGCATATGCAGTTAATTGAATCCACACGTTGCCCTGATGAAGTTCCCCGTTGGGAATGGAACGCGTTGGCTGAGCTTTTCGTATTGTTGATTTATGTATTTGTAATAAAGTACTGTTTTTACACTACTGTTGACTACTGGACTTCATGACCTGGCGCACCCCCATTTCAGTGACTACAATCTTGGATCTGGAGCACAGAGGCGTCAAGCAACGGCTGGCGTTGGGGTTGCTTGCGCAGGAACACTACGAATTGGAACTAGCGTGTGGTGCGGATACAGGGGCCCGCCGTTGCTTTTGTGGACATGCATCCAAGACAGGTGTGAGGAACTTTGATAGGGCTGGCTGTGAGACTCCTCCGACTCTGGCAGTTGTTGGTTGGAAGGTACCAGAGGCCAACAGGTGCAGCACAGCCAGCAGCTTTGTCTGCGGAGTGATGTTGGTTGTCCGCTGTGTTGGTACCGTCAGCCTGTGGGCAATGTGGGTCAGGATGCGGAGGATGGTTGTCCTTTTGAGCCTGTAGTGGGCAATGACATCCTCTGGTGTTAAGTCTGTGAGGCTGGTGGGTTTTCGGAAGGTCCGCTGTCTTGTTCTGCGCTGCCTCTGTGGTAGTCCGGGGGGTAATCCGGGGGAGGGGGTGGGTGGTGGCGGTGGGTGGGTGGGTGTTGTGGCCCTTTTGGGTCTCCGAGCTGCATGATCAGTAGCTCCATGACATGTGTTGGTCTTCAGATGTGGCTCTGGGCTGGGCTCCCTTTCATACTGCAGGTTGTCGTCCTGCCTAACACCAGTAAAAGGCAGGTGTTAAATCCCTGCTGCTAACGCGCCTTATCGCATGTTTTTGGATCGCATCGCAGATCTGGATTGGTCGTTGAGAATATCGCGAAGTGGTGTTTTCGTGTGTTTTTGCACGGGAACGCCTACTCTGCATATCATTAGCGTTAGTTGTCGCTCTCATCCGTGGCGATGTTTTTTGCGGCAGCTATCACTGGAAAACTGGCGATATCGGCAGTTTGCACCAGCTTGAGAATAGGGCGAAAAATCTATCGCCACTTTTGCGGCGCTAAAGTGCCGATAAATCGGCGATAAGTCCTTGAGAATATGCCCCTAAGTTCTTTAGAGTACCTATGAAAAATTCCAAAACCCTTATGATGTGCCTGATAAGTATAATCCTCTCAGCAGTAAGAGATGGCAGCAACATAGAGAATTTTTCTACCAGTTTCCCTAAACATTGTTTAAAAGGAGTAGGCTTTTGAGGCAATACAAATAATCTGGAATGTAGTTTGGCATCCCCCTTCCATTTCAGAATTATTTTCAAGATAACACCATTGTCCATTTTCCTTAATTTCTATATACTATTTCATTCCATTTTACCATATTGCCCCTTAAATGTAGATTTGCAGTCTTATATTGTCGCAGGGAATCTACTTGCAGGTGGCAGGGTGGACTAATGAACTGCTATGTTGAATCAGTAGACACCAGGAATAGCTCTGTGGTTTCATAGCATCACTGGCTCAGAAGCAAGAGCTACTGCTCAGGGTAGAGAGAACACTACAGGTTCAGAAAATTGACATATCTTTAAGGATACACTAATTTCAGAATTTTGCCTCTCATAGCAACAATAACAAGCGTTTCCAATGCAATAGGAATTGCATTTGCGAGAGTTAGAGATATTTTCATTGTAAATGACAATGTCTTTTACCCATGTGTTTTGGTTTGGAGTGGAGTGGATGCATAAAAAATTAGTGCAAGCGGATGACAGACTGATGAATAGGCGATGCATGTCAATTGATAGGGGGTAAGTGTAGAAAGGTGATGCAGGGGTGGACAAGGCGGCGTCCCCAGCAGAGGTGCTGTAAGGAAGCGGAGAGCGAGGAAGTGACAGACAGCCTGCATCTTCCAGAGGCATACAGTGCAGACACACACCAAGGGAGGACACAGGCGTTTCTCAAGAGGGATTACAAATAAAGCAAGTTGATGTGTAATAACTCACTGGCAGAATGGTAGCTGCTATCAGAGAGCTGTTGCTTCTGCTTCCAGTGTGTTCTGCCTGGATTCCACTGACATGGTCTCTGCTCTCCTCCAGATTCACAGCAACAATGCCTGTGGAGTGCCAGTGTCCCCGAGCCTGCTCACCACAGGGAAGGGAGATTGAGGCACAGTGTGTAGCTGTGAGCTTCGCTGGATTTTTGGGGGGCATGCAGGAGCTGGGACCGGTTGCTGGATGTGGTGTGTTTAATCTCACAGATGTGCGTGAGGAAATCGGGAAAGTGGAAGAAAGTGTGAGCATCGGCACGGTACATTTTAGGAATCGTGCAAAAAACAGTACAGCGTGCATGCAAGTGGCCAAAGAGCTCAGATTTCCCCACCAGCCTGGAATGCAGGCTGTATGCGGCCACCAAGTCGGCTGAAGTGTGTTCGTGATTCACTCACATTATGTTTGCAAGTTTCAACACTCTTGCTTTCTTGAAGTAGTCCCCAAAGGAACAAATAAACACCTACAGCGTAAGGAAACTGTAGTTGGCCGGTGCTCCTGAGCGAAAAACGGAAGTGATATATCGGGAGCGCCAACCAATGAGGAGCCACCAAAGAAGATGGATGCAGGTGTGAACCAATGGTAAGCAGCAGGCGGGATTACACTCCGCATAGTGATTACAGCAGGTCTTGCAGAAGAGCATTCGCACTGCCTAGGCTTGACCTAAAAATGCCATAAACAATTATTATTACAGATCACGAGTTGCCTCCACAAGAGGGTAAATGCTCCTACAAGGAGCGTCTCTCTAGATGACCACTATTTGTGATCCCATCATTCTATCTCTGCCCCCAACTTTTACGGCACAGATAGGATGTGAAAAGGAACTGTGGAGCACTCCTTCCATTGCAGCTATTCCACCCACACTTCTGCTTGTGAAGCTCACAGCAAATGCTCCCGCAGACCACTGCCAATGTACATTTGTTTGAAAAGAGGCCCTGTTTTGAAGCTCCATGAATCCTCAATAAGCCACCCAGTTCACCATCTTTCAAGCCCGGAGGGCCTTGCTTCACTGGCCGTTGCTCCCTGACTGAAATAGTGCAGTGGAGGGAGTGAGAACCAACTACACCTGGCCATGTCAATGTCAACTCATGCCCAGCCTCAAGGGGCAGATGGCAATCCACATGTGAAGAAAAATGGATGCCTTAATTTTAGAGTTGTCTCCTGGTGATGATAACCAAAAAAACCTGACAGAAACAAAATTGGTGTATGATTGCCCATATCACAAACTTGGAGGATCTATATCGACATGAGCAAGCTTTCAATGTTGGGATGCAGCATTAAGAGGTTAGGAAGGGTGTTCAAACCTCTAGCCTCTTAATGAATTCTAATGTTCTGACGGTTCATGGGTAAATAGAGGCCTTCCAAAACAAAGGCTGGATGATGAAAATGCAAGATATTTCTTGCTCGGTTCTTATCTGAATGTCTTGAGGAGGCAAAGAACGAATTAGAGAATAAAAAGTGTCATCGTAATTAGGATATAAATGCAAACTATCATAGTGGTTTGAAAATTGGACCCATATCAAATAAAGGAGAAGGGGAATACTTCTTTATATAATTAGTAACTTTGATCAAAAGTTAATGTACATAAATATGAACTATGGTTGTGTGGTGCCATTACAATGCCTACAAGGATTTAGACATGGAACTTACGTAAATAATATTTTAAGGATGTTTCCTTGATGATATGTAAGGCTCTTCAAAAATTCATGGCTGATAAACTCCCTAGTTGACTTTTAAGCTGATTCAAAGACAGGCTTGACATTTTAAAATATTGATGAAATTAACTACCACTTAAAATGGATGGAACCGTGATTGATATATGTCATTTGTTGTTAGTTTGCTCTTACATGCTGATCTGTAATGTAATTTATGCTAGCAGGTTTAATGGGCTGTAGCTGAGTTGGGTAGAAGCTGGCTGGGGGCTTAAACATTGAGCACAATAGCCCAGGTAAATGGAAGACTAGAGGTGGGCGATTCGTTGTTAGCTTCAGCCTGGTGTAGCATTGTGCATTCTCTGTTAGTGGGTGAAGCTATAAGGACTAAGGAGGGGTCACTTGGGAGTGTGTAGTTTGGTGTGTGTGTTTGGTTCAGGTCACATGATGTGGGCCAGTTAATAAATGGGACCGAAGCCCAGGGGCTCGAGGTCAGTTTCTGCAAACCTAGAACTGCGTTTGGTGTCACATTTGTGGAGCACTGTGCCTGCAACACCATAGATTAGTGATGAAGGGACGACCAACACCACCTTGCAGCTGAGACACTTGTGCATTCATAGTGCTGCTGCTTCTGGGCAACTGCTGTGTGCTTGCCAGCCCTACTTGAGGATGCCTGGGTGTGTCACATGGCCCATGCCATGGGGACATTGTCGTCTTCTCTAAGTTAGCATGAGCACGCTGCAGACTGTCCGCTGCTTTGCGCACGTTACTTCATGCCTTTATTTTCTGCAAATGCCTCTTTTGCAGTTTTCACATGAGAACATATTGCTGTGTTCACATTCTGCAGGTTCCTGGGATTTAGTCTGAACATTGTGAGCAAGGTCGATAAGCAATGCCCCTTGTTATTCTGTTCTGGTCAGGCCCTAGCACCTAGACAAAACATACTGATGTAGCTGTTGTTTGGGAAAACGTACTTTGGTCTTATTGTAATACACAAATAGGTAGGACACACTTGGAGAGGGACCTTTCCAGGGAGAAGAGCACAATAGCACCTATGATGTAGATCTACCATCTATAGACTGAGGTACGGGGTCTGCAGATAACGCCCAGAGATCTTCTAATATATAGTCACTTTGCTTCTATACAAGGGGAGGGAGGTTAGGCTATACTGTCTTTTCATAATGACAGCTCCTTTCATGATTTATGGACTAATTGCTATGCTGACCATATTTGTGTTTTGCATTTTCTTGCTTATTGTGGCACATATACTGCATATTAGAGCACGTTAGTTAAAATAAATATTTTAAACTTGTTTGTGTCTATGTCAGATCTTATTGTGGACAAGTACAAGAGTGCAAGCGAAAGGGTGTGTCTTGCAACCGCGATTACTGAGAGAGTAAGGAGTGTTGTGTTCTGGGGTGTCTAATCATTTGTTTCTCTGTAAGTGAGTAGGAGAGCAAGTGAGACACTATAGCTAGTCGGTCCTGGACTCATGGGTACTAAGGTGGTAGGATGACTCAGTCCTTATGCACTGAGGTCCCATAATCCTACGCATAGTTCTGTGTTTGTGCAGAATCCCTGCAACAGATAAGATTTTCCCTGTTGCCACGTGGGATGAGATGGTACGCTGGTCAGGCTCGCGTAGCGGGGGACAAAAGGGCAGAGCAGCACTCCCAGATCAGAAAGCAGGCTGGACCCCAGAGATTGCTGAACTGCAGCCCAGCTCCACCATAAGGCACTCACAGTGATGCTCAAAGGGCTTTGATCCTTGCCAGAAAGAGGCCTGGCTGGTGTGGCCATGCATGTGCAAGGTGAGCAGCACCTGCCATGCCCAAAGAGTGAGGTTGGAGCTCGGTCAGGGGTATGAGCCAGTGAGGATGTGAAAACAGCAGCAGTCCACAGCAAAACAGAGCACAGAAGGAACAACAGCAACAAAGACAACTGAGCCTTACCACAACACCAGGAAGATGGTCACACACCATACTATTCCTTGAGTGGCAGACTTTTACCAAGAATGGTGCAAGGCTGATCAAGTCACAGCTGAGATGTAGGTGAAAGATGCCTACACCACCATGAAGCTGCAATGAAATCCATACAACCTTGCCAACACCAAGCAACAGACACCGCCAAAATGACCACCATACCAGCTATTGAACCTTTCATTATATGGGCCGCCAGCGGTGCAGGTCCTCAAATGAAGGCTGTGGGTGGAGCAACTGGACATGTACTTTGCCGCCACAGCAGCAGAGGATAACCTGAAGCACCCAAGGCTACTCTGCCTAGCAGAGGAAGACATTTACAAGTTGACTTGCAACCTTCACGAGGCTGGCCCTCCATTTACCTGTTCCTCCACCATTGCTGCACTCAGTCCCCATTTTGAACCTATGGCCAACCCAGACTATGAGCGATTCCTACTGTAACAAGTTCAATAGAGCTCTCAGGGGTGTGCCAATGCATTCTAAGCCTGGCTCAAGGAGCTGACCAATACTTACACTTTCAGAATGAAACAGAAGAGATCAGAGTACAGTTTATCTATTAATGCACCTTTACCAAACTGAGAGAGCAAATACTGCAGGAGTCATACAAATCCCTACAAGACATTCTAACACGAGGGCACTTTAAGTAACTGCCAAATGTCTTACCCTCCCACAAGGAGGCAGTCTTGAACAAACCAATGAAGAGCGAGCTGATCAATCAGATCACCAAAAAAGAACGACTAGAAAGGAAAACTTAATGGTGCTAGAAACACAGCCATTCCTTTGAATACTGTGAAGGTATGTTTACCCACCAGGGTAATTGTCCAGCCATTGGGAAACTGTGTTCAGCATTTGAAAAACGTAACTATTTTGCAACGGTATGCAGATCCTCCGGAACCCAGGAGGAAATTGCCAAGAAAGTGTGTGCCATCACAGCTCTTGCAAGCAAACAATGGGTTGGTGACACGAATAATGATGAAGGGGGAGACCCAGTACATATTGTGCATACAATAGACCAAAGTCTCATGAAGTCAAGCTCCCTCCAGAGGGCCAGATGATCATCAGCAGGAAGTAATCAGTAACACGGTATCAATGTGATAGTGAAGCAGCGGTACAACACCCTGGAGAATCAACCACCAATGAGGCCCACAAAGTTCAGGATATGGGCATGTGTAAATCCTAGGCCATTATTAATTGCTGGCATGGGTGCCTAAAAAGAAAAGGAGTATGACTCACTCACGCCTACAAATGCCTACACAACAACGGACCCAAATACCTCAACGACAGAATCAACTTCCACGTACCCAAAAGAAACCTCCGATTTTCCAACCTCGCACTGGCCGAAACCCCGCGCATCCACAGAGCCAGAGCAGGCAGAAGATCCTTCTCTCACATTGCAGCCAAGACCTGGAATGAGCTACAGGCAGACATCAGACGCGCCCCCTCCCTGAACACCTTCAGGAAGACCCTCAAGACCTGGCTCTTTGGCTAAACAGATCTGCGGACCCCCCCCCTCAGCGCCTTGAGACCCTCACGGGTGAGTAGCGCGCTTACAATTCCCTGATTGATTGATTGATTGATTGATTGACTGAAGATCGATACCACAGTGCATGCAACCCACACCACTGTGACACTGACACATGGCATTTCAACTCTGGCCCAAAATCGTGGAAGAACTGCAAAAGCTGGAGAATGTGAACATAATTGTGACAATAGAAGGCCCCACAAAGTGGGTATCACCAATAGTTGTGACCTGCAAGCCCAAGCAGCCCGGGGAAGTGAGGCTTTGAGTGGACATACAGCTCCTAAACCTTGCCATCAGATGGGAGAGACACCTCACTCGAACTGTGGATGATATTGAGAGTGAACTAATTAAAGACTTTTGGTTCTCTAAGATCGACTTGATGTCTGGTTACAACTAACCCTGGGTGTAAAACTCCGCTTCGCTTGCAGAGTTTGCGGAGTTTTGGCAACTCCGCGTTCTGCGTAGAACGCGGAGTTGCCGAAAAATTCAGCAACGGAGCAAAGGTTTTTTTTGTGTTCGCATGCCCGAAATGCGTTTTAGTGCACGTGGTATCGACTTACCGGGTGCCTGCGATCGCCGATGAGATTTCCCAAGCCGTTCGTGAGCGCCACTAGATTTGCTAGGCAGCCGCATGGTCCTGCGAGAGTTTGCGATCGGGAACACGTCATTTGAGCAAGCCAGCAGAGTTACGGCAGGGTTTTTTTTTTAAGATCGCGATCTCGAACGCGCAGGATCGACCGCAACTACAATCTGGAGAAGGTTCTCTCCCCGAGCAGCATCAAAACCTTCTCGAAATGATGGGTTGGAGTAAAAAACTCCTCAAATTGACATTTGGCTATACTTTTTTGTGCAAGGAGTCCTTTTTCTTTTTTTTTCAAGAGGAAGGAATTGCCCCAAAGTCTCCAACTTCCTATTCCTGTCCAGCAGGCTCCTCCCAGTGCTTTGTCTATCTCCTGGTAAATTTTCATTTGGATTTGGAGCTGGAAGGATCACTCTTTGTGTCTGCTGCATGATATATATCATTGGATTTGAGGACTTTGAATTTGAGATTTCAAAAGTAAGTTGGAAAATTGGTGTTGTTTGTTTGATTGGTGCCATGCACCAAGATTTATTTGTACTTTTCATTGTTTTTTTTAAATTCGTTGTGGTGGGTGGCCTGTAGTTTCAGTAGGGGTCTAGTTGTTTATTTGTAAGTAATTTTTCTTCTATTATAAAGGAAACACGTTGCACAGTTCACTACATTTTTCGCCATGTTTTGAAATCAATTTGCAATATTTATTTAGTTCACTATTTAGCCCAGTAGTCTGCCAAAAATAGTCCAGTAGGCCCAAAGCTACTCATTATGGGTGCATAAAACAACTGTTTCTGTGGTGTCTGTTGAATGTAAACATAATTCTGGCCATGGATGGCATTGGATTAAAAATACAAAATGTGTTTTTTATGTCACCGGTTTGTTTTCATGTGTTTTAAATTAAATGCTTTTGTTGGATGTGAGTTTGGTTGTAACTTTCAAACCTTTTGAGCCCTGTGGATTTTCGTTTTTGGCATTGTTGCATTAAAGATGTGTTGTTTAGCATGCCTCCTTTGTCTGGCCATTGTGTGAGTGTGTTTGTAATAGTGGGCCAGCATTTTCCTTGGCTGAGCCTCCCCATGTGGCCAGGGGTCATTTTGTAAAGTCTTTGTCCATATAGGCCTGCTTGAGTTTATTGTTTTCCAGGCCTCCTGCTTGTTGCTGTTGTGACCATGTGGCTGGCGGCCATTTGTGGAGGCAGTTAGTGTGCTTTTGCCGTAGGCCTGCATGTCTGTCTTCCCTTTGTTCCCCTTGGCTTATTGCTTCCAAAGGATGTCATTTGTCAGCTGCAGCTCCCTGAATGCTGCATCCCACGTGATGCACAATGCCAAACCGTTACATTTGTATTTTTGTTGTTGTTGTTCTTCTTCTTTCCTATCCTTCCTGAGTGTACTGTACACCATGAAAGTCCTTGTTGTTGTCAAAGTCTCACAAATGGCTACACTGTATTGTTAATTGTTTTAATAATTGAGGTAATAATAATATTAATAACACTAACAAGTGTTTGTACTAGTAATTGAACCACAACAATGCCACGTTTCGCTGATGTTCTTCTTGCTTCTTTGCTTTTAGGTGCCCAAAAGAGGAGACAACATCACCCATTGTACTGCCAGACAGAAGGCCTGCGCATGACGTCATGTGATGTGTGACCACAGACATCTCTTTACTTGTGCCACTGCGTGCTACTGCTAACTGACATCTTCAGGATGGCCCCAAAGAAAGGTACCAGGTACAGCACCAAGAAAGTTGTCAGTGAGAAGAAAAAGGCAATGCCACTTACCACCACTGGTATGTCGCCTCAGACCTTTTCTGGGAAACCAAAAATTGTGCCTGCAGCAGCGGTGTCCAGGAAGCAAGCTGGGAGCAGCAGCCCCACATCAGTGGACCCACCCAACCAACCTAGGCCCAAGCCCATGTCTGTCGCAGAGGCAGCCAGTCTAATCACGACAACGCCAATGAGCAGTGATGTTGACATTGACTTATCGTTATTGCAAAGTAGTACCCAATCAATGCAGGTAACTCAGATATGTGGGCAACAACAGCTGCAACCACCCCCAATAATAGTTGTTCCTCCCAAAGTAGGGGCAGTTCAGGAGATCGAGCTTCCTGCTGAGGAAGAAGAAGAGCAAGCCACTCTATCAGAAGATCAATTGTCTTCCAGATTATTTTCGGTTAGCAGGAAGGAGCTGAACATTTCAATATGCTCCATTTGTGGAGTAGGTGTTAGTCGGGGTAAGCTTGTTACAAACTATGGTACCGGAGGCCAAACAACCCATCTGAGAAAACACCACTTGATCCAGTGGGAGGCACACCTTAGCGGCCTAAAAACTGCAAGTGGTGTTGGTGGAGGGGATGAAGAAGATCCGATCACGGTGGAAGGTGAACAAGAGGGAGACATTTTCTCTGGTACACAAAGCAGCCCTGTCCCCAGCAGTGCAGTGGTACCGCCCACATCATCATCAGCAACATCGCAATGGCACAAGAGTCAGGCCAAGACACCAAGAGGTCCAAAGCAAGAGAGTACCGCAACGAAAAAACGCACACTGAGCCTAACAATATCTGGTCTCAAGAAGTCACCTTCATCAGTGGCACCAGAAAAGAAAAAAATCCAGGCTACCATCCTCAGCATGTTTAGGTCAGAGGGGCAGTACGAACGCAACCACCCAACGGCACATTTGTACAACGCGAAGCTGTCTAAAATGTTAGCACTGGACCTCCTCCCTTTTTCTTTTGTGGAAGGGGTGGGTTTTCTTGAATTTGTGGCAGCCATCTGCCCGAAATGGAAGGTTCCCAGCCGGTCCTATTTCGCCAGAGTTGCAGTTCCAGCACTACATCACGACGTGCTGGAATTGCTTTGACAAGCTTTGCAGTGAAGTGCTGTTCACACTATCCACCTGACAACAGACATGTGGACCAGTTGCCAAGCCACTGATTACATGTGCATCACTGCACACTGGATCTCTTTTGTGGGGGTTAGAGAAAAGATATCTGCAGATGTTGACACTGATGACTAATTTAATTGCGCTTGGAAGCATGTTATAGTAGCCATGCTCACCATGGAGAAATCCATAGTGCTGCAAACATTTTGTCAGATTTGAACACTAAGGTCTTTGAATGGCTGCAACCAAGAGGGCTTAACATTGGTTTTGTTGCCACAGACAATGGCAGTAATACAGTTAAGGCCATGGCTGATGGTGGCTATTTCAGGGTCCTGTGTTTGGCGCACTGCATTAACATCATTGTTCAAGACTTTCTCAAAAAAGAAGACCGAGTCAGCAACTTACTGACCACCTGCAGAAGAATCTGCACACATTTCAGCCATTCTTTCAAAGCCCGGAAGCAGCTGAGGATCATTCAACATGATAATAGAATGCCAGTTAAAGCACTCATCAAGGAGGTGCCTTCATGTTGGAACTCAACTTATTACATGCTTGAACATCTGTTTGAGCAGTACAGACCAATCAATGAATATGTCATGCAAAGAGGCCAGGCTAGCTTGAATCCAGTGGTGCAGTGAGCACGGGACCCATGTCTGGGCATGCCCTTCCCACTTAGGGAGACAAATGCAAAAGAAACAATTGATGGACGGAATGCTGGACAATGCAAACATTCACCCCCAGTCACAAGGATCTGGGTTTAATCCATCATTCTTTTGCTCACCACACCACCCCGGTTTGGACCCAGCCATATGCAAATCAGTCTTGACCCTGTTCCTCATGGGAACCGTCCAGCCCGAACTGCCAAGCCATGTCCTCCTGTTATGTCCCGTATAGAGGCCCTAATGTAGACCTGTTCATACATGCCCTAAAATGGACGTATTCATATTTTCCCATATATGGTCATATTCGTACTTGCCCTACTATGGTCATAGCCGCATATGCCCAATCATGGTCATAACTGTACATATCCTATTATAGTCATGATTCCTTATAAAGGCATGATCATTCACCTACATTGGTCCTTGCTAGTACACAACGTGCTCTGAGGGCTGAACGTTATCTATCCTGTGGCTTTGAATACAGCAGGGTTTTTCCCAAACACAGGCCCACACTGTACTCCTCAATTATGCATGGCTTTCTAGGAATACACTACCTGCATAATATGTATGTACAAAGTTCACCCCTGATGTCTTCCTCATGTCTAACGACAGACCAATACAAACCGTACTGAGGACTGAGACTCTTTAGGGTATAAATACACCACATCTTGCCCCGGCAAGACAGAGGGAACCGAGACTTCCATGCTGACACACTGACCAGAGACGCTAAGGCTCCTGCATGCAGTCACTCCAGCTGACAGCGGTCTGACACAGCCCTGACGCGGTGTCCAACTCGAGACCAGGACGGGGTCCCACACTCTCTCTATTCAGGTATGGGGGTTCGACTAAATCCTAGGATTCTTAGCTCTTAGGCTTTTAGACCTACACATATGCTAGGTACACACAGGTACATCTAGTTAGGCATCGTAGGAGTACGCGCACTTGCATAATGCTTTTTTATTCATGTATGTATTCATGATTATCGCAATATGGTAGAACTGTTCTATCCCTTTGCTTTTATCGTACTGCTGATAATATATCTCTGCTATTGTCTGCTAGTTGCCGCAGCACATATATTTTACACTAGAATAACAACTGTTCAATAAATACTTATTGAAACGCCCGACTGTTTATTCTGTGTAACTCTCTGAGACAAACCGAATAAGTAAGCACGAGTGACTGAGCGAAAGGTAGTACATTGTTTCCACGATTCTGAGGAATTTGGGTTGTTATGATCTAAGGTTGCCAGAAACTAATCTCTCCCCGAGAGGAGGCGATTCTAGTGGCACTATGAGCTAGTTAATGCAAACCAGGCTAACATATACGGTGGGGGTGCTCAGAGTTATTCTGCCACCAAGCCCACAGTATATGTTATCCAAACGCGCAGGTCCTGCAGGGGTACTATAGGAACTACACGACATGGCGCCGCCAACGTTGGTTGGGTACTAATTTAACAGTAGAATCTGAGTAGTTCAGTTGTGCTATTCTCAGAGAACCTACTCACAAAACCCCAGAGACGTATGGAGTGGGTGGGCACAAAATCCGCCGCAGCTGAGTAGTTCGAGAATACTATTTATTGGCTGTTGGTTATTCAAGCTTGAAGGACATATAGTTCCTACAATTGTGCATTTACACCTTATCTTAAAATTTCCTTAAACACCCTTCTTCCACTTAAAAATGGTTGAACAAGCAGAAGCAACAAGGAGAGTTGAAACAGACCTCTTCGGTTTAGGAGAAGAAGACCCTGAAGAAGCAATACAAATTGCACAAAATTACAGAAGGGCAGTCACCATAAAACTTCTAGAACATGGCCAGGGGTGGTAAAGTAATTTTCGTGATCGAGGCACACGAATCCAATAAAACAGAGGTGTTCTATTCATGGGTTACATTCCCAGCAGCGAATCCAGTTACAGATGTATTTCACTACTACCTAGAAGATGAAACACCAGTGGACTATACTCCTTTTGAGGAGTTAGAGGTTCCGCTCACTTACCAGGAGCATAATTACTGGTTTAAAGGCGCCCTACCCCACGTATGAGGAAGAGCAAGATTAGGCCCGCTCGGAGGAGCAGGAGCCACATGGCCCATATTAGCGGCATACACACCACATCCTGACATTGGCACAATGCCACAGCCAGGCTTACTCGTACAACACAGAGATTTAATTAAAATCTACAGAAACCTCACATAATTTGTGATGAGGACTGCACCAGCTGCAGCACAAGATACTCCAGTCCAGAGTACAGTTAATAAAATTACTCCACAAACATTACACGCGGTAATGGGCAAAATGCCAGCAAAACGTGAACAAATCCCATTCTGGATAGCTCAGCAAATAATTCAGCTTGAGGCAGTATTTCCGAATACTACCACCTATGAAAAACACAGAATTCTAACAATCTGCTTGCCCATGGGGATCACACCACAACTAGAGGATTGCACCTCTTGGAGTTCAGTCTTTGCTGCCATATATACCAGAACACATGGTATCCCGTCCTTAGCAGTAATACCAGACGTATTGAGACAGATACAAAATGAGTACGGAGCAGAACCTGCCCTAAACTTAGGGATGAAGTTATTAAACAACTTTGATCAGGTATCAGCCATAATACTAGCTAACATTAAGGGGGAAGCAGCTTCAGTGGCGATCCGCCAACGCCTAAGGGAGTTCGGTCCAGTAGAACAACAACGCGAACTACCCAAAATAATTGAAACTGCATATGCAGAATTAGGCAGAGACAGTCTAGGTGGGAAAGCATTAAAACCACAACTGGTGGGCAGTCCTGAAAAGGACACTACAAAGCAGACACCTACTTCTTCTAAAAAGAAGTGAGAAAATAAAAAACAACAAAAGTCTACAGACACTAGATCTCAATCCAGGGGTAGGTCTCCTCAACAGGAGCCCTCTGAAAGGAGGTATAACCTCAGGAATAGGGATAATATTAAAAAACCTGACAGGTATCAGGATACTGATACTCGTTCCTCTCGTTCCTTTCAGGGTTCGTCAAGAAACTCCGAGAGGGAAGGATGGTCAGAACACAGACAAGAGGAGTGTACAAAGTCCAGAGACACGCAACGCGCTGCGGACTACGCACCTAAAAAAGAGGATAAACAAAAACAGAAACCTCAGTTCAAAAAGAAGAAAGTTGCAGGTCTCAAGATCAGACATGCCCAGAATTCTGAGGACACAGCTTCTGAACGGGGAATGGGCTCTGACGATGCTAGACAGCGGGGCAGAAGTAACGATAGCTTGCCAGAACCTGAAGGAATTTCTGGTGACAGCGGAGTTGAGTGAGTATATCACGGTGGAAACACCTGATACTCGGGTAAGCGCCCCACATAAGTTACATGAGATAACACTCCGGATGGAGGGGGACAAGTCCAGAAAAGTTAAAGGTCTATTTTGGGAAAATTTGTCATCTGGTTATGACATCCTATTAGCAGAGCAAGACTGGCCGCCAGCATTTGTCATGGAGTGCCCAAAGGGAGAAAAGGTAATTTTTCCAGCCTTTTCCGACCTCGTTCCCATACATCTTAAACATGCATATGCGCAGGAGTGGGCAGTTGCCCTAGCTCCAGCATTGTATAAAAATCATGTTGGGTGGGATGAGGATTCAACCCACCACGTGATCCCGTTAAAAGTTTCCCCAAACGCTCAAAGGCAATACCCTATAAAGCAGGAAGCTAAAAAACAAGTCAGGGAGATCCTAGATCAACTTGAATACCAGGGGGTGATTGAAAATTGCACTTCACCTATGAACAATCCTTTGTTCCCCGTAGCCAAACCTGACATCACATATCGTCTAGTTTTAGATTATAGACATTTAAACACTTGCACAAAGACATTTGCAGTTCAAAATGCACACAGTGCCGCATTAATGAATAACATTGTGCAACAAAAATACAAAACAACACTTGATATCTCAAATGGATTTTTCTGCCAAAATATAGCACCTGAAAGCAGGTATCTGACCGCATTCAGTGCGTTAGGGTCCCAACGGCAATTTTGCCAACTCCCCCAAGGGTATAAGAATAGCCCGGGGTTGTTTTCAGCAAGGGTAACAGAGTTACTCCAAAATTTGGATGAAGAAGCATTGTCCTATGTAGATGATATTTAACTGACGGACGATGACTTACCAAGGCACTTGACCAGGGTAAACACCATTATTATGGGATTCGCCCATGAGGGCTACAAATTTAACTTTAAAAAAATCAAAGATTGCCCACCTCAGTGTCCTCTTTTTAGGATACGAGCTGTCAAGTGAGGGAAAAAGCCTGGCAGCTAACTTTTTAGAAAAGTGTGCGCTGCTCCAACCTCCAAAATCATTAAAGAATTTACAATCAATTCTAGGATTCCTAAATTTTGTCGAATATACATTTTGGATTACGCAGAAAGAGTAAAACCTTTCTACGACTTAGTAAAACCGGATTTTTCAGTCAGACAGTGGACACAGGAACATACAAATATCCTGTGTTCCCTACAGGAAGACATGATAGCTTCTAAACATTTACAGACACGCGTAAACGCACAGAACTTAGTGATCCGAGTCTTAGCGGGTCAATGCGGGTACACTTATTTAACTTTTAATGAAGGCAAAACTGTACCAATCGCATACAAATCACACCTGTACACGAACGCAGAGATACAATCAATTCTAGGATTCCTAAATTTTGTCGAATATACATTTTGGATTACGCAGAAAGAGTAAAACCTCTCTACGACTTAGTAAAACCTGATTTTTCAGTCAGACAGTGGACACAGGAACATACAAATATCCTGTGTTCCCTACAGGAAGACATGATAGCTTCTAAACATTTACAGACACGCATAAACGCACAGAACTTAGTGATCCGAGTCATAGCGGGTCAATTCGGGTACACTTATTTAACTTTTAATGAAGGCGAAACTGTACCAATCGCATACAAATCACACCTGTACACGAACGCAGAGATGCGTTTCACTTCAACAGAAAAAATCCTGACAGCAGTGCAGACCGCTGTAGCAAGAGAAAGAGCTCTGGCTCAGGGAAAGCGCATAATTGTCGTGACGCCAGTACCAGCTTTAGAAGCTGTTACAAAAGCTAGCATTCCAAATGCTAAAGCCTTACATCCAAGATGAATACAATGGGCTAATTCTCTTACTGCAACGGATGTTGAATACAGATTTGATCCAAGTTTAAAAACACAGGCATTCCTGCAATACGAACAAGAATACCCTCTACCAAATGAAATTTTGCCTCTAGATCAGTATGAATACATTATTTACACTGACGGTTCTGCTCAACCAGCCACAGGAAGCAAGCAAGCTTACAGTGCAGCGTGTGCAATCGTTAAAGGTCGCATGCACGATGGCAAGTTCCATCCGAGTTGCACTAAAACGCAATCTCTAGGAGACTGCACGGCTTAGTTGGCAGAACTCAAAGCACTGATACTGGCACTTATAAATACGGATCACAAATTCCCCACACTGATTGTGTGTGATTCCTTTTACTGTGTACAGTCGTACAATGAATATCTACATCATTGGGAACAAAATGGGTTCAAAGATGCAAAAGGTGGCACAATTAAGCATAAAATGCTATGGGAACAGGTAGTGAAGTTGAGAAACGAACTACCAAGGGCTCACGTGATACATACACTGAGTCATCAGCGTGATGGCGTTCACGTTGAAGGGAATTCATTGGCTGATGTAGCTGCAAAAGGGGCTGTACGCACAGCGTCCATAGCTGCAATCACTCGTTCTAGAACGAGAATAGACTGCGAGATAATGGTAGCTGTCAATGCTTCGCGCAAAGGCTGCACAGCAGTACCTAAAAAATTCCACTCAAGTACTCCTACAAGTTAGATGCACAAAACATTCCATATGCTCAGATTCCTGGAGTGGGGGATAGAGTAATACCAAATATGGATCGTAGGTTGGGCTTAATTGTGGCAGCACACAAAGGGAAAGGTTCTGTACATAAGGGACTTAGGGAGACGGTTTCTTTGTTGAAAGAACGTTACTGGTGGCCCGTGATGAGAAGGCAGATTAGAGACTATGTCTGGAACTGCGACATCTGCAAGCAGATGGAAGGGTCCACCACAACACGTCCAGTACAGATACCATTATTAGACATCATTAGGTTGTCGGTTCGTGCGCGTCCAGCTCAAGTTTCCTCAAGGTCTGGCCTCAGCACTCAGCTGACGCTCGAACTGTTATAAAAGATTTGCGAGTCTTTATCGGCACATACGCAGTTGACATGTTACATTCTGACCGTGGTCCGGCGTTTAGCTCCCGGGCTTACAAAGAGGCCATGGAAGGAATGGGCGTAGCATTGCGGTACTCCTCTCCATACCATCCAGAGGGAAATTCTGTTGTGGAGAGGAAAAACTAAGACTTAAAGCAATCTTTAACAGCTAGGGTAATAGGCAAGGGCGGTAGATGGGTCGATCACCTTTATGGGGTACAGCGCGCGATCAATAATCAGCCAAGAAGTTCTCTAGGGGGTGTCACTCCTTACGAGGTCCTATTTGGGACAAGAATGTGGGTACCTGATCTTGATTGTGAAGGCACAGTGGCGGATGAAAAAACCATTTGATATCCATGATCGTTTGGCTGTTTTACAGGATCTAAATGAATCCAGAACACAACAAGGTAATGTGCTCCAGAAACAGGCCGCCACTGAGGAAGTCAAGGCAGTAACGGCAAGACCTGTCTGGATTCCAAAAGTCGGGGATCTGGTCAGAGAGAAGATTGCTAACAAGAAAGAATTTGGGCCATCCTACAGAAAGCCTGTACCGGTCCTAGCAATCCAAGGCACAAGAACTGTACTTCTGCCACCTCTTGCCGGAAAAAAGGAGAAAAGATTTGTCTCAATTGACTTAATCAAACCACACTATGTGGCGATACTAAACAGTAGGCCTTGTGGACTCCACAGTAGCAGACGCCCTCCTCTCGCTACAATCCAAGAAGTTCAAACAGAAAGACTCATCATGTTTGAAGAGCCACCTGTACGGAATAAAGGACTAAGCAACAATGCTATGGAACTCGTTCCACTTCAACAAGAAATTCATCTTCAAAATGAAAATCAACTTAGTAACCAAGTTGCAATCAGACCGACTACAGACATCTACGTCAACATGCCTCGTCAAGAGCAAAATCCGATTTTAACAAATCCCGATGAAATTCCAACAATTGATCGAACTGCTTCTGGCTATTTCATGAACTTTGATACGTTTTTACTGGATCCAAGCGAACCGGAAACGACGCCAGCCAAAAAATCACTCCAACAGAAACTCAATTACTTTTTGAACTTTTTTAGAAAGACTTACCTGGTGTCACCTTGGATAGAACTATGGTATATCACAGGTATTTTATTTTTCATTTTCTGTCTAGGTTTAATAATAACTTTTAGTATGCTTATTAATGGACGATACCTCCAGCAAAGCTCTACAGCCCAAAGAGTCAATTTGATTTTAAAACCACACCAGCCTTCACATCGTGAACCAAGAGACTTGTCTTCAGTGAACATCACAGCAGTTCCTATACCGGACGGTATAGTATGGGACAAGATTGATTATGATGTATTCGGTCCGACTGAACTTTTAAAGCTTAAACATGTATTTAAAATTTCTTTAAGTGATATCATTACCTCCAGTACATTTTCTGATGATTGGGACACTGATACTGTGAACAATTTAATGTCTGATTTGGAAAAACTGCCGCATTTCCAAACAATGAAATGTTAGAAGGTACTTCAGATTATGATACATTGTACTGTTATCAGCAATATGGTCATCATTTCTTACACAAGTCTATACACCTAGAAATGTATTTGAGTACCACCAGTGGGAACACTGCCCAACACCTCCAAAAGGTAGTTCGCAAGCATTTGCACAGAAATTCACATACTTCTCAGGGTTTAACACATCTGACCCAAAGTCGTTTTATTATAAAGTAGCGAAAACTTCAGCTCAGAAAATTATGTTAACAAACACCAAACATATTTACTCTGCATCCTTTTTGAACCAGTTGTCAAAACAGGGTTTCGATCTATGGAAGGACACAATAGATTCAAAATCGATATGGGGTTCTAGGGACTGGCAAGTCCAGGTAATAGAAGCACTTTTTAGAGCATGCCTCATTCCGCAGCAGATATTATTTCTGAATGAAACTGTGCAACAAACAACCTGTCTTGGATTAGCCAAAGGCAAGGAAATGTACACACCGGGGTTTCCAACACCATCGCAGATGTGTGGGGGCAGAATTCAACTACACATGGGGTGAGATTAGATGACATTTTCCAGTACAACAGATCAGATCCTGATTGGACAGAATGGCTGGTTTGGCCAATTGACACAAACAAATGTCAGCAGAGATTTATGAATACAACCGAAGGGTTTAGTATCCATAGGCCAGACCCACGCTATGTACAGAGACATCACCCGGGGGTAGTGACATCCTATAGTGTTGGGAAGTTGTGCCTTGATTGGCTAGAAACCTCAACACTCAAAGAAGTGAAGCACCACTTGACCTTACTCACACCTGACATGGATCTTAGAGATTTTCTACTGGGACCCAGGAAACAACGTCAGAAACGTTTCATATACGCTGGCCTTTATGCCTACTATAATGAAAACTGGAAAATATCCCAACAAGAGGCCGCAGAGAGGATACGGGAAATAGACCGTATTAACTTAGAGAAGGCATTAGCTGTAGTGGATAATGGGTTAACAACTTTGACCTCCAGGATTTACTACTTAGGCAACATTGTGTCTTCGGCAATCGACATATTAGAACAAGGTCTGGCTTTGTTACAACACGGGCAATCTCAGCTACGTTCTATTATGATGTTAAGCTGGACGCTGCAATCTTTGCGTGCAGGCTATGTGCCCGGGCATTTTATAAACACCACGTCTCTGTTTTCAGAATACAATCTAACTGATAAACAGACCGAAATGGCACAAAGGGGAGCCAAATATACAATGTTGCGTATTGAGAAATTGGAAAGGTTACCTTTCACTGTAGCCGAATCACCATCAACAGAATGGCTAATTCATGGCCAAATCACTCTGCCGGTCACTACGTTCCAGTTTCAGTGTTGCCTTGAGCAGAGGCAGGCAGGAAAATATGAGAAAATGAGTAAGGGATACATCAAGGAAACTTGGGAGTTACCATATAGATACCGATGCCGGAATGGGGATCGAGAAGTGCATCTGAGTGGTACAAACTGCAAGAACACTTTAAGCGGTTCTCTTATGTGTCAATATATTTCTCTGCACGGAGCCTGTAGCGGTTCAGTAGCGAACTTATCTTGTCACATGTCAGGGACCCCAGCGGCCATGATCACGCCGGTTTTCCAGCTGCTCTCGAATGGGAGTTACTTAATGTTAAATGATCAAGGTTGCTGTGGGATGCTTCCGGGCGTCGCCTATCTGGTCACTGTTAACTCCAGGGTTACTTGCTGTATGCAAGTATTGTTTCCGCCACTGAACACAGTCAGGGAGGCGCCGCTATGGCCTTCACTGAATGTTTCTTTCATACAATTTGATACTCTGAGCAGATTGAAAGCCATGCTTTTACAGCAACCCGTGCCCTTAACCTCCGCTCGAGAAACCTATGAACTTCAAGTTGCAAGGACCTCGACTGAGATACAAGCGCTAATACGTACAAACTGCCCCTTTCATTTCGTAGAAATGGTGGAACGTATCTTCAATATGTCTGATACGAGCGGTATTGTACACCTATTTAAGACCATAGGGTCAGGACTGTTAAGCACCTTTCAGACAGTCCTCGGAGTAATCCCAAATTTTATACACTCCGTATTGGGAAGCGTATTTGGAGGATTCCCGCTCATTCTGTTCCTGATTGCAGGAATCCTCATTGTTATATTACTGCTACGCAATGGACGGCCCAATTCCCGAGGGAATGGTGAACACGCTCCTGGAGCGGACATACCGTGAACGCATGGTACAACTTCTGGGCATTCCTTGCCTGCGAGAACCCAATGCCTCCTGGTTTCTATCGTTTAGACCAGTCTGGGTAGACTGCATCTTACCTGTTCTTCGATGCCTGTTCTGCGGAGAAGAATGCACGTTGGATCTTTGTCTAACTTTTCCATCAGATGCGCCTCCGGACACGGATGCAATGCTGGACCCCATAAAGGCCCACGCTCTGCGTTGTCCTCAGCGGCTTCCGATTCTGATGAATGCATTCCTGGAGAATGCACAGGTGCCGTTTGCTCCTGCTGTGTTAGGTGACTCCTCCACAGGCACCCAGGTTACAACTGCCGCACAAGCTGCCGCAGCACCGACTATTGGCAGTGCTACATTCCATCTATGTGCGATTGACGTTCTCTGTGAGGCGTTGGATTTCTCGTCTGCAGCAGCTAACACCGATAATATTGTGCTTCCCAGCCAGGACGCTTAATCTTGAATTGGCTCATCGTGTCCTGGGAAAGAATTCGGCTTCTTCACTCGTTTCAAAACAAACGAGCAAAATTGGAACATTTCCTAAATTGACACTTTTGCTTGAGAAAAGCATGGCCTTCTTCAGCTTTGAGTGAGGCAACTTATATGGAGAAACAAAATAGACATTCTTTTAGTGCCAATTAAAATTAGCTGAATTATTAACATTTTAGAAGAATTTTTTTTAAAACCATGTTTTTACTTGCTTTCAAATATGATTTTAATTTGTCCAGATGTTAAGTATGGTCATTGTTATCCAATTCAGAAGAGGAGTGGGTCAATTTGTCCCGTATAGAGGCCTAATGTAGACCCGTTCATACATGCCCTAAAATGAACGTATTCATATTTGCCCATATATGGTCATATTCGTACTTGCCCTATTATGGTCATAGCCGCATATGCCCAATTATGGTCATAACTGTACATGTCCTATTATAGTCATGATTCCTTATATAGGCATGATCTTTCACCTACATTGGTCCTTGCTAGTACACAACGTGCTCTGAGGGCTGAACGTTATCTATCCTGTGGTTTTGAATACAGCAGGGTTTTTCCCAAACACAGGCCCACACTGTACTCATCAATTATGCATGGCTTTCTAGGAATTCACTACCTGCATAATATGTATGTACAAAGTTCACCCCTGACGTCTTCCTCATGTCTAACGACAGACCAATACAAACCATACTGAGGACCGAGACTCTTTAGGGTATAGATACACCACATCTTGCCCCGGTAAGACAGAGGGAACCAAGACTTCCATGCTGACACACTGACCAGAGACGCTGAGGCTCCTGCATGCAGTCGCTCCAGCTGACAGTGGTCTGACACAGCCCTGACGGGGTGTCCAACTCGAGACCAGGATGGGGTCCCACACTCTCTCTATTCAGGTATGGGGGTTCGACTAAATCCTAGAAGGATTCTTGGCTCTTAGGCTTTTAGACCTACACATATGCTAGGTACACACAGGTACATCTAGTTAGGCATCGTAGGAGTACACGCACTTGCATAATGCTTTTATATTCATGTATGTATTCATGATTATCGCAATATGGTAGAACTGTTCTATCCCTTTGCTTTTATCATACTGCTGATAATATATCTCTGCTATTGTCTGCTAGTTGCCGCAGCACATATATTTTACACTAGAATAACAACTGTTCAATAAATACTTATTGAAACGCCCGACTGTTTATTCTGTGTAACTCTCTGAGACAAACCGAATAAGTAAGCACGAGTGACTAAGCGCAAGGTAGTACATTGTTTCCACGATTCTGAGGAATTTGGGTTGTCATGATCTAAGGTTGCCAGAAACTAATCTCTCCCCGAGAGGAGGAGATTCTAGTGGCACTTTGAGCTAGCTAATTCAAACCAGGCTAACATATACGGTGGGAGTGCTCAGAGTTATTCTGCCACCAAGCCCACAGTATATGTTATCCAAACGCGCAGGTCCTGCAGGGGTACTATAGGAACTACACGACACTCCCTGGACCGGAAACAAGTATCCTGGGACCGGTTTCAGGGCATCACCATTCATCAGCCAGGCTAGTTTGAATCCAGTGGTGCAGTGAGCACGGGACCCACGTCTGGGCATACCCTTCCCACTAAGGGCGACAAATGCAATGAATGCTGGACAATGCAAACATTCACCCCCAGTCACAAGGATCTGGGTTTAATCCATCATTCTTTTGCTCACCACACCACCCCAGTTTGGACCCAGACATATGCAAATTAGTCTTGACCCTGTTCCTCATGGGAACAATCCAGCCCGAACTGCCGAGCCAGGTCCTCCCTGGACCGGAAACAAGCATCCTGGGACCAGTTTCAGGGCATCTCCCTTCATCAGCCAGGCTAGCTTGAATCCAGTGGTGCAGTGAGCACGGAACCCACGTCTGGGCATACCCTTCCCACTTAGGGCAACAAATGCAAAAGAAACAATTGATGGACGGAATGCTGGACAATGCAAACATTCACCCCCAGTCACAAGGATCTGGGTTTAATCCATCATTCTTTTGCTCACCACACCACCCCAGTTTGGACCCAGCCATATGCAAATCAGTCTTGACCCTGTTCCTCATGGGAACAGTCCAGCCCAAACTGCCAAGCCAGGTCCTCCCTGGACCGGAAACAAGCATCCTGGGACCGGTTTCAGGGCATCACCCTTCATCAGCCAGGCTAGCTTGAATCCAGTGGTGCAGTGAGCACGGGAATCACGTCTGGGCATACCCTTCCCACTTAGGGCGACAAATACAAAAGAAACAATTGATGGACGGAATGCTGGACAATGCAAACATTCACCCCCAGTCACAAGGATCTGGGCTTAATCCATCATTCTTTTGCTCACCACACCACCCCAGTTTGGACCCAGCCCTATGCAAATCAGTCTTGACCCTGTTCCTCATGGGAACAGTCCAGCCCAAACTGCCAAGCCAGGTCCTCCCTTGACCGGAAACAAGCATCCTGGGACCGGTTTCAGGTCATCACCCTTCATCAGCCAGGCTAGCTTGAATCCAGTGGTGCAGTGAGCACGGGACCCACGTCTGGGCATACCCTTCCCACTTGGGGCGACAAATGCAAAAGAAACAATTGATGGACGGAATGCTGGACAATGCAAACATTCACCCCCAGTCACAAGGATCTGGGTTTAATCCACCACCCCAGTTTGGACCCAGCCATATGCAAATCAGTCTTGACCCTGCTAATTCAATTTTTCGCCCTTCATAGGAGACTGGAGCCCTGTCAGGGGGTTCTAAAGAACGATCACACCAAGTTTCTGCGAATAACTCCTGAGTAATCATAGTTAATCTGGCGCCTGAATCCACCAACAACCGAAGTTTCTTATCACCCACTCCAATTTCAACAAATGGATCGACACAATTGGAAGCATCCCCAATAATGACTTGATCGTCATTCACAACCATGACCATATCTCTCAAGTCGTCTTGAATGTTTTGAATATTCTCACATTCGTTGTTGAGGGTCAGATGCATTTGCCACACCAACAAAGCTGACCTGACCTTTGTTCCGCTGCCCATTATTAGCATTTCTAACACTTTGACATATTTTGGCAAATTGGCCAAATTTGCCACAATTTCTGCACGTTGCACTTTTGGCCGGGCAAAACTTGTTTCCTTTAGAGTGGGAAGTATTCTCACACCTATAACACACATCAGTTTGTTTGAAAAACAATCTTTTATCCGTACGTGGCACCTGGGAGGTTCTAGAGTCTTTGACTCTGACAGCCGCAACAGTTTCTTCAGTTTTCTTCTCCAACTCTTTTACTGAAGCTTTAGACAGTTCAATGCTTTTAGACGTGCGAACAGTTTCCTCTAGAGAGGGATTACCCATAGAAAGAAGCTTCTGCTGAATGGACTTGTCAGCACATTTCAAATGTACTGATCCCTAATTAACTGTTCAGTAAATGCCTCAAATTGACAATCTGCACTCAATTGCCTGAGCGCAGAGACAAAAGTGTCCATATCTTCTCCAGGCAACTGTTCTCTTTTAAAGAATTTGTGACGAATGACAACTAAACTTGGATTTACATCAAAACGTAACTCGAGTTTCCTAACAGTCTCCATATATTTGTCAATGTCTTCTTCCTCCTGTCCTCTGACCAAAGGTGACAAATGTTTGAAAATTGACCTACCTTCGAACACTAAACAGTGCAAAAGCAAGTATTTCTTCCTTTCAAGACGGTATCTAGAGGCACCAATGGCCCCCAGATAAGTTAGGAAGGCATCGTACCATTTTTTCCACACAATGGGTGGGTTTCCTGGTGTCTCTAGGAAAGACGGCGGAGTAGTAACAGACTACATGTCGATAGCTCTCAACTGAAACTTCTATACGTTGTAAATTCCGTTGACACACCAGGTGTGCGTGTCACCGTTGTGATTCGACGCGCGTTTATTTCAGTAGGCAATGCGTTGTGTTAAACTAACTCCTTGCAATGTTGATCTTTCACACCGTTTAGGCTAAATAAACTTTCGCTTAATTCCACTTTAGAAAACTCCAAACTAAGCGTAAATGTAAAAGCCTTAATGATGGCGTATCAAACTTTTTGCAACTTAATATAAATTTTAAAGTTGCGAACCAAAGAAAAAGTCACCAAAATGCCCACTGCGTTGCTTGAAACGACGTGAAAGTAATGTGCAAGTCAAACACAGTCTGTGTGCACGTGAAAAAGGGTTGCAGCAGTGACGCAAAACAAAAACAAAAATGTAGATGGCAACAAAGAAACACCATACGAGTGCGCGTCCCCGCACGTCTGTTTAAATAAAGCACTGAGTTGAAGGTGTGCGCATCACCGCGCTGTGAGTCATTTGCAGTTTGCCAACCATGTGCAGCTAGCGTTGCCAACCACATCGTCGATAACAGAATGTCACTGGTATGTTGTGTGCTGCTGTAACATTCAAGTGTTGACGAATGTTAAAGAAATGTCACTTGCCTGAATATTGCTGTGAAGAGCGTGAAGCCGTTAGTCTCTGTTAAACTACAGTATCTGCCAACCACGTTTGCCAACCAATGTAAAATGGCCGACACGTAAGGCACGCAGCCTCTGCTTGTGAAATGGCCGCTGGGATTATGCGCAACGGTGGAAACACTACTCGTCGTGAGTGTTACTTGAAGATCAAGCTCTTAGAAACTACTCATCTCTTCAGACGTATAATCAGAAGCCGCCACCAAGCCTTCGTTGAATTCGCTCCATGACTGTCACGACGAGATTGCCTGTAAGAAGCTTTTTTAAGGTCTCCGCTCCTCAGCGAGCGAAGCTCCGTGGGTTCTTTAGTACCTCCTGTAGCTCATCGCCATCATAATTGTAGTAAGAAGAGTAGAATTCTCGATTTAGTTAGTAGCTTTATTGTATTACAGGAGGTACTGTGCAGCAGTCATATCAGGACCGCAGCAGCGCAACTGACAAACAGAACATTCGGCATTAGAACATAGAATATAACATCACAAAGAGTTCTAACTACAGATGCTGGAAAGACCAGGAATCCGCCATGGAGAACCACTACAGTTTACTGTTTTTATTGTCAGCAAATGCAAAGACATGTTGCTTTAACTTTTGATACATGGACATTGCGAGCAAATGTTTATTTGGCATTAACTGGTCATGATCTTTAACCTACTGGCAGAAGGAAAACATTCTGTTTGGTCCTGAGGTCTTTCACAAAGAAACACTCAGCTGAGAATTTAGCATAAAAGATTTCTTCAATTCTTTGAGAATACAGTATTCTATTAGGAAAAATATGTTCCCTCCGTACAGATAATGGATCTATTGGGAAGGTAATTAACATCTTGGGCTGACAGACAATCTTATCGGATCTATGAGGCACTGTTTGTATCTTAATGTGACGAAAATAATAAGAGATGTTAAATCATTGAACAATATTTTTTATAAGTGCTGTGCTATTTGACATTTTTCAGAAATAGCCCTGCTGCTGCTAATTTATTGAAAGATATGCAGGATAGAAATAACCTACATGAAGCAAAATTAAAAATGAATGTGGTTACTAGGTGGAATAGTCTTTATGAGATGAGAAATATGATTTGAGCAAGATATTTTCGTTACTGCTGCCTTCTCCACTGCAGGACAGGCGTTCAAAAGTCATGCATGGACTGTTCCACAGAAAATAACTGCACAAGAGGTAGATATCTTAAAACAGGAGTTACACATTTTGGAGCCATATTTAATTGCCACAGAAAATCTATTCAGACCGTCATACAGTTCATGAGAATGTGATTCAAATACTAAATGTAATGCGACTATCTCTGAGTGAAATAACAGTCAGAGTAGTAAAGAGTAATATAACATTGTTGATGGCAACATGAGTGATGTTGAAGCTGCACATTCCACAAAAAAGAGCCCACAACATCCATGAATCTGTAATAAGATTATTCTGTAGAACTGCAAAAGATCTTGCATATGCTCGATTTGAAAACATTGAAAAGCATGGCATTTTAGGTAAGGCAACAATATTGGATCCTAGATTCAAAACATATGGTTTTGAATAACAATATACATCAGATATACATGTTTAAGACCGGAATTCCTTAATTTACCCAGATATAAGCAAACTATGGTCATTGTTGAAAAAAGTTGAAACACAAATGCTCAGTAAATAAACATTTGTTTTCTATATTTTGAGGAATTTTGGCTTATTTATACATATATTTAGCACAACGTAAGTCTTTTCTGTGATTTACAAATAATATTTTCATGGGTCCTACGCTGAATTTCTTTTTGCGGGCTCCGCCACTACTAGGGGTCTTAAAGCCTAGCCGGACCCCTTACTCAGCTTTGGCTCAACTCTTCCCATAAATTCTCTGTCTTGCCCATCTCTAGGGAAAACTCTAGGTCTGGAAAACCTCTGATCCCTGGGCCATTTTGGCCAACTTCACCCTCTCCAAGACAGACTGACAAAAAGAAACAGTGAATTTATTTATCCACAGAAGATGGTATAAACCACCAAACAGGAGGTGGCCATCCTTTTTCTGGGACCCTGCCACAAAAACTGGAATGCTCCCTCCACAGTATATTCACACCTGGTGTAGCTTGGGATCATTAATTCTATATTGGGTGTAGGCTCATTCAACTACTACTCATCAAGAAATTGAGAAATGTGTATGTGTCAAGAATGTCTTTTCCTGATTTCAACACAAAGCCACTAATAGACAAGAAGATATACTTGGCAAAGGTTAGAACAAGATGAACTGATGCCTACTTCTAGCATATTATTGGCTGCCAGTCAAGAAAGACACCTTTTAGATACATTTATGAACCAATATGATTCAATTGTAGATCAATGGTGAACAATGGCTACATAAAGATTTGCAAGGTTGAAGAAAGGTGGAAACACTCCTATTCAGGAAAGATGACATATTCGCTTTATTAGTAGTTGCAATTTTCAGTTACTAAAGTGGTAGTACGGTTCTCCCATTGTTGGCTATCCTTGTCAAAAAATATGTAAGAGTTACTACAAAGATATATCTGGTGGCCCAATATCTCGAGATCTGTCAGACTATATTAAACAGGGATCCGCTTGCATTCAGGCAAAAACAGACAAAACCATACCTAAAGGATTAGTGCAGCCTCTTCCAGTCCCAGCCCAACTTGGTCCATGATCTTCCATCTGCATACTATTTGTTGTGGAATGGTCATTCTCACAAAGGTTTATTACATTGATGGTGGTGGTGGTGGAATATTATACTAAAATGGATATTTTGTCCTGAGACGATTACCAACAGCTGAGTATTAGCTCAAATACTCTTGGGCAACATTGTCAAGCTTCATGGATTAATTGATGTCATCGTCACTGACTGAGGACCTGAATTCATTGTAAACTTTTGTAAATAATTACTAACCACCATAGGTAATACACATTTTCCTTGTGAAAGTGGTGTGGAGTAATACCTACAGTGAATATCAATGAGCGTGGGAGTGAAGGCAGCAAGCTCAATTCTCTAAAGATGGGTGCATGAATGTTCTCCCCCTGAGAAAAGTTTGAAAAAATGGGGTCAAATTCTGCCTTTTGTGGCACATTTTTCACACAAATGCTAATAATTCAAACAAATATGCTATGACCAGTGTTTCCGGACTTAACCCAGCCACAGATGGCCCCAACATGTCTGGGATTGCCAACAAATATACAAGGGCCTAGGGTCAGCCAGCATACTTACTTGTACATAGAAGCATGCTCAACCACAAACACATACACACTCTTGCATGAGCAAACAGAATTTGAGAAGTTTTTTTTCTTTTTTAACTTACCTTCTGCTGTTTGCATGGGCATGGTTTCAGCTCTTTTTCCTAAACCACCAATGATGTATGGAAACCCCAGACATGCTGTTCCTTTCAGTCAAATGTCCTTCTCACTTGTGACACGAGGAGACACACATGCAGTGTTGGTGCCAGCACAGGTCCTGATTGGCCCATGTGGTCTCATTGTAAGTATGACATTTGGCATTGTCATTTGTAGGAGCATTGGCCTACAGTGCCCCATTGTAATGAGCGCACTGCCTCGAGCGCGCTAGTTTGGTCAACCGGGACTGTAATTGCGCTGTGCGCTAGCGATCCTTGCCGCTCAGCGAAGGAAACAACCCAGAAGGAGTCTTGGACTATTGTTCCCTTGATGCAGTGCACGCCAACGCACTGCGAAGTCTAGAACTGCCCATAAAGGAGATTACAGAACTCGCTGCAGTGTCGTAAATTTTGATGTCGGAGTCGAGGCAGTTGGATTGCTGTTTCCTGGTGGTCTGGTAAGGGTGCTCTGCACCGTGAACCTTAGTCACTCGTTCTTATCGTGCGGGGTGGGAAACCTTTCTGTCTTCCGTTGGCAAGCTTCACTGCTCATGCGGAGGAAGGGTTTCCGATCTCCCCCACCCGCACGGCTTTACAAACGCACTGTGATTCCCGCCGTTGACGAACCACTGCCTGTGGTTCATGCAGCGGGAATAATAGCCCTCACCCGCAGGGCTTGAGAACTCTTTGTGATTCTCGCCGTTGGCGAACCACTGCCTGTGGTTCATGCGGCGGGAATATTATTTGTTTGCAACAAGTGGAGAGTAACTCTTATTACCTTCCGCTTATGGGATTATGATTTGTTGGTGATTTAACCAGCGAGAACATTGTGGCTAGTAAATCACTTGTGTCTTTTGTGGATAAATGTGATATCCTACAATCCTGGATAGTGATATATATGTTTGCTGGTTTCAGGAGTGGTATAGGACTACACTCAACCCCTGTGACGTCTAGTGGAGTCTAGAAAGGGTATGTCATCGCATGGAGCACTACATTGATTTCTTTTGTGATAACCATTACCTAGAGTATATAGATATACATGGTATTTCTATGAATGTTCTTTTATATATTCTTACACAGCAACCATGATGAAGTGATTGATGTTTCTACACCGAAGCCACAGAATATGTAGAATACTTCAAGCTGCTTGTGTATTTCTTTTTGTTACAGGTATATGGGGTTGCCTTATATGGTTCGTTGATGTATTGTGGTATACATACTATATGAGATTGGAGTAGAAGTATTTATGATTACTGGTGTCATTTCAGGTCACCCTCCCCGCTGTTTCCTTCCTTTCCTTCCCTCACTTGATCCTCCCACTGACCTGTGCCATCACGGCTATTCTGGTTTGGGAATATCAAGAGGTGGATCATTCTGAGCAACAAACTGACCCTGAGGATTTTCCGCTCTGGCATCCATAGAGAGCTGTGAGGCTCTTAAGAAGGCCCACCTCCAGTCAAGCAAAGCTCTGCTTCACAGTACTCTTAATACACTAGCAACGCATGACTGGATGGGAAAGTGTGCCTTATCGGACCAGATATGCACATTTTGTGTATATGCTTACTACTAAAGCTCAGAGTCTGAAGTGGTAGGCAGCAGCTCCAGACTATAGGAGTGCCATGGGGGAAAACTAGGAGGAGAGGGGAGCACTCATGGATGAGTTGCATAGAGAACTAAACTTGTACTCTCAGCTAAAATGCATTATAAAGAACAAATGTGAGCTATACAAAATGCGGGAGAAGAGGACATATTAAACAATGGCAATGCTGAGCCTCCTCAACAGGATCTACTAGTATTATATAGTGACTGTCCTGAAATTTGCAATTACTACATAAATACATCAAACCTGCATTTAATAATAATGTGGTTACATATAGCACTTCATACCACTTTTTGGTCTTTTCAAAGGACTGTAAATAAAAGGTTACTAATTCCAATTTAAATTTCTCACTGTTTGTCTAACTTGGATGAAAGACTGATTTGGACTTGCATGGATTTCAATCCATGACCCACAGGGCATACCAACTGTCAGCAGTGGGCCTTTAACTAACTTAGCCATCATTGTTAAAGTTTTCTGCAAAATAAAATGGATAAAGTTGACTTTTTAAACTATATATGCTTTCCACATTAATTATACTGATATTGGTTGTATTGCAAGGGGGCACTGGCAATCATGCAGCTAACTTGAGGGCAAAACCTATATTTCTGTCAGGACAGGTGGGAGCGTCTGCTAAAGAGTTGATGGCACATGTGGAGTTTCACATGAGGCAGAATCTTTTCATGAAGGATAACCTCTCCTTGCTGCTGTTACTAACAATATGGTGATGTGTTTAATGCAGGACTGGAGATGCTGCTTTTAATCAATGTGACAGGTGTTAATCCATCTAAACACTCTGGACTATATGTATGGCCAAGTCACGCAGTGCTAACAGAACAGATGATGGACGAAATGCTGAATAAATCAAACGTTCACTCCCAGTCACAGATCTGTCTTTAAGCCATCATTTTTTTTTGCTCACCACACCACCCCAGTTTGGCTCTAGCCATATGCAAATCAGTCTTGACCCTGCTCCTCATGGAAACAGTCCAGCCAGAACTGCATGGCCATGTCCTCCCTGGACCAGAAACAAGCATCCTGGGACTGGTTCTGCCGTATCACCCCTCATCAGCCAGGCTAACTTGTTTGATTTGTTCAGCATTCCGTCCATCATCTGTTCTTTTTGCACAAGTCACGCCGTGCAGTGTAGCAGGTCACCTTGTTGCTCTGCACTGCATGACAGGGAAAGGGAAGGAATGTGCCACATTTAAGTCAATACAGTGCATTCCTGCCTTTTCCCCTGTGCTGGCACCATTTTAGAGGACTAGCACCAACACAGGCACCCTTACACCAGGGTGCCTGCATTGAAAGGAGAATTGTTTTTGTGCAGGAAGGGGCACCTTCCTGTACAAAAACTATCCCCCAAGGCTTTTTTCTCTTTCTATGTTTGCTCGCAGAATGCAGAACACAAAGAAAGATGAAAAAACTAGGATAAATAAAGATATTCTTCCTCGTTATGCCTCACCTGAGGAGGCGCAGGTTTTTTGGCACATTTCTAGTTTTACCACTTCTGGTAAATCTGGGAATGTGTCAAAATTCATGGATGTTGCGTGGAAACACTCATGCAACACCCATGGAAACGCCTCCCTGGCTCAGAGTTTTGTTACGCAGCGATTTGGGCTGTGTTGCATTACTCAAGATTTATGGAGCCATTCAGGGTCACGCAAGGTGGCCATGTGTGGCTTCATAAATGTAACTTTTAAGTTGCGTCGCTCCTGCACCATGTTGGATGGTGCAAGAGCGCCGCAAAGGGGCTCATAAATATGCCCCTTTTTTGCAATCCATTTCTTTTAGTGCTGATGCATACTATTAAGTTTAACATGCCGATATGCGTAAGAATGCAAGTGTAGAACAATCTGTGTGAGCCCTTGTGTACATTTTCTCTTTACATCTACACACTGCCTCTTTTATCGACAGTGATGAGATTTTTTGGGCAACATAGCAACAAGAAAATGGAACTGCAGAAGTTTGGAGCACCGCACTGTTCTGCAGAGATTAAACGTGTTCTTTTTGGCATAACACGCAGCAGAGGAGGACAGAAGGATATACATTTTAGAACGAGTTCAAGCTCAGCACATATGTGGATTATTGGAGCTGCATGATTTAAAATCTTCTCCGAAATCAGCATTTTTTTAAGACATTAGTTGACACAGAGCATTAATACAGTGGGAACTCATTGAAAAGCAGTGACCCAAAAAATCGAACCTCAGGATATACCTTTTGAAATGCATCACTGACAAGTGGAATTGTGGTCCCCAAGCAGAAGCTGAACCAAAAAATCCGTACCTGGGACCGATCTATCGGTGCGTGCAGTCAATAAAGCTGACCAAGATTGTTAACTGGCTTCTCATCAGTGTCGAGCTCTTCAGGGATGGCTGCCTTTAGTGAAAGGCACAAACAAGCCTTGACCTGTTGATGCATGACAAACACGGGCAGTCTTTCTCTGAATAAATACTCATGACAGACAGACAGCGGAGTAAAAGTTCGGGGGTTTAGCAGGCAGTGCTTAAGCGTGCAACGCCCAACCAGATTTGTATTAATCGGAGCACCATATTAGCACCATGCCTCCTTAGGGGAATTAGGGCTGTGAAAAGGCAAGCCCTGCACAAGGATGTCTGCACATGCACTTCAATACACTCAATAGTCCTCAGACAGCCAGGCACCGATGTACTGCACCAGTAATCAATTTAGAAAAAAGTTAAATACAAATCTTTAAGTGACCCTGCACATCAGAGGGGCAGCGCGCAGCAGTGAGCATCCACCGATGATCTCTGAAGCTTTTCAATGCAGCACTGGAAAGAGTAGAGAAACTAAGGGGCATATGTACAAGGAGTTAACGCGCGTTAGCGGCACTTTTCCGTCGGTTTTGCGGCAATATGTTTATCGCCATATGTACAAGCTGTCGCTAACCTCTGTTAGCGGCAGTTTTCCGGCGAAAACGTCCATTATAAAGATCACCTCTTCTGTTACCGATAATGACATGCAAGGGAGCCGTTCCCGTGCAAAAACGGTCGCTAATCCCACTTCGCGGTATTTACAAGGGGATCCTTTAAGTTTGGAGGACCAAAAAAACTGCCACTAACTGCAGTTAGAGGCAGTTTTTTAAGACCAGAAAATAGCTGGTCTTAAAAATGGAGATAACACTTGGGGCCTCATTTCAGCAGGTTTTGTTGCTAGACTGCGCTGCAAGCAATGTTGCTGCGCTGCCCTGCGACAAAACGACAGGGCAGCACTGCGCACCATCAATAAGATAATGCGCATTCCTGGGCCTCACTCATGAAAAGTGTTGCAGCGCTGCGACAAGACACCGTTGCAACACTTTTCACTACCCCCTTCTTGCAACACCACGGACAGGGCCGGACTGGCCATAGCGGGCACAGGGCGTTTCCCCGGTAGGCCGCTAGGGTGGGGGCCGGTTTTGGACCCCTGGGGGGCCATTTTTGTTACGGGGGGTCGGCAATATCGGCCCCCGGTAACAAAATCGGCCGAAACCGGCACTTGCAAACTGCTCGGCTGCACTCCCCCTCACCCCAGGGGGGCCGACTGAGCAGTTTGCCAGGGCCGGTTTCTGTTCCCAGTCCGGCCCTGACCACGGATGCGCTGTATTCACTGGACAGCACTCCATGACGCAAGTAATGACAGATACGTCTGGAATTCTGACGTATCTGTCTGCGCTAAAGTCACGCATTGCTGCAGTCGTGTCACAACCATGACGCAACTCCAGCAATGCATGGCGCCAGCCTATCCCTGTGGCACTGCGTCACCCTTACGCCTGCCATCATGCCACAATATTTTACATGGGCTACTTCAGATACTCATGAACACTAAAGGAAGAATGTCAGGCCATTAAAGGGATGTAGCAGCACAAGCCTATGCTAACTTAGCTTTGATTGTCCCCTTCAGTATTTCCACAAATCCAGAAGCCTCTGGTCTATAGCTACAGCGGACTCTTTAGTCAATCCTCAAATTTGTACATATTGACTGCATGATATCACTTTTAAAGTAGGCTCCTTGAGCACGACAAAACATGGTATTAACTCCTGCATCGATAGTTTGGCAACAGTTAGACTGTCACATCCTCTGGTGGGATAAGCCTCAACCAAGAGCGAAAATAAAAATACAATTGCAAGGATATACCGCAGCTGATTACATTGAGGCATCTCCAAGAAATCTATTTGAAGGCAGTTAAATTGACCACCAGACTTTCCAATGTGACCCATTCCTACCGCTACTCTTTTGCCCACATTTTGCTTTTGACAAATCATTCATCTTGTACAATAATCTTCTGCCATCATTCAGAATTGAGAATTATACCAATATAATCTAAAGGTAAATACCATCCCATCTCTTCCTACATAAGGTGGACCATGCATATGTCACACCATAGCTGGTATTAGGGAATCTGGTAGTACAGGCGTTCCTTCAGCTGACACCCAAATATCACTAGCATCTGTTATACATCCCATTCTTTCCCATCTGGCCTTTTCTATTTCAGGGGTAGCATGCTGTAGTTCTCTTAATTCATTAAAAGAGTGTACTGTTTTAATCAACATCTTTGACACAGTTTCTCCTTCCATATTACATAGTTCGTCCAAGTGAAGAGTACTGTACTCAAGAGCGCAGTATCAGGCAACTTCTTCCGCAAAGCAATTGCCACTTGTCACAAAATCATTTTCTCTCTTTTGTGCAGCATATTTCACAACTGCAATCTCCATTGCCAATTGAAGGGCATTCGGTAAATTTTAAACATACAGTCCGTTTTTGATAGGACTTCCAGCAGAAGTTAAGAATCCTCTTTGTGACCATAGCTGACCAAAATCATGCACAATTCCAAATCCATACTGGCTATCACCATAAATGGTGACATGTGAACCTTCTGAGATACAACAGGCACTGGTAAGAGCAATTAATACAGCCACTTGTGTAGAGGTTACTTGGCACAGGTAGGAAGCTTCCACTACTCCACTTAGAGTCCATATAGCATAAGCAGCTCTTAGGAAACCACGTTGATCTCTTTGACATAATCCATCAGCAAAAAGAGTATGATAAGGATTTATAAGGGAAACATCCAGTATATCTGGTATTGGTTTTGTGAATAATTCAGTTACCTTGACACAGCACGGTCAAATTAGTTCTCATCCTCTCCCTCTGGAGTAGGTTTGCAAGAAGGCTGGATTTAGTGTGTTACGTCTCCAGATGGAAACATGCTCCGCTGCCAAAATAATTCTCTCAGAACAGGCTAAGCGGCTATTTGTCATATGCTGTGTTCTAGAGTGAATCATAAGAATTTCAGTTGAATGAGGTACCATACCAATCAAAGGATAACCCATCACAATCCCTTCTGTTTACTGAATGATACTTTGGGACAACCAGGCAAAGCTGTGCCCACCGGATCAAGAGTTGCTGAAAAATAGTCAATAGGATGCTTAGTATCACCATGGACATGTGTTAGTACAGACAATGCACACCCATCTCTTTCGTGACAAAAGAGCACAAAATCTATTGTATATTCTGGCATTTCAAGAGTTGGTACACTGCAAAGTAAAGTTTTAAGCTCTTGGAAGGGTTCCATACATTTATCATCCTTTGGCATTGATCATTGCCATCAGCATGTGTAAGCCTTATCAAAGGCTTCACAACCAAAGAAAAGTTTGGTTTCCATTGTCGGCAGTAGCCAACCATTCCCAAAAACATACTCACTTCTCTATCGGTAGTTAAGAATTTCATTTTAAGAATGGTCTTTATTCGTTCATGAGATACTCGTCTTACTCCTTTCGATATTTGCTGCCCTAGGTACATGACTTCCTCTTGACAATATTGTAATTTCTCAGGTGACACTTTATGCCATTTTCAGCTAGGTGATTTAGTAATGCAATGGTATCTTGTTTACAAGCTTCTTTTGTCATCGAGGCAATCATTAGATCATTGATATATTGAATTAGGGCCCAACTACATGGTAACTGCAAAGTCTCTAAGTTTTTAAAAAAAAACTGATTAAAGTAGGAAGGACTCTTAGTCTACCTTTGTGGGGTGCAACACCAAATGAGGGTTTTCTCTTGGAACCAAAATGCAAAGAGATATTGGCTCTCTTCATGCAACAGAACTGAGACCTTGGTAAAGGTCAACGACAGTAAACCACTCTGCTTCTGAGGGAATTTGAAACAAAAGTACAGCAGTATTTGGTATCACAGGATAACATGGAACGGCAATCTGATTAATCTTTCGGAGGTTTTGTACTATCCTCCATTTCTTATTTGATATTTGTAAGGCCAATGTAGGTGAGTTGCACAGGCTTCCAATTACTTCTTTCAAGATTCCTTGCTCTTTCATATTGTCAATAACAGGGGTGATTCCTCCAATAGCCTTTGGGGTAATTTTGTATGGTCGAATCTGGGGAAATACAGCATTAGATCAGAGGGCAATCTTAAGGGGCTTAGTAACTTTACTCAATCCAATTTCCTTTCCAGTGAAATCCCAAACTTCTTCCTTAACTGCCTCTCTTAAGTCAATTGGCAAATCCTCAGTAGCGAGGACTGGATAGAGTCTGACAACAGACTCTGGTAATTGTAGTTTAAACTCAGCTTCAACTGCTTGTTTTCTCGTCCTATACCATCCTGTGTACAATATATGACACAGTTCATCTTGCAAAGAAGATCTCTGCCTAGGAGGTTTCCAGGACTTAAATCACAAATTAAAAATTGGTGCTCTTGGGGGCGTGGCCGCGGCAGCGGCGAAGATGGCCGCCTGCTAGTGAAGCTCCAGCAATCGGCCGGTCTCATCAGCGATTTCCCCGGGAAAATGTGCTTACTTCAGTGCTGAACCCGACGTCGCGGACAGAGGAAGCGATGCGGCACATGGCGATCTGAGTACCGGACGCCGGCTCCCCTCCGAAGTGCAGAATCATCGTGCCGGAGGAGGCCCGGGGTAGGCCGGCGCAGCCACGTCTGGCGACCCGGCGGCTTCATACGAGCGCAAGCCCGACGGCCGGAAGTCGGCGCCTCCGGCGGACGGACCGGGTGAGTCGGACCCGTGTGGGTTGAGCCCCCCCTCCTTTGCCGCAGGGTTCCGCTCCGGGCTGCCGGGCCGGCTGCTCTGCCCCGCTTCTCGGCCTCGCTTCACGTAGCTCATGTGGGGACAGGGCCCACCTGCTACGGCCTTCGGGGGTAGGGCGCTGGCCTGACACTGCGGCGGCTGTGGAGGCTTTGGGTGCGCGCTCGCCTGCCGCTCGACACAGCGTGCGGTGCTGATCACCCGCTGGTCCCCCCCGAGAGGGACAGTCATCCTCTTCGGTGATGCACGCTCCCTTGAAGCCATCTTGTCTGCGACGCCCTGGAACCCCTTCTCTGACTTCACCATACAATATGCTACTGCAGCACAGCGCCGCTTGGTCCTTCAGTGCCAGTGTTTAGACTATGCATAACCCTCCTGCGATGGGGCCCACAGGTGTTTCGCAATAACACTCTCTTTGATCGGAGGGGAAGCAGCCATTGTGTTCGGCCCTGCCACCGGGACACTGACCTGGCTCTAGGTGCGCACTGGTGCCGACCTGCTGTCCAGAGTGCCTGAGGTGTCTGGGGACTGTTTAAAACTGTCATCTGCTCATCTGCAAGTTCGAAGTACATCATCGCCCGGACCCCCCCCCCCACGGCTGCTTCGAGCACTTTGCGGAATGGGACGCAAGGATCCCAGGCAAAGAACCCTTCCTTTCAAAAAAGTGGCTGAGGGCGCACCATCGCACGACACAGAGATGGCTGACAAGGCCCCTGAGGCGAATCCACCTGGGCCCTCGGATACCTCTGTTGCCTCCCTGTTGCTGGAAATGAAGGCCGGATTTAAGGCGCTGGACTCCCGCTTCGACACTTTGGATCAGACCATTGCATCCTTGGGCGCCAAAGTACAGGGCCACGACAGGCGCCTTGACGTTGCGGAAGCCCGTGTGTCAGACTTGGAGGATGGGACAGCTCAGGCACAGAAGCGGCTGGAACGGGCGGAGCGCCTGCTCAAGGAAGTAGCCATCCGAAATGAGGACTTGGAAGCGCGCGGACGCCGCAACAACGTCTGCATTATGGGGGTTCCGGAGACGACATCCACAGGCCGAATGGACCTCTTTGTGGAGAAATTACTCACGGATCTGTTTGGAAGTGAGTCTTTCACACCGGGCATTGTAGTGGAGAGAGCCCACAGATCATTAGGCCCCAGACCCAACCCAGGCCGTCCCCCTCGGCTCATCATAGCGCGACTCCTGAATTTTAGAGACCGGGACACCACTCTCCGTCTGGCAAGAGAACGCGGCACGGTCGAGTGGCAGGGCTCGAAATTATCATTCTATCCAGACTTCACTCCGATGGTCCAGGAGGCACGCCGCAAATTCCAAGGGGTCAAAGCCACGTTACGCAATCTTGGGCTCAAGTATGGCATGCTATACCCGGCGAGACTTAAGGTGGATGTTGGCGGCAGGTCCAGAATATTTGACACTCCAGCAGAGGCCCAGGAATTCTGCCGCACACACAAGACACGGATTTCGCAAAACTCGGCGGAGGGTGCACTCGCTTCCCCACCTCGCAGCGGCTCTGACACTAGTGCGGACCTATTCTCGAACATTGGCACTGGATGATGTTTCTAGAATGATTTCATGTTATCTATAGTTTGCATATGGGAAATCGCAATGTTTGTTAAAATTTTTCTCTACAGATACGGCACTAGGCCGGTTGGATTTCGGGCTGCCACCCCCCTCAGGTGTATCCGCTGAGTTGGTGCATTCATTTTGGGGCCCACCTTCTGGTCCTCAACTGTGAGCCCGGTGATCACTATGTCCCCCGGGCAGGTTAACTTTCTGGGGGTTGGCCACCTATGGGTTGGAAGGCGGCTGGGTGGGGGGAGGGGGGAGGGGGAAAAGTTCGCATATTGCATTTGTTGTTATTGACACTTTCGTATAGCATTGCTTGCCAAGTTTACATCGCCTTACAGTCCTGACAGGAAGATGCATGAACAATGTTTAGATGTCGCGGTTAGGTAACGTACAGGGGCCCACGGCCATCACTTTAATGTCCTGGAATGTCAGAGGCCTCAATAACACTCGTAAAAGGAGGCAGGTGATCCACTACCTTCTTCGACACAAGGTTGATATAGCTTATTTACAGGAAACACACCTCCCCCTACAGATTCCGCTAGTTTTGGCGCCAGCTGGGGCACACACAGATACTTTGCTAATTATAGCAACTACGCTAGAGGCACAGCGATATTGATACACAAGAGAGTCCCCTTTAACCTCATGGACGTGACCCGTGATCTAGTGGGCAGGTACGTGATAGTCACGGGCACTATTTATGGCCACAAAGTCACTATGGTTAATGTGTATGCTCCAAATGTGGACGACCCCGAGTTCTTCCATGACTTGAATGCCCGGATTGCCAAACATGACATACATGCGCTGCTCCTAGGGGAGGACCTTAACTTATTGTTAAGCACCGACTTGGACAGCTCGTCAACCGCACCCGACGCCAAACCACGGGCAAGGCGGGCCTTGATGAAACTCTGTAATCAATACACACTGATAGACGTTTGGCGACAGCGTAATCCCACCCTCACCAAATTCACTCATTATTCCGGCCCGCACGGCACCTGGTCCAGAATAGATTATTGGCTAATCTCTCCCAATGTCGCGGGTTGGTTTGGCTCCCACACCACACTCCCCTGCACATATTCTGACCACTCCCCAATAACTTTACAGTTGTTGCTCCCACGCCCGGAAGGGTATGAACGACAATGGCGATTTCCAAGCAAGGCCCTTCAGGATGAGGTGTTCAAGGCAGAGGTGCGCAAGGCAATAGAGGACTACTTCGAGCTCAATGCGGGCTCGGTGGACTCAGCGGCGATGCTATGGGAAGGGTTTAAGGCGGTCTTACGAGGAGTATGCATCTCCAAACGGGCTGGAGTACTCAGGGATCTTCGTCAAACGCTGACCCGTATTGAGCAAGAGGTGGCCAAGCTAGACTCCCAGCTCATGGCCCTCCCTGACCCAGGGGCTATGACAGAGAGACTCGCCCTTCTGGCGGAATACAGGGATACGGCAGACAGAGAGATATTGTATATGGGTAAATATCAAGCAGCACGACGATACGGAGAGGGTGAGAGGCCGGGCAGAGTTCTGGCACAAATGCTGAGACCACCTTATAGCAAATCCTACATTACTGAATTGCACTTAGCTTCTGGTGACACGCTCACCTCCACCTCGGCCATCAGAGATGCGTTTCTGGAATATTACGCCTCCCTCTACTCCTCCAAATCAGAGCCCGATGGCGCAGCCCAGACTGCATATTTAGATGAGGTCGCACTGGTGTTCCTGGAAAAGCATATGGTAGACTTTATGGCGGAACCCATAACTGTTACCGATGTCCTAATGGCCATGGACAACATGCGAGGTTCCTCCGCACCGGGGCTTGATGGCTTCACAGGGGATTTTTATAAAGAATTCAAGGACGTTCTGGCCCCCCAGCTGATTGAGGTCTATGCAGAAGCATTAGAAAAACAAATTCTCCCTCCCACACTACGTGAAGCCGTAATCATACTCCTTCCAAAACCTGGCAAAGATCACAAGGTATGCGGCTCATATCGACCACTGTCCTTATTGAATCTAGACTATAAAATCTTGGCAAAGGTGCTCGCGAATAAGCTGTCGCAGCTGATGGAGTACATCATTTCCCCGGTACAGTCTGGCTTTGTACCTCGACGCTCGACATCCCTGAACCTCCGTACGCTGTTTGCGGTGATACACAGAATACAGCCCGACATCCCAGCGGCGGCGATATTACTAGACGCGGAGAAAGCGTTCGATTCTTTAGAGTGGCCCTTCCTTGTGGAGGTGATGCAGCGTATGGGTCTGCCCTATGGCTTCATATCCACAGTCTCCCTGCTTTACAGTAAGCCATCGGCGAGACTCCGGCTGAACGGCACCCTGTCCAGACCATTCCGGCTATATCGAGGGACCAGGCAGGGCTGCCCCTTGTCCCTGCTTTTATTCATCCTAGCCATGGACCCGTTGGTCAGGCATTTCCAGGAGCGCCACTTGCATAGAGGACTTCAATTCAACACAGGCCCGCTCCTGGCTTCTCTATACGCCGACGATACCATACTTTACGTCCGGGAACCACACCTTAATCTGTCGCCTCTTATCCGGGAAATCGTCCGTTTTGGCAGATTCTCAGGGCTAGGTATAAACTGGCACAAATCAATCATATTCCCGTTAACGGCGAGCACAGTCCAATGGGAATGCGAATTTCCTCTCGACTGGTGCCAGGATTCGGTAAAGTATCTTGGTATACATATCCATCTGGACACCGCACAAATTATTCGTTTAAATTATGGACAGACTTTCCAAAAGTTAGAGGAACAGGTTGACAGAGGGCTGAGGTTACCTTTATCCTTGGCTGGTCGGGTGGCTATAGTGAAAATGATGGTCCTTCCTAAATTTTTGTATCTATTTAACAATATCCCGATTCCCCTTTCAGATGGCTTCTTCCGCACTTTACAAACTCTCATGACACGACTAGTATGGGGCGGGAAGAGACCACGCGTCCGCTGGTCGATGATGACTTTACCGTACGACAGAGGCGGGTTTAGTGTTCCAGACTTCCAATTATATTACTTGGTAGCGCAATGTCATTATGCGTTCGCTTGGTTTCATCCAGATGCACGCATTCCGTTTCTACGGCCGGAAGCGGACCTGGTTCTCCCCGATAAATTGTGCGAGATGCTACCGGGGGGCTTTCCACGTGACAGATGCGACATTCAAACAGTATCCACGACTGCCTGGGCGTGGGGTAAATTGATAAAACGCACAAGGCTACACTACTATATTCCTCCGCCCTGCCGTTGCCCAATGCCAGATGGTTCCCAATCACAGGAGAGAAGCTGGTGCAGAACACGCTGTCCACACTAGATATTGTAAAAGTGGGCGATCTCTTCCCAGGGGGTCATATTTTCTCGATAGATGAGGACGACAGGTTCACCAATTGCGACTTCATGACACGATTCCTCATGAGCCGCATGAAATCTGCACTGCGTGCTGCGCTCCCCACATACCCTGTTGAGCCTGACTCATTCCCCCCACTCACTCTGGTGTTAGAAACCCCTAGCGGCACACGCCTCATCTCTAAAATGTACAAGGCATGCGCTGTGATGATTCCCGCGGACGATTCCAACCTGAGACAGGCCTGGGAGGCAGACACGGGGAGCACCATCACGGATGAGCAATGGGCAAAATGTTGCGAGGCCACCAAGGACATTTCACTCAACGCCCGCCACAAGTTGCTGCATTTTAAATTTATCCGTCGCGCTTACTATACACCAGCCTTGGCGCATAGGATAGACGCTGATAGGCCACACACCTGCTTGAAATGCAATGCCCCGCACGCAGATTTTATTCATTTAGCATGGACTTGTCCCCGCTTGCAGACCTACTGGTCAGCGGTACATACGACACTGGGGGAGATAATTGGCCTTCCACTGGTTCCCCTCCCTGAGATAGCTCTTTTAGGATACACAGTCCAGATTCCTAAGAAAGTCAGGAAATTAGCAGCATTGGGATTACTGCTAGCTAAAAGAGAGGTTGCCATTCACTGGGGCAGGAAAACCACTCCTCAGCTACAAGATTGGCTGGGGAGCCTGGTGTACTGCAACACCAACGCTGAGACGTACGCCAGCCTCATGCCACCGACATCGCGACCCAGAGATATTTGGGGACCACTGAGGGCCTACTTTGAGACCACTAAGCGTGCTGCAGCCACACAGGTAGACAATGGAATAGTTCCGGAGGGTGTGGGATGAGGGGATAATGCCTGTCCCCCCGGATATCATTTTATGAGTGCAGTGTGGTCAGTGGTGCCGGGGTTGATTAGCTTTCTGTGGGAGGCACGGCTGATTGTAATGTCTAGTCACTGTGATTGGGATTGGGGGTGGGCTGGGGGGGTCTTGCTGGGGACTGGTCGAAATACTAGGTTACACCACTGTGCAGATTGATGTAGTGACTACCATTGTGAATGAAACTGTCAGGCACGAGTCGATTTGATTGTAAGGTAATTATATGCAATGAAATGTGATTTCATTTCTTTTATTTGAAAAATAAAGTGTTAAAATAAAAAAATAAAAATTGGTGCTCTTCTTTGATTTCACCTATTTCTACAGGTACTGGGGCAGTAATTTGGTTACTACGCTGCCGATTAATGATACCTACAACTTGTACTTCTTTTCCCTAGAGGAGTAGGTTAGGGACCTCAACAGTTCTAACTGTCAAACAAGTAGCTCCTGTGCCTATAAGGAAAGATACGGGATGTCCATTTACCTCTCCTTCAACATATGGTCCACTCTGTTTCACTTCTAGGATTGTCCCAAATACGCACTCCTTCTCCCTCCTCAGGCACCGTCATTGATCCTGATTTACAGCTGTTTCAAACATCATGGGAACTTGGCCTTCTTGCAATGCCATGCGGTTTTGGGGAACTTGGTAATTTTTCTGTTGGTGGGGAACATTTCCCTTTATCTGCATTGGATTGTAACTGTTTAGTAACACTCCAGCCTTTGGAATTTTTTGAATAGCTATAGGGGTTTACGGACGAATGACATTTCTTTCTTGATTGATCAAATTTATCACATGGGAATCTGTTGGAAATTGATCTGGATTTTATCTACACTCCCTTTTCCAATGCCCAACTGTAGGAAAGTAGGTTCTGCTTCTTATGGTTACCCCCACGTTTTGCTTTATGCACCCACTGTTTTGACTAGTCAGGCTGGGATCCTGCTATCCAGGACCCCAGCCTAGCTGCTTTCTCCTTTAAATGGCAACATATGTACTTTGGTACACTCCAGATTGGATACTGGGATATCCTTATAAGTCCCTAGTATATGGTACCCATGTACCCAGGGCATAGGTACCCCAGAGGCCTCCCATGGGCTGAAGCATGTATTATGCCACCCATGTGAGGCCATGCAAAATGGAACTCTAGGTCTGCTACAGCAGCCTGTGTAAGTTGGTGATTGCACCACTTACTTAAGATATAGGTTCACAATATCTATATATATCACTACACGTAAAACCTTATAAGTCACCCCATAGCAGGCCTTAACAATCCTGAAGGCAGGGTGCTGGGTTTTGCGTGAGAGGGTGCTCCTGCATGAGCAGGGCCCCTCTGCAGTCTTCGGAGACCATTCTCCCGGGCTGTACGTGATACTACCAGACATATAGGTAGAGATGCATTATAACCTCACAGTAAATGCTATCTCGCAAAACGACTGCAACAAAGTATGTTGTGTTTGGTGTCAAACACCTTGGAATCATACCTCCTCTCAGAACCGAGGTTCTGGGGGTACCTAAGTCTACCGGTACCAACTTTCTTGAGCCTTACAGCACAAAATGGATGCTGCCAGCCACAGACATGAGTCTGCCCTCCTGCTGCTGAGCCAAGCTCGAGCAGGGGAAGGCAGCACAATAGGCATCCTGTCACAGGGAGGTGTTACCACCTCCCAGACAGGTTTTAGTGTATTGGGGCTGGGTGGGTGCACTGTCTCAGTGCCAGAACGTCTGCACGAGGGGCACACTTGGTGTCCCTGTGCATAGTCCAGTTCAAACCAGTTCTGGGAGCACTCAGCTCCTGCTCTGGCATGAAACTGGAAAAAGGACACGGGTGTAGCCACCCCCCTGTCCTGTCCCTCCCCTAGGAGGATCCCTAGAATCTGTCCAACCCTTTCCCGTGGGTATAAAATGGGTTACCTGGCTACAGGACATTAGATTTACGTAGACAAAATTCTGCAAGAAGGTACCACTACACTTCGACCGTCTGGACACGCTGGACTTCGCTGGACCTCCCTTTAGCTCAACTTCGTCTTCCCTTGCCGTCCCCAGTCTCGCCACTGTCCGTGATACATACAGGCTCCATGCAGGACCCTGTGGAACTCCAAGACAACTGAAGAATCTCCCTTGGAGTGAAGGAGTCACTCCCCTGCAGATGCAGGCACCATAACACAACTGACCAACTTGCTGACCCTGAGCTCCTGCAGACTCCGAAGGCTCCAGCAACACAGGAGGTGGGTTTCAGAAGGTCTCTGAGGTTGAGCTGCCCTCTCACTGAGTTTGAGGTGGATATCCCTTGTGGTGACCGTATACCCGTACCCCTGTGCACCGTGTTTATTTGCAGCTGCACATACTTGTTGTCATGCAACAATTCCATGCATTGGGCCACTTGTAGCCCTGACCCCAGCGCATCTTCCCTGAGAATGACTCCGGCATCCTCGCACTCTGTGCCCTGCTAGCTGGTATCCTGTGAAACCGCCTGAGGTCCCCTCGTGACTCCTGTGCCTTCGGCCTGTGGGTCCACTTGAGGGCCAACTTTGCTTTCTTTGGGCTCCCCTGGTTGCTCCAGGCCTGCCCTGACTCCCCTTGCTGTGGTGAGTCTCCTAGTCCTCGCTGGGCCAGATCGACACTGAACTTGACCATCCACGTTGTTGCCGTTGCCAAGGCTTGATTGGTGCTCCAGCCGGACACCGATCCCTCAGCACTCGACATCCTTCGTGGGACAGCTCGCCTCCGGCTCCTGGTTGTCCTAGACATCTCCGGCTCCTCGCAGCTGAAGAGTCAAGCTCACCGTTGTTGGGTTGTATGTGTTATTTATTATGTGCCGTGCCTTACGTGACTGTAGGGAATTTCCATCACTCTGGAATTCCAGAACGGAAGGTACGGTGGGGAACAGTGACAGTTGAGCCAATGAGCTGATGCCTGAGACTTGCGGTCGTTGCTCCTGTCTTGTTGGAGATATATATATAAATAAAGAATTTGAGTACTCACGTTTCTGCCTCCTTTCACTGGCGACGAGTTACTTCCAAGACGTCCACGCGTGCCTGAATTTCATCCACCTACCGGAGCGGCGATCCTATTTCAAGTCGTCGAGGAGGTGAGGAATGTGACGTATAACGAAATTCCGCGGAAAGGCACCCTCGCAATCCACGTTTTCCTGTGTGCTTGAGGTGAGACTATTCATAATTTTAACCATTTTGCCTGTCTCGCAAGCGTTAAGGAGTCTTCCTTGCACGCATGGCAATTGGGTCGCTTCCCCACCAGACAGCTCCGTCTGTGTGCCCTGCTGCTGCCCCTGATTGTGCTCGTTTTTTCCTTTCTGTGCCCCCTTGCTGCCCCTGATTGTGATCGTTTCTTCCTTTCTGTGCCCCTTGCTGCCCCTGATTGTGATTGTTTCTTCCTTTCTGTGCCCCCTTGCTGCCCCTGATTGTGATCGTTTTTTCCTTTCTGTGCCCCCTTGCTGCCCCTGATTGTGATCGTTTTTCCTTTCTGTGCCCCCTTGCTGCCCCTGATTGTGATTGTTTTTTCCTTTCTGTGCCCCCTTGCTGCCCCTGATTGTGATCGTTTCTTCCTTTCTGTGCCCCCTTGCTGCCCCTGATTGTGATCGTTTTTCCTTTCTGTGCCTGTTTCCCGCCGCTGCGCCCTGCGGCCCCGCCCCCTCACTGCCCATTCGCTGCCCCATTCCCTGCTCCTCCCTCCCACCTCCCCATTTATGGCGGCCGCTGCGTGGTGAAGAGAGCGACCCCTGACCTTGACTGGTAGGTCGCTCCCCACCACACAGCTCCGTCTGTGTGCCCTGCTGCTGCCCCTGATTGTGCTCGTTTTTTCCTTTCTGTGCCCCCTTGCTGCCCCTGATTGTGATCGTTTTTTCCTTTCTGTGCCCCCTTGCTGCCCCTGATTGTGATCGTTTTTCCTTTCGGTGCCCCCTTGCTGCCCCTGATTGTGATCGTTTTCCTTTCTGTGCCCCCTTGCTGCCCCTGATTGTGATCGTTTCTTCCTTTCTGTGCCCCCTTGCTGCCCCTGATTGTGATCGTTTTTCCTTTCTGTGCCTGTTTCCCGCCGCTGCGCCCTGCGGCCCCGCCCCCTCACTGCCCATTCGCTGCCCCATTCCCTGCTCCTCCCTCCCACCTCCCCATTTATGGCGGCCGCTGCGCGGCCGCGCCGCTGGCGCGCCAAAGGCGCGCCTAAGGCAAGCCTGTCTGCGCCCGTCCGCGCCTTGACCGTGCCCAGCGCCAGACCCCCTGGTCCGGGCATCCCCCGCGCCCGCCACATCAACAGACGCCGATACGACGCCAGCACCCTCCACGCACTCAACCCCGGAAAAGATCACGCCTGCTACCAGGCCACCCGAAGCGCACCCAAGGGCCCTTCACCTGCCGGAACTGCAGCTTCGCCAGCACCCGCCCCGCCAAACCACCGCCCAGGAAAGAACCCAACTACCTCAGATGCATCCTCCTCAACACCCGCTCCGCCCGCAAACACGCCATCGAACTCTGGGACCTTCTCGACTCAAACTCCCCAGACGTCGCATTCCTGACGGAGCCCTGGCTGAATCCCGCTTCAGCCCCCGACATCGCCATTGCCATCCCGGACGGATACAAGATCACCCGCAGGGACCGCACCAACGGAGTCGGAGGAGGCATCGCCATCGTCCACAGGAACACCCTCAGAGTCTCAACCAACACCGACGACACCCTCAGCACCGCCGAACACATGCACTTCCAGATCCACACCGATCCCAACACCACCCTCAGAGGAACCCTCATCTACAGACCCCCTGGACCCCGACCACAGTTCAGCGATTCCATCGCTGACTTCGTCAGCACACACGCCATCGCCTCCAAGGACTACATCCTCCTCGGGGACCTGAACTTCCACCTCGAGAACAACAAGGACACCAACTCCACCACCCTGATCGACAACCTCGCCACCCTCGGACTCAGACAGCTCGTGACTACACCCACCCACGCCGCCGGCCACACGCTAGACTCCATCTTTTCCGCAAGCCCACACGTCTCCTTCAACCACACCTCCGAACCCCACTGGACTGACCACCACTGCATCCACTTCACCTACAGGAAGCCCACCACGCACCACCGCACCGAACAAATGCCTCGCCGCTGCTGGAGCAGAGTCACGGAAGACCAGCTAACCACAACCCTCGCCCCTGAGCCCACCCGCCGAACCCTCCGACCCCGACACCGCCGCCCGCAACCTCAGACAGTGGATCGACGACTGCGCCAACACCCTCGCCCCGCTCAAGAATCCGCCCAACAGCCACACCAGCAAGAAAGCCACCTGGTTCACCGAAGACCTCCAGGCCTCCAAGCGAACATGCCGAAAACTGGAGAAGATCTGGCTCCACGAACGGACAGCGGACAGCTACGCCGCCCACAAGAGCGCCACCCGCAATCACCATCACCTCATCAGATCCGCCAAAAGGGCCTCACTCAAAGACCGCCTAGACAACAACGCACACAACAGCAAAGAGCTCTTCAACATCGTGAAGGAACTCTCCAACCCCAGCTCCAACACCAACGACATCCAGCCGTCGCAAGACCTGTGCGACTCACTGGCCACCTCCTTCCACCGCAAAATCGCCGACATCCACGACAGCTTCAACACCACGACCGCCCCGGCAACCACCGAGACCACTGCCCCCACAACCACCAACCGCCTGCTCTCCTGGACCAACATCAACGACGAGGACACCAGCGAGATCATGAACACCATCCACTCCGGTTCACCGCTAGACCCGTGCCCTCACCACATCTTCAACAAAGCCAGTACAGCCATCGCGCCCCATCTCCGGAAAATAATCAACATCTCCTTCGAGACAGCAACCTTCCCGGAAAGCTGGAAGCACGCCGAGATCACCGCCTTACTCAAGAAACCCAAGGCAGACCCCAAGGACCTCAAGAACTTCCGACCCATCTCTCTGCTCCCGTTCCCCGCGAAGGTCACCGAGAAAATCGTCAACAAACAACTGACCCGCTACCTCGAGGAGAACAACATCCTGGACCCTTCCCAGTCCGGCTTCCGCAGCAACAACAGCACCGAAACCGCCCTCATCGCCGCCACCGATGACATCAGGACCCTGCTAGACAACGGAGAAACAGCAGCCCTCATCCTCCTGGACCTATCAGCCGCCTTCGACACGGTCTGCCACCACACACTACGAACACGCCTTCACGACGCCGGGATCCAAGAGAAGGCCCTGGACTGGACCACATCCTTCCTTTCCGGCAGAACACAAAGCGTCCGCCTCGCCCCTTCCGATCCAAGGCCACCAAGATCATCTGCGGCGTACCCCAAGGCTCCTCCCTCAGCCCAACGCTGTTCAACATCTACATGGCACCCCTCGCCCACGTCGCCCGACAGCACAACCTCAACATCATCTCCTACGCCGACGACACCCAGCTGATCCTCTCCCTCACCAAAGACCCTCACACCGCCAAAGCCCACCTCCACGAAGGAATGAAGGCCGTCGCCGAATGGATGAGGACCAGCCGCCTGAAGCTGAACTCGGACAAGACGGAGGTCCTCATCCTTGGTTCCAACCCTTCAGCCTGGGACGACTCCTGGTGGCCAACATCACTGGGAACAGCCCCGCCACCCACCGACCACGTACGCAACCTAGGGGTCATCCTCGACCCCACCCTCTCCATGACTAAGCAGGTCAACGCCGTTTCCTCATCCTGCTTCAACATCCTCCGAATGCTCCGCAGGATCTTCAAGTGGATCCCCACCGAAACAAGAAAAACAGTCACCCAGGCCCTCGTCACCAGCAGGCTGGACTACGGAAACGCCCTCTACGCAGGAACGACGGCTAAGCTCCTGGAGACGGCTGCAACGCATCCAGAACGCCTCTGCACGTCTTATCCTCGACATCCCCCGACGCAGCCACATCACACCCCACCTGAGAGACCTGCACTGGCTCCCTGTCAACAAGAGGATAACCTTCAAGCTCCTCACCCACGCACACAAAGCACTCCACAACTCCGGACCAGCCTACCTCAACAGACGACTCAGCTTCTACACCCCCACCCGCCAGCTCCGCTCGACCAGCCTCGCCCTCGCCACAGTCCCCCGCATCCGGAAAACGACTGCCGGCGGCAGATCCTTCTCCCACCTCGCCGCCAAGACCTGGAACACCCTCCCCACCAACCTCCGACAGACCCAAGACCTACTGGCCTTCAGAAGACTCCTCAAGACCTGGCTCTTCGATCAGTAGCAGCACCACCCCCCTCTTCCCCCAGCGCCTTGAGACCCTCACGGGTATGTAGTGCGCTTTATAAGTGACATGATTGATTGATTGATTGATTGTGACGTCTACAACGTGAGCAGTGCCTGTTTACCTGGCGCCGCTCAACGCTGCGTCTCTACGTCTCCTGCCGCCATTTTAGATGTATCCAATACGCTACCATAGCAACGTAGCGGCTTCTATCAACGCTGACGAGGAAAGCGTTTAAGGATAACGCGGACAGCTGATTAAGACATCGCTGATGCACACAGCTTATTTAAAGTTTCAAGGCTCACGCGCACAGTTGAAAAGACATCGCTGATGTGCACAGCTCATTTAAAGTTGAAAAGATTACGCGCACAGCTGATTAAGACATCGCTGATGCGCACAGCTTATTTAAAGTTTCAAGGCTCACGCGCACAGCTGAAAAGACATCACTGATGCGCACAGCTCATTTACATTTCATTGTGCACACTATTACTTGGCAGTCATTTGGGAACACTGATAAATATATCGCTGATGTGCACAGCTCATTTAAACTTTCAACTTTAACACTCACAGATTTTCAGCATCTTTACCCTAGATTCAAGAAGGCTAAAACGCTCACACGCACAGTTTTTGTTTTAAATTTTCACATTTGTGTGTATCCTCATTATATGCAATTCAGCATACGATAGCATTGTATCTTCACTGTTTAACATAACAATACTTTTAAGGTTGCACATTTAAGAAGTTTTTTTTTTTTTTTTTTTATTCCAAAACATGCAGCAATCTTTGTCACCTCCTCCTGCGTTTTCACCGAATCCTGCTTCTCCTGAGTTGGATTGGGAGAAGTGGAAGGAAAGTTTCGAGGCATACCTAGATGCCCTAGATGGTGACTCTTTTACAAGTAAGAAAAAATTAGCAATTTTAAGGCATTGTCTCGGTTCTGAAGGACGCACTATTTTAAAGCACACTCCTAAGGTGTTAGTTTTGTGCATTGAGGGTGAAGGTGACGGCGTTGAAGATGAATATGCTACAGCTATTAAGTCTTTTGATACCAGGTTCAAGGCGTGTAAGAATGTTACATTAGAAAGACATACATTCTATAAAGGAGCACAACTTCCTGGAGAATCTGCATCTACTTACGTGGGCGCTTTACGAATTCTAGCAGTTTCATGTAATTATAAAACATTCGAGGAAGAGATGATTAGAGATCAACTTGTGGAAAAACCAATAACAAACAAGTCCAAGAGGCACTTTTGTCAAAACCAGAGTTGACTTTACAAAAAGCATTGGAGATTGCTACTAGAATTGAGAGTACAACTTCGTACTTAGAACAAATGTCAATTTCAAGTTCTAGTTCACCAGCACAAAATGTTTTGGCTGTTAAAAGTAAATACAAATCTCAAAAAGAAAAACTATGACAAGACAAATCTTGGGGATATACAAGAACTACTTCCACTACCAACAGACCGACAAGTAAACGTTGGGAGTGCTACCGTCTATGGAAGCACTTCTCATCTTGGGAATGCCAAATTCTGTCCTGCTCTGAATAAAACTTGTAGCAAATGTTTTAAGAAAGGTCATTTCGCCCATGTATGTAAATCAAGTGGTAAATCAGCTGTTAATCTTGAGTCATCTTCCAAGAATGTTCTCAATGTTGAGCAACTCACTGGTGAATCATCTTCGAGTGAAGAGGACCAAATTTGTCTAATAACGGAGTGTCACAGCACTGATGTTGTTTCTACTGTATCACAAGGAACAAGACGACCCTTATGTACTTTGTCTGTGAATGGAAAAGATATCAAAATGTTAGCTGACTCTGGATCTCCATTTACAATTATAAGTGACAAAATATGGGAAGACTTGTTTAAATCTCATGGCATTATTTTAAAACATTCATCAGTCCGTCCCATTGCTTATGGAGGCAAAACCATTGAAGTACTTGGTGAATTTTATGCAAATGTATGTTTTAAAGGTAGTAATGCCCAAGGTGTAGTTTACGTAGCAAAAGATGATACATGTTTATTAGGGTGGCACGACCAAGGTAATTTGGGGATTATTTTGGATCCTAATGATCCTGAACAAGTCATATTGAAGGAAGATTTAGTTTGTATACAAACAGTGAAGGAAAATTCATGGGAGTCAATGTATCCTGACATTTGTAATGACAAATTAGGTCTATTTAAAGGATTCAAGCACAAAATCAGATTAATCGACAATGCTGAACCTGTAGTACACAAAGTTCGCAGAGTACCTTTGGCTTTATGGGATGCACTTAAAAAAGAATTAAATAAGCTATGTTCCAGCGATGTCATAGAACCCATTGAGTCTTCCGATCGGGTTTCACCCATTGTCTTAGCCCGTAAGGCCAATGGTGCATTGCGCATGTGTGTTGATCTTCGCGATCTGAATCGCAATATCTGGGTTGATCAACACCCTTTGCCCAACATCACTGAGATGACTTCTAGCCTTAAGAATGGTGAATGGTTTAGTTTACTTGATATGACATCAGCTTACAATCAAAGTGATTTACACCCCGATTCTAGACACTACACTGGTTCATCACCCCGGAGGGTTTATTCCAATACAAACGAATGCCCTTTGGGCTTGCTTCTGCATCAGCAGTTTTCCAAAGAATTGTGGAAAGCATGTTCAAAGATATCCCCGGGGTGATGGCGTTCCAGGATGATGTGTTGGTTTATGGTTCTAATCAGATTCAACACAATGAGAGATTGCGTCATGTTTTTTCTATTCTAAAAGAAAAAGGGGTCACTTTGAGTATTGAAAAATGTAAATTAAATGTGACCTCTGTGGATTATTTAGGATATAGAATATCTGCTAAGGTTGTTGAACCTAAATCCAGTCTAGTTAAGGCAATAGAGGATTTTTGTGCACCTAGTGATAAGGATCAGTTGAGGTCCTTCATGGGACTCATCGAGTTCTATGCAAGATTTGTGCCTAATTGTTCTACCAAAACATTCCATATGAGGAATCTACTTAAAAAAAATGTCATTTTTAAATGGAATCCTGAATGTGAAGAAGAATTTCACATAATTAAAAAAGAGATTGCACATGTCGTTCCTCTAAAACCTTTTGACATCAATGATCACACAATTATTATGACCAATGCCAGTCAGAAGGATCTTGGTGCTGTACTCATGCAGCATAGGGATGGCAGAGATGAAGTGGTAGCCTTTGCTTCTAGAGGTCTGAAGGGTGCTGAAGCTACTTACTCAGTGATAGAATGCGAAGCGTTAGCTTGCTTTTGGGGAATTGTTCATTTTAAACAGTATCTAGGGGGCTCCAAATTTACTGTAAGAGTGGATCATAAACCTTTGGTTCAACTCTTTACCACCAAAGGAGGAGATAAAGCCACTCCTCGAATTGCAAAGTGGCAATACAGACTATTAGAACATAACTTTAATGTCGAATATGTTCCTGGAATACGTAACATTTTAGCAGATTGTTTGTCCAGGATACCAGGTTGTACTCATGATGCGGATGTTCAGGATGATAAGGGATCTGAGTCAGAGATTTTTTGTTACGCTGTGTCTAATTCAGATGGAGCCATTTTAGAAAGTGAATGGAGAGATGCGTATGACACTGATTTAGACTTTAAGAAACTCATGGGTATAGTTCACACAGGTTGGACGAATGAATGTTTGAAGGATGAAACCATCAGCAAATTTAAGCATGTTTTTGATGAACTCTCTATTGTAAATGGACTTTTATATCGCTCTTCCTTACTTGTGGTTCCTATGAGCATGAGAGTCAAAGTGCTTACTCTAGTTCATGAAGGCCACTTTGGTATGCGTGCCATGAAGAGAAGGATTAGAGAGCAGTTTTGGTGGCCCGGTCTTGACAAGCAAGTAGAACATTTTGTAAGAGACTGTTTATATTGTGCTGTAAGTGACAAGTCTCAAGTGACAGTACCTAGTCCAGTTCAAGCTGTTAGTGTTCCTTCCAAGCCATGGTCCAAACTGGCCATTGATATTATTGGTCCCTTATCTCTGTCTGACAGTGGTGTTTCTGAATATGGTATTGTTTTAATAGATTACTATAGTCGTTGGCCGGAATTGAAATTTGTAAAGGTTCCCACAACTTTTTGTGTAACAGAATTTCTTGAATTCTTATTTGCCAGGGAAGGTGTTCCAGACGAAATAGTCTCAGACAATGGCTGTCAATTTACTTCTTCAGAGTTTGAGAGATTTGTAAACTTCATGGGTATCAAACACACAAAAACCTCACTTTACCACCCTAGGAGTAATGGTCTCGTAGAGAGATTCAACAGAGTGATCAAGGACAACATACAATTGTCTAAAGCCAGTAGTCTAAATGGCAAAAATGAACTTAAAAGTTTGTTGTGGGCTGTACGTACCACCCCAAATTCTGATACTGAAGTTTCCCCTTTCATTTTACTAAGGGGCCGTCTTCCATCTTCTAAATTGTTAAGGAAGTGGATGGGTGAATTTAGTTTAGCTGTAGATAAAATAAAAGAAGTAGAGAAGAAAAGAGTAGATGCTCAAAACAAGTACGTTCAAAATAGTTCTAGAGAGCTCAATGTGAAAGTTGGTGATCGAGTTAGAATCAAATGTGCTCGCATTGTACCTAAAGGCGAGTCCAAGTTCTCTAGTTTCAAGTCTGTTGTAAGGGTTAACAAGAGTGCTGTACAATTGGAAGACGGTAGATGGTGGAACAAAAACAAAATCTCAGTTTCCAAATCAACCCATCTTTCGGTGCATAATGATTTTGCACCTCACCATAATCAAGGTGAAGTGGTTCATGGTTCTAATACCCGTGTTCCTTCGTCTAGGGTTTCAAGAGTACCTAAGAAATGTCATGATTATGTTATGCATTAATATGTTTTACTCTTTGTTGTTTTAATATTTCTTTTTAATTGTTTTCTTTTGCAGAGGAGGAAGATGTGTTGGGTTGTATATGTTATTTATTATGTGCCGTGCCTTACGTGACTGTAGGGAATTTCCATCTCTGTGGAATTCCAGAACGGAAGGTACGGTGGGGAACAGTGACAGTTGAGCTAATGAGCTGATGCCTGAGACTTGCGGTCGTTGCTCCTGTCTTGTTGGAGATATATATATAAAGAATTGGAGTACTCACGTTTCTGCCTCCTTTCAACCATCAACACACCTGAAGCACCCGACATCAGTGGGCATTCATCTACTGAGCCCCTGGTCACTCCCAAGTGACCCAGACTCTGTCCCCTTTGCTTTCAGGTTCTTCTCATCGAGAATCCACGTTTGGATTCCACCGGACACTTTTCCTTCTTCCAGCAGCAGCATTACTTTGTCAACATCCGTAGAAAACGACAAGGGTTTCCGACGCCACTTCGCACCTATGCAGCCGGCTCCTCTGGGATAGGTAACTCTGGTACAAAGGTATCCACGGGTGGGGTGGCCCTCCAAACCCTTAAATTCCAAGGGCTGTCTTCGTAATCTGCTTGGAAGGGTCCTTAATCTCTAATTCTCCAAACCCGACTTTCTCATTGAATTGTACGAAACACGCGGTCGTGTTCCCACACTGCACCCGTCCTCCGTGGGGTCCCTATTCGCTCGCCTTGGGTGGTTCCTTGGCGTCCCAGCGATTCTACACCTTCTAGACTAGGTCTAGTCCCAAGTCGTGGCTCTTATACCACTTACTTAGTATATGGTTTGGTCTCCCCCGGGAGCCCACTGTGTATTGTGCTACTTACGCTTGATTCTTTGCAACTGTATTATTGATTTGTGTTCTATCCTCATGTAGAGGATACTAGAGATTGTTATATATAATGAATACATATTTTTATAACTACTGTGTGGTTTCCCTTTCATTTAACCAATACTATAAGGTTGCATTCTGGTACAACAAGGTGCTTAACATTCCTTCAAGACTTAGCCTGAAGGCTGCTCTCCATAGCTACCACTAGGATAGCTTTCAATAAAGGTTATCTTTGACCTAATCACCATAAGGGTTGTTTGGACTGGTGCAAGGTGCCCACTTTAATTAGTGGACAGCATATAGCAGGCCAACTTCTCACATTGGTGTGCAGCGGTTGGGATTCAAGCCTGCATTGTTTTACCAGAAAAATCTTTGTATTGGTTAACTGAAAAACCACTAGTATCTAGGAACATATAATACTAGCTTAAGATAGTAAGTTCTACTGAACTTGGGGTTGGGTAAGTCAAGGGTCTAGCACACCCTTTCTCCAACCTAAGAGAGTTTAGTTCCCACTAGGTTAGAAAGGTGCATACACTACACCTCACTTAGTATGTCTTCTACTGGGAATGCCACTGGTGGCATCCTGCCTACTAAATATGATAGCTTTGCATTCACAGAATTAAAAGCTATGTGTGTATCTAGGAAGCTGAAGACAGGGAGAAATGCCAACACTCAACGTCTCATAGATGCATTAATGCTAGATGACATTAGGAAGACTCCTGGGTCAGATGAGCAGGATAGAGTGGGTGGTACAGGGGAGGAGGATAGGTCAGGAGGGCACACCTTCTATGACCTAGAGTCCAACCCTGGACAGGAGGATCAAAATGATCTACCCCTGAGCAACTCAAATCCCCAGGAAGAAGATGAAGAAGAGGACCAAGAGGACCCTCACTTTAGCTCCAAGGAGAGTGCAGAGTTTACCCAGGAGATCTAGATCTCCCTCTGCTGAGTAAAATCATTCTAGACATTCTGTAGGGACCTCTGTTTCTAGCAAGAGGGACAACTCTTATGACAGGGAGTGCCACATGCTAGAGCTTGAGAAAGCGAAGCTTAGGCTCAGGCAACATCAATTGGCCCTGGATAAAGAGTCCCTAGAAGTTCAGAAGACTAGAAAGAAATTGGGACTAGAGTCCCATGGTGGCAGCTATAGTGTCCCTAGGGTTAGGGAACACACCTTTGATCATAGGAACCTGAGCAAGATTGTCCCTCCCTTACATGTAGGGGATGACATCCAGAAATGGATAACTGCTTTAGAGAGGGCCTGTAAAGTACAGAGGGTCCCTCAAGAGCAGTGGGCAGCTATCTTATGGCTCTCCTTTGCTGACAAAGGTAGAGATAAGCTCCTCACTGTAAGAGAAGAGGATGCTGATAACTATTCAGTCCTGAAGAGTGCTCTCATTGAAGGGTTTGTCTTAACCACTGAACAGTATAGGATTAAGTTCAGAGACACCCAGAAGACACAGACTCAGGACTGGGTAGACTTTGTTGATTGTGCCATTAAGGCTCTGGAAGGCTATTTACTTGGTAGCAAGGTGAATGGTTTTAAAGGATTGTACAACTTGATTATGAGGGAGCAGATCCCTAATAATTGCCAAAACCAGTTGTTGCATCAGTACCTGGTTGACTCTGATCTGACTTCTCCCCAAGAATTGGGAAAGAAGGCAGATAAGTGGGTCAGAACCAGGGTGAATCAGAAAGCCCAGACCAATGGAGGTGACCAAAAGAAACCAGACCCTAAGAACTCAGATAAGGGTGGGGACAAAAATAAAGATCAAAAGTCTTCATCAGGGCCCCAGAAACCTGCATCTGGTGTCATATCTGTAAAGAGAAGAACCATTGGACAAAAGATGCCAATTGTCCAAGGGACAAGGATTCTACTCCTACCACCACTGCCCCTAAGGCAACAGCTCCCCCTAGCACAGTTTCAAGTGGTGGTACACAGAACAAGGGAATAGTGGGGTTAACCTTGGGATCTGAGGTGGGTTCTGGCCTAGTCAGAACTTCAGCTCAGGCTATTCTAGTCTGTGATGGAGGCATGGATATTGCCTCCTTATTTGTAAGTCCCAGTAACCTGGGCAAATACAGGCAACAGCCTTAAATAAATGGTAAGGAGGCCATGGCATACAGGGACACAGGTACAAGTGTCACCATGGTGACAAAAGATCTTGTGGACCCTGACCAGATCAGACTTGGTGAGATGTACCAAGTGACCAATGCTAGCAATGTCAGGACAGACCATTCCTTGGCAGTTGTTAAATTCACCTGGGGAGGGGTAACTGGCCCTAAGAAGGTTGTGATAAGTTCAGACCTCCCTGTGGAATGCTTGTTGGGCAATGATTTGGAGACTTCAGCCTGGGCTGAAGTGGAACTCAGGACTCATGCAGCAATGTTAGGCATCACTGCAGATGTGTTTGCTGTGCCCAGGTCACAGGCCAAACTGAAAGCCACTGAGCAGGCCCTGGATCCTGAAAAGATGGACCAGGTGCCTTCCAAGAAGAGGAGCAGGAGGGGTAAGGCTGAGTCTTCCCCCCTGGCTCAGAAAGAGGATCAGTCTTTTGAGGAAGATGATCCCAGGCCCTGTGAAGGAACTGTCCCAGAGGAACTGGAACCTGACCAGGTTGAGTTCTTGGGGACAGGGGGCCCTTCCAGGGCAGAGCTGAGTCAGGAACATTAAACCTGCCCCTCTCTTGAACCCCTCAGACAGCAAGCTGCTACAGAGGCTGCAGGGAATGTCAGTGGATCTCACAAGATCTATTGGGATGAGGGACTCCTATATTCAGAGGGTAGAGACCCCAAGCCTGGTGCCACCAGGAGGTTGGTCATACCTCTGAAGTTTAGAGGCTTCCTACTCACCCTAGCACATGACATTCCCCTAGCAGGACACTTAGGCCAAAGCAAGACTTGGGACAGGCTTGTCCCTCACTTTCACTGGCCTCATATGTCAGAGGACACAAAGGAGTTTTGTCGCTCCTGTATCACTTGCCAAGCCAGTGGTAAGGCAGGTGGTTCTACAAAGGCCCCCCTGATACCACTACCTGTGGTGGGAGTTCCCTTTGAGAGGGTTGGGATTGACATAATTGGTTCCATGAACCCTCCAACAGCATCTGGACATTCTTACATCCTGGTGGTGGTGGACCATGCTACCAGGTATCCAGAAGCTATTCCCCTTAGGACCACCACAGCACCTGTGGTGGCAAGGGCCCTCCTGGGGATTTTCTCCAGGGTGGGTTTTCCTAAGGAGGTATTAACAGACAGAGGTACTAACTTTATGTCTAGTTACATAACTGCAATGTGGAAAGAGTGTGGTGTCAACTACAAGTTTACTACACCCTATCATCCTCAATGCAATGGGTTGGTTGAGAGATTCAACAAAACCCTCAAGGGCATGATAATGGGGCTCCCAGAAAAGCTCAGGCGAAAATGGGATGTTCTGTTGCCCTGCCTTCTCTTTGCCTACAGAGAGGTGCCACAGAAGGGGGTTGGCTACAGCCCTTTTGAACTTCTGTTTGGTCACCCAGTTAGGGGTCCACTGTGTCTGGTGAAGGAGGGATGGGAGTTACCTCTCAAACCTCCAAAACAGGATATTGTGGACTATGTACTTGGTCTCCGCTCCAGGATGGCTGAGTATATGAAGAAGGCATCCAAAAACCTTGAGGCTAGCCAGGAATTGCAAAAGGCCTGGCATGATCAAAAGGCTGTCTTGACTGTTTACCAGCCAGGACAGAAAGTGTGGGTGCTGGAGCCTGTGGTCCCAGCAGCTCTCCAAGACAGATGGAGTGGACCCCACACCATACTTGAGCAAAAGGGAGAGGTCACTTACTTGGTGGACCTTGGAACTCCCAGGAGCCCCCACTGGGTGCTCCATATGAACAGGCTCAAGCCTTATGTTGACAGGGCAGACATGGGCTTGCTCATGGCTACTGATGAGGTTCAAGAGGAAGAGAGTGACCCACTCCCTGACCTCCTCTCACAGAACCCTGATGATGGCTCAGTAGATGGTGTAGCTTTGGCAAGCAGCCTCACTGAGCAGCAACAGTCTGATTGCAGGAAGGTCCTCAATCAGTTTAGGCAAATGTTCTCACTGACTCCAAGTCAGACCACCTGGTATACCCATGAAGTGGACACAGGTGAAAACCTACCTGTAAAGAACACAATTTACAGACAAACTGACCATGTCAGGGATTGCATCAGGACTGAGGTCCAAAAGATGCTGGAATTGGGAGTCATTGAGCCCTCAACTAGTCCTTGGGCTAGTCCAGTGGTCTTGGTACCTAAACCTCACACCAAGGATGGTAAGAGAGAGATGAGGTTTTGTGTTGACTACAGAGGACTCGATGCAGTCACTAGGACTGATGCTCATCGTATTCCAAGGGCAGATGAACTCATAGATACTTTGGCCTCAGCCAAGTTTCTGAGTACATTTGACCTTACAGCTGGCTACTGGCAAATCAGACTAGCTGAGGATGCCAAGCCAAAAACAGCATTTGCAACCCCTAGTGGGCACTACCAATTTGTGGTGATGCCTTTTCGCTTGAAGAATGCACCTGCCACATTTCAAAGGTTGGTGAATAAAGTTCTCACAGGCCTGGAAGACTATAGTGCAGCTTATCTAGATGATATTGCTGTCTCTAGTTCCGCCTGGGAGGATCACCTGGTCCACCTAAGAAATGTTTTGGAGGCCTTGCAAAAGGCAGGCCTCACTATCAAGGCCACTAAGTGCCAGATAGGGCAGAGTTAGGTTGTGTACCTGGGCCACCTTGTGGGTGGAGGCCAGGTTCAACCCTTGCAGAGCAAAATCCAGACCATAATGGAATGGATTGCTATAACTACCCAGACTCAGGTCAGAGCTTTCTTGGGCCTGACTGGGTATTACAGGAGATTTGTCAAGGACTATGGGTCCATAGTGACTCCCTTGAATGACCTGACATCAAAGAGAATGCCCAAGAAAGTTCAGTGGACAGTTAGCGGTCAGAAGGCATTTGATGACCTCAAGCACTGCTCCCATTCTGCAAAGTCCTGACTATTCCAAACAATTCATTGTTCAAACTGATGCATCTGAGTTGGGGGTAGGGGCTGTGTTATCACAAATGAATGCAGAGGGTCAGGATCAGCCAGTAGCTTTTATTAGCAGAAGGCTGACCCCCAGAGAGAAACGTTGGTCAACTATTGAGAGGGAAGCCTTTGCTGTCGTTTGGGCTCTGAAGAAGTTGAGGCCATACTTGATTGGAACTCACTTCATTGTTCAGACTGACCATAAGCACCTCTTGTGGCTAAAACAGATGAAGGGTGAAAACCCCAAACTTTTGAGGTGGTCCATTTCCCTACAGGGGATGGACTATACAGTGGAACATAGACCTGGGAGTAACCATGCCAATGCAGATGGACTCTCCAGATATTTCCACTTAGAACATGAAGACTCAACTGGTCAAGGTTAGTTTAATGTCATTGCGTTTGGGGGGGTTGTGTAGGAAAGTAGGATCTGCTTCATATGGTTACCCCCACTTTTTGCTTTTTGCACCCACTGTTTTGACTAATCTGACTGGGATCCTGCTATCCAGGACCCCAGCCTATCTGCTTTCTCCTTTAAATGGCAACATATGTACTTTGGTACACTCCAGATTGGATACTGGGGTACCCTTATAAGTCCCTAGTATATGGTACCCATGTACCCAGGGCATAGGTACCCCAGAGGCCTCCCATGGGCTGAAGCATGTATTATGCCACCCATGAGAGGCAATGCAAAATGGAACTCTAGGTCTGCTACAGCAGCCTGTGTAAGTTGGTGATGCACCACTTACTTAAGATATAGGTTCACTATATCTATATATATCACTACACGTAAAACCTTATAAGTCACCCCTATAGCAGGCCATAACAATCCTAAAGGCAGGGCGCTGGGTTTTGCGTGAGAGGGTGCTCCTGCATGAGCAGGGCCCCTCTGCAGTCTTCGGAGACCATTCTCCCGCGCTGTACGTGATACTACCAGACATATAGGTAGAGGTGCATTATAACCTTGCGGTAAATGCTATCTCGAAAACGACTGCAAAGAAGTATGTTGTGTTTGGTGTCAAACACCTTGGAATCACACCTCCACACCAGTAACTGGTGTGGGAGGTATGATTCCTCCCCTCAGAACCGAGGTTCTGGGGGTACCCAAGTCTACCAGTACCAACTTTCTCGAGCCTTACAGCACAAAATGGATGCTGCCAGCCACAGACACGAGTCTGCCCTCCTGCTGCTGAGCCAAGCTCGAGCAGGGGAAGGCAGCACAATAGGCATCCTGTCACAGGGAGGTGTTACCACCTCCCAGACAGGATTTAGTGTTTTGGGGCTGGGTGGGTGCACTGTCTCAGTGCCAGAAAGTCTGCACAAGGGGCACACTTGGTGTCCCTGTGCATAGTCCAGTTCAAACCAGTTCTGGGAGCACTCAGCTCCTGCTCTGGCGTGGAACTGGACAAAGGACATGGGTGTTGCCACCCCCCTGCCCTGTCCCTCCCCTAGGAGGGTCCCTAGAATCTGTCCCACCCTTTTCCGTGGGTATAAAATGGGTTACCTGGCTACAGGACATTAGATTTACGTGGACAAGATTCTGCAAGAAGATACCACTACACTTCGACCGTCTGGACACGCTGCACTTCGCTGGACCTCCCTTGGGCTCGACTTCGTCTTCCCTTGCCGTCCCCAGTCTCGCCACTGTCAGTGATCCATACAGGCTCCGTGCAGGACCCTGTGGAACTCCAAGACAACTGAAACATCTCCCTTGGCGTGAAGGAGTCACTCCCCTGCAGACGCAGGCACCGTAACAGAACTGACCAGCTTGCTGACCCTGAGCTCCTGCAGACTCCAAAGGCTCCAGCAACACAGGAGGTAGGTTTCTGAAGGTCTCCGAGGTTGAGATGCCCTCTCACTGAGTTTGAGGCGGATATCCCTCGTGCTGACCGTATACCTGTACCCCTGTGCACTGCATTTATTTGCAGCTGCACATACTTGTTGTCATGCAACAATTCTGTGCATTGGGCCATTTGTAGCCTTGACCCCAGCGCATCTTTCCTGAGAAGGACTCTGGCATCCTCGCACTCTGTGCCCTGCTAGCTGGTATCGTGTGAAACCACCTGAGGTCCCCTCGCAACTCCTGTGCCTTCGGCCTGTGGGTCCACTTGAGGGTCAACTTTGCTTTATTTGGGCTCCCCTGGTTGCTCCAGGCCTGCCCTGACTTCCCTTGCTGTGGTGAGTCTCCTGGTCCTTGCTGGGCCAGATCGACACTGAACTTGACCATCCATGTTGTTGCCGTTGCCAAGGCTTGTTGGTGCTCCAGCCGGACACCGACCCCTCAGCACTCGACAACCTTTGTGGGACAGCTCGCCTCCGGATCCTGGTCATCCTAGACATCTCCGGGTCCTCGCAGCTGAAGAGTCAAGCTCACCGTCAACACACTTGAAGCACCCAACATCGGTGGCCATTCGTCTACCGAGCCCCTGGTCACTCCCAAGTGACCCAGACTCTGTCCCCTCTGCTTTCAGGTTCTTCTCATCTAGAATCCACGTTTGGATCACACTTTTCCTTCTTCCAGCAGCAGCATTACTTTGTCGACATCCATAGAAAACGACGGGGGTTTCCGACGCCACTTCGCGCCTATGCACCCGGCTCCTCTGGGATAGGTAACTCTGGTACAAAGGTATCCACGGGTGGGGTGGCCCTCCAAACCCTTAAGTTCCAAGGGCTGTCTTCGTAATCTGCTGGGACGGGTCCTTAATCTCTAATTTTCCAACCGCGACTTTCTCATTGAATTGTACAGAGCACGCGGTCGTGTTCCCACACTGCACCCGTCCTCCGTGGGGTCCCTATTCAATAACTTTGGGTGGTTCCTTGGGGTCCCAGCGATTCTACACCTTCTAGACTAGGTCTAGTCCCGAGACGTGGTTCTTATACCACTTACTTAGTATATGGTTTGGTCTCCCCCGGGAGCCCACTGTGTATTGTGCTACTTACGCTTGATTCTTTGCAACTGTATTATTGATTTGTGTTCTATCCTCGTGTAGAGGATACTAGAGAGTGTTATATATAATAAATACATATTTTTATAACTACTGTGTGGTTTCCCTTTCATTTAACCAATACCAAAAGTTTCCATTCTGGTAAAACAAGGTGCTTAACATTCCTTCAAGTCTTAGCCTGAAGGCTGCTCTCCATAGCTACCACTAGGATAGCTTTCAATAAAGGTTATCTTTGACCTAATCACCATAAGGTTTGTTTGAACTGGTGCAAGGTGCCCACTTTAATTAGTGGACAGCATATACCAGGCCAACTTCTGACACCAATGTTGTGGCATATGGGGCATGGGGTAACTTTCTTCGGGACGTCTGTTTCGAATCTGCAACAACCAAAGAGTTGGGCACCACAAGACGTACCAAGTGGTTCGAGTGGAATCCACTCCTCTTATCATTAGAAAGACGGTGCTCCCAGAATAATACGGGTCATCGTTATCCTGGACGCTTTGATCGCGTGGTGACCAGTATAACTATTCTTTTATATTTTCCTCACTGTCATAAGCCTATGCAGAGTGACTACATAACTTTTAAGGGTCTGATGAATGCCCCGGAACCCCTTTAGAAGACCATATATGGGCAGAAACATGTTGACCATTGATAGGGGTATATTTTCTTAATCCCTAGTCCTCTTTTTAAACTCTATCCCAGAGGCCTACTGAATAAAGTCTACTCGAACCCCTGGAGATAGTTTTATTTATCACCTTTGCACTTCTTTGCACTCTGCCCCTCACTGACCCTTTTCCATCGCTCATCTTCAAAAAACACCTCAGCTCCTCCCCATAGGGGAGTCGTAGCCCACACCATTGTTGTGTAGTTTCTAAAAGTACATAGGATCTGCAAGTTTAGACAACATAAACTAAGGGATTGGTGTCCAGACTGATTCCAGACACGCCCAGAGGGTCTGTTAGCCTTTAGACCAGCTAGCTCACAGTGCCGCCATAAGACCCCTAAGCTTACCAAGGAGAGGATAGTTTCTGGCAACTATCGAACATGACAACCCTTGATCCTTCAGGGATCGTGGAAACAGTACAGTACTTTTCGCTCAGTCACTTCGTGCTCACTAGGTCTCAGAGAGATACACAGAATAAACAATGGGGACGTTTTCAATAAGCCTTTATTGAACCAGCGTCATTCTCGTTTAAAACATGTTTGCTGCGACAATCATTAAACAGTAACAGATATATAAGTTTACAAGCACCAACAGAGTAAATAAAATGTAGAATTCTACCATGGTGCTAAAACAGTGGATATATGCAGGCATATAGATACATGGCAGTAATCAAGCTTACTCCTACGATGCAACCCTACCTAAGTGTGCCTAACGGTACCTAGCATGTATGTGGGTGTAAAGCCAAGAATCCCCTAGGAAAGAGCCAACCGCATTACCTGATGGGAGAGAATGAAGGACCCCGTCTTGGTCTCGAGTTGGACATCCCGCAAGGGATGTCAGACCACTACGCGCTGGAGCTTCTGCAGGCCGGGACCTCATCGTCCAGTGTCAGCGTGGAAGCTTCTCCTCTACCTCTCTAGTCTTGGTATGGTTCTTTTATACCATAAAGATAGCATTGGGGTTCCTTACACAATTGATATGTTGTGCGTACAATTATGCAAAGGGCCTAGAACAATACCTGCGATTATGCAAAGTAGTTCTTTCGCCCTAGGATGAAGATGACCATGACTTTTACTCAGAGTATGTTCATGCTGTTATGTACATCATGTGCAGGGACCTTTCTAAGAATCCTCACGCATAATAAATGAGGCTAGTTTCCAGGAAACTGATCGACATTTATTCAGCACATAACTGGGTAAAAGGTCAGTGCTAGAACCGTTATGCTGAGCAAGGTAGAACAAATGTAGGTAAAAGGTTGTGTAGCTACCTAGGCCTAGATTAGGGTACATTGGGGTACATAACACCGACTCCTCAACCGAAGGTCGATGAGGTCAACTAATGCTAAAATATGCCTGTTTAAAAAGCTTAAAAACATTGTCATAAAAACCAGTGTAAAAACATGGTATATGTTAAAAAATAATGCAAGAAAAATTAAAAAGCTCCATAAGACCACCAAATAGTCAATATACTGTTAGACCGACTGAGCACATCGAAAGTCATGTTGCTCAGTGAGAGCAGAAAAAGTAAAATAAAGCAATGTTTTCAAATTGCAATTTGGCTTGTATTGTAAAAAAGGCCCAATTGTTCCCATCACACGGACAGCCAGATGTTTATGTGTCCTGAGTGGGAGATGCAACATCACTGTCGCTTGCATCTGTAACACCTCTTGTATCAGGTAAATGGAGCAAAGGTGATCATCTTGAGTTCCCACAGCAACTGCAGAGGGAACACTTGATACCTGTGAACCTGCTGTAGAGCCGTTGTCTGTTCTGACAGGAGCTGAAGCATCCCGTGGGGGCACTAAGAATGCTGTTATCAACATGGGAATACGCTGCGGACACTGTAACAAGTGGGCCTTTAAGGGGTCCAGTAGTACGTCCATGTCCGGTGGCGCAACCGATGGAAGAGTCAGATATATGTCCAATACGCATTCGTACCCGCAGAATAGGCAGCAGAGCACAGGCAAGAGGCAGTCAACCCAGACTGGTCTGAATGATAGGAACCAATGTTCGGTTAGCTCCCGAAGCCGAGGTATGCCCAGATGGAGTGCCATGCGTTCACGGTAACGTCGCACCAGGAGTGCTTTTTCCATCTCTGGAGGTACTGGGCTGTCCATTGCATAGCAGGAAAATTAAAACCAGGTTACCCACTACAAGTAGCAGGACCAGCAGAAGCCTTCTAAAAACGTTTCCCAATATGGAGTGTATAAATGCTGTAATAACTCCGAAGATTGTCTGAAAGGTGCTTAATAGTCCAGAGCCTATGCTCTTAAATAGGTGCACGACCCCCTTCGTATCAGGCATGTTAAAGATACGATGAACCATGTCCCCGAAATGGAGCGGGAAGTTCGTACTGACTAGCGCCTGTACCTCAGATGAAGACCTTGCAATCTGGAGATCAAAAGTCTCTCGGGCTGAGGGTAAGGCCACATCCTTCTGCAAAAGCATGGCTTTCAGTCTGCTCAGAGAATCAATCCATATAGAGGAAACTTTCAATAAAGGCCATAGCATCGCCTCCCTAACTGTGTGGGTCGGTGGCAACAATACTTGCATACAACAAGTAACCCTGGAACTTACTGTGACTAGATATGCAATGCCTGGTACCATCCCACAACAACCTTGATCATTCAGCATCAAATAGCTTCCATTCAAAAGCAGCTTGAACACCAGAAGAATCACGGCAGTGGGGGAACCCATCAAGTGACATTATAAGTTATCAACCGAAGCATTACAGGCTCCGTGAAGCAAAATATCCTTCAAACTAGAGACCCACTTAAACCAGTTTCATAGTCTGAACCGCTGAGAAAGACTTCAGTGTCCCCATTCCTGCATCTAAATCTGTACGGTAATTCCCAGTACTCATGTATATATCCCTCTTCCAATGCTTCATACCTGCCTACCTGCTGGTACTGTAGACAGTATTGAAATTGGAATTTCATGACTGGCAGTGTAATATAGCCATGGATTAACCATTCTGTGGAAGGTGACTCAGCCACGGTGAAAGGTAATTGGTCCAATTTTTCAATGTGCAGCATTGTATATTTTGCATCTCTTTGTGACATTGACATCTGTCTTTCTGTTAGATTGTATGCAGAGAACAGAGTTGTGCCGTTGATGTAGAGCCAGGGCACGTGGCCAGAATGCAATGACTGTAGCGTCCAGCTTAATAATAGAATGGATCGCAATTGCAATTGTCCATGTTGTAAAATTGACAAATCCTGTTCCATTATATCTATTGCAGAAGACTCAATGTTACCCAGTGAATACATTCTAGATGATAGTGTGGTCATGCCATTGTCGACCACTGCCAAATGAATATGCCACGTTACCCTGCTTGCTTTTTTACTGCATGTCATTACAACACAGTCATTACAATGACTGCGTTGTAACAACGCATGCCATTACTCCGCAAATTGGAACAACGACTTGCTCTGGGGGGGTGGATGTTGGAATAGTATAATTTACTATTCCAATTCCAGTCTGTGCAACAGTAGGGAAGGTGTTGGATTTTAAATCCAACACCTTCTGACCCCTAGAGCAAGTCGTTGTTCCGACTTGCGGAGTAATGGCATGCGTTGTAACAACACGGTTTTTGTACCAACCGTGTTGTAATGGCATGCGGTGTCCCGGTTTCATGGTAAACGATGTTTATCCTGCCAAAGCCTTTTCTAGGTTAACCCTGTCAATCTCACGCAGTCTCTCAGCAGCCTCTTCCTGGGAAAATTTCCATGCTTCGTTGTAAATAGCGTACAAGAAGCACTTTTGACGTGGTTTCTGGGGATCTAACAAAAAATCCCTAAGATCCATGTAATCTGAGAGTAAGGATAAGTGTTGTTTCACCTCGGGCAGTGTTGAGGTTTTTAGCCACTCTAGGCATAACTTCCCAACACTGTAAGATGTCAGCACCCCCAAAGTGTTCTGAGTGTACATAGTGCTGGGCAGGCCTATGGATTCTAAACCCTTCGGTGGTACCCCTGAATCGTGACTGACACCTATTTGTGTAGATAAGCCAAACCAACCAGCCCTTCCAATTGGGGTCAGATGAATTGCACGATGTATACTGTTATCCTCACTGTGTTCTGTACAATTTTGCCATCCCTCAAAGTGTGTAAGTGAGGGAATCCGAGGTAAGTTCAAATCCTTAATGAGATGGCCCAAATTCTTTTTTGTCCACAATATTTTCTCTGACCAGATCCCCAATCTTTGGGACCCAGGCAAGTGGTGCCGGTACAGCTTTTACTTCTCCAGTGGTGGTGCGTTTTACATGAACGTTGCTTTGTAATGCCCGGAATTTCTTGAGTTCCTGTAAAACAGCCAAATTATCATTGATGTCAAATGGTTTTTCATCCGCCACTGTGCTTCCACAGCCGAGGTCAGGTACCTACATTCTAATCCTGAACAGGACTTTGTATGGAGTACGGCCCCCCCAGGGAACTTCTTGGCATGTTGTTAAGTGCCCTCTGGACCCCATATAGGTGATTGACCCAACTGCCACCCAAGCCTAATACCCTTGCTGTTGAGGATTGCTTTAAGTCCCGGTTTTTCCTCTCCACAATCGAATTTCCCTTGGGATGATACAGAGAGGAATACTGCAATGCCACACCCAAACTTCCCATGGCTACTTTGTAAGCCCCAGAGCTAAACACAGGGCCACGGTCGGAATGTAATGTGCTAATTGCGTATGTCCCTATGAAGACACGCAAATCCTTTATAACAGTTTGGGCGTCAGCCGAGCGCAGGGGCCAAACCCACAGGAATCTAGAGCATGAATCCACTGCCACCAGGATGTGGTCCAAATAGACCCACGCGAGAGGTCTGCCTGATATCAGTAATCGTGTTTGTGGTGGACGTGATACTGTGAAACCTTTCATCTGCTGACAGATATCGCACTTAAGGACCTAACCCATGGTCTGTGTAGTGAGACCTGGCCACCAATAACGCTGCATCAGTAGTAAAATAGTTGCACTGATACCTGCGTGTGCTGAACCCAGACCTTCATGTGCCGCTAAAATTAATCCTAATCTGCGATCCATATTTGGTATTGCTCTATCTCCCACTCCTGGAATTTGAGCATAAGGAGTGTTTTGCACATCTAACTTATAGGAGTACTTGAGTGGAAAAACTTTTGGCAAGGCTGAGCTGTTATTGCGCGTAACGTTCACAGCTATCATTATCTGTCCGTCTATCCTCGTGCTAGAACGAGTGATTGCAGCAACAGCAGCAGTTCGCACTGTCGCGTTGGCAGCTTCATCAGCCAGTGAATTTCCTTCATCGTGCACGCCAACATGCAGATGACTCAATGTCTGAATTACATGAGCCTGTGGCAAGCCTTTTTTTTTTAGCTCTGCCACCTGTTCCCAAAGCAATTTGTGCTTTATTGTGCAAACTTTGGAATCTCTAAACCCATTCTGGCTCAGTAGTGAAGATATTCATTGCATGACTGGACACAGTAAAACAATTCGCACACAATGAGTGTGGGGAATTCCCGATCTGTATTTTTTAGTGCCAGTATCAGGGCTTCTAGTTCTGCCAGCTGTGCCTGCAATCTTCTGAGACTGCATCTGCATATTGCTAGGACGAAACTTGCCGTCCCGCATACGTCCCTTCACAATCGCACATGCTGTGCTGTATTGCTGTTTACTTCCTACGGCAGACTGGGCAGATCCATCAGTGTAAATAATGTATTCATAATGATCTAGAGGCATTATTTCATTGGATGAGGATATTCTTGTCGTACTGCATAAATGCTTGTGTTTTTAATGTAGAATTTTTTAAAATTTACATCTGTTGAAGTGAGAGAATTAGACCATTGCATCCATCTTGGATGCAGTGCTTTTGCGTTTTGAATGCTGCTTTAGTACAAGGCTCTAAGGTTGGTACCGGAATCACGACAATTATGCATTTTCCGTGAGCTAGTGCTCTTTCTCTCACTACAGCAGTCTGTACTGCTGTCAGTATCTTTTCTCTGAATGCAAAACACATTTCAGCATTTGTGTACAAATGTGATTTGTATGCAATGGGTACAGTTTCGCTTTCATTGAAGGTGAGGTACGTGTACCCTGATTGACCCGCGACTACACAGATCACCAAATTTGTGGTGTTTACATGTGTGTGTAAGTGTTTGGAAGCTATCATGTCAGCTTGTATGGAACAGAGAATTTCTGTGTCTTCCTGTGTCCAATGTTGTACTTAAAAATCAGGTCTAATTAGGTCGTAGAAAGGTTTTACCTTCTCTGCATAATCCAAAATGTATGTTCTGCCAAAATTTGGGAAAACCTAAAATGGATTATAAACATTTCAGAGTCTTTGGAGGTTGGAGCAGCGCACATTTTTCAAAAAATTTAGCTGCCAGGTTTTTCCCTTCACTTGATAGCTCACATCCCAAAAATGGGGCATTGAGGTGGTCAATTTTCAATTTTTTAAAGTTAAATTTGTACCCACTGTGGCGAACCCTAAAATTATGTTGTTCACCTGTGCAAGAGATCCAAAAACTCATCGTCCGTCAGATAAATATCATCTACATGGGACAATGCCTCCTCATCACAATTTTGAAGTAACTCTGTTACTCTTGCTGAGAACAACCCGGGGCTATTCTTATACCCTTGGGGCAGGCTACAGAATTGACGCTAAGAGCCGAGCACTGAAAATGCTGTCAAATATCTGCTTTCAGGTGCTATATTTTGGCAGAAGAATCCATTTGAGATATCTAGTGTTGTTTTGTATTTCTTCTGCACAATGTCATTCATTAATGTGGCACTGTGTGCATTTTGTACTGCAACTGTTTTTGGGCATGTGTTCAAATGCCTGTAGTCTAAAACTAGATGGTATGAATTGTCGTGTTTTATTAAGGGAAACAAGGATTATTCATGTAAGAGATGCAATTCTCAATCACACCTTGGTATTCAAGTTGATCTAAGATCTTCCTGGCCTGTTTTTTGCATCATGTTTTATTGGGTACTGCCTCTGTGGAGAAGGAGTAGTTTTTAATGGGATTTCATGGTGAGGTGACTCAGAATCCCACCCTACATGATTGTGGTAAAGTGCAGGAGCTAGCGCTAATGCCCACTCCTGCGAGTGTGTGTGCTTTAGTGACTCTGGAACAAGGTCGGAGAAAGCCGGTAAAATTAAATCTTCCCCCTTTGGGCACTCCATGACGAACTGAGGTGGCCAATCTTTTTCAGCCGAAAGGATATCGTAGCCATATGTCAGATTCTCCCAAAAGAGACCTTTCCATTTGGAGCGTTATCTTGTGTAAACGATGTAGGACACTTACCCTAGTATCAGGTGTCTCCACCATGATATGTTTATTCAATGCTGCTGTCACCGGAAATTCCATTAGGTTCTGGCGAACTATTGTTACTTCTGCTGCTCTGTCTAGCATCGTCAGAACCCATTCCCCATTCAGAAGTAGAGTCCTCAGTAGCCTGGGCATTTCTTATTTTAAGGCCAGCTACCTTCTTCTTTTTAAATTGAGGTTTACTTTTTGGTTTATCCTCTTGATTGATAATGTAGTCTGAAGTGCGATGTGTGTCTCTTGGTTTTGCTCGCTCTTCTGATCTGCGTTCTGACCATCTTTCCCTCTCTGAGTTTTTTGATGAACCATGAAAGGAATGAGAGGAACATGTATCAGTATCCTGATACCCGTCAGGTTTTTTAATATTATCACGGTTTCTAATGGTTGAATTTTCTATCAGAGGGCTCCTGTTGAGGAGACCCACCCCGTGATCCTGATGCATTCTGCTTATTATTTTTTGTTTGTTATCCCATTTCTTTTTAGAAGAATCGGGTGCTTGCTTTCAGTTATCCTTTTCAAAATGACTTGCTACTTGTGGTTTCACAGGTCTAGCTCCCAAATTATCTCTACCAAGCGAAGCATGGGTTTCTTCGATACTTTTAGGTAGTTCTCGCTCCTGTTGTGCAGGAGTAACTTCCCTCAGGCATTGGCGTATAGCCACTGGTGCTGCCTCCCCTTTTATGTTAGCAAACATAATTGTGGATATCAATTTCACCCCCAAGTCCAGGGCAGGTTCTGCCCGGTACTCATTATGTATTTGTTTCAATACTTCCGCTATGACTGCAATTGAGGGTGTACCATGAGTTCTGGTATAAAGGGCAGCAAAAACTGTACCCCACGTGGTACAATCCTCCATCAGGGGAGATATCCCTATTGGCAAGCAAATTGTTATTATTCTTTGTTTTTCCTGCGGGCCTGTGTGGGGAAACACTGCCTCAAGCGGTGCTATTTTCTGAGCTATCCAGAAGGGCATCTGCTCATGTCTAGTGGGCATTCACCCATAATTGTGTTCAGCATTTGTGGGCTAATTTTTGTTGTGGTCCCTTGCGGTTGACCAGCTTGAGTGACCCTTGTAGGTTGAATTGTAAGTGTTCGCATTATGAACTGTGTAAGATTTCTGTATAGTTTTGCTATCTCTTTGTAAAGTGTACGTAATTCTGCTGCTTGCAATGTTTCAATTTCTGGATGCGGTGTGCAAGCAGCTAGGACCGGCAAGGTTGCTCCTTCTCTGCTGAGCGGACCGAGTTTTACTTTTTCTGTGGTGTAGGGGAGGGTACCTTTAAACCAATTTATATGCTCTTTGTAAGTTAACTGGAATTCTATGTCCTCGTGTGGAGAGTATTCTTCTGGTGTCTCATCAGGAATGTAAGTATGAAACAAAGGTATGTGTGCATCCGCAGGTGGGAATTTAACCCATGAATAGAATACCTCTGTCATGAATGCTTCATGTGCCTAAATCACGAAGGTAACAGTCCCACCTATTGATGAGAGACCATAATCCGCTACTTTCATAGTAAGTGCATGTCTGCATTTTTCTGAAATGTTGTGAGCACCTTCCTGCTCAGCTTCCTCTGTACTAGCACCACTCGTACCAGCATCCCCATTGTTAGAAATTATTGGAGGAAGTATCAAGAAAAAGAGATAAGGTTTTGCACAATGTGAGGAACTATAATCCTTCAAGCTTGAACAAACCTACAGCCAATACATAGGATATACCTACTCAGCTGCGGCGGATTTTCCCTTCCCACTCCATACGTCTCTGGTTAAATATTAGTTGGGGTCTCTGAGAAAGCATGACTGTACTACTCAGATTTGACAGTTAAATAAGAACCAGGCACCACATTGGGCGCCATGTCGTGTAGTTCCTAAAAAATACATAGGATCTGCGCGTTTAGACAACATAAACTAAGGGATTGATGTCCAGATATATAAGATTACAAGCACCAACAGAGTAAATAAAAGGTAGAATTATACCATGGTGCTAAAACAGTGAATAGATGCAGGCATATAGGGGCAGATGTACTAACGTTTTTTGCAGGCGCAAATGGGTTTTAGATCCGTTTGCGACCGCAAAAAAAGTGTGGCCCATGTACTAATCCTATTTTGCGAGTCGCAAATCAATTTGCGACTCGCAAAATAGGATTAACGACTCGCTATTAGGAAGGGGCGTTCCAAGGGCGTCCCTTCCTAATAGCAACTCCTGAAGCTATGTATGAATGTTTTGCGATAGCAATTGCGATCGTCAAAACAGTCGCAGTTTACCACCCTTCCCCTTTGTGAGTGGCTCTCAAAATATGTTTTAAGGGCAGGCAGTGGTCCCAGGGACCACTGCCTGCCCTTAAAAAATGAAACTGAAAAGTTTCATTTTTATTTTTTAAGTGCATCCCGTTTTTCTTTAAGGAAAATGGGTTGCATTAAAAAAAAAAATACTGCTTTATTTAAAAGCAGTCCCAGACATGGTGGTCTGCTGACCCCAGCAGGCCACCATTCCTGGGAGTGCCAGCCATTCCCAATGGGGTCGCAAATTGCGACAGCTTCATTATTATGCATGAGGCATGCAAATTTGAGACCCCATTGGTAATCGCAAACAGTGTCGCAGACACTGTTGTGCATCCCAATTTGCGAGTTGCAAATTGCGAGTATCAAATGCGATGCAATTTGCGACTCGCAAATTGGTGGGTCATACATGTGGCCCCTGGATACATGGCAGTAATCAAGCCTACTCCTACGATGCAACCCTACCTACGTGTACCTAAGTAGACCTAGCATGTATGTGGTTGTAAAGCACAGAATTCCCTAGGAAAGAGCCAACCGCATTACCTGATGGGAGAGAATGAAGGACCCTGTCTTGGTCTCGAGTTGGGCACCTTGCAAGGGATGTCAGACCACTGTGTGCTGGAGCTTCTGCAGGCCGGGACCTTAACGTCTAGTGTCAGCATGGAAGCTTCTCCTCTACCTCTCTAGTCTTGGTATCTTTCTTTTTTACCTTAAAGATAGCCTCTGGGTTCCTCACACAATCGATATATTATGAGTACCATTATGCAAATGAGCCTAGAACAACACCTGCGATTATGCAAAGCAGTTCTTTCGCCCTAGGTTTAAGATGACCATGACTTTTACACAGTGTATGTTCATGCTGTTATGTACGTCATGTGCAGGGACTTTTCTAAGAATCCTCATGCATAATAAATGAGGCTAGTTTCCAGGAAACTGATCGACATTTATTCAGCACATAACTGGGTAAAAGGTCAGTGCTAGAACGGTTATGCAGAGCAAGGTAGAACAAATGCAGTTAAAAGGTTGTGTAGCTATCTAGGCCTAGATGGGGGTACATTGGGGTACATACCACCACAGACCTCACAGTGCAGGTGTGAGGAGGGAACCCAATGATGAATCATGTCACCCTTGGGTGAGTGAGGGTTCTTGTACTAAAAGGATTTCTTCCCCAACAGCTCCATCACATACGTATACCAGTGAGTATGCAGGACACAACTAAGATACATGTGATCTGTCTGTCCTGTTCTATCAGACAACCAGACATACATATTGTGAATTTTTTTACGGCACTTATGTTAGTCCCTGTCGCATTTCCCTTACCTCTTCTTTTTCCCGGCAGATTTCCCCCATAACCTGAGGAAAACTCCTTACATTTGTGTTACGTAGTTTGAATCTAACTCGGGCATCTGAACTGAGGACTTGAATCCCTTCATCCATAAATTCTGGGCAAACTGGGTCTGAGCGTTCATGAACCTTTCTTTCAATCTTTTTTGCTTTGCTTCTAAATTCTCACTGCAATATTTAGCATACTGTAAAATCTAATTTGCTGATTTACTCTGTCAACAGATAACACCTTGTGTAATTTGATTACTAATCTCTGATCGCAACCGATACAAATAAGAAGTAAGAATTCCTTCCATATTCTCGCCAATAGGATCACTCATTCCACTATGCTTTCTATATACCTGCATTAATCGTTCAAAGTATGCATTCACTGTTTCTTTAGGTTCCTGTGATGTTCGAAATATCCTTGGCCAATTAATTTCTTTTTGTGGGACTTTAGTCTTTTAATATCTCATTTCCTCCTCATATTTTTCCTTAACTGTAAGTAAAGAGCGTTAGTCACTTGCACTTGTGGTGGTCCTTGTGTGGGGCAATCAACAGCTCTCTCACATTCTGCCCACAAATCTTTTGGAACTGTCACTTCTAATCACACATCCAAATCTTCTCACAAAAACGTTAATATGGTCACGGTCTGTTCCATCTCAGTACACCATTTATCAGGGTTCTCTCTATGCTTTGCAAGAGTATTAGTAACAGGTGAGATCAGAGCGGGACCATGGAACATGTACATATGCTCCTCCCTGAACCTCTCACAATGGATATTCCTTTATCTTTTCACCAGTAGCAGTTTCTTCTCCCTCTTTCACCTTTAATTTGGTTTTAACCTTCTCTTTTTTTGACCATAAATCTCTCAGTTTCTCTGTATCATTACATTCTCTAATATTTTCAATTAACTCCTTTACGTGCACTCTTAATCCCCTAATATTCCACACTTGCAGCTTTTTCAGTCGCATCTATCCTACTGTTTCTTCGCACCTTCTTTTGCTGTGACTTATCCACACCACACTCTTCCACTACTTTCTCCATTTTGGCGTATACTTCCCTCCCACTCTCACCGTTTCTTTACAAAAATATAGCATCTCATTTTTTCTATTATACCCTAGGTTCTCCATTTCCATATTTTCTTTCACCAATTCTTGAATTTTGTTTTTAACTGTGTTAGATTAATTCTCTGGGTGGACATCCATTTTCCAAGAGAAGCAACAAAATCAATACTAGTTGGTTGTCCTAAACCTTCTCTACTGATTATATTTTCCCATTGGAAAGTTACTATAGCCATACTCCCTGCACTTGGAGGAGTATCTTGGGGAATACTCTGGACAGGTTGTCTTTGGGGCAAGTTAGAAGAGGTCTCAATAATTGAAGCTGGTAATATGTTAGGTATAGCTAAGGTGCTTATCACAACTGTTGCAAGGGTCCGAGTCGGGATAGAGGTCTTCAAATAGCTTTGGGGCTCACAAGGTTGCACCAAGGATCCTACACAAATTGTATTCTCAGGTATTACCGGTGCAGTGGCACTTGGCCCTTCTGAAGTAGTGGCATTGTACGGGGGGTCTCACACTAAGCAATTCCTCTATAAGGGCGTCTTGTTCCTGATTTTATATACCTGCTTCTTGCTCAGGGTTTTCTTTAATCTTATCTTTCTCTTCTTTCTCCAATGGAAGATGAACTCCTACAGTCTCAATAACTTCCTCTTTCCATTTTCTCTGATATTCCTCCTCTTGCTCCTTTTTCCATAAATGAGCCCTGCTTTCACATTTGCCATCTGCTCCCAAAGATTTAAAGCCTAAAGCTGAGTAGGTCTAGGTTGCGGTTTTAGCTCATGCATTTTTCTTTTCAAATTCTCTATTCGTGGGATGTGGGATGTGGAAGGATCCACTCAGAGAAAATCGTAATTCCCATCTCTAGATGTATTTTCGTGCCGTTGGGTAAGCCATATGCACGTATGTAACCCTTTCTTAACTGCCATTTCCCTATCAGGGATAGCTTCTGGAGGAAACTTCTCTTCCTTATTTACGTCTCTTTCTCTTTTTGACAAAATATTCACCATTTAATTAAAATTGCAAGTAATTTAAACTCAAACTTTCAACTGACAGTCTCTGTAACTCGTCCACCAATCACAGCGTGCCTCTGTCAAAGGTCACCCTATAACAGCGCTTCTTCTCTACTTACTAGTCAATCAAAATGTGGTACTGCAGCGTCACAAAACTTCTATTTCTCCAATCACAGAGTGATACAGCAATGATGCAACACCTCAATCATTTCAGTGTCTCGCAACTCTACTTCATTTGCCTGTTCTGACCACACAAAAGGTTTTTTACTTGCTCTCGCACTGCAGACAAATGCCGCCCCAACTGTTCCCTAGATGAACACAGTTCCCCCAAACCTAGTGGTGGCAGTGTGTTTTTCATACCTGCTGCTGCTGCAGTGTCAGCCGGCTTCTGTGCTTCTGGCATCGCTGGTGTGCATACCGCCACTGGACCTCCACCACCAATAACTGGCATTGCGCCAACAGGCGTTTCTGCTCCTGCCGGTTCTGCCAGCGTTGCCCCTCCCGCCGGTACTACCGGCTCCGCACTTGGCTTTGCCTTCCCCATCTGAGTCATTATTTGTCTTGCCTTCTCAATGGCATCTCCCCCGCTGCCGGATGCCCCCGCTGCTGGCAACCAGTTTCCCACTGTCTCCAGCCATGGCAATACTGCCGCTAGGTTGGCCAAAATGTCTGGCTGGACCGGCGTAACCCCCCCTGTACCTTCCACTGGAGGAACCACTGGAGCCTGTGGCTGTTCCCCTGCCGGTAATTCAATTAAAGGGGGATGGGTTTCCTCGGTACCCAGCAGGCCTGGCATGGGAACCGCAGGTTGGGGTACAACCTCCTTAGGGGCCACCCCTGTGCCACCCCTGGGCTTATCACCACTTGACTTGAGCTTACTCCTTTTAGCCACAGGCGGAGAGTATGGTTTAGGAGGTACTATAGGACGCCTGGACCTCCCTTCCCCCTCTGGACTATCAACCTTCTCTTGCAATCGTGTCAGAGCCTGCCCCATAACCTGCACTTGTTGCATCAGGGCCTCCAACATAACATCCGTGCGGGACCGCTTTTCAGTACGTCTCGCCTTAGGGGCCATTGCATCCAACTGAGCGCACCATGTAATGGATGACACAACAATACCCCTGCCCACTGGTCTGGGACACTGCCCAAACCCTTACCTGCCAGTAGTAGCAGCCACCAGCCGACCACAGCACCCCCGCAACCAGAGCCACTCTCACCAGTGCGTCAAGTAAAGACCCCAAACGTGTAGCTCCTGGAAGCGATTAATAGTGCAGGCTTGCTGGTGCTGCCGTCATCAAGACAAACCCGGTGGACAGTGTCGCCGCGGTGATTAATCAATCGATTCTCCACGAATGGGACCCGACCCAGCTGCACTCCAGAGATGTCTGAAATGAAAGAGACACAAATGACCAGTACCGGGCCACACAACTAACTGATATGCTGCAGTGACTGTAAGCCCCTAGCGCGCACACCACAAAAGAACAAGCGCCTTATGACGCCACTTTAAACCTTTATTCACTGCGCCATACTAGTAGTCATGCAGTCAGAACATAGCCTCTCACGGCTTGCTTACGCTCACGGTTTTTAAATACCAGGTAAAATTTGCAACCTTATTTAAATAAATTTCTTTTGCCTACACCTTTAAATGAAGAAACAGATACATTGGAACACCAGGAATTGAACACCTGATCTTGAGCGTAAGAGTCTAAGACCTTAAACCATGAGGCCACAGTGACTCTCGCAGTACGAAAAATGTCTTGCCCCCAAACCACTCTTGCCTTTGGCGCTCCCCCACGCAGATATAAACAATCCCGGCAGTATGAAAACAATGCCCCCAAACACAACGCCCGCCTTTTGGCGCTCCCTGCACCAGCACGCAGCCAATATGCAGCCGATGCCGATTGCTACGTACACAAGAAAATTAGTGTTCCGCTCTTCCCCGCCCCTGCCGGATCTTGCTGTACACACGAGATCCACAACCCGATCACTATGCGTGCACTTAACTGATAACGCTGGAGCCGCAATGTCCTCCGGCCCTGGCGATCACGGTGCCCAAACTGAAACCACTAAGGGAAGCGAGGAAGCTGTAAAAACCCTCCGGTCCGGTTCCCCCGATGGAAGCGCCGAAACTGTAGCCGGAAGGAGAAAACACCGCTGTACTCCGTAGATTCTCCCCGATCGAGGCCGCCTGAAAGAACTCGAAAATTCCGGGACTGCTCCACACGATCCCGAAGATGACCTGCAGGGAGAAAAAACAGAGAAAACAAATTAAGGGGCCGCTGGTGGCATTAGAAGTGCTTCCGGTTCATGGGCTCCGCCGATGTCCGATTGGATGTCCGAGAGGGGGTGGGTAGCGCTGCGTCATCAAGTGGCGCGCGACCCCCCCCTTCCCTTGGGGACTGGCGCGACCGCCATAGTGGCGGCGCCCGCTAGATAGCGTTCTGCCTGGCCCAAGGTCACCCTATAACAGCGCTTCTTCTCTACTTACTAGTCAATCAAAATGTGGTACTGCAGCGTCACAAAACTTCTATTTCTCCAATCACAGAGTGACACAGCAATGACGCAACACCTCACTCATTTCAGTGTCTCGCAACTCTACTTCATTTGCCTGTTCTGACTACACAAAAGGTTTTTTACTTGCTCTCGCACTACTGTGAGCTCCTGTCCAGCAAAAGTCATAACTCAGCGTGTCCACCCCTTGTGCACTCAGGAGCAAATCACTACCGAGCCCTGCTGACACATTCACAAAAATAAATTTTGCTTCTAACCTGGTGTAACTGATAGCACTTCAAAGTACACCTCTCCTAGCAGGCAAGATTACCAATTCAAATTCCAATTAGAGATGCCTCTTGTCTAAAATTTAAAAAAAACATCAAAATCACAATAACTATAACTCCAATAAGGCCAAACATCAAAGCCATCTAATATTTCTGCTCAATTAATTCCCATAGCATTCCTCTCTCACAATGTACACTACACCTCCCAACATGGAGTATGCTGCTTACTTCATGCAATCCCTATTGATGCTCACGTTGTTCTTCTTCCGTCAGCCACCTCTCGTTTCTCATGAACCAGGATCGGGTTGGAGGGGTCACTTTAAATCTGGGGGCAAACTGCCTAGACCATGAAGGTTCTGTACCTAATTCTACAGTCAAGTAATATCGACACATATGTCAGCTCCAATCGGAACTGTATTCTGCTTCCAAAATCTGTAGACGTGAGGAACCCTTTCAAGATTTCTAATTAAAGCCATACAGTTTCAGTGCCGCAATTTCAACCTACGTACTTTGGTGTCCCCTGATTGGAACTATCACTTTAGATCGACAAGGGCCCACATAATATTTCTGAAACATTCTCATTAGAATGACAGACAATAGATCATTTTTAAATGCTTTATGTAAGTATTACAGTCTAAATATAGAATATGCCATCAGAAAATTAGCAGCATAGCATATAAATCATAGGTAAAGAACGCATTATTGTTCACTATGCAATCCTGCATAGATTTGCCTTCTAAGAATGGGAATAGGGGGTCTCTCTTGTGAAAGAAATGCACACTCTTATATAGTGTTTTCGATAATGGGGTTCATACATTCGATGGAAACACATTATTCATTCAGTTTAAACAAATAGGAAACAGTCTAAAAAGAAACATTTCTACGTCAAATACATTCAGTGATGTTCCCACCACCAATACATTATGGTTTGATCATTCTCAAAGTCTTGGTTATACAATTTAACTGATACCATGTTAACAGAACTAGGATGAGCAGAGTTTCTCCTTGGCTAGGTACAAACTGAGTTTTCTCTGAAAATGTTTTCTGCTGACTTAAGTGAAACTATTAAAGCTTATTTTGGAGCTGAAATCGACAATAACATCATGTGACATAGTATGCCATTTAAACAAGATGAAAGTTGATGCAAACAAGGTTCAGTAAAAGCAGCGATTCAAATATTGCATGTTAAAAAGAATCTGCACTTACAAGCACACATATATATACTAATGCTCTTGGAATAAGGCATACAGTTTATAGGACACATTTGTGATGGAGTACTGGTCCGACAAACTATAAATCAGGCCCTAAATTTGCACTCAAAATTCCAAGTCGTAAATTAGCAGGACAAACTGTGGTGCAGCCCTAATTACCATAGAGGTGGAAAATACAATCTGTGTTCCATGTGTTGAATATCAAACTTACAGTCACTAATGGAGGAAACCACTGCCTCCCTTATTGACTCATGGCTATCGGGAATATGAGATGGAAGCTATTCTTGATTTCTGTACTCATTTTGGTCAGCAGTGGTATGTAATGTCCTGGAAAGGATATGATCCAACTGGAAGATCCCGGGAGCTGGCCTCTTTCGTGCATGCCTCTCAAAGGTGTCTCAATTTTATCAACAATATGTGAAATAACACATGCCAGAGTAAGATCCATGTGGAATCAATCAATCAATCATGTCACTTATAAAGCGCACTACATACCCGCGAGGGTCTCAAGGCGCTGGGGGAAGAGGGGGGTGGTGCTGCTACTGATCGAAGAGCCAGGTCTTGAGGAGTCTTCTGAAGGCCAGTAGGTCTTGGGTCTGCCGAAGGTTGGTGGGGAGGGTGTTCCAGGTCTTAGCGGCGAGGTGGGAGAAGGACCTGCCGCCGGCGGTCGTTTTCCGGATGCGGGGGACTGTGGCGAGGGCGAGGGTGGTGGAGCGGAGCTGGCGGGTGGGGGTGTAGAAGCTGAGTCGTCTGTTGAGGTAGGCTGGTCCGGAGTTGTGGAGTGCTTTGTATGCGTGGGTGAGGAGCTTGAAGGTTATCCTCTTGTTGACAGGGAGCCAGTGCAGGTCTCTCAGGTGGGGTGTGATGTGGCTGCGTCGGGGGATGTCGAGGATAAGACGTGCAGAGGCGTTCTGGATGCGTTGCAGCCGTCTCAGGAGCTTAGCCGTCGTTCCTGCGTAGAGGGCGTTTCCGTAGTCCAGCCTGCTGGTGACGAGGGCCTGGGTGACTGTTTTTCTTGTTTCGGTGGGGATCCACTTGAAGATCCTGCGGAGCATTCGGAGGGTGTTGAAGCAGGATGAGGAAACGGCGTTGACCTGCTTAGTCATGGAGAGGGTGGGGTCGAGGATGACCCCTAGGTTGCGTGCGTGGTCGGTGGGTGTCGGGGCTGTTCCCAGTGATGTCGGCCACCAGGAGTCGTCCCAGGCTGAAGGGTTGGAACCAAGGATGAGGACCTCCGTCTTGTCCGAGTTCAGCTTCAGGCGGCTGGTCCTCATCCATTCGGCGACGGCCTTCATTCCTTCGTGGAGGTGGGCTTTGGCGGTGTGAGGGTCTTTGGTGAGGGAGAGGATCAGCTGGGTGTCGTCGGCGTAGGAGATGATGTTGAGGTTGTGCTGTCGGGCGACGTGGGCGAGGGGTGCCATGTAGATGTTGAACAGCGTTGGGCTGAGGGAGGAGCCTTGGGGTACGCCGCAGATGATCTTGGTGGCCTTGGATCGGAAGGGGCGAGGCGGACGCTTTGTGTTCTGCCGGAGAGGAAGGATGTGGTCCAGTCCAGGGCCTTCTCTTGGATCCCGGCGTCGTGAAGGCGTGTTCGTAGTGTGTGGTGGCAGACCGTGTCGAAGGCGGCTGATAGGTCCAGGAGGATGAGGGCTGCTGTTTCTCCGTTGTCTAGCAGGGTCCTGATGTCATCGGTGGCGGCGATGAGGGCGGTTTCGGTGCTGTGGTTGCTGCGGAAGCCGGACTGGGAAGGGTCCAGGAAGTTGTTCTCCTCGAGGTAGCGGGTCAGTTGTTTGTTGACGATTTTCTCGGTGACCTTCGCGGGGAACGGGAGCAGAGAGATGGGTCGGAAGTTCTTGAGGTCCTTGGGGTCTGCCTTGGGTTTCTTGAGTAAGGCGGTGATCTCGGCGTGCTTCCAGCTTTCCGGGAAGGTTGCTGTCTCGAAGGAGATGTTGATTATTTTCCAGAGATGGGGCGCGATGGCTGTACTGGCTTTGTTGAAGACGTGGTGAGGGCACGGGTCTAGCGGTGAGCCGGAGTGGATGGTGTTCATGATCTCGCTGGTGTCCTCGTCGTTGATGTTGGTCCAGGAGAGCAGGCGGTTGGTGGTTGTGGGGGCAGTGGTCTCGGTGGTTGCCGGGGCGGTCGTGGTGTTGAAGCTGTCGTGGATGTCGGCGATTTTGCGGTGGAAGAAGGTGGCCAGTGAGTCGCACAGGTCTCGCGACGGCGGGATGTCGTTGGTGTTGGAGCTGGGGTTGGAGAGTTCCTTCACGATGTTGAAGAGCTCTTTGCTGTTGTGTGCATTGTTGTCTAGGCGGTCTTTGAGTGAGGCCCTTTTGGCGGATCTGATGAGGTGATGGTGACTGTGGGTGGCGCTCTTGTGGGCGGCGTAGCTGTCCGCTGTCCGTTCGTGGAGCCAGATCTTCTCCAGTTTTCGGCATGTTCGTTTGGAGGCCTGGAGGTCTTCGGTGAACCAGGTGGCTTTCTTGCTGGTGTGGCTGTTGGGCAGATTCTTGAGCGGGGCGAGGGTGTTGGCGCAGTCGTCGATCCACTGTCTGAGGTTGCGGGCGGCGGTGTCGGGGTCGGAGGGTTCGGCGGGTGGGCTCAGGGCGAGGGTTGTGGTTAGCTGGTCTTCGGTGACTCTGCTCCAGCAGCGGCGAGGCATTTGTTCGGTGCGGTGGTGCGTGGTGGGCTTCCTGTAGGTGAAGTGGATGCAGTGGTGGTCAGTCCAGTGGGGTTCGGAGGTGTGGTTGAAGGAGACGTGTGGGCTTGCGGAAAAGATGGAGTCTAGCGTGTGGCCGGCGGCGTGGGTGGGTGTAGTCACGAGCTGTCTGAGTCCGAGGGTGGCGAGGTTGTCGATCAGGGTGGTGGAGTTGGTGTCCTTGTTGTTCTCGAGGTGGAAGTTCAGGTCCCCGAGGAGGATGTAGTCCGTGGAGGCGATGGCGTGTGTGCTGACGAAGTCAGCGATAGAATCGCTGAACTGTGGTTGGGGTCCGGGGGTCTGTAGATGAGGGTTCCTCTGAGGGTGGTGTTGGGATCGGTGTGGATCTGGAAGTGCATGTGTTCGGCGGTGCTGAGGGTGTCGTCGGTGTTGGTTGAGACTCTGAGGGTGTTCCTGTGGACGATGGTGATGCCTCCTCCGACTCCGTTGGTGCGGTCCCTGCGGGTGATCTTGTAGCCGTCCGGGATGGCAATGGCGATGTCGGGGGCTGAAGCGGGATTCAGCCAGGTCTCCGTCAGGAATGCGACGTCTGGGGAGGTTGAGTCGAGAAGGTCCCAGAGTTCGATGGCGTGTTTGCGGGCGGAGCGGGTGTTGAGGAGGATGCATCTGAGGTAGTTGGGTTCTTTCCTGGGCGGTGGTTTGGCGGGGCGGGTGCTGGCGAAGCTGCAGTTCCGGCAGGTGAAGGGCCCTTGGGTGCGCTTCGGGGTGGCCCGGTAGCAGGCGTGATCTTTTCCGGGGTTGAGTGCGTGGAGGGTGCTGGCGTCGTATCGGCGTCTGTTGATGTGGCGGGCACGGGGGATGCCCGGACCAGGGGTTCTGGCGCTGGGCGCGGTCCCGGCGCGGACGGGCGCAGACGGGCTTGCCTTAGGCGCGCCTTCGGCGCACCAGCAGCGCGCCCGCTGCACACGTCCGCTGCGCGGCCGCAAAGCGGCCGCCATAAATGGGGAGGTGGGAGGGAGGAGCAGGGAATGGGGCAGCGAATGGGCAGTGAGGGGGCAGGGCCGCAGGGGCGCAGCGGCGGGAAACAGGCACAGAAAGGAAAAACGAGCACAATCAGGGCAGCAAGGGGGCACAGAAAGGAAAAACGAGCACAAACAGGGCAGCAAGGGGGCACAGAAAGGAAAAAACGAGCACAATCAGGGCAGCAAGGGGGCACAGAAAGGAAAAAAACGAGCACAATCAGGGCAGCAAGGGGGCACAGAAAGGAAAAAACGAGCACAATCAGGGCAGCAAGGGGGCACAGAAAGGAAAAAAACGAGCACAATCAGGGCAGCAAGGGGGCACAGAAAGGAAAAAACGAGCACAATCAGGGCAGCAAGGGGGCACAGAAAGGAAAAAACGAGCACAATCAGGGCAGCAAGGGGGCACAGAAAGGAAAGAACGAGCACAATCAGGGCAGCAAGGGGGCACAGAAAGGAAAAAAACGAGCACAATCAGGGCAGCAAGGGGGCACAGAAGGAAAAAAACGAGCACAATCAGGGGCAGCAGCAGGGCACACAGACGGAGCTGTGTGGTGGGGGAGCGACCTACCAGTCAAGGTCAGGGGTCGCTCCCCAATTCTTTGAGGTGGTAGAGTACTATCAGAAATATCTAGAGAGTTCACACTTGCACAGTATCTTTACTCAAGCATACAGAGTTTAGACCAGGCTTCTCCAACCAGTAGCTCATGAGTTACTAGTAGCTCTCCAGTTACATGGTAAGTAGCTCTCCTATGTGCAGCCCAACCTAATCAATTGGAAACTTTTGCTTGGTTGAAATAATATATTTATACCAAAATTGAAAAGCATATATTCAACATTGAAATGTATGTATTTTTGGAACTCACAAGATGACATTTGGAGAAAAATGGTTACATTTCCAAAATATGCTTAAATCTGATATTAGAGTGATAAATCATGTGATAGTGGGAAGACATATTACTCATAATATTACCTTGGTAATACGGGCTTTGCAGCTACTGGTGTTATCTATTATCCACGTAGAGGCATTCTCAATTAAAAAACATTTTTTACATTACTGCTGGCAACTTTAGTTGATGCACTGAGGGGATCACTGCTGACAATCTTGCTTGGGGTGGCCACTAATGTAACATTGCCTGATGTGTTGAATATTACAACACTAATAATATCAGTAGCTCGGATGACTTTCATTGAAGATAAGTAGCTCTTATTACAGAAAAGGTGGGAGATCCCTTGTTTAGACCCTGTTGGAGCACAGGAACATGAAAGAGAGTACCCACGAAGATTGTGGGTGACACCACTGGGCCCGTGTGGCTCACTGACGATGAGACTACCGCAGTCATTGGGCTGATGCCTGGCTACATCTCCAAGCTGATTCAGCTTACTTGGTCTTTGTCAATTTGTCACTTGGCATTTGCAATCACTTACTGTTTGTGATTTTTACCCTTCTTGGATACTACCACTGCTTAACTCGCCAAACCCTTTGGTCTCCTTCTTTTATTTTCTGTATGCCATTTTTCCCCGCTAAGTTCTTTTGCTCCCTTACCTCTGTGTGCTACAGATTCTCTCCATCACAGCAGCACTGCCATAACATTTGTATCAGTTTCTGCATCAGCCTCTGCCATAATCCGGCTGAACTGGCATGTCTCTCCATTGCGGTAGTCCCAGATCATTTCCTTGTCCTTTTAGCTCCAGGCTTGATTCCTGTACCTCACCGAGCTAAGGGTAAGCTACAAATACCACCTGTATCATTTCTCCTCCCTCATTTTCCCCAAGTTCCTAACTGACTTATTATTATTCAGTATGTGGTTGCTAGATATAAATTTCTAATTCCAATCTCACAAAGAGTGGACAAAGTGCATACATTTTTTAGGGGCAATATACTGTTCTAACTCCAGTCCTACAATATAGAAAGAAGCTACCGTTGGGTTTAAGATTCCCTGTTTCTCTCAAGACCCACAAACATTGAGGAAAATCATGAATTAAGGGGAAATATCCTACTATTGGAACTCCACTCCCTAAAAACATTGATGAAAACAATTAAAATCTGCTGATCAGATTTAGTAATATAAATTGTGAGATTCGAGTTTGAAAAGGATTCATTTGGTGAATTCTGATTCTAATATCAAAGGCCCCGTCCTCGACAGTGACTCAGTTCTGAGTGATAGCAATTCACAGCATGTGCTCTTGATTGGGGGTAAGTGGGGGTAAGGGTTAAAGAAACACTGTAGGCATCTAGGGTGGTGTGATACCAGATTCATATGGATTAATGGTTCTTCAGGCCATCATTTATGGGTACATCCTTCCAGTACTATCTAGATCAAGGGATATAGGTGATGTTAATATACAGAGGAACCACTTCCAGCCACAAGTCCAATTCTTACCAGGCTCGAAGTAAGGACATGTTGGTAATGGGCCAAGAGTACTGGTTAAAACTCCAGCAAACCTGAGAGCCGGAGAACTAAGAAAACAGATGGGTTAAGATGACAGAGCAAGGTAGCCAGAACAATATTCCAAGAAGAGAAGAGACTACAGCAGTCTCTATGTTCATGACCCTCCTTAGAGGCACAGGAGAAGCAGGTAAGCCAGGTATGTTAGAGCATAACTCAAGAGGTACAGTGAGACAGCTGATGAAGGAGAAATTGAGTGAAACAGGGAAGGTACTGGAGGGGGGAAGAAACAAGGAAAGAAAGGGAGAATAGGAAACAAGCGGAGGGCAATAACTACGAGTAAGTAAGTCAGACAATAAAGCAGTTGCTAGGCAACTGGCAACTGTTTCTGACAGGCCTTTTTCCAGTGCTTCCTCTGATTTGTCTCTTAGTGACCTTGATCTGGAAGGCTCGCCTGATACCTTTTGTGCCTTAGCCACCACTGAACAGCACTGCAGAGCCTTCAAGCAAGCTTCTAATCTTCCTCTGGCCCACCTGTCTCCTATGCATGTTAATCTTGTTTCTCCAAATTTCTCTGATCCTGACCTGAATCAAGTCCTGCTAAGAAATAAACATTTAAATAAATCATGAGGTACCATTTACTACTATAAACAGAAGCACATAATTTGCATTAAAAATGATTTCAAGAAGAAGAAAGCCCAAAATAGTAAAAATCATTAACCATCAATCAATCTGGATTTATAAAGTGCGGCTAATTACCCCATAGGGTATCCAGGTGCTTGCAGGCCCCGGAGGCTTATTCGAACAGCCAGGTCTTGAGGGCCATTCAGGATCCCGGAAGTGAGGTGATGGTCCAGAGTTGCATGGGCAGGGTGTTGCTGCATTGTGGAAGAAGGAGCATCTTCCAGTTCTGCTTCGGTGGATGCGGGGAGTATGGGCAAGTGAAAGGGAGGCAGAGCATGGTCTTTTCAACAGTTGTTGGAAGTTCAGGCATGGTTAATTTAGGCGGGTCCTTTGCTGTGTAGAGCCTTGCGTGTGTGAGTCAGCAGCTTTAATTGCCATCTCTTCTGTACGGGGAGCCAGAAGAGTTGCCTGAAGTGGTGTGTGATTTAGGTTAATCAGGGAAGGCCGATGATGAGTCTGGCTGTGGTGTTCTGTATGGGTTGAACTCTGTAGGAGGTGTGTGGCGATTCCTACATAGAGGGCATTGTCATAGTCCAGTCGGCTGATGATGAGGGCTTGTGCCACGGTATATCTTGTGTGTAGGGGTAGCCATTTGAAGATCTTACGTAACATGCGCAGAGTGAGGAAGCAGGCAGAGGAGGTGGCACTGATCTGTAATTTCATGGTGCGCTTGTAGTCAATGATGATTCTGAGGTTTCCGGCACGGTCAGAAGGAGTGGGTGCGAGTCCTAGGTCTGATGGCCACCAGGAGTCGTTCCATGTGTTGCTGCTGTTGCTGAAGATCAGTACTTCCATCTTGTCTGGGTTCAGCTGCAGGTTGTTCTTCATCCAGTCAACAACGCTTGTCATGCATCTATGGAAGTTGGTTCTGGTGGTGTGGTCGTCAGTGAGTGAGAGGATAAGTTGGGTGTCACCTGCGTAGGAAATTATGCTGAGGCCATGGGATCTGGCGATATTGGCCAGCAGGGTCATATGGGTGTTGAAGAGCCTGGGGTGGAGGGATGAGCCCTGGGGGACACCGGTGGGAGGTGGATCTTCCGGTGAGGAAGGAGGTGATCCATCTGAGTGCATTCCCTTGGATGCTGAAGTGGTGGAGTCTTTCGATCAGTGTGTGTTGGGATATGGTTTCAAAGGCTGCTGAGAGGTCGAGGAGGATCAGAACTGCTGTTTCTCCTTGGTCGAGGAAGGTTCGGATGTGGTTGGTGCCTGCGATCAGGGTGGTTTCTTTGCTGTGATTGCCTCGGGAGCCATGCTGGGAGGTGTCGAGTCGCTGGTTCGGCTCCAGGTGTATCATAAGTTGCTTGTTGATGATCTTTTGCAGTACCTTTGCTGGGAACTGGAGCAGGGAGATTGGCTGGTAGTTTTTGAGTTTGCTGGGGTCGGCAGAGGGCTTTTTGAGTTGTTGTCTGACTAAGGCATGTTTCCAGGCATCAGGAAATGTTGTGGTAGTGATAGAGGAGATCAGGGTGGTGAGTTTCTGACCAATCCTTTGTTTTCCAAGGTTGAAGATGTGGTACGGGCATGGGTCTGAGGGAGGTGGTGTATCTGTTGAGGATGTCCGTAGGTGTGGGTTGTGGATGGAAGGTTCTGTATATGGTTGTAATCGTGTCATAGAAGAAGTCAGCAAGGTCGTCGCACAGCTCCTTTGAGGGTGTGATGTTTTTTTCGCTGGTAGCGGGGTTGGAGAATTCCTTAACAATGTTGAAAAGTTCCTTGGTGTTGTTGGCACTGGTTTTGATGCATGCAGCTAGGGCTGTTTTCTTTGTTGCTCTCAGTAGGCGGTGGTAGAGGTTGAGGGAGGTCTTGAAGGCCACCCTGTTGGAGGTGTCCTTGCTAGCACCCTATCTCCTCTCCAGCTGTTTGCTGTCTCGTTTCGCATTTCTTGGGTATACCAGCTGGCCTTTTTGGAAGATTTTCTCTGGATGTTGCTCTTGATGGGGATGATGCTTTTGGCGCAATTGGTGATCCAGGCATTAAAGTTCTTCACTCCCTGTTTGAGGTTGGTGGAGGTAGAGGGGTTGGAGGTGTTGAGGGCATCTGTCCAGCTGGTTTCTGAGATTTTGTTCCACCTACTCTGGGGGGCGCTGGTCATCTTGGGAGTGGCAATGCGGGGGCTTGAGATGCTGAAGTGGACGATGGAGTGATCAGTCCATGTGAGTTCTGTGGACATAAAAATGGGGTCCATCATGTGTTCTGTGGTGTGTGTAGGGTTGTGGGCGATCTGGGTCAATCTGAGGCTGCTCATACTGTCTAGGAGGTGTGTGGTGTTGTTCTCATTGGGGTCTATGATGTGGAAATGTAGGCCACTGAGGAAGATGTAGTCCTTGGAGTCTAAGGCCAGGGGCGCAATGAAGTCTGCAATGGTGTTGCAGAAGCTGGAGCGCGGGCCCAGGAGTCGGAATGCAAGGGTGCCTCTGATGGTTGTCTTGTCATCCGTGTGGAGCTTGAAGTTGCAATATTCCATGGGGGTGGTGGTGTTGTTGGTGGTGCTGGTGTACTGTATGGTCTCTTTGTGAATGATGGCTGTTCCTCCTCCCGGCTTGTTGGTGTGGTCCTGGTGAATGATTTTATATCCCTCAGAGATCGCTGTGGTAATGTCTGTGGTGGATGTGGGGTTGAACCAGGACTCAGTGAGGAAGATGATGTCAGTTGCAAGGGTGGCAATGAGGTCCCATAATTTGGTGGAATGCTTGCTTAGTGAGCATGTGTTGAGAAGGGCGCATGCAAGTTGGTGTTTTGTTCAGGTGGTGTCTGTGGTGTGTTCGGGGTGGGGCTGGTTTGTAGGCTGGTGTGCATGCTATGGCAATTAAAACAGCAGTGGATGCAGGTAAAAGGTCTTACAATGGAGCATGGGTCATGAAGTATTTTTGCAATAAATTCAAAAATGTGTTTTGGATTCCAAACCTATCAGTTATGGCAATAGAAATATCATCTTGTTATTTGATATCAAGTGAGTGTATGCAATTTCTTTTTTTTTTTATTATTTTATTGATAGAACAGTAAAGTACCAAGGTTACAATAAAGCATAAGATGGAACAGTAGAGTAATAAAATGTACATCATCAAAAGATATTATAGTAAGGAACAATGTAATACAAAGATGATGAGAAAAAGGGGTAAAGAAACCATCTTATGGATGAAAAATGAGTAAAAAGAGTTAAGGGTACTTATTAAAACAGGTAATAGCGGAATAAAAAATTTTAGAAATAAGGAATAAGAAGAAAGAAAAAAGAAGAAAGAAAAATTGGGAGAAAAGGAAAAAAAAAACAAGTAGAGAAAAGAAGAGGAGAGGGGACGGGGGGAAAGATGAGATAAGTAATTAAAGTATGGAAGGGTGGGAAGATAGGAAAGTAGAAAAGGGAATCCAGAGTAAATCAGATTTGATTTTCTGAGATAACGTTGATGATGAGACAGTAGAGATTCTATGTTCATTGCAAATAAGGTTCCACCACATTAACATACAAACTTTAGAATTATCTTTCCAACAAGTTAAAATAACTTTAAATGCGAGGGAAATGAAAAGATCAAACAGTTTCAACTTTGGTGAGGTGTCGGAAAAATCATCGGACATGGATCCAAGAAATACATTTTGAATTGATAATGGGATATTACAATGAAATATCTTAGAGGGTATAGACCAAATAGATTTCCAAAATTTAAGAACATTGGGACAGTAATATAGTAAATGTAACAGTGTATGCAAATTTGAATGGATCATTTTTAGGAGAGTTGGAATAGATACATTTTTTATTGAATCGAAAAACTTAATCACCCAGGGATCATGTCCAACATTGAATAATGTCAGCTGGTGAACCTGGTGGGCTATTCATGTAAATTAAAAATATTACAGGTGCAAAATAATATAACAACTATATTTTATGTATTATGGGCAGTGTTGAAATAATAGAATATTATATATATATATATATATATATATATATATATATATCTATATATATATATATGTATATATATATATATAGTAGGGACCAAAATTTCCATAGGAAAAGTGTTTTTGGTTTTGCCAATAACTTTGGCGCTGCTTGACGAATCTTCACAAAGATTTCAGAAAACTTCCCCTTTTTGGTTCAGCTGCTGTGTAGAATGTTTTGGGGTGGTCCGTCAAGCGGGGACTGAGAAAAAAGGGGGGCCCCAAAACATGTTTTCTGCATGTTATGTCAATGCGGATTTTTCATTTTTTTAACATGACTACAGCCCGAATAGGTGAACGGAATTACACCAAATTTGGCAGAAAGCTGGATGTTGGTCAAGAAAGTGTGCTTTTTGTGATTTGGTGAGGATCCGTTCAGTAGTTTCAGAGATATTCAATTTTAAAACATATAGATATCTAGGAGCCCAACAGCCTACTGAGACCCTACTGAAATTTGATTGGCTGCCAACACTTTAACCAGGAAGTGTTGGCAGTCATCTTGGTACTCGGTTGAACCATGTCTCACAAAAAATGTTTAAAAAAACTAAAAGGGGGCAAGGTAGAAACACCCTGACCCCCTAGGCCTCTTGGGGGGTCCCACTGGGACCTCCCAGTGCCAAAAAAAAGCATGTTTATTTTATTTTATGCAGGATCCACAGATCCAGCCAAATTATTTTTTTAAAATTAAGCGTGGACACCCGCGCTTCTTTTATTGTCAGCCCCAGGGTGGACCAGGTCTCGGGGGCATGTGTAAAAATGTAGGAGGAGGTCTTACGGTGCCCCCCTCCTAGAATCCCTAAAGCCCTGGGAACTGCTACCTCCCCGGGGTATGTTTCAATATTTATGCAGGGGTTGCCCGCGTGCCCTCCCCAGCAACCCCGGGGACGCCACCTCCTTGGGGCAAAACATAACAGAAATGCAGGGGGCCATGTGGCCACCCACGGCCCGAGGACTGCCACCTCTCCATGGCTAAATATAATATTAATGATGGGGGGCTGTGCCCCCCTGCAGCCCCAGGGACCACTACCTCCCTGGTGCAAATGTTAAGAATGTAAAGTGGGGGGCTGCGTGGCCCCCCACAGCCCCGGGGACCATTGCCTCCCCAGGGCTAAAACAAAGAAAGGAGGGGTACCAGCTCCCAGACATCTCTTTCAACCATGACGGGGCCAAAGGTGAAGCAGGTTAAACCCTCCAAGTAGCTAAAATAGTAAAAATCTGTTTTTGTATTAGTTGCAGTAGTGCAAGAGAGTAGGGTTGCCTGCAGAGCTCTTCTGAAATTGAGTTTGCTGCTAACTGCTATTTCATAGCTTCCTTGATGACGTTGTTAAAGCATTCCCCCTGTCCATTACCTTAGGGTGACATACTGCAATGCTTCCGTGCTCAGTGTGCAAAAGAAACAATTGATGGACGGAATGCTGGACAATGCAAACATTCACCCCCATTCACAAGGATCTGGGTTAAATCCATCATTCTTCTGCTCACCACACCACCCCAGTTTGGACCCAGCCATATGCAAATCGGTCTTGACCCTGTTCCTTGTGGGAACAGTCCACCTGTGCTCAGTGTGACACGTCGTGATAGGCTGGAAACTTGGAACTCGTCAATTAAGAACTGTTAGCCGAAACCAAGGATTCTCAGAGACCTTCCCTGCATAAAACATCCTCCACTAAAGTTATTCACCAAATCTTTGGTCATGCTTTCAACAACTTCACCTCCAGCCACGTAGTGAAATTCCCTATTAATGTTAAAGCATAAGTTTCATTCCTAAAGGGCCCTAACACAACTATACCTAGTTTCCTCCTCTGCCCATCAGTAAGTGCAACGGGAACAGGGTTTGGTCCCACAAGGTTTGGTGGATTCATCACTTCTGCTACAAAGCTAACATTGTCTCCTCATCCTTTCTGCCATCTCATCTAGCCTCTGCCACCAGCAATACTCACAGACCTGCCTTTTGGTGAAAGTTGTTCATATGCCTTTCATGTCCCTGGTTAATAATTCATCTTAACTCATATGTTCAAACATTTTCTCTCCACTCATGAGGATCCCATTCTCCCTAGCCAGTACCCTTTGAAACTTGACAAAGGGCTTAACCTTCCTTGCAGCTTCAGTTCCTCTGACCAGCTTGAAATAAGTTATTTCTTGACATCTACACAATCAGGATCAATTGAAGTACCACAAACCCACTTTTCCCCTGCTCAAGCCTAGTTGGATATGAGCTTATTTGAAATAATGACATCTGAACACAAAAAAGCCCTCACTCTCTTTGCCGTGTTCCTGACAAGCAAGGACTAGATAGAATATGCACTCAGCATGCTGATTTCACTTTCCTGATACAGGCTCGATTTCAAACTGATAGGCCTGAAGTCAGGCTGCCAGCCTGACTAATTTAGTATTCATAGCTCTCTCACCCCACCCACACAAGCACCTTTACCATAGACTTGTGATATGTCCTGAGAACAAGTTTGGCTCCCCACACAATTTTATGGAAATGCTCTCCAGGCTGGTGCATGCAAGATGTTCTCTGTCAATAAGAGTAATTTTTCTCTGCTTCAAGTAATGCCCTTACTGCCGTTGCTGCAAAACCACACTTAGACCATACCTACTTGCATCCATTGCAACAATGCACAGCTTTCCCAAAACAAATGGCTTTAAAACAGGGAGCATGAACAATATTGACCTTGAGTGAAACAAGTTTCTTTCTACTTTGCTCCTCAAACAAACTTTGAGTCCTTCTTAAGTAAGGATTTTAAGAGTTCCACTTTTCAAGAGTATTCCCTCATGAACTTAACGTATAATACTGGAAATCCCAGGAGGACGCCAGTTGATCCTTGTACGTAGGATCAGTGTTTTTATTTATTTATTTATTTATTTTGTCCAAGATATACAGCAAAAATAAACAATTTAAACAATTGGAAGGCATGACCTGTATCACATAAATACAAAGAGAAAGGAGAACTAGAATCACAAAGCAATTAATTAATCCCTCCTATACAGCACATAGCAATTTCTTCATTTGGGACATCCTTAAGTTTGTTCCCTCCCCCCTTCCGCCAGATACTCTAAATTTTATCTATACGAATTATTGATCCCACTCTTCTGGCATGAATATTTTCCCATGCATGAATTTTCTCCATTTTTAAAATCCACTGAGAAACAGAGGGAAAAACCTCAAATTTCCAAATTGCCAGAATTAACGATCTAGCCACCAATGCTGCAATAAAGATCAATTGAAGCTGAGGTATCAACATCTCAAAGGGAGTTATGGCAATGCCAAAAAGTGCCCCATACGTATTGGGAACAATGTTATTATGTCCAAGTTTTAAGCTTAACTTAGCAAAAACACCAAGCCAAAACTTCTTAAGGTACCTGCACATAAATATCGAATGCAGTCAATCCCCATTCATTGCTTACATCTAAAACAGTGAGAGTCGGCCTCTGGATACATTTTTTGAATTTTGACCTGTGTATCATATAGCATCCATTTACTAAGGAAAGCCATTCTTCTTAAATTAGCAGCACGCACTGTCTTCTGATTTATACAATTATATAATTGCCATTGATTACTATCCAGCTGACACCCTGTTGAATCTTCAATAGACTGTAGCAACTCCCTAATTAATATCTCACTCTGCCTTGGCTGCAGTTGTCTACACCAATTACCTATACCTTGTCTTTTAGTAACAAAGTAAGCTTTTCCAAGTCCATCCCCAAAGCATCCCTCACTCGGTCTATATCCAGATCAAAAATATTTAACCTGGATAAAACTATAGGACAGGGATTAATTTATATTAGGATTACATTCCACTAGCCTATTCCACATAATGATGTCACCATTTTAATAAAAGTCTTGTACTGTCTTGAAACCTTCACGAAACCACTGATGGCATGTAGAAGTAGATAGATGGAGCCCTAACGTAATACATTCCACTAGTTTCAACTAAGCATGGATCCTAGGAATCTTATACTTCCCCAAAGTTCTCTCAAAGCACTCCCTTATTATTCTTGGGGTCTTATACCTAGTTTTTTTTGGCAGCCTTAGAATTTCTAAAAACGGGGAGAGACCAATTTCGGAGTCCTTTAACATAAGGTTGAGTTAGAAATTCCCTGCCTTCAATCTAGAAGAGATTATCAAAAACAATGGCTCCTGTGGACTAATGGCAAGAAAATCTCAATAAAATAACGCACTATGGCAATGTAATGGGTTATTGTGATGTCAAAAGGAGAAGGAGTCGAACACACCTTAGATTAGTATTTCATTCATAATTCTTGTTTATATAGTTCTTTGAAGCAAAATTACATTCATGACATTTAACAATCAATTGATTGTAGTGAGTGGTGTCCCAGTGAAAAAAAGGAACCTAAACAAATAAACCTAAATAATTTGTGACATATTCGTGACATATATACAAGGTTGCCTATATTTCATGAAAACGACCATTGAAAGATATATATTATATAAACCACGCTTTTATACAATGATAAGTGCTGGCTTGTAATGATTCGCTTTGAAAAAACTGTCGACGGCGTTTCGACCCTGTGTGCAATGTAGGGTCTCTTCAGGACCTAAGATAGTAGGGACACCTGAAGGAAGGGTTTGCGCAACCTCGTGTGGAATTTGTGGCACCGTGAGTAAAGTGAAAAGGAAGGATACTCACATGGGACCCGGCCGGGCACCCATGTGAGGGTAGCTGTCGGCTGGCAAAATTCGGTTAGCACAATAGGATTCCGCAGGTATGGAATAGAAGGGCACGGTGAGTGTGCAGATCAAGCACGAGCCGATAGGGTTTTAAGTAGAAGTAGCAGGCTTCTTCCATGTGTTATGGCTCTTGATAATTATTTAAGACGGCTATGCGCCTCTTTGTGTCGCCAGTTGATAAGTAATGGGGGGTCTTACTCAAGAATCAGTATGTTCGTGCCTGCATCAAGGATATCTGTGGAGCAGAACAGCATCTGTCTGTCTGCCTTGGTTCAATGAACCAAGGCAGACAGACAGATGCTGTTCTGCTCCACATTACTTATCAACTGGCGACACAAAGAGGCGCACAGCCGTCTTAAATAATTATCAAGAGCCATAACACATGGAAGAAGCCTGCTACTTCTACTTAAAAACCCTATTGGCTCGTGCTTGATCTGCACACTCACCGTGCCCTTCTATTCCATACCTGCGTAATCCTCCTATTGTGCTAACCGAATTTTGCCAGCCGACAGCTACCCTCACATGGGTGCCCGGCCGGGTCCCATGTGAGTATCCTTCCTTTTCACTTTACTCACGGTGCCACAAATTCCACACGAGGCTGCGCAAACCCTTCCTTCAGGTGTCCCTACTATCTTAGGTCCTGAAGAGACCCTACATTGCACACAGGGTCGAAACGCCGTCGACAGTTTTTTCAAAGCGAATCATTACAAGCCAGCACTTATCATTGTATAAAAGCGTGGTTTATATAATATATATCTTTCAATGGTCGCTTTCATGAAATATAGGAAACCTTGTATATATGTCACGAATATGTCACAAATTATTTAGGTTTATTTGTTTAGGTTCCTTTTTTCACTGGGACACCACTCACTACAATCAATTGATTGTTAAATGTCATGAATGTAATTTTGCTTCAAAAAACTATATAAAAAGAATTATGAATGAAATACTAATCTAAGGTGTGTTTGACTCCTTCACAATAACCCATTACATTGCCATAGTGCGTTATTTTATTGAGATTTTCTTGCCATTAGTCCACAGGAGCCATTGTTTTTGATAAACATTTCAGTACCCTGGTTCCAAGTGAGTAGGGTTCCCTTGTTGTTTTTTTCAATCTAGAAGAAGCAGATCTGCTCAACCAGTCTAGAAAAGCTGCCTGATAGTAGGTCTTAATGCTGGGTAATGCCAATCCTCCTTTTTCTCCATCTGGATGTAATGCCTGAATCTTGAGGCTTTTTTTGCCAGATGAATTTCATAATTTCTGCATTCACTGCTTGAAAAAAAGATTGAGAGATTTTAACCATATTATTCGCAAACAAAAAGAGTAGTAGCGGAAGAATGTTCATCTTAACTAAAGTAACCAGCCCAATAATAACCAAATAGGCAGATTCTGCCATGCTTCAAATAAACTGGATATCTTTTTCAGTGTAGGTCTAAAATTAAGGGCAAACTAATCATCCAACTTTGAGGTCACATAGATCCCTAAGTACCTGATTAGAACACCCTTCGAATAATGAGCTTTAAGTGAGTCCGGCAATAAATTGGAGGAGCAATTTAATAAGAGCACTTGTGATTTCCCGTAATTTATTTTGTAGCCCCCAATTTGTGTATACTTGCTGATTTTAGCAAAAGCTGCTTCTAGATTAGCCATTTCAGCTGTCAAATATAAAGCCATGTCATCAGCGAATAATTTCAACTTTGACGCTCCTACTATGGGTGGCCGACTGGATTGATCTTGTCCTATTGCAAACGCTAAAGGCTCTATAAATAAAGTAATTCAAATAGGGGAAAGGGGACAGCCATGTTGTGTTTCACAGCTTATCGGACTCTTGCCTGCCAAGTCATCATTTATAATAATTGTTGCCTTAGCTTTAGTACACAGGTTCTTAATAACCTTAACAAACCGGGGAGGAACAGCAAACTTCAATCAAACTAAAAATAGCTCCTCCCACTGTACCTGGTCAAAAGCCTTTTTGGCATCAAGCAATATGATTGCTGATTTGGACTTCTAGCAGCTAAAATAATCAAGTCTTAGAGTCTCTTTCATAATTTTTTTTAAAACAGAGGAAGCCCTCATGAGACTGAAATGCATCTGCTTATATTAGTACATACCTTCTGTCACAAATCACTGTCAACTGCCTGCACCCCTTTTTTGAGACCACCTGAGAATAGGCTCTGGCAAGGTCCAGAGTTGAAAACACAGCGACTCATGCAAAGTAGAAATCATCTTATGCATTCTAGGAATAGGGAAGTGATCAATCGAGGTTGCTTTATTTAGATTGCAAAGATCTATACCTAGTTGCAGGTCCCTAGAACTCTTAAGAGAAATTATTTCTGGTACAACCCAAGGGGACAATTCAGTTGGTTTAGCAATGTCCTTGGAGCAAAGCCCCTCCAGAGTACCTTTCAACTTACTTCAGTAGAATAAAGACACATTCATTACTTGATTGTCAATATGAATTGCTCCCTCCTTTAATATTATGCAATGCTTGAACTCATGTATCTCCCTAGCTTCTGTGTAAAACATTAGTAAACTTCTCTTGTAAAACTTTTACATACCTAGTATTCTTTTTCCCTTTGGCACCTATGTTACTCAACACGTTCCTTCCCAGAATCAGTTACATAAACTATAGGGGTCAGCCCTTGGATCTAGCTTAATCCCCATCTCCTCTTAGTGGGACCAAAGTAGTATCACCCATTTCTGCCATGTAGATATTTCCCTTTGTCCTTTTGCTCTTTAAAATACATATCACCCGAGAAATAGGAAAGTATGGCCTATCCACATAATTCAACTCAACAACACAATTTCACAACACACCACATACATCCAATCCACACCACAGAATTCCACTTCATGACACAAAATTCAACAGCACACTGCACAATTCAACTCCACTATGTACCATTCCACAACACAAACTACCATTCCACATAATTACACTCCATGACACACAATCCCACTCCACATAATTCCAATACACTCAATACCACATAATTACTATCCACATAATTCCACTGCGCACCATGCCACATAATTCCACCACACAAATCTACTCCACACCACACAAATCCACGCTACACAATTTCACAACTAACAATTCCAATACTACCCACATAATTCCACTCCCCACTGCATACATCCACTCCACTGCAAAACACATGAGTAAAAAACCTTGTCATTTACAACACCAATAGCTCTAGCTCTTGCAAAAGCCAGACCTATTGGCTTTGTCATGGTTGTTCTTTTTTACACTTCATGGACTGTTGTCTGAAGGTGTCCTGCTGCGGGTGTGCTGAGAACCACTACAATGAGGAGGGGGTTGCTGGTTGTGATGGCTTTATAAAAGAATTAAGTTACATTTAATTACAGCCCCATTGGTCAAGAAATAATTGAACTAGCAGTTCTAAAAAATGAATGCAAATGACAATGAACATTCATGACATCAGCCTTGCTGTTCACCCTAGTACATGACTACTGAGTCATTGGAATATGTACCTAAATATGCTGATTGCCAAACAGAAGTTCACTGAAATCACCTTCCAAAGACAGTGGCATGCAAGGGTAACATAGTCTGGGTTGATCATGACTGTAATCAAAAGTTTCAGAACTGAAATAACCAAATGAGGTGCCTTGAAGTGCCTGAGAGGCATAACGTTGACAGGACATTTAGGACAGAATGAAACCACAAACTAGATCATTAACATGATGAAATGTGGCAATTATATGTAAGGGTGTGTAAAATGTGTATAATTTGCAATTGAATTATCACTCTACATTTCTGAAAAACTAAGCACAACTATGCATATTAAAGCAAAATGCAAAATTAGAATTTGGCACTATAGCATCCTTGTGCCCATTTTGGGTGCAAGAACGCATTTTGTTCTAAAGAAATAGCGAAAAAAATGCAAGTACCACAAACAGGAGCCTCTCGAGTGCTGGTCGTTTGGTTTCCTCCTGTACACCCACTTAAATATTTTTGATGCATCTGGCACATAATTACACGACGTGGCATAATAGTGAAATTACCCATAGCAAGTGTAACATGAAATTACCAAAATTAAATTAGCTCTCTCCTGTGTAACAAACATTTCTCCCAGAACTAGTTATAAGATCACCCCATAGCCCGACATTAATCTTTCATCTGAAGGACTACATGAATTGAGACCCAAATATTCAAGGTAAATTGATGAAAGACATATATACGATAAACAAAGAGAAATCATAATTCAAAACTATGGGCCCCATTACGATGTCAAGCGGAGTTTCCTCCGTCCGACATGGTCTCGAACATGGGACAGATCGACACTTGGACGACGGTCCCTACCGACTCATTAGGATGCGACCGAACACTTTTCAGTCGCATTCCTATACTTTACAATGGGAGCATGTATTCCAGATGGAATACATGCTCCCATTGTAAAATAGGAGGTGCAGTTCATCCCTGCACCCCGTGGCAGGCACCTCAAGGTGCCTGCCACAGGGTGCAGGAATCAACAGGGGGGCCCCCTTGGCCTCCAACCGGATGCTGTGCACCCATGGGGGCCATGCTGGGGAACCCAAAGTCGAGTTCCGACAGCCTTTCAGTGTCGGAAAGGCTGGCACAGAAAGGCTGTTGAAATCCGACATCATAGTCCCTCGGGCGGTAAGAGACGCCCTTGGGATTACCAACAGCATTTCGACTGGCCGAACGGCTATCCGAGCCCATCGGAAGCCAGTTGGAATGACCGGTTGGATTCCTTTCCAACTGCTGCTATTGTAAAGAGGCGGGCTGAAAGAAATCCGACTGGCACATTACGATGCTGTTGGAAAGGCTCCGACAGTCCGACAGCATCGTAATCGGCCCCTATGTTACAAAGATCATAACACATATAAATGTCTCATTCACAATATCTCTTTCTACTTTCACTCATTTCTGGCACTTTTCTCGCTACCCACTTTTACTCTGTTTTTGCTAATTTCTGTTCTATTCTCACTTTTTGGCCATTTCTGCCTTTTGCCTTTTTTTCACTTCCCACTTTCTACCTTTTTCCTGCATATTTCAGGTGTTTTCTTGCTTTCTACTTTCACTCTTTTCTGACCATTTTGGCTGCTTACACTGTTTTGCTGTTCCGCTTTTTCTCCACTGTTAGAGCTTTCTCTCCCTCTCTTTCTGTTCCGCCTCCCCTTTTTGGGACCTTCTCTCCATCATTTCCTCCCTTTGCACGCTCCATACATGTTTTCCCAGTTTCTGTGCTCTCCTGCACCCCCTCTAAGCCACGTCCACCACCCCTGCTCTCTTCTCCCAGGACATACTTAGTGGCAGCGCCAAAAGCATGCACATCTACACCCGTTCATGACCCATCTACACCCAGCTCCAGGAACCCTTGTCTTTCCCCACCCATCGCTACTCCACCATGATCCTCTGCGCTCTCAACCCTGGCTGCCATTCGTTGCACTTTTGCCTCACTGCACAACAGTGAAGGAGAGATCTTGTCCGTCTCCTGCAAGTTCTCACTATTCACTCACCTCTCTCATACCAACAGCAAAAACACTCCATTCTCTCACAGACCAGCCACCACCCACTTAACACTACTCACTCTCATGCATGCTGCTCAAAATCCACTCACTCACCAAAGACACCACGGAGATCTGAAATCTGCTGCAAGACTCCACCCCAGGCCTGTTGTTCCTCACTGAAACCTGCCTGAACCATGCATATGCACCTAACATCACCACAGCCATCCCCATCAGCTACACAATTGCCAGTCAGATCCATCAGCACAAACCCTTAGGCAGTGTCACCAGCTGCACCACCTCCACAGACACATCCACAAGCAATATGGAACACCTCACATTGAAAGTTCACATCACAGCCAACTTCATCCCTGAGTGGAAATCTTGTCTGCAGTTCATAGGAATCTTGCACCAACTTTGCCAGCACCATCATATACTTCATCACTCCCCTCATCCTTGAATCCAGCACCTTCATCCTCCACTGGGACCCGAACTTCCATCTGAAGACTGCGCCAACCCAAACTTAACAGCTCTGCTTGTAAACCTCAGAAATCTTGGGCTCACATAACATGCAATTGGACCCACACATTCCGCAGGACACCTCTTGGACCCGATATTCACCTTCCAACCATGTACTTGTCATATTCATCCTCGCCGTTCTGAAACACTTTACATCCCAAGCAGCTGCCTCAAACAATAGCAACCCTTCACTGGACATCTGCAACAAGCACTCAGAATTTTGCTGCAGCAAGATAACATCCATCTCCAGCAACTTCAGCCGTCAACTGGACCCCACAGACCCTGTAACCCAACTCCTTATCTTGACCAAAAAAAAAGAAATGACCTCATAGCCCGTCATCACCATGAAGTCTACCTACTCCAGGGCTCATTGGCCCAAATACGCCTTCACCAGGGAACTTTAACCCATCAGCAAAGCAATCACACCTATCCTCTATCTCTTCAGCCACCACCCAGACACATGGAAACACACTACAGTCCTCCCACTACTCAAGAATCCCCAATGGACCTCTCTACACTCATCAACTACAGACCACTCTCCCTGCTTCCATACCCCTTTAAAGTCCAAGAGGAACTCATCAAACTCATTCACCATCTCAACTACCATCAACTCCTCGAGGTCACACTGTTCGGCTTCAGACCCAACCACAGCACAGGAAAAGCCCTCATCTCCAACACAGACAACATCCACATGATCCTGGACAAAGAAGGCACAACAGCCTCTCTCGGATGGGCGGAAAATGTCATTCCACTCACAGAATTGGCAGAATTTTGGTCATTCTACATTACTCTTTAATGCAGAGTTCTGCCTATTGCCGCATGGTGGAATTTTGCTCCTGTTCGAGCAACGCATTGACAAAGGGAGCAGTGAGAGGCTCCAGCAAGAGAGTTGGCAAGCACTACCAAGATTTGGTGTTCCCTAGTGCAATTTCCGGTCTCTAGGAAGCCTTGCGGTGCCATTTTTTAACATGGGTGGTCACGAACGGTTTCTTCAGAGGGCTGCTTCTCGAGTAGATTTTCTACTCAAGAACCATCAAAAAACACTCTAAATTGGATTTTAGAGTAACTATTCTACCCAAACGGACGGTTCAGGTAGTTTTTTTAGCCAGAGACATATTTTTTTTTATTTCACTTCTTTTTCAACAGGAAGGAAGTACACAGAGGATCCAACTTCCGCTTTTTGTCTAGAAGGCTCCTCCCAGTGCTTTGTCCTTCCCCTGGTCACTTTCCATTTGGATTTTGAGGGGAAAGGATCACTCTCTTCTTTGTCTGCAATCCATGCTGCATATACGGATATATGGATTTCTAAGTATTTTCTTTAAGGAATCAAGTAAGTTAAAGAACTTTTGAATAAGTTTGTTGTTTAATGAAGGGCATGCACCAGTATTTCTTTTTAATCTTTTTTGTTTTTTTCTTTCATTTTTAAATTTGATTGTGGGTTTCTGAAGTTGCAGTAGGGGACTCCTTAAAATATATTTTTTTAAACATTCTAAGGAAAAAAGGTTGCACAGGTTTAGGAGGGCTGGAGAGCCTGGTTTTTAAATTTAATTGTGGGTGCCTGAAGTTGCAGTAGGGGACTTTTTACATTATTTATTTATTTATTTGTAAGGGAAAAGGTTTGCACAGGTTTGGGAGGGCTAGGGGCCTGCTTTTAAAGCTTTCAAAGTGCCTTTTCTCCATTTTCTTGATTGGTTTTTGGGAATTGTGCACTATTATTTTGCTCATTTTACTGTGGGGCCTAGTATGCCCACACCATGGGACACAGCCAGCCAGCTATTATTACTTGCCATTGGGCATATGTTAAACAACTGTTTATGTGGTATATGTTTTTTTTAAAAGCATTTATTGATTTAGGGATGGCCTTGTATTAACTGCAAAATGTGTTTTTTGTGTTTTACCTTTTTTTGCAAAGTGTTAAAGTATTTTGGGGCCAGATTTATCAAGTGTTCTTCCGGTCTTGAACATTTGAGACCGGAAGAATGCATTTTGGTATGTATCATTCCCAAATTGCGATTCGGTAACATGTTACTAAATCGCAATTTGGAATTGCATATACATACCAATTCAGTATTAGGAAGGGGCGTGTTTGGGGCGTCCCTTTCTAATACCGAAATGCAGTGGTATGTAAGAATGTTTAGCGACTGAAATGCGGTCACTAAACATTCGCATTTTACCACCTACTTCAAGTAGATGTTAACCCATTCCCAAACAAAAAGGGGTCTCAAAGGGACGCCTTTCCTTTGTGAATGTGCGTAATAACAGACCACTGCCTAGCATTGTCAAGCAACTGATATCGCTGCACACTGGATCTCTTTTGTGGACAGTACCAATGTTCACCATGGAGAAATCCCATACAGCTGCAAACATCTTGGAAGAGTTTAACAGCAAGGTGTTTAAATGACTTTGACCCAGAGGTCTCAGAGCTGGATTTGTTTCCATGGACAATGGCAATAATATAGTCAAGGCCATAGCAGATGGTGGATATTCCAGGATCCTCTGTTTAACGCATTGCATTAACCTGATTCTGCAGGACTTTCTATGAAAAGAAGACATAGTCAGCAACATACTGGCCACCTACCATAGAATTTACACTCATTTCAGTCATTCATTTAAAGTCCGGAAGCAGTTGAGGATCATTCAAAGTGCTAATAGAGTACTGGTTAAAGCACTCATACAGAAGATGCCAACACGTTGGGGGGCGTGGCTAGCGCCCACGGAAGATGGCGGCGGCTCCGTAGAGCTCCCGGTGACGGTGGTGCAAAAGAGGTTTTTGCGATGACTCGCAAGTGAAGAGAACCGGCGGAATTATCAGCGCGGATGTCGGAAATCGGGCGGCTTCCAGCGGAGTGATTTTCGTCGCGGGAGGAAAAGTCATTAAGTTTGCATTCCTCATTTCTCTTCCGACGCTTATGGCGCCCGCCATTTTGCCTGTACTCGTAACCTGAGGAGACTTTCTCTCCCCTTGGAACCGCTCACTTCTGCATTATTGTGCCCCTAATCCCTCCGCGCTGCGATGCGCATAGCTCTGGAACAGTTTTGACTTATCGAGCGTTTCAACTGAAAATGTTTTACCGTTAATGAAAGGAATTCCTCCCTCCTCATTTGAACTGTCAGCGGCCATTTTGTCTACGTGGAGCTTACTTATGCAGGATTCCTCATGAACGTTATTGCGCTCTATTCAATGCCACAAGTCATTCGCCTTTATTGATCATCCTGACACGTTTATTCCTAGTTTCTTTCAGACTCAATGTTATTTGCGGAGAGGCTCCTAAACATGGCATTGTTTGTCCCAATGCATAAGTACTTTGCTATTATCGACATGTGTGTTATTATATTCTTGATATAAGGCACTCTCTTTGATAATTAAGGTATTTTCTTTGAACCAGGGGCTTCAATGGTACCTCTCACTGATGTGAATGAATTTTTTATCTAATCCTGCATATCCTACTCTTGGTATTTCTTATGTACTTCATGCTCTTTATAGTTATATGGGCATGACAACTTTTTCAGCCTTTGAGTAAATTTTTCTTCAATATTAAGTTTGTTGGGGTCTCAAGTATCTGCTTCTATTTGCCTGCGATAGAAATTGTGTCTGCTTAATTCATTTTTTTCTTCCAGGCATGACCATTTGTAATTCTCATTTTCATGGGCAGACTGAAAACAGTTAAACTATTGGTGACTCCTGCAAATCACTCATCTATTTCTCGTGCACACTTCTACGCTCATCGCATCAGAATGGAAGACTCTCTGGCCTCTTCTCCAAAGGGTGCTTCTGCCTCTTCCTCTACAATCACCAAGGTTTCAACCAAGAGGCTGAAAAAGGACCCACCATCACCTCCAAAGCAAACTTCGTCAGTCTCATTGGACATTCTCTTGGAAGAAATACGGGCGCTGCGTCCATTTGTAGAGGAGACTAATTCGAAGATACAAGTCCTGACTGATGGATGGACGAAAATGGAAGAGAGAATCACTGCAGTAGAACACTGTGTGGACTCCCTGAGTTCGACTTGTGCTCAGGTGGCAGCCCTTCAATCACAGTTTGCATCTTGCCAGAAGCAGATTGAAAACCTTGAAAACAGGAATAAGAGGAATAATTTACGCATTTATGGTTTGCCGGAGGGCTCAGAGGGGTCTGACCTATAGCTTTTTTCAAATCCTTTCTGCCGACGGTGCTCAAGTTGCCGGAAACCACCGTCTTGAACATTCAACGTGCTCACAGGCTAGGCCCCCTACACTCTTTGCCATCTGCTCAACGCAAACCACGAGGTGTTATACTTTACTTTCTAGAGTATACAGATCTCCTCAAGGTACTAGCTGCAGTCCGATCTCTGAAGCAGATTTCATCCTTAGGAAACCAACTTAATTTCTTGCAGGATTATGCAAAGCCCACAGCAGGCAGAAGAAAAGAATTTCTGTCCATGAGACCTGCTTTGCATTCTATTGGTGCACAATTCGGCTTATTTTACCCTTGCTTGTTCAAAGTAACCTTCAACAACAGTACCGTTACTTACGATGACCCGATCAAGCTCAAACGTTTCTTGAACTTTCATTGCCCTGACAAGATGGAAATTTCTAAACCCCGCCCTTGATGTCTTCCTTTTTGCAGGAATTCTAAATACAAACTCAAAACTCAAATTTCTACTCCGTTGAAAATGTTCGTGTAGTTCATTGGCTACTTAATAACTTATATATTGTTATGTTCTATCTAATGCAATTTAATGTCTGTTTTTTAGCAGGTTTACATTTATAAGGTTTTCTTAGTCGCTTATATCTTTATAACGTCGTAAATGCTTAACTAACTTTTTTTTCCCCCTACAGGTTCCTCTTCACGTTGTCCTTTCCCCATGTTTTGTGGTTGCTCTTCCCGAAATTTTGCCGTCTCACCCTGTGGAGTCCGGAGGTGTCATCGTTCCATGTGGCCTCATCCCTCCCCACCCTCTTTATGTTTTGGACTCATTATAGGTATAGTTTCTTTCTTTTCTTTCTTCTCCCTATTCTTAACATTACCTTCATCCTTCTCCACTCATTCACTGTCACTTGTCTCTAATTTGTCTTTGCACATTGTCTCTTTTTTCTATTTCTTATCCTTTACTCTTTATCTTATTTCTCATCTTTCTTTCCTTGACATACTCCTATTTTATTTTGCTTGTCTCAATATTGCGTATAATGTTTTCCCTTCTTGTACTTTGCATTTATCACATGTGAGTTCACTTTATCGTTATTGTCCCTACTTCCTTTTTATAAAATTGGTTCGTATTACAGTTAGTTGGTCTGTCTTCTGGTTTACACTTTCTTATTTGTTTTTACTTATGGATAGTTGTTTCGCACTTGTCCTCTTATTTTACATATGTCTTTAAACATTGTCTCCTGGAATGTGAAAGGTCTCCATTCTCCCATTAAAAGACAAAGGGTCTTGACTCACCTAGCTAAGCTTGGTGCAGATATAGCGTGTTTACAGGAATCTCATCTAACAGCAGAGGAATCCATAAAACTGAAAAGAGGTTGGGTTGGGGAGGTTTTTTACTCGCCAGGTGATGGCAAACGGAATGGGGTTCTTACTCTATGTCGTAAATCACTTTCTGTTCAAGTGTTATCACAAAGTTCCGATGAAAATGGTCGATGGTTGCTTACTAAGCTTCTGATTGATAAAGCTCCAATCTCCTTGTTAAATGTATACGCGCCCACTGCTGGTGATCCCTCCTTCTGGTTGACCTTAGCACAGCAACTTGCAGACTGTGTTGATGAAAATTTCGTACTCACAGGTGATTGTAATCAAGTTTATGACCCCTTTCTGGATCGTAACTCAATGGTCTCCTTTGCTCCTCATAAAGCCCACAAATCATTTGTACAAACTATTAAACAATACAAGCTTATTGATGCCTGGAGACTATGTAACCCTACTACTAAAGAATACACCTATTACTCTCCAGCTCACCATACTCAATCAAGATTGGACTATTTTTTCATCTCTCATAACATATCACAGTCGTTAATGGCAGCAGAGATTGGATCCATTCTAATTTCTGATCACGCTCCCATTATTATGAAATTAGGCATTTTACAGAAACCCTGCAACCCACGGAAGTGGCGCTTTAACAATTCCCTTCTCTTGGACAAGACCTTCGTTTCTTCATTTACTTCCTTTTTTAACAAATATTTTTCATGCAATCAGACTGATGACCTTCCCTTTCATGTGATTTGGGACGCCTTTAAGGCAGCAGCTAGAGACTTTATTATTGGCTATGTCTCTAAAAAACTTAAAAAGTCAAAAGAGCTTACCACAACTCTCCTAGCTAAGATAAAGAGACTTGAACATTCTTTTTACTCATCTAGATCAAAAGAATGCTTGTCAGAACTTATTAATGTTAAATTTCAATTTAATAAGGAATCAACAAATAATGCTTCTACCTACCTATTAAGGTCCAGTGCAAAGTCTTATGGTGGACAGAACAAAGCCGGAAGGGTTCTAGCCAATTACTTGAAAGTTAAGCATAACAAGCTTAATATAGAATCTATTATGAGTGCTCAGCCGGAATCAAAATATACAGACGACGAAATCTTAAACAAATTTTTTAATTTCTATCAAACGCTCTACACTTCAGAAGCCTCTCCCACAGAACAGCACATCTCCTGGTTTTTGTCTGACATTCACCGATCTCCCCCTGCTCAATCCGACCTTTCTAATTTAGAACTCGACCTCTCACAAAAAGAACTTCATGCTGCACTCTCGGCACTTAAAAAGACAAAGCCCCTGGCCCGGATGGTTTTACAGTCGAATTTTTACACATTTTGCCCCCTTATTAATTCCAAAATTACATGTACTGTTAAATTCCTTTTTGTCCTTGGGTAAATCCTCTGGCTCTTTCTCTGAAGCTCTCATTTGCCTTATCCCCAAGGAAGGAAAAGACTTGAGATATTGTAAAAACTTTCGGCCCATATCTTTAGTCAATGTTGATTATAAAATCTTCTCTAAATCTTTAGCTTTTCGACTGGATTCACACCTTCCTGACTTGTTGGGTTTGGAACAATCGGGTTTCGTTAAAGGACGTTTTATCACAGACAACACCCGTTTGTTTTTTGATATTTTATCAAAATCCTCACATGTTACACATCCTTTGGCCGCCATAGCATTGGATGCTGAAAAAGCGTTTGATAGAGTGGAGTGGTCGTACCTTTTTCAAACCCTCAAATGGTTTGGCTTTGGTCCTAAAATAATCTCCTTAATTTCACTTTTATATTCTAATCCAAGAGCAGCAGTGTGCGCTAATGGTGCGTCATCCTCTTTTTTTACCTTGGGAAGAGGTGTTCGCCAAGGGTGTCCATTGTCCCCGTTTCTTTTTAACCTAGCCTTAGAACCATTTCTTTTGCGGATCCGTCAAAATAAGGACATTCAGGGATTTAATTTTAATGATACTCACATTAAATTGGCAGCATATGCTGATGATATATTGTTATTTATATCCCAACCTCAATCTTCTATTCCTGCATTTCTAAATGAAGTCGACTCCTTTGCAGCTGTTTCTGGGTATAAATTAAATAAAGATAAATGTGAAATATTACCCCTGACGAAATACACCTTTAAAGATGATTTTGCTCTCTCAACCTTTGCATGGTGTCCCCAATATATTAAATACCTGGGCCTCCATTTTACTTCCTCCATATCAAATACAATTTCAAGATGCATGGATATTTGTATACAGAGAATATCGTCTTTAACTGCTAAATGGCATCCTTTGTACCTATCCTGGTGGGGCCGTCTTGATACCATAAAAATGATGCTGTCCCCCATAGTTCTTTATACGATATCTAACATCCCACTATCCATTCCTTCAAAATTTAAAAAAAAAATAAACTCCTTGTTATCCTCATTCCTTTGGTGCAATAAAAAATCTCGTATGTCCATATCAAAATTGACCCGCCCAAAAGCGGAGGGTGGTGTTAATTTTCCTAACTTCCCCATATATCAAAAATCTTTTTGCTTCGACAATCATCTAGATGGCTCTCACACTCTCCTGCAAACCAACCCTTGTGGACTAAACTTGAGCTCTCCTTTCTATCCCCTTTCTCCTTTCAAGAATATCGCGAAAACCACAGTATCTTTCGACCCCCATAATTAAATATACATCTAAGATTCTGCAACCTGCACACTCAAATGATTCTACAAATGGAACTCTTCTCTCCAATTCCACGATATGGCATAACAACTTGATATTGATACGCGATAAACCTTTTTACTGGAAAACATGGAAGCAAAAGGGTCTAATATGGGTTCACCAATTATACCAACAAGACCAATTCATATCCTTCGCGCAGGTTAAAAGTCTGTTTGGGTTACCATCCTCCTTCCAATCGAAGTATACACTTTTAAAGCAAGCTATTTTACATGCGTACACTCGTTGCACACCTCCCAATTCCTTCATTACCTCTGTCAACTCTCCGGTTGATAAATTACATTCCCTATTATAAGTTAACTCCAAAGCTTCTGCCATTTATAACTATTTACAAGTTTCATGTACTCCACGGGACAAATCCAAGATAGAACTCTCTTGGGAGAAGGATCTGGAAGTTGAATGGTCAACTACTCTTTGGAACAAGATATGGGGTAAAATTAGGAAATCCTCGAGAGCTGCTAACACCATGCAAACACTCTTTTTTATTTATAATAGGCTCTTACTCTCTCCAGTTGTTCTGCACAAACAATACGCTTGTGTTTTGGATGATTGTTGGACATGCTCTTCCCCTCATGCAGACCTTCACCACTTACTTTTTACATGTCCACCTGTTCATGATTTTTGGAAAAAGGTCTGGGCCCAAATCAACTCAATTTTTCACTCCCATTTTCCTTTTTCTGTTTCCAATGTATTTTGGGTAGTTTATCCCCGGTATGGTCAGACCATACTTCTAATACAAAAATCGTAGACCTTTTATTGGCAGTTGCCTTTCAACAGATTACTAAAAATTGGAAAGACTTCCTCAAATTATCCTATCAAGCTTGGCGGTATGCTATTTGTTACAATCACAGGCTAGATACAGCTTTTGTGTACCCCATTACCATGGCCACGAAACGTCTGTGTTTGTGGCTACCTGTTACAACATTCATCGAAGCCAGTGCTAGGCGCTCATCTTCTCTAACTCCTGTACAACAAGAAGTTTCCAAACCTCCATGACTTTCTTTTATTGTAATTTTTATTTGCTAAACTATTCCTCCTTGGTATTACAATTTACACATTCTGTGATTTTCTTTTTTCTATTTGTATTAATCCTTTCTTTTTAGATAGACCAATTCTGATTGTATATATACCTACCTCCTCCTTGTATTCAAAAGATATTTCATGTGACTTTGTACTGTTATTTTGCTTTCTGTATTGAGATTTGCATTTCCTTTAATAAACATATTTCTGAAATTAAAGAAGATGCCAACACGTTGGAACTCAACCTACTACATGTTGCAATGACTGCTAGAGATGCACAGACCGATCACCAACTATTTCCTTCAAAGAGGGGGGAGTGCAACTAGGAAAAGCATGAAAATGGAAAAATGGGGGCTAGTCAAATGCCTGACACAAATGCTACTTCTTTTTGAGGTTTTCACACGGGAAGTCAGCAAGGAAGACAGTCCAATGAGCCAAGCAATACCGTTGTTGCATCTGCTACAGGGCCAGTTGAAAGAGGTGTCACAAAGGTTCGCTGGTGTAAATGAAGATGCATATCAGTTGGTTCAGAGCTTAAGTCTTCACTTGGCTGTAAATACAAGGCTTCAATAAGAGATTGTGCCCTCCAAAGAGTACATATGTGCCACAATACTAGATCCACGGTACAAAAATATACCACCAACTTTCCTATTTCAGAACGCAATGTTTCACTTTACAAGACTTGGATTGTTGATCAAGTGAGAGACCTGGAAGAAGAATGACTGGAAGTTAGAGGCCCTTGCAGAAGTTCTGGCGTGCAGCCTTCATCCTCCAGATAGGGCAGTGCTGTTTTCTCACAGCCAGAACCACCACGAGCAACACCAATAACAAACGTATCGGACTGAATCTCTGCAATGGCTTGGTTTCAAGAAGCAGGGCTTAAGGCAAGTGCAGAGGTGAAGGCAACTGAGGTCGAGCAAGTGGCAACACCAATGACCATTCAGAGGATGGTCAAAGACTATCTGGATGACCTAAAAGAGGTCTTCCTGGATCAAAACCCCTCTAGTGGTATGGGAATATGCGAGAATTACCAGAGCTCACCAGGCTGGCAATAAAGTATCTGGCTTGTCCGGTAGACAGTGTGTCTTCTGACCACGTGGTCAGTGCAGCTGGTGCAGTTGTCACAGTCAGAAGAACCAGTCTCTCACCTCAAAACGTGTAGAGATTGACCATGATGAAAATGAACACTTCATACCACAAGATTACACTGTTCCTTAAACAGGACAGGAGGAGGATGAGGGTGATTGGTCAGACTCAAGTGTGTTAACTGATCAACTTCTGGGGAAACCCCCTGGGTTTGAGAACAAACTCTACTTTCCTGACTGAGTAGGCCACAACAGAACTTTCATACATTATAGTCAAACTGCTGTAGGGATATAGAAGAATATTTATATATTTGGTGCCTGACTTATGCATCCCTACCATTTATTCACATGAATGGAGTTGAGTTGGACCAGTGTACACACAAGAAGCCTCCCCATTTGATTAAAGGACATGAAGACAATGCCTCCCATCCCTATTCTTCTTTTTTCATTCCCTAGCTGACTGCCAGTAAAGATCACTTTCCATTGTTTGTTACCTCCATGGGAAATGAGAAGATACAATAGACAAATGTGCACCATGCTTAGAACAGGTACGTTTTGCACCAATGAGTGAAATATTGAGTGCGTGATGGTTCATGTTGTGGCTGTGATGATGTTGCTCAACTAATTTGTAAACTTGATTTGTACTATTTGGGGCACCAAAGGCAGATTCTGCCTGAATAATTGTCTTGCTTTCACGCTTCAGCGAAGTTTTTACTCACATAGTCCACTCTCTTCCTGTACTTCTTTTTTTCCAGGTTCTTCAGAGATCAATCAGTTTAGTTAACAAAACTACACAAAATGCTCAAATCCCTTTGCTCTTCTTGTTCATCAACACTACAGGTCAATCTCTCTCAATCTCATTTGGGTCGGGACTCGCAGTCAGCATGGGAATACCCCAACAGCCAGAAAAAGAAAACGAATGCCTATCTACTTCAGTGGGAAACAGCATGACTCAAAGAGACCTACACAGACCTTTGGATCTGAGAGAGAAGTGTTGCTTTGGGAAATGCTGTGTAGATTGCTGGCTTAAATGTCAAACTCCTCTATTTATGTGGTTGTGGTCTTGGGGGAATATCACTGGACAAACATGTCACATGATGGACGCACTCAGCTAAACGTTACAACAATTGACATTTGTGAGATTTATCAGCCAGGTACATGCAGCTCCTTGTCTGGAATTTGTAGTAAATAATCGTTCTCACTTCTCACTTCTCAGTTAATAGTACATGTCTGCACCATCCTATGCTTTACCGTCTTGGTCCTCCTCCACCATGAAGCTTACCTGCTCCCTGACTCTACAATATTGACATTTACTTTTTACATTCCACAGGCCTTCTCTTCTTCTACACCAAACAAAAGCTCCATAACACTCCTGCTTACTGGACAGGTTCAGTCCTGCACCCAAGAGGGACATACTGAGAAGAAGAAGGCAGATGCATCATCCATTTTGGCATTTATAGAGTGTAATGTTTCTCTTCTTAACAATAAAAATCTGTAAAACTGTGTGGGTCCTCACTATTTTGTCATTTTATAACCTAGGCAATGGAACAATTAGATATCTTGGGACTCTAGGGCTGAAAGACTGTTTGCAGTGCATTTAGTAACTGAACTGTGTCATTCCTTGATTCCCTCTCACAACAGATGATGATGTGCTGCTCATTGACTTGATGATGCTAATAAAGGGCTTAACCCTTACCAGGCCTGCTGCCTGCATGAGGGGGAGTTGACGCTGCTCCCAGAAAATGAGTGCACCCTCTTCTGCCTCACTGAAGATGGGGCGGGGCTGCACCACTTTTTGCCTGCGTTGCCTACTGCGGGTGCTGGTGGAGATGTTCGCTGGTTCTGCTATGGCTTCTGCCATTGGGAGGGAGTTGGACTGGGAAACTTGAATGAAAGAAACAGGACAGAGGACAGGCCAGGAAAGGCTAACAAAAAACAAAGTACAAAAAACATCACAAAAATATACACAGAAACTTAAATACACACAGGGAAAGTCCGACAGTAATAAAGAAAAGGTGGGATTGGGAAGTGGGTAACCAGATAGGGTTGATTGGGTTTGAATGAAGTGGGATGGAATTAACAGCAGGGGGAAAAGCAGACAGGACATAAGGAAAAGGCAATCCAAAATGGCTCCATGCTTGCACACCGTGTGCTGACGTTCTTGCTGACTTTTCAGCACGGAATGCCGTACCAGTGCTAAATCGCAGTGCGAGCAGTGTGACATGCATTTTCCTCCTGTTCGTGGAACTTCATGTTATTTTGCTGAGGTTTTTTGTAACCCCGCGGAAGTCCACGGAGTGAAATTCCATGAGTTTACCCGCCCTCCCTCTCTCTGTGGCATTTGACAAAATCTCCCACCCCATCCTAATCTGATGTCTACACCAGATTAGAATCCAAGGCCCACTCTCTGCAGGATTTGCTCCTTCCTGACTGGCAGGGCACATGTAGCCAGCTTGAACCCTTATGCCTGCAACCTCACCTATGGAGTACGGCAAGGTTCATCTCTCAGTCTGACCCTCTTCAACACATAGAGGAATGCCTATGGGCAGCGTCATCTGCAGCCAAACATCAATGTCATCTCCTACGGCGAAGACTCTCAACTCATATTCTTCCTCTTGTGCAAGACCCCCAACACTCAGAACAAGTTTACTCCCTGCATGACTTTAGTCGCTGACTGGATGAAGACTAACTGTCTCAAACTCAACACTGACAAGACAGAAGTGATCTTCATCAAGAACACCTCACCATAATACTCGACCTAGTGGCCAGTCGAACTAGAACCCACCCCAGCACACATGCAAAGAACCTCGGGCTCACCTTCGATAGAAAACTGGACATGACCACTCAAGTCACTGCCTTCCCAGTGTCCTATTTCAACACCCTGTGTATGTTAAGGAAAATCTTCAAGTGGCTCCCAAGCAACACCCATAAAACTATCACGCACAGATTTGTCACTAACAAGCTAGATTACAGAAACATGCTCTATGCTCACAAGAAAACTACAAACCACTGAGAACTCAGCATCCAGAATCACCCTCAACTTTCCATGTAGCACTCACATCACGCCACACCTTAAGGTCTGCTGGCTCCCGATACACGTGCAAAGTTCAAACTCCTTTCCCACACCTTCAAAGCACTACACAACATTGTCCTTATGTACCTGAGTAGTTGCATCTCCCTTAGCAAATTTTCCAGACACCTCCACTCAGCCAAACTCTTACTTGCACACATTCCATGAATATGTATAAGCAGATCCGGAGGTCGGGCCTTCTCCTCCATTGTCCTTAAAGCATGCAATGACCTACCACTACACTCCTCCTCACTTTTCAAGTTCTGCAAGAGGCCGAAAACCTGGCTCTTCGAATAGCCCCTTTACCGCCCTAGGCAAGACTAGAGTATGCCCTACTCAGCGCTAGAATTCCCTCCCAAGTGAAAGTGCACTTTAGAAATATAGGTAACATAACATAAGTGTTAAATTCGACAGTATCTCCTCGATTTCACAAACGACCGGTTCACCATCAGACAGATCTCAATAGAGTCTGGAGATGTGAACCACACATACAATTACTAATGGTTTCAAGCTCAAAAATGGCAAATTAATTTTCTTTTCATGAATGCATCAGTTAAAAAAACAATAGCGAGTCAGATTAAAAAATACTAGATCACACTAGATTCAACAAATCAATCACCTACTATCCAAATTGAAATGTCTACTAAAATCATAAGTGTTAAAGTCAGCTCCACAATAACCTGAAAGTTAAAACCATATTGAGAACTTGGTAGTCAGGCTTCTTGCCTAACAGATGTATGGAAATTGCAGTAACCGATATACATTCTGGCCTATTTGATGTACCTTAGTTGCCCTAACTAATATACAATTTACCATATTGAGCATAACTATGTATAATGTGACCCAATAATGTGTTTAATTTTAGAGCAACAGCACTATGAAATGCACAGTCACACATTAATTACTAAATTTAAATAATAAAGGTCCATGTTATAACCACAGTCTAGCAAAATAGACATGGAAAAGCGTTCTTTACTGCCTCACAGATTGCATATTTTTATTTATTAATATATTTGTTTTAGGAAGTGGTTATTTATGAGGCTGCCGGCCATGTAGTACTTAATCTCTCCTTGAATAGTAGATAGTCTCTACTGTTTAGCCGTCCACAGGCTAAATAGTAGAAATGATGTACAATTTGACCGGCAGCTGGATGAATAGTGTGAAAATCTTTATTTAGCTGACCATGAAGAAAAAAGGGACAACAGGCAATGGTAGGGTGACGGCCATCTTGAAATGAGGATGCAACGTGTAAGGCATTCGAAAGTGAGTACATATGCAAATGTACAATAGATTGTACAACGGTAAGTGAATGAATTAAGCTGAGTTGTACATTTGATAAAAAGCAAAATCAATTTTGATAAAAAATATTCATGGTATTTTAATATTCCAATAAAAAATTTGAAAATCAAACTTCTATGTCAAGAGCTCCAGGATGCAACACATAGATATTTTGCGCTGCACTCTGGGGCATTTGCTGTCGGCAAAGGATAATGAGTATGGTTTTAAAGCATGCTTCATAAATGCAAAGAATAATGAGTATGGTTTCAAAGCATGTTTCATAAATGAAAATGAGGGTGCTGAACATTAGAAAATGCAGGCCGTCCCTTTTCCACCTTCGGCTACTCCAATCAGAATACATCTGCGAAATGATTTATAGATTCATTTCTGTTGCAATTTGTTTAAGGAGGTTAATTGGAAAATGATCGCTCAGTCTCTTTTGTAAGATTATGTTTTAAAATTGATCTTTTTACTTACCTAAATAGGTCACTCGAAACTCCGGAGATTTTTAAACTTTTTTGGCACTTTTAAAAAGGCACAATGCACTTTGTAAAACTGTTTGTCTCTAAGGCTGCTAGTTGTGTTTGAGATTCTGCGGCGCTGGGTAAAGGCACCATGTACTTCACAAAGAAAACCAAATGATTAGCGTTTTATTGTGCCTGATTTAGGACACGGAATTTTAAATGACTTGATCCAGACGGCTCCTGATCTGAGTTGTCCTTATGAATTTTAAATGTGTTAAGCTCTTCTCTTTGGGGCTCCATGGTCAAAGGCATTATGCACTTTATAAAGATAATAAGAAATTGTTTACCTATAGGGTGAGGTGTCATGTTTGAAAGTTTTTAACAAAACTGCTATACTTAAACAGATCTAAATTGAGTGTTTTTCGTTGTATCTGATCAAGGATTTCGAATTTTAAATGACCTGATTTGGGGGGCCTTGATGGGTTCGCATGTCTTTTAAATATATCAAGTTGTTCTTTTCTTAAATCCATGTCTTTTGTCTTGAAGCACTTTCTGTATTGTATTTCTTTTAAATTTTATTTTATCTGTGACTTTTATGGTTTGATAAAAACCGAATAAAGTTTTATTTGATTGATTGAAATGAAAATACATTACTTTTTTAATGTTCATAATCCTTCTTTTGATGATTTTCAAAGGCTGGGCTCTTTTGGCTTCTTATGGAAGTGCTTGTGCTAGCTTCAGGCTTTTTTTAAGGAGGGTTGTGCTGGCTTAGTATTTCACACCTGGCAACACAGCAGTAGTCCACAAGTAGCAGCAAACAGGGAATGCAGACAGATAAGTGGTATCTGAGCTCCAGAGGGAGGGACACACACATTAGGCCATTGGTGCTTGGGGGGCACAGTGCTTTTGGACACTTGCAGGAGGTATTTTGAGAGAGACAAAGTAATGGGGCTTCTGAGAAATGGGGAAATGAATCAAGAGACAGGTAAGTAATGCCTCTGGGTAATTCAAAGGAGGAGTTTACTATAGTTCCTGTGTATAACACACACGTTTTCATACTGTTTACTGGGCTGAGGGGGTTTCAGCCATATCATGAGTGTCCCTTCAGCCACAGTGACCTTTTAGTCACTTGCACAAGTATCCTGGGAATGGTTGTTTTGATTTTTAACATGGTAAGCATTGTTTTAAGTGGACAAAGTCCTGTCGGTACTGAGCCCTCATTTCTGTCCTTGACAGTGCTGTATCAGCAAAAGAAATTGGGAAGCCAAAAAAAAAAGCTGAGTGACAGGCTTGGAGGCCATGTTCCCGGCTAAACTCTTTGTATAGGGGTGCTGGGGAAGAAAGAAGTAGGACAAGTAGGTGGAGCATGATGGCAAGTAGGAGAATTAGGGCCAGGAGATAGACCACCAGGAGGGCTAGGATAACCAGAGCCACGAAGACTGGTCAAGAAGAACCAGGCCCAGGGAGACCTAATCTAGGAGGACCAGGGTTATCAGTGCCAAAGGGGACCACAAACAAAAATACAATGAGGGGCAGGACAAGGAAAAACAGGACTGGGGGTACAGGGACCAGGGTGAGAAGGAGCAGGAGAGCTACGAGAATGGAGAACAGGGTGATCTGGACCCAGTGGACAAGGGCCTCGAAGGAACAGAAGGACCATGGGTAAAGAATGCACTGAGCCATAATGAGCGAGGAGGGCTAGGAGGGCCTGAGCACACCTGGGCCAGATAAATGAGGACAACCAGGGCCAGGAGTAGCAAAACTAGGTAGACAGGCCAGACAGGACAAGTACTAGGCAACCAATGGAAAGGAGGATCGGAGACAGGAGCACCAAGACCATAGAGATCATCTGAAGAATGACCAAGAGGCCAGAAGCAAATGAACCAGGACTGGGAAGTTCATGACCAAACAGGACCAGTGCTAGCAGGACCTGTAGACCCTAGATTAGAATGATCAGGAGATATTAAGGACCAGGAAGCCTTGGTCTGTTGGGATCAGGATCAGGAGATCCATGAGGATCAGACTCAATGGATTCCTAAACAAGGGTGACAAGGAATATATGAACCAGGGTGACCTGCAACATGGGAATTGGGAGGACCAAAGACAGAGGGATGAGAAAGACCAAACCTAGGAGGACCATTACTAGAAGGACCATGATGGAGGGGACCAGGGGTAGATTAACAAGGACAAGGTGAAACAGTTAAAGCAGGAGACCAGGAGATCTAGTAGGACTAGGATGGGACAGGAGGACCAGGGTACAGAGAGGGCCAGTGGGACCAGCACCATAAGACCTGATACATGAGGATCAGAAAAAAAGAACACCAGAACTAAGACCAAGACTATGTGGTCTAGGAGAACCAGGAGCAGAGGGATTAGACCTGGGGAGCAGGATCACGAGGATTAATGAATGAGAATTAGGTTTAGAGGTATGAAAAAGTCCAAGACTGGGAGCTTTTCAAACAGAAGACTCAAGATACAAAGGACTAGTTGTAGGAGTACATGTAAATGATGATCAGACATATCAGGAAATAAGGGGACAGGAAATTCTAAGGCTAGCATGAACCAATGTGAAGGAACATCATAACTAGGAAAGGCTGGGATGATCGGTTTTGGGCCAGGACAAGTTATTGCAGAGCCATGAGGGCAAGGAGCAGGTGGACTAGGGCCAGGAGGATCAGGGCCTTATTGAAGAGTACTACAAAGTTCTGGACCTAGAGGGAATGGCCAGTAGTATGAGAAAGCCAGGGTAAGCAGGACTGGGACTAGGAAGAGCAAGGAGACCAGTACCCAGGGCACCCAGAAGATCAGGGAAAGGACAACTAAATGAACTAAAAGGATCATGACCAGGTGGACCGAAAACATGGCTAAGAGGTCCATGAAGATCCAAACACAAGCAACAAGGGCTCGGATTACCAAGTGGGGTAGAGCAAGATGACTGGACAAGGGTGGTCAAGAAGACCCGGACCAAAATGACCAGGCTCAGGAGGACCAGAAAAAAGATAGCCTCGGATAAAAACATTTGAGAAAGAACGTTCTTCCTGGGTGACGACTTAGGGTAAATGTTAGGAGTGATGGGTAGATCAGAGGTTTCTCTTGTTAAAGGTGACAAAGTTTCTAAGGAGGGCTGTCCATATCACCTGCTTGGAGCCAGCACTATTGCTCCTTCTGTGAAAACTATCCCCTAGCACAAAGGCAGTGTCTGAGCTGCAGCCAGAAAATGACATTTAAAAGAGAATCACCCTAAATCAGTTTTGAGCTTCAACAGTGGTGAATATTTATTCATATTATAATGGCAATAAGTGCAAATAATTATAGTCCTATTTCTTTGCTCATGGCTCCTCGACTGAATACTTCCTCTGGAGGTTTGACAGAGTAGGGCATCATCGGAAGATGGACTTTACACTGCCTACCCTATTTAGGGTAAATCCTGAGGGAATCCTGGCAGCCGGGTAAATAGCAGCTACCTTTGTTTCATGGTCATCATCCCAGATTTCAAGCAAAAAATTGCATATCACTCAAACAGATCTGCTCTTTTGTAGATCCTTGGTGACACTTGTATCATTAGATCCATAAAGAAGGCAAAATTAATCACTATAGTGTCTCTACCTAGGCTAGTGTTGGACTTGGCCCTTTTTGGCAGGTTCACCCCTAAACTTTTTGCCTTTTCTGTGACCTGGTGTTGGTGGTTTTAGGCCTCTGGGCACTTTAGCACTGTGGTCCAGTGTAAAGTACGTGCGCTCTCTGTGTTACATTAGTAAGGTTGGCCTGCCCTCCCATAGGAATGCATTGGGGATGCCCTGCTAAAGTGTGTCAGTAGTAATTCCTGGTATGAGAGGAGCAGCGTGGTCAAATTTAGTATGTATGAAATTGTGAGAATAAATGCTGCGCAATGGTGTGCGCAGATTTATTATGACTGTTGGAGAAATGCCACTTTTAGAAGTTGGCATTTCTGTGTGCTATGTGCCTGCCTGCCTGATGTGAATTGCATGTCTGGCTTGTGAGTGACAGGGGCTGGGAGGTGTGGGTGGCTCCAGGAGGGGCAGGGTGAGTCAGCGCTGGGCTGAATAGGACATCTGTGCTGGGAGTAGTGGGAGGAGTAATCCACTGACTCTGAATAGGAGTGTGCCTGCCCGGTACAATGCTGGCTCCGCCCCCTGTGGTGTGTCTGATCACCTAGCCCCCACCTGACAAAGGGGAATAGGAGCTTGTAAAACAAAGTGCTCCAAATCCCCCCTGAACAAGTTGCATCTGGTTCCCCCATGCCCTGCACTACAGACAAAGGAAATGTTGGTATAAGTAGCGGGGCTGTGACCCCATGTTTTTGTTCAGTTCAGTTCTTGTTCCTGAATCCTGCTGGGGTGTGCTGCTGCTGGGGCCCAGGAGGGGCTGCCATGAGGGCTTGCCTCCCTGGGCCCTGCATTGCCCCTTCATCTCTAAAGACTTTTGGGACCCTTCTGCTGTTCTTGCTAGAGTCCAGGACCTTCAGGACTTTGTCTACATCTGGCGCCCCGGGAGCGCTTTATTCTAATTTCCCCAGAGAAAGGCAGTGTGGGCTGCGCAGCGCCGAGCTGCAACCCTTTGTTTTTGAAGGAATCCCGTTCGTAGGGAATTCACCCGCATTGCTGTGAGTAGCGGGTGCCCACCCCACGTTTGTGCCTCCTACGAGCAGGAGTCTACCCCGCTTTATGGTGCCTTTGTTGGCGGGTGCCCACCCCGCTTATTTTTATGGTCATTGCGGGTGCCCACCCCGCTTATTTTTATGGTCATTGCGGGTGCCCACCCCACGTTCTGAGATACTAGCAGGTGCCTACCCCGCATTGCGGCCGAAGGAGAGCGAAGCCGCCAGGAGAAGTTGCTGGCCCGCTGCCTAGCACGACCCGGAAGTCCGGCCCCACTACCTGCTTGTAGGCGGGGCCTCCTGCGGCCAGCCGGAAGTCTGCGCGGGGCTCCCGTAAGCCTGGGAGAGCCCCGCGTGCTGCCTCATTTGGGTGATTACGGCGGAGGGGGCACGAGGCACATTATCGGTGCCTGCCCCCGCCGCATTGGAAGAAGAGGAGAGCCCGGAAGAGTCCAGCGGGAGGAGAGCCTCCCCCGCATAGCCAGGTGAGTGGGGCCGGGTTGATGCCGCTGAGGCACCGCGAGTGCCAGTCTTTGTATGGGCTTACAGCTGCACCGCAATTGCGGGCAGCTGCATCAAGGGGGCACTTTTGTTTTCCCAAGCCCCAGAGCGGGGCCCCCGCATGCCAGCGCCTCTGTTATTCCCAGCTGCACCGCGCCAGCGCGGGCAGCTGCCATGTGGCCACAGTTGTTGGGAGGGCCCCGGTGGGGGCCCGAATGCACCGTGGGGGCAAGTGAAGTTGAGAGTCCAGTGGGGCTCCCCCGAGGCACATTGTCAGTGCCTGGAGCCCTGTGATGCTCCCGAGGGCCCTGAGGGCCCCGTGCCCATTTGGCCACATTTCTGATAGAGTCCCAGTGGGACAAGAGAGGGCACAGGGGTGCCAGGCCTTCTTTGATTCACAGCTGCACGGCAATTAGCGTCAGCTGCTACGTTTAGGCTGTTAGTTCTTTGGGGTGGTACCCCTAGAAGCCAAACCGGTCAGGACAGGTCAGGTATAGGAGTGAGATGCACTCCGCTGCCCCAGCGCAATTGCGCACATGGATTCCGCTGCATTGGCAGCCGCCCTGACACTTTGGACATAGGGCATTTGAGCCCTTTTGAGAAGGCCAGTTGGCCAGGGGGACTGTTAGGTTTGTAGGGCGCCAGGCCCTAATGTGATTTATGTGGTGCTAGGAAATGTGATTCATGTACTATGATTTACGCACCCTGTTTTATGCCTCTAACTGTGGTTTATGTATGTGGTTATTTGCATACTGTGGTTTCTGCTAGTGAGATTATTCCCTACTGTGAGTTATGCCCCTAATGTGAGTTATGCTTAGGAGGTTATTGTCTAATGCGTTTAGACTTATGAGATGATTGCATAATGTGTTTATGCTGGTGAGGTTGGCGCAGAATGTATTTCACGCCTAAATGTGATACTGTGCATAATATGGTTTATGTTACAGGATGATGCTGAGTACAGTGTTGGCCAGTGATCACTGGTTGGGTTCTACGTTTATGAAATGTCCTACATTTACTAAGTTCACTTTGTGATGGTTCTGACAGTGGTCCAGTTGGCCCTGCCAGGTGTACATAATCCCTTGTAGATATTACCTAGTGCCAGGTGGCGCAATGTAGATTATGTGATTACTATTCTAATGTGTTATGAGAATACAAAGGCTATTTTTGATATAACCTTGTGTGGAGTTCCTTTTGTGGTGTGCCTGGTATGTTGTTGCTATGTGCGTGTTGCGCAAACGCTTTACACATTGCCTCCGGGATAAGCCTGACTGCTCGTCTCAAGCTACCAAGGGGGTGAGCAGGGGTTATCTTCGGCGTGTAACTCCCTCGCCCTGACTAGAGTGGTGGTCTCTGCCTGGCTTTGGCGCAAGCCTTAGCCAACCAGAGGTCCCATTTCTAACTTTGGTTGTCAGCGGTGAGGATAGGACTTGCGTTTGCACAGTACCGCAGCGACAACTGGTTGCACTACAAGCTCTGCATTTTAGATAGTCACATGGATGGGGATTATTGTGTCTGAGTTTGTTTTAAGTATCATTTCTTTGAAATGTGTTTTATTGCACTATGAGTTGGGGGTCCTGCCAAGGACAGAAACCAGAGAATCTGGAGGAGTGACTGCCCTTGTGCCATCGTGCTATTTCTTGGGTTGGCCTGAAGCTGAAGGAGTGACTGCCCCTGTGCTGTCTGCTAGTTCTTGGGTTGGCCTACAGTGGTAACTTAATTGGCATGGAGTAACTGGCTCGGGAGGGTAGATTATCCCCTAAGTGCAGTGTGAGTTTTCTGGAATCCCCAGTAAGTGTGGGATCCAGTGGTGGCAGCAATATGAAGTCCAGTGCAGGAAGTCCCATTCCCAGTTCCCAGAGTATGGTACCTGGTTCCCGGTTAAGAGGGGGACAGGTTGTGATTCAGGGGCAGTGAGGAGCTGTCTCACCAGTCTGGGGGGGCGTATGTGGATGAGTGGTGTGTTGCACTGGACGTTTTGGGTGATTGGTTAGCACAGTAAATTGTGTTAAAGGGCTCTTCAATCTGTTCTGTCAGAGAGAACCTGCCCCGTAATTGTTTTCCGGAGTCGCGCCAACACCCAGTGGAGTGTGTAAGTTCTTTGATTCTAGGGAGCTTGCATTGGGGAGTGATACTAGAAGAATGGTGCAGGTGTCTTCCAACCCAGAGTGGTGGAAGTGGTTCAGAGTAGCCCAGCTAGGTGCCCTTATAGTGAGGAGGTTGTAGGGACTCACATCCTGTCTCGCAGGAGAAGGAGTGAGATTGGGCTGTGTCCCGAAGTGCCCGCACCTCAGTCTCCAGTACTGGATGGTTCTTAGAGGGAACACCAGGTAGGGAGCCTAGTCTGTCCTGTTGGACCATTCTTCGAGGGGGATCTCCCCGTGTTAGGTGAGCTGGGAGTGTCTGTAATCAGGTCTCAATCAGTTCTGGTGTCTGGTAGTGCCACTCCTAAGTGGAGGGTTCAGAAGTCCAGATTGAGGGGTGAGAGGGGGAAAGAGTCCTCAGTGGAAGAACCAATGGGTCAGGGGCCAGCCAGAAGGGCTGAGTCACCAATGATTGACCAGGGTGACGCCACTTCTGTCCTGGGGCATCTTCACGCACTGTCAGAGGTACAGGAGGTTGTGAGCTCTGCGCCAGGCAGACTGTCAGACGACACATTAGTTATGTGTCACCCTCAGGGGGGGGCATGCGTGCTCCCCATGAAGTCCTGGTTCGCCGGGCATCTGACCAAAGGGTACCGTCCCTGGGTTGGGGAGCCAGGTTCAGGTGTTTCCTGTCCTGGACGGAAGGGCAACTGTAATCAGTGTCCTGACCGGTTTGGCTTCTAGGGGTACCACTCCAGTTGGGAGGGTATAGGGCTCTGGAAGCGGGTGCAGAGGGAGGGAGTCCTCGCCTCTGCACCCCGGTGCGGCCGGAGAGTTTATATCCCAGGTGGTAGACCAGTTGATGGAGAGAGGTCCTGAACTGGTGGGAGAGTTGTGTTCTGGGGGTGCTTCTCCTGGGAGAGTGCGGAACCTCAGAAGGGAGGTAGGGTGAGGAGACGCTTCGCCCGTGACCTCTGGTCAACCTGAGGGTGCGGACCCTAGGTTGGAGGATCAGTGGCAGTTTGGAACTACGCTGAGAGGAAGAGTGGAGAAAGGCTATTATGTGCCAGGGGTTACTGCACCCCACTCTGTGGATTGCCAAGGACCAGTGACGTCTGGATGGCTTAGGGCCTGGTCCTGGCCGTGGACAACTAGGGAGTACCAGTGGGGTAGCCTAGTTGGGCCTGAGAGGTTTTTTCAGAGGGAACCACATGGGTTCAGAGTGGCGTAGAACCGGAAGGTGTCCCTGCAGTGCGGGTCCGTGTTCTATCACCCGAAGCAGGTAAGCCCATCAAGGGAGTGATTGGTCTACCCTGCGTTTTGGCTGGAAGGGGGCTGTGTTGGACTTGGCCCTTTTTGGCAGGTTCACCCCTAAACTTTTTGCCTTTTCTGTGACCTGGTGTTGGTGGTTTTAGGCCTCTGGGCACTATAGCACTGTGGTCCAGTGTAAAGTGCGTGCGCTCTCTGTGTTCTATTAGTAAGGTTGGCCTGCCCTCCCATAGGAATGCATTGGGGATGCCCTGCTAAAGTGTGTCAGTGATAATTCCTGGTATGAGAGGAGCAGCGTGGTCAAATTTAGTATGTATGAAATTGTGAGAATAAATGCTGCGCAATGGTGTGCGCAGATTTATTATGACTGTTGGAGAAATGCCACTTTTAGAAGTTGGCATTTCTGTGTGCTATGTGCCTGCCTGCCTGATGTGAATTGCATGTCTGGCTTGTGAGTGACAGGGGCTGGGAGTTGTGGGTGGCTCCAGGAGGGGCAGGGTGAGTCAGCGCTGGGCTGAATAGGACATCTGTGCTGGGAGTAGTGGGAGGAGTAATCCCCTGACTCTGAATAGGACTGTGCCTGCCCTGTACAATGCAGGCTCCGCCCCCTGTGGTGTGTCTGATCACCTAGCCCCCCCCTGACAAAGGGGAAGAGGAGCTTGTAAAACAAAGTGCTCCAAATCCCCCCTGAACCACTTGCATCTGGTTCCCCCATGCCCTGCACTACAGACAAAGGAAATGTTGGTATAAGTAGAGGGGCTGTGACCCCATGTTTTTGTTCAGTTCAGTTCTTGTTCCTGAATCCTGCTGGGGCGTGCTGCTGCTGGGGCCCAGGAGGGGCTGTCATGAGGGCTTGCCTCCCTGGGCCCTGCATTGCCCCTTCATCTCTAAAGACTTTTGGGACCCTTCTGCTTTTCTTGCTAGAGTCCAGGACCTTCAGGACTTTGTCTACATCTGGCGCCCTGGGAGCGCTTTATTCTAATTTCCCCAGAGAAAGGTAGTGTGGGCTGCGCAGCGCCGAGCTGCAACCCTTTGTTTTTGTAGGAATCCCCGTCGTATGGAATTCCCCCGCATTGCTGTGAGTAGCGGGTGCCCACCCCGCGTTTGTGCCTCCTAAGAGCGGGAGCCTACCCCGCTTTATGGTGCCTTTGTTGGTGGGTGCCCACCCCGCTTATTTTTATGGTCATTGCGGGTGCCCACCCCGCGTTCTGAGATACTAGCGGGTGCCTACCCCGCATTGCGGCCGAAGGAGAGCGAAGCCACCAGGAGACGTTGCTGGGCCGCTGCCTAGCACGACCCGGAAGTCCGGCCCAACTACCTGCTTGTAGGCGGGGCCTCCTGCGGCCAGCCGGAAGTCTGCGCGGGGCTCCCGTAAGCCTGGGAGAGCCCCGCGTGCTGCCGCATTTGGGTGATTATGGCGGAGGGGGCACAAGGCACATTATCTGTGCCTGCCCCCGCCGCATTGGAAGAAGAGGAGAGCCCGGAGGAGTCCAGCGGTAGGAGAGCCTCCCCCGCATAGCCCGGTGAGTGGGGCCGGATTGATGCCGCTGAGGCACCGCGAGTGCCAGTCTTTGTATGGGCTTACAGCTGCACCGCAAGTGCGGGCAGCTGCATCAAGGGGGCACTTTTGATTTCCCGAGCCCCAGAGCGGGGCCCCCGCATGCCAGGGCCTCTGTTATTCCCAGCTGCACCGCACCAGCGCGGGCAGCTGCCACGTGGCCACAGTTGTTGGGAGGGCCCCAGTGGGGGCCCGAGTGCACCGTGGGGTCAAGTGAAGTTGAGAGTCCCAGTGGGGGCTCCCCCGAGGCACATTGTCGGTGCCTGGAGCCCTGGGATGCTCCCGAGGGCCCTGAGGGGCCCATGCCCATTTGGCCACATTTCTGATAGAGTCCCAGTGGGACAGGAGAGGGCACAGGGGTGCCAGGCCTTCTTTGATTCACAGCTGCACTGCAATTAGCGTCAGCTGCTACGTTTAGGCTGTTAGTTCTTTGGGGGCATTCTGGTATGAGATAGGAGTGAGATGCACTCCTCTGCCCCAGCGCAATTGCGCACATGGATTCCGCTGAATTGGCAGTCGCCCTGACACTTTGGACATAGGGCATTTGAGCCCTTTTGAGAAGGCCAGTTGGCCAGGGGGACTGTTAGGTTTGTAGGGCGCCAGGCCCTAATGTGATTTATGTGGTGCTAGGAAATGTGATTCATGTACTATGATTTACGCACCCTGTTTTATGCCTCTAACTGTGGTTTATGTATGAGGTTATTAGCATACTGTGGTTTCTGCTAGTGAGATTATTCCCTACTGTGAGTTATGCCCCTAATGTGAGTTATGCTTCAGAGGTTATTGTCTAATGCGTTTAGACTTATGAGATGATTGCATAATGTGTTTATGCTGGTGAGGTTGGCGCAGAATGTATTTCACGCCTAAATGTGATACTGTGCATAATATGGTTTATGTTACAGGATGATGCTGAGTACAGTGTTGGCCAGTGATCACTGGTTGGGTTCTACGTTTATGATATGTCCTACATTTACTAAGTTTGCTTTGTGATGGTTCTGACAGTGGTCCAGTTGGCCCTGCCAGGTGTACATAATCCCTTGTAGATATTACCTAGTGCCAGGTGGCACAATGTAGATTATGTGATTACTATTCTAATGTGTTATGAGAATACAAAGGCTATTTTTAATATAACCTTGTGTGGAGTTCCTTTTGTGGTGTGCCTGGTATGTTGTTGCTATGTGCGTGTTGCGCAAACGCTTTACACATTGCCTCCGGGATAAGCCTGACTGCTCGTGCCAAGCTACCAAGGGGGTGAGCAGGGGTTATCTTCGGCGTGTAACTCCCTCGCCCTGACTAGAGTGGTGGTCTCTGCCTGGCTTTGGCGCAAGCCTTAGCCAACCAGAGATCCCATTTCTAACAGCTGGTATCTGTGTCTAGATAACAGAGTGTGTTATTAGTCCTGATCAACAGGATTTCATAAGCAAAAAACAGTACAAGAAAGACATGACGGGGTGGCAGAAGTCACATAATGAGCAGATGACCTTATTAGTGCCCTGATTCCACCCAAAAGATAAATCTAGCAATGTTAGAAGAGAACAGATTTATTAGCAGAGTGCAATAGCAGAGGAAAGTGAGACAGGTGAAAGAAACAAAAAGAGAAGACTGGATTTTTGGTCAATTCAGAGCACTTATTTTTCTTACGCTTGAATGCAACTGGCTTTCTTTGGTTGACTCAATTATGACCACTTTTGAATCAGTCTTTGTTAGAAATTGGGTCTCTAGTTGGCAAAGGTTTGCAATCTGTCCAAGCAGGGACCATAATCCTAGTCAGAGTCACCAAAATTAACCTGTGCTCACCTTCTGCTATCTGGGCACAGAGCAGTCAAGTTTAACTTAAGAGTAAATGTGTAAAGTATTTGTGCAACACTTAAATTTCAGTAACACAGTGAAAACACCACAAAAGACCCCCACACTAGTTTAGAAAAATAAATAATATTTTTATGAGTAATGCACGACCAAAACAACAAAAATCCAATAAGTAGAACTTGAGATATGAAGTTTTTGAAGAATAAACTGCAATATAGTGCTTAAAAGCAATTAGCGCTTAGGGGTTACTTGAGGTCACGCTGGACCAGGGTAAATCCAAAGTTCAGGCCGACCGCGATGGAGAGCAGGCCAGCTACAGGGCCCACTCAGGTCTTGCTGAAAAGTGCCTTGCATGGAGCAAGCGTCAGCGTTGAAGATTCGATGCGTCGGTTCGGATCCACGTTGTCAAGTAGATACGTCTCCGTCAAGCCTCGCAGTCAGGTCCTGCATCATTCTCGAACCCCTCACGATGCAGGCGCTGCATTGTCATCGAGCCTTGCAGTCAGGTCCCATGTCATTGTCGAACTCCTTACAATGCAGGCTCTGCGTCGTCGTCGAACATTGAGGTCGGGACCCGTGTCATCGTTGAGCCGTGCAGGATGTCCTAGAAGCAGCGCTGTGTCGGTGTCAAAGGGGACTGCGTCAGTTCTGATCAGCACAAAGTTTTCACTGTGTGATTTTTGTGGAAAAACAGCAGCAGAGCCCATTTTCAAGGCCCAGGACTCGATTGGCACCTCTTGGCAGGACAGGACTCACAATTGGCAGAATCCAGCAGCTGAAGCAGAGTTGAAGGAAGTCTTTGATGGGCCTGAGACTTCTAAACAGGAGGCAAGCCTCGTAGTCACTTAAGATCATGGAGGATGTAGAGATGCAGGTCCAGTCTTTCTCACTCCAAGGCAAGGATGCATTAGGCAGCAGGACAACACAGCAAAAGCAGTTCAGCAGAGTGACAGTCCTTCCTGGCAGCACAGCAGTCCTTCTTCCTGGCTGAATGTCCTCATATACAGAAGTGTACTAAAGTCATGGTGTCAAATGTCCAGTACTTATACCCATTTGAGCCTTTGAAGTGGGGTAGACTTCAAAGAACGGCCTTTGAAGTGCATAAAATCCCTTTCTTCCCTGCCCTGGCTCCAGACTAACTACAGGGGGGTTTGCGGCTCATTGTGTGGGGACAGGCAAAGCCCTATTCAGGTACAAGTGTCAGCTCCTCCCTCCCATCTTGCCCAGGATGACCCATCAGGATGTTAATGGCCGATCAGGATGTGAATGACCCATCATGCACACCTCAGCTTCCTTTGTGTGTGACTGCCTAGAAGGAATGCACAAGGCCCAGCTGTCACCCACCCCAGTGATGTACTCAGACATAGGCAGAGGAACAGAATGGTTTAAGTAGGGAAATGCCCACTTTCAAAATATTTATCTCAAAGGGGTATTTTCAGACTTGCAATTTAAAATCCAACTTCACTATAAGTTGGTATTTTAAATTGTGAGTCCAAACCAAACTTCAAATGTCTATGTTTTCCCAATTGAAATTACACTTATAAAATGTAACAAGGTAATCCCAATCCTAACCTATGGGAGAGACAGGCCTTGCAGTAGTGAAAAAACAAATCTAAGAGCATTTAAATACCAGGGCATTTAAAACTAATAAGTGCATGGCATACGTTTTAAATACACTGCATTCTGCCCTTGGGGCTGTCTACGGCCTACCTTTGGAGTGATTTACATGTAATAAAAAAGAAGGTTTGGGCCTGGCAAGTAGGTGAACTTGCCAGGTCAAAATGGCAATTTAAAACTTCACACACAGGCTCTGCAGTGGCAGGCCTGAGACATGTTTAAAGAGCTACTGAAGTGGGTGGCACAACCAGTGTTGCAGGCCCACTAGTAGCATTTGATTTGCATGCCCTGAGCACACATAGTAACCTCTACTAGGGACTTATAGGTAAATTAAATAAGCCAATTGTGGTTAAGCCGATTTTACCACATTCTAGGTAGAGAGCATGTGTACATTAGCACTGGTAAGCAGTGGGAAAGTACCCAGAGTCCTAAATCCAACAAAAACGAGATCAGAAAAAGGGGAGGAGGAAGGCAAAATATTTGGGTGTGACTCTGCAGAAAGGGCCAGGTTCAACAGTCTGCAACTTTTCACTCTTAGTTGTCTCTGCAAAAGTTATAAAATATGCACAATATTGTTATAAAACCAGCCGTCCTGCAAACATGTGTAGATGATGAGCTGCTTTTGTTTGACATCCAGGGCAATGAGTTAGTATGTCACCAAACTTAGGGGCATATTAGCAAGACCCACGTTAAAATTATCGCCGTTTTAGCGGCAGGAAACTGCCGCTAAAACGGCGATAATGGGCTTGCTAATATGCGCTATGGAATTCCAATAGAAGCCCAGGTTAGATGTGCAGGACATCAGCGCGAAGTGCGTCAGTCAAGGTGATTATGAGGTATTGTAAGTTTAAGGAAAGATGAGTGAGGAAACTAGGTTTCATTAGGTTTTGGGAGGTGGTTAAGTGGGAACGTATAACAAAATGGGTTTTCTCATTTATATTTATGCTCAAATGGATAAATATTACATTTTTATACATATAACTGATTGTTAGCATTGATGTTTTGATTCAAAACAGTTAATGAAGGCATAATGGTGAATGTTTTTATTGTTATTTGTAGTGACCCCTGAAGAAGGGCTTGGCATAGCCCGAAATGCATTGGGTTTTTAAATAAATACTGCTTTTGGACGAATCATGCGCCTGTTCGTGTTCTTGATAAGAGGTCCGGATGGGCACATCTTGAGCATGAGAAACTTTGGAAAACAGCATGTCATTCGAACGTGTGGAACTAATGGGACTAAAATATATAAATTGAAGATATTGTGGAGTACATGGATTTAATGGAGCCTAACCGATTACAAGTATGAAGCAACGTGGTATTTTTACCCTACAAGCTGTGCTACTGGGCGTGGGGCAGACATGCTGCCCCCCACAGTATGGTTTAAACTTCATGTGCTACCAGGGCAAGGCACTTTCACCCAGTTTAGCACGCATCCTGTGACTAATATTGGACAAGCATGGTTTAATTTCAGAACGAAGAATGGTGTGCATCCCTTCACTTTGTTGATTATTTCTTGCTAATATGCCCCTTAGTTCTTTTAAGATGAAAGTAATTTATCCTCCTTGATCTATCCAAGTGTTGACATCGGATATTTTAACTGATCAAGCAGGCAGAGAATTGAATATCATGGTATCATTCTTCAGAGGTAAAGATGTGATTTTCTTTTAGACATCCATCTGTTGCTTGTGCACATATATCAGGCTTTTTTCAACCAATATTGTGTAGAATTAGGGTATGGATTGTTTACAATACAATTTGTGCAAAGAATCCCATCAGCCATAAGAGGCAAAAAATCAGAAAATCTGAAAATAGCAGTACTTTGGCACCTTAATTTGAGTCATTTGTGTACATTGTGAAAATGGCATAAAATGGTGTCTTTTTTTAATGATGATGTCAGTTTTATCGAGATGACCAAAGCAAGCATGCATTTTAATGACATTTTAAATTTACTCAGACTATGAAAAATGAATACTCAATGATAAAAAAACAGATGAATCAATAAGTACCTATCAGAATATGTCTATTTACAAAGGCAGACAATCTCAACCACGTAAGACTTCTAGGTTAGTTGCCCAATAACTCCTTTTGACGAGTGTGTGACTAAAGAGTGTTACCATGGTCTCCCCTCCCTATGATCCCCCTTTTCATTTGCCAGAGTGTGAATTCGAAGATTATCTGCACCACAAAATAGGGGCCCAATTCCTGAAGAAAGCCTCTGACTTCTTGTACATTGAAAGGAACTGCTGTCATAGGGGTTCCTTTCAATGTACAGAGATGACTCCTGGGCTGACGATCATCTTTAAATTTGGCAGACGGTCTGTCAGAGCGATGGCGGTAATGTTTCTGAGGTAATGTCCCCCGCCATGCTGATATTCTGTACTCCCTCTGCCAAATCTTAAATCAGGCCCTTAGTCACTCCCCACATCCTGTAATGGACCTCCTCATCCCTTCTGGATACTCAGTTCTTGATCTTGATAGTGGAAGGAGCAGTGGAAGGCATTTACAAAGATATAATCCCTGGCTAAAAAACTGATGTGTGAAAAATGCTCCAACTTGTGTATAGCTCACTGCAAATTAAAGCAGCTAACTCAACCCACAATAACTACCACATCATCCATCACCCTCTAGGCCATAATATCTTGTTTCTAGAATAACTAATGGAACTCATTAAGCACTTGGACACCTCCTCCTGCAACATCTTCCTGAGAGACTTTATTCTCCCCTGGACAGACTACAATAACTCAGCTGTTGCTTTGCTGTTACTCTTCCCACAAAAGATCAATCTCCTACAGTTGTACAATCCCTTACTCACACAAAGCTTTCCATCCTTGAACTTCTAATTGTCAAGTAGGCCTTTAAGAAACTGACCGCCAATACCTCTGGACTGTTTATTGCCTTGTTCCTTTTTCCCTCCTTCTCTAAAAAACGAGAATCACTGGCTAACTAAAAAAGCACAATCAATGGATGTGTAACTACAAAGATGTGAATATACCCACTCTTGCAACTCGCATATGTATGAATCTGTGTGGCAGTCCTGGGAAGCACAAATACAACTCATGCATAATACATTGCAACAAGACGTTGACTGAAATTAATAATAAGCTTGCACTTTTTACTGAAGAGACAAAACAGTACTCTGACAAATGGTACTTGGAATAGTTGAATGAGGAGAAATCGAGCAGGACTAATGAGAACATGTGGCATCAGGTAAATCATGAAACACTTTACAACGCATGCAAACAGTAAAAACTTTGCAACAAAAGGAACCTTCCCCGGATTTTAAATTGACTCAGTAAGAAACTGCCTTTGAAATCTATTTCAAGTTTCGAAGAAAAACACATCACCGCACACTACACCCTCTCTCAAAGTTAATATGAAAGACTGCAAAAACGTAGGCGACTTCTTTGAGGAAAGAGCGAAGAACACTAAACTCCCTCTCTTTCACAACAGAAGACCAACCCAATCACAATCACCACTTGACTGAAATCAGCTGACATCATCTGGTCATCTTTTTGAGTAATGCCTGATTCCTAGTTGAACCCCATTACAATGATCAAACCGTCCTCGCACTTTCTGGACACCATCTCTGCAAATCTTCTAAAAGCAAATAGTTGACCCTCACTCGCACTGGACCAAGTTGATCAACTCCTCCCTTAATATAGGATGTGTTCCTGACTGTCTAAATGTCATCCAGGTCAAACCCCTACTGAAAAGAATACAGGTGCTGATTCAGAATAGTTTAACAACCTCCACCAAAATTCCATTCTATATTTCCATGATAAAATATTATAAGGTTATGTTGAACTCAGAATGAAAATAACCTTCTACACAACTTCCAATCAGGTTTCAGGGCCAGCTGTAGTTCTGAGTGTACTATCTTTCAAATTACAGACAATGCATTTTGCAACTAGGATAAAGGAGTCTTTTATGCAGTCAATAACTCACCTCTCATAAAACTTTCTGATGTAGAAATGGGGTTGAGTGGATTCGTTTGACACAGGTGGTTTTCCTCCTATCTAAACAACTGTACCTAAGCGATTACAATATCTAACTTTGTCTCCCTACAGCCCTTTCTTCTTCAGGGAGTTCCACAAAGAATCATTATATATCACATCCTATTTAGCCTCTGCATTGAACCGATGGGTGTCCTCCTGAGATATTTCAACATTTCCTACCTTCTTCACACTGATTATACCTAACAGGAAATGAAAGTGTGCTCCCCTAAAGACATACTTCCCAAAGCCAAAATACTCAATGATATCCAATCCTGATGTCCAGCCACTATCCAAAACTAAATGCAACCAAAATGGAATTTCTCCTTATCTCTCCATCACATTCCAGGTCATGACTGGCTCAATGTCCTCAATACACTGAAGTGTAAGCCAAACTTTGCTGACCGCACCAAATCTTTGGATTTATGCTGGCTAAAAATCTGAACCTCCACGCTCACATAACTCTCGAGCTATTTCTGCAAAATACCAGATTAAACTCCTTAAGGAAGTTAAGTCCTTTATTCATGATACTGATTTTAAATGTGTGGTTCAATCTCTAATACTCTCCAGCTCTTACTATGGCAATACTCTATTAGTCAGTACTTACTATGGCAAGTATTCCCCTTATCCCCTTGCTCTCAACACTCTATTCAGAAGTATTCCTGAACTCCATCTGTCTCCACTGAACACTTTTCTTCACTCAAGGCAGGAAGATTAGTTTCAAGACAGAAGATTGGAGCACATCATATCATTTCTGATCACCTCCAATTGACTCCCCTTAGTTACTGGAAGTCTTGTCAAATTGGTATGCAAATGGCGTGAAGCACTTCTTACTTGAACTCTGTACTACCTGACCAACAAGCTCCCCTTGTCGGAGGATCCCGACCTCTGTGAAGCTTTGATGTTTAATAAGCTTTATTAATTAAAAGAAAATGTAAAAAAAAACATGTCACAAAGAGCCAGCGATAAACATAGCATATGAAGGCAAAAAGTACATGAGTAAGCACACAAATAAAAATAGAAGAGAAAGCTATTTAAATTTTATACAACAGCAGGGGGAAGGGGAGAAAAAGGGGAGGGAGGAGAAATACCCTTAGAACTGGCGATCAAGTAATATTGCATACAATAAACAGCAGTGAAAAAGTACAATAACATTTGAAGAATTAGAAGAAAAGAGCAGAGAATCTTGAATGGTCACAGAGGTTTAAAATTCTCAGAACATGTATAAGACATTTTTGATTTTACAATCTTATTTAGATATGATGTTAATGGTAACCAGTATAGGTTTCTATTGACAAGGGGTTTACAGGAGGAGGTAAAAGCAATATCCAATTGATGGTAATGACACAAATTATTCCACCAACTCTGAACCGAAAGATTAACTGAGTGTTTCCAGTTAAGTGCAATTTGTTGGAAGGCTCAAGCCAGCAAAAGGTCAAATAAACCATGTTCATGTATAGTCAAACCGAAAGTATCTAATAAAAGAGTAACATTGGAGAGAGAACTATGTAAATTAAATATAAGGGAAATGTAGGACCAAACTTTTCCCCAAAAGGAGGCAACGGGAGGGCAAAGAAAGAGGAGATGCATTAAATCAGCTGAAGGAAAGCCACATGACCAACAGCTCTTGTCATTTGTGTGGAAAAAAGTACCTATAGATATAGGCGTGAGATATATTCTATGGTATTGAGTAGTGGGAGCAGATCTAGAAAGCTTAAGTGATCAACTCCAAATCTTATTCCAGACTCCAAACTCCAGACTCCAAACACAACCCAAATCCGCCTCCTAGGCAAGCACCACCTTACTCTTAACACGAGCAGGATCAGGAGACAAAAAGGGCCTGATTCTGATGCGGTTAGGAAAGCATTCCCACCTAGGGCCTGATTCTGATGCGGTTAGGCAGGCCTCCTAATGGCATTTGCTCCTTCCAAATCGGATCGGGAACGTGTCTTCCCGACCCAGGGCCCAATTATAATGCAGTTAGGAACATATGCTCCCATTGAAGTCAATGGGAGTCCAACCAAATCGTATCTGGAAGCATCCGGATGCATCGTACTCCGTCGGTCGGACTCTCCCGATCCGAGTGGGTCGGAAACCATTTCCAAACCGATTCGGTCGGGAAGCTTTCCAACCCGCATCAGAATCAGGCCCCAAATGTTTATAAATCAGGGAAACCTTTGGAAGAACAGTAAGTATTTTAAAAAGAGAATTTTCTGCAGGAGTAGATGTAGTCAAAGGAAGCGAATAAAAGGTCTCTAGAATGGCTGCCATCAAAATGGAGAACTTGTGCCAAAAGAAAAATTAGGACACTTAAAAATGGCTTCAAATTGAGGGAATGAACAAGGAGTTGTACCATCAAATAGATCATGGACCCACGTTATCCGCCGCAATCGCCAGGACTTCCAATCGAAAGGTCTGTTCTTAATGATAATGAGATGATTGTTCCAGATCGAAGAATTCAAAAAGGAATCTCTAGAAGAAGTCTTCAATTGGGTGAGCAGTCTCAACAGGGAGCAAGTATGTTTAAATAGGGGGAGAGAAGTAAGAACAGTCTTAGAAGAGAAGGCCAGTACCTCTTTTGTAGAGAAAGAAGTAAAGAGTGCTCAATAGTGAGCTATAAAGGCGTGAATTGAGAGGATTTTGAGAGAAGCCATTTAGAGGCTAGGCGAAGGCAAAAAACCCTTATGATAGCTGTGAAATTCAGGAAAGATGACACCCCCATTAGATTTTGGTTTCCGGAATTGTGATAAAAAAATTCTAGATTTTTTATCTTTCCAAAGAAATTTGGAAAGAAGAGAGTCTAATTTCTTAAAATAAATAGGCAGGATATGAATGGGAAACATAGAGAGAACATACAATAGAATAGGAGTAACCATCGTTTTAATGGAATCCAAACGCCCCCACCTGGAAAGTAATAGAGGATTCCAAAAAGAAAAGAGTTTGTCAATACGAGAAAGAACTTCTTTCATATTAAATTTGACAGAAGCTGAAATAGAATTAGTAAACCAAATTCCTAAATTCTTAATTTTGGATCTAATCCACAAAAATCCAGTGGATGAAAAAGAATGCTGGGTACAAAATTTAGTAAGAGGGAGATTTTCTGTTTTATCCGAATTAATCTTATAGCCAGAAACGAGAGAAAAAGCTGAGATTTCTTGTAATAAAGGAGGGATAGAAACCTCGGGTTGGAAATAAAAAGTAAAATGTAATCCGCATAGGCAGAAAGTTTCAAATGGAGATCACCATAAGGAAATCCAGAAATAGAATCATTATTACAAATAGAAGATAAGAAGGGTTCAAGAGCTAGAATAAAGAGAAGAGGGGAAGGGGGCAACCCTGGTGAGCACCATGATGTAGAGTAAAGTATTGAGATGTACGGCCGTTAACTAATACCGAGGCCATGGGGGCAGTGAAGAGCAAGGAGATAAGAGAGATAATCTGAGGACCAAAACCGTGCCAGCTAAGAGCAAGGAGGAAGAAAAAGAGGGTGTCTTATTCAAAACATTAAAAAATAGCCGAGAGTTATCCGAGGTCAATCTGCCCTTAACAAAGGCACATTGTTCTTTACCAATCAAATGTGGCAAAAGGGGTTCCAAGCATAGAGCAAGTAATTTAGCAAACACTTTATAGCCCACATTGACCAGGGAGATAGGGCAATAATTCTTACAATATAAAGGTTCACGACCCTCCTTATGAATCAAACAGATCGTAGCTTCTTGAAAAGTACCTTCCACTTTCCCAAAAACAAAAAAGGATTGAAAAAGTTGTAAAAGCTTATGAAGTAATAAGTTGGAAAAATGTTAATAAAATTCCACCGTGAAACCATCTGGACCTGGAGTTTTACCTATTTTGAGTACTTTTTAGGCTTTAAATAGTTCCTCGATTGATAAATCAGACTCAAGTGCAGAAAAATTAAGATGAGCATGAGGAGGGGAAGGGATCTTGTTTAGGTAGTATTGAATAAGTGAAAGAGAAGAAGGAGACTCTGGAGTATATAAATCTTTGTAGAATTTCATGAATTCATCTAAAATATCCTGATCTTTATACATAAGCTTCTCATAAGAAGAATAAATGGCGTCAACTAATTCTCGATCCTTCCGAGATTTAAGATAATTAGCTAGAAGATTGCCAACTTTGTTCCCTCCACCATAGTAGCGAGCACTACTACGAAGTAATATAGATGCAGCATTATCAGTAGTTACTTTGTTAAAATTCAATTTCGCAAGTACAAGCTCCTGCAGAATAGAATCAGAAGGTGAAGTATAAAATTTGTGTTCCAAACATTTAATATGAGCCAGTGTAGATCTATGCTGTTGAAGAGGCCGCTTCTTCTTTTTAGAAACTGAGGGGCAGATTTACAAGCCCCTTGCGCCACTGGTGCATCACTTTTTGTGACGCACCGGTGGTACATTTTAGTGCCCCATATTTACAACAGGACAGGAAAAGCCACCCTGCGTGACTTTTCCTGTTCTTGTAAATATGGCCCCTTTGCACGCAGCACTTTGCGTGAAAGGGGCGTTCCATGGGTGTTGCTGTGGGTGTTCCCACGCAACACCCATGGAACCAGACACATTTCCAGATTTACTAGAAATCGTAAATCTGGAAATGCGTCTGAATGCTACGCCTCCCCAGGGGAGGCGTAGGGAGGCGCAACGAGGAGAAATGTATTAATTTCTCCTCAGGTTTGCCTCTTTCTATGTGTTCTGCATTCTGCAGCACATATAGAAAGAGGAAATCACCTCTGGTGATTGTTTATATACAGGAAGGTGTCCCTTCCTGAACATAAACAATCAGTAAAACAATGACGTTTTGCAAGTTCTATGTGTGCTAATGCAGCACACATAGAAGTTGAGAAACGCCATTTCTGATTGTTTATGTGTGGGAAGGGAACCCTTCCTGCACATAAACAATCTCCCCACTATGCAGGAATCCTTGCACCATGGTGCAAGGGTGCCTGTGCAGGCACATGGCAGCAGTTTGTGCGCCAGCACAGGGGGAAGCCCAGAGATGTGACATATTGTTGTAAATATGTTGCATTCCTGTGCTTTGAAAGTGACTCAGTGCGGTGCAGCCAAATGGCTTGCGGCACACACTGAATCACTTTCCTTGTAACTCTGCTCCCAAGTCTGTTATAAATCCATGAGCTGTGGCTTTGAAAGAGTCCCATAATAAATGAGCAGCAGTCTCCATTGAGGATGAAGAGTGAGAGTGAATATACTTCCTGAGATCAGCAGGATCATCAAATGTAGAAGTCTTGTTCTAAATGGTAACCTTAAACAAACAAGGAAGGAATAAGCTATAGCGTGCACCAAGAGTTCGAAGTGCAGGGCAAAGATCTAGGAATTCCTTAAGTCATTTAGCAGTAGATGTAGAGACATCTTGAGATAAAAACAGTCATGCGCCATACCAAAGTAGCTTTTTCTTGAGCTTGGCTGCATTTAAGACTTGTAGTAGATCAGTGAATTTCAAAAATAAAAGAACTACTCAGCGGGGTTTTGAAGGAGCAGATGAGGAAGATAGGCGCAGACCCAGTCTGTGCGCATGTTGAATATTTAATTTGGTTGACGCAGGAAGGTCCAGAAGCTGTGGAAGAAAAGTAGTAAAATAAGTGACAGGGTCGTCTTCCTCAATGCCCTCTGGCAAGAGAAATACCCTTAGAACTGGCGACCCTTCCTCAATGCCCTCTGGAGGAGAAATATAAACGAAGATTATTGCGCCGATTTCTATTTTCAGGATCTTCAGCTGACTTTTTTTTTTTGTTGTTCCACCAAGGATAAACAAGAGTCCATGGACGACCATTTATTGTCCAGAGTCTATAGGCGAGTATTTGTATCCTCAACAAAAGGTCTCAGAGCACGTATTTCTTCCAAAACAATGTTAAAAGATACACGGGACAGAGCTTTAGGCGGAGACGGAGGGTCCTGCATGAGCCTTGTATTGGCAGAAGATGGTAGCTGTACTTTAGGTGCAGAAATTGGTGAAGCCGCAGGTCGAGATGAGGCAGACTGAGCCATATCCCCAGAGGAATGCAGCACTTAGTGGAAGGAACAGTTTGAATAGAACTGGAATAGGGTTCCCTAATGGTATGTCTCTGGTATAGTGCAGTAGCTTCTTGCTTCTGCCCATGAACCGAATTGGAAAAGCTAGGAAAAACGTTTGAGGTAAAAAACAATAATGGGCATATAGCACTCAACAGGTAGCGAAATCCCTCTAAAAAACTGTTCCTCCCCATGAAAAAGTACATCCAATATGGCAAAAATGAAAGGGAGAGTCAAATATAATGCAAAAATAATAGCACTGATCTAAATTAGCCAAGCTTTGAGGAGAACATCTTCAAGATGTAAAAAACAAAATGGCAGCCGCTAGGCAGCCTAGACAGTCACCTGGTGAAATTAGGGTCCAGCCTTGAGCATAGCAGCAAGGAGAAAACAGCTTAACAATCAGCAGGTCATCATAATGTAGAGGGCACCCACTTTAAAGAAAAGCGGTGCGAAAACTGCTGCAATTATGCCGGCAGCGCCCGAGGCAGTGCGGAGCTCCGTAGTCAGGTGGCCATCTTGGGTCACGTCGTGCCCCCGTGCTCAGGGCAGTTTCTAGGTGTTTTGCCGCCGTAGGCGAGAATTGAAAAATGCCGACCCCTCCCTTTTACTACCATCACTCTCTCCCCCTGTCATCCAGGCTAGAAGAATTAATGCATTAGATATAAACCTTGCTAACCAAGCAATCAAAAAAAGAGTGCTGTGACACCACCACAGTAGATGATCTTGTGGCTAAAGTCAACATCTAGATTCTTGGTACATGACAATATTCTCAATTCAAGTTGCCATTAGGTGACACAAATGCCAACGTTTCTGCATCCCCAGTGTTGCTGAAGTCTTCTAGAACTAGATCCAGGAAGTGCTGCCAGGGATAGCAGGTGCCACCAGAGCACATCCCGACCATCGGGTGGGCAAGGACCAGTGCCAATTCCTGCAGCCTCCTTGAACTAATCGATAACTAGACTAATTAAACGTCATCCAGTCTCAGCCAATGAAATGATCCCCAAGCCAGAAAAAAATTATGGCCACCTACGAACTGTTTCAAGCACTGAACGGACAATTAGCCAACTGATCATTCGTAAGACCTGAAATTTCTCAGGATACAACACCAATGCCTCGCACCCAGGTACCCGCAGCTAACGAATGAAGTAGAGCACATAATGCCCACTATCAACTAGGTGATCTGTATAGCTGGGACAGAGGGTGGAAATCTAGAGTGACCATACAAATTGTTTTGCCTGAAGACATACACATGACACAGACAATCACTAGATGCACTTCAATCTTTTTAAGTATGGGGTGTCATGTGACTGGTTTCAGACGTCACCACCAATGATAAACGCTCATCCTGGCCAAGTAATAGAACATCACAGGTAAAAAAAAAAAGAAAAAAGACAGAACCAGTCTGAAACATCACCCTACTGGTCAGGCATACAAGACTGGATCATTATCCACCACCTGGGTAGCAATTACCAAACGCCCGTTAAGGTGATGCATTGGGTCGTCATAAACTAGAACGTTGGACACAATCCAATGAGGTGGGAAAGTGATAATGTAATCTCTCATAAAAGAGCATTCTTAAAATGGATTCCTACAGTTCTTCACTCATCATCCTAAATGCACAGCAGGCTTTTGCAGCATCAGTGATAGTGTGATGTAAGAAAGACTGGATGGTGGCATACTGCCAGAAAACCATTGACATCAGATCTTGAAGTCACCTTCCTTCTTCATCCTCAAGATGTGTCTCGAGAATCCATACAAGTTTGCCCAGTCTCTAAATTCTCAACCCCAATACAGTCTGCAGCCACAACCCATTCAATCCCAAAGCCTCTAGGAATTTACACCATAACCATCCTTTTCTAGCAAAGAGACTTCCTCCACTTCACATCTAGTTGGCAACTGCATTGCCACCCATGGGCACAACCCAGTCGCACCCACTTTATTTTTCGCTCGCTCGCTGCCCCCTTCCCAACAAATTAACCCATTCTCCTTCCAAAGAGAGACTTGTATTTGTTTACCAACCAGCAGAACAAACTAGTCCTCCTTGCATCCTAAGATTCTATATACTTTTGTCAGGCTCTAACTGGTGGAATTCAAGGGCTTATGTAGTGATGCAACCACCCAAGACATTGTATTTAATTTGGCAAGCTGAATGAGCAATTTCCCAACAGTCCCTTCTGGTATGCACCTACATAGGAAGAGCGAACAAGACATAAACTTCCTTGAACGTCAGAAAAAAAAGAGATGGTGTTTGGGAGCCCCAAAGCAGGTTTTTGACTGGTATCACTCACATACAGGTTCAGTGGAGCATCAGGAAGATCAGGTGTCTTTGAAAAAGTGAGTTTATGAGGAGAGACAATACAGACTTCATGAATTTGTGAACCACATGGTCATTAGTTCATGAAAATTTAAGCAAATGTATTATTGCCCGATTCATTCAAAATATAAATTCACTATATTCAAATATTTTAACGAAATCTTAAACTTTTGTCGACATGAAATTCAAACCAGAATCAACATATATACAGTGCTGGTCAAAGGCGAACATTTTCCATGGTCATTGTGAGGTAAGCTCCATGATTTTGCCACAATGCATTTTGGTCCATGTGGTCCTTGAAGAGGTGGTTGCTAAAAATAGAACAAACGATGTCTGTTTTGGTCGCTACAAATGCACCCCTAATGATGAGTTACATTATTTACACCTCTCAGAAGAACAGATGCTCCTAGAAGCGGGCAGGCACCTTGGGGTCAGCACAGGGTGCGACCGTGCGAGCACAGACAGAGGTCCGACTCCGATCGGGTAGAGTGAATCGGAAGTCGGCGCGCACGGCCCCCGCCCGTGGCGCCGAACGTGACTTCGTCACGTCACGTCGAATTGTAGAAGGCGCTACCCAATGCGCTTTTGAGGTCGAAGGCCGTTCAAGGGGATTAACAAACTCATGTTTTTTGCCGCCCTCCCCCTTTTGCCGCCCTAGGCGGCCGCCTAGTCTTGCCTAATGGTAGAAACGGCCCTGCCCGTGCTCTTTGAAGCTTTAAAGCATTTGTTTTCAAACCCCCAACCTTGAAGGAAAAATAATTAGCACACAAACCTTCTCTGAGTGCACTGCCAAGATATGGCCTTGGAACTAAACTTATCATTCAAAGATTAGATGAATCCCTTCTATTTTAACAATACTGCCTCCTCTAACCCCATGTAGCGTCCATGGGCAATGTCCAAGCTGTGCACTCAGTTCTCCCTTTGGGAGCCCAGCAGTTCTGGGGAGCTAGTGATAACGCTGATTCTTATCTTATCTTTTCTAAGAATCTTCAGGTTGCCAGGATCTTTTTACCTGCTGAATAGTGTGAGGGGAAAAATCTTTTCGGTTATGCGACAATTTAGAATCCAGTTTACCTTAAAAGACCAATGACTCCGAATTCAATTTTGTGGGTTTATTACAGCCAAGAATAACTGCACGTGCAAGCACCTCAACACGAGGTTAAAGAAATAAATGGGCACTAATACAAATAGCATCCTACGCAGGAGTCTCATCCGACTCAGGATAAGAAGAATCGTTAGCTCCAGAAGTATTAGACAAGCAATAATAGCTCCAATCTCTATGTTATTCCTCATTTATCTAAATAAGCATGAAACCATTTGCTGTCCCTACTCTATCACTCAGATGACATACCTACTTAACGAATTTCCCAGGCAAGAGTAAAAGAAAAAGGTGTCAGCCGTGAAGTCTTCTTAAGAAGTACACTCACATAGCATATCGAGCTCGTTCTGAGATGCTCCTTCCTAACATTCCTCTCTGTCCGCTTTCCCTGATCTCCTCTACCTCTTCTCTACCCTCCACCCTCGGGGCACTGTCCCTAGTACAAATCCCAAAAACAATTGAACACGCCCTTGTCACGCCTCTTCGGCCAGGTCTTCCTTCTCGTACTTTTCCATCGAAACTCTTACTTCATCCTGGACGGTTACGATGACCTTGAGTCCCAGGGACCTTCTCCGCTGAAAGTATCATCCCTGCATTCCAGTGTACTCCCATCTCAATGCCTCCCACCACCCTAACTCGTGAAACAAAGAGCCAGTCTTTCGCTAACGAGGCATATGTCCTTGCACCTGCAACAGAAGAAACATTTCAACAGACTTTTTCCCTCTACATGAATTTACCAACTGTACCCAGAGAGCCTTTCCAAGAGAAACTTTTCTACCTACAAAATAAGCTAACATAAGAACGAATCAGGCCTTTCCCTTACGTATATGCAGTCAGGCCTTCACACAATTTGAACACACAATTATGATCACTTCTATAAGCATTAGTTCATTACATTTCATATGCGAAAGGTGAATTACACGTGCAACATAATATGGTACACGTTTAACTACTGGATCTCGATTACACGTGGCCTACTCCATTAATGCATCATTTTTGAGCACATTTCAATTAAGCATTACATTTGCAAAATTATAATAGCATAACTACCCTTCTACTCACTCTAATAATGCAAGTTGCAACTACATTTTACTATTCATTGATATATATATAACTGGATATATGCGGGTACAGACTAACAATGATTATGATGCACCCCTACAATTTTACGAGAACACAGCGCTCTATCACTAGTTCGCAGTGACCTCTGTTTTTTTCTCGTTCTATACTTCCTTCTTATTTTTATCTTTTATTTCCCAGAGTTCTTTACATGAGCACCAGTTGAGTTACAGAAAGACGCATTCATTTTTGTTAGGCACGGGGAGATTAAGTGATGTGTCATTTGCGAGACTCGAACCCAGTTCCCCAGATTTGAGATTGACAGTCCTAGCTGTTAGGCCACATCCGCTCCACATACTGGGTGCTGTATTTTCCTCTCTTCGAGTAAAGTGATCTGCTACCAAGTAAAGGTCTGGTTCACGCCATTTTAAAAGTACAAGAAACAAATGAATAAATAAATTAGCATTTGGACATAGGATGAGATTATATAGGAATATTTCTGCTCGATTTGGGTTGCATTGTGGGACTGGTAATTCGTTTATAATGTTATTTGCTGGTTTGGGTATGCATTTTTATTTGCTCCATTCAACTTTTCTTATTTCCTGGAGAAAAAAATAATCCTATTGCCAAAAACCTGTGTGCCTGATGTGGACCCTATAAAACAATTTGCAAATGGCCAGCTGCTATTGAACTCTGTGCTGTTCGTCTGATTTAATTATTCGATTTACATGTGAGCAATGCAATATATAAATACAACTGAACATCTGAGTACCCAGGCACATGAGGTAAGTTATTCTAGCAGGTTTACGTGTCTTGCATTGTAATGCATGCTCAAAGGACTCGCCACATTCAAGGCAGTAAAGTTAAATGGCTACACTTTAGCATTACATGGGATTAAGTGCGCTGCAGCTCATTGCGGCACAAGTGCAATGGATGAACAGGCTGCCCCTATAAATATTCAAAATCACACCTCGACATAGTTAACGGATTGACGGGACATGTGTATGCGTGTTGACTCGGCTAACGCTATAACCTTCAGAATGACTATATAAATAATTAAACAATCAATTAGAGGGTAAGTGGAGCTCGAATGGCTCAAGTGCAATGTGTGTTATCGAACATTGGGACCAAGGCCATTAACCAATTGATTTCGGGGGTAATTGCAAGCATAAGAGCAGGCATGTATGTATCCAGTATGCCTGTTTAAAAAGCTCTAGCTGTCCTGACGTTTAAACACAAATGCATTTAAGAGTATGTAAATTTGCCTTGGAGAGGTGGGCCAAGGGATCAGACTATTGTGTTGAGCTATTGATTCACATTCAATTACTTTAGTTTCCATGATGTGTTAGTGGTGGGAGGTGGAGCGTCACTAGGGGCATGTTTTGTATGTAACACACATTGAGAAATGTTACTAAAACTATATTATTAAAAAAACAAATTCGTAAAGTATTGCAGGATTACTGTTTAACGTACTTAAGGATGTCTTTGTGCATTTGCGAAACAAGACATTCATTTGTTGGCGTGCATATGTGTAGCGCACCATGCCCAGTTTTGGACATATCAGCATTTAATACATCTGGAATCAGAGCAACGTAGGTGTTAGTGGTATATAGGTATGGGGGGTTCAGGCAACATTGGTGAGATCAGGTGCTGCACCTGTGCATAATTTGTAAAAAAATAAAAATTAAGTGCAGGGGACCCAAAGTTTTTGCTTAGGAGCCGTTGCCATACTGCTGAATGTCCACCACGCTGCTATTTCTATTTCTTTATCTCTCTCTTGCGTGTGCTTTTTATTCCTGTTTTTACCCTTGTCGCTGTTTTTCTGTTTTTATCCCCTGCCTTCTCTCCATTTTGCTTTCCTTTCCCTTGTTCCGAGTCAAATTCTGATGATCAAAAATAAGTTCTGGTCCGCAAAAATGAGTCTCGGTGCCCACCACCTGCAACCATGCACAGATTAAGTACTGTGTTGTGCACTGCTCATAACCCCCGCACTTTGCCCACTCCCAACTTTCCCTCCCTGTATTCCTTGTCATAAATAAGCCAACGTACACTTTCTCTTTTGGTGGTCCTTTGTTGGCCGCAGTTTTATTAGGAATACACGTATATACATATTGCCTATTGTTGTGCATCCTGCCATAAATCATTATTGGCGAGCTGTCATCTTTGTGTCGTGCCTTGTTTGCATCTCGTTATACATTGCATTTGCGTACATTGCACAATAGCAGATTAGACTGACAGTTCGTTGTACAGGTCATTTGCACGCTTACATTGTCTCTTGGCCCTACTGGGTCGTTGCTTAGTTCTGTTGGATCTGCCCTCGCAGGGGGTGTAGCTTCCGTCCCCGGAGTTAGGCCACAACTCGCTACCTTGCCGATTCTTGTTGTGCCCTGCCATCCGGCGGGGGCTGGGCAGCGAGCGCCGTCTCCGTTAGCTACCCCCTTGTGGTAGGCCAACTCACCCAGCCGTAAGGCATCCCAGAGTGAGTGGTCCTACACACCGCCCCTTAGGCCAACTCACCCAGCCGTAAGGCATCCCAAGGTGAGTGGTCCTATTCCAGCGCACCGCACTCCGGTGTGCCTCCGTACCAACCATTATCCCCGTAGTTTCTCGCCACGCCGCCAGGGAGGCTTCCGTCTTCCTGCGGCTCCCCCCTTCCTCCCTTTTTTGGCTCTTTCATCTGCATCCTGCTAACACCATTGCGCCCCACAGGTTCCTCCAGAAGACCCCCATGCCTTCATCAGACAAGTGCACCCCATCTTTCGCATAGAACTCCGGGCGGCCTGTGTGGATGAGCCCGTGCCTAACTGATTCAAACCCATTGGTTCTGCAGAACTTGCTCACGGTGAGGTTCAGCTTTTTTCGTGAGTTCTCGACTGCGCTCTGTGATTGGGCCCCTCGCCATTCATTCCTGCTGATCAGTTCTGACCAAATGATGGTAGTGCCCCCAAACGCCTTGCCTGCCTCAGTCAAATTCTCCTGTATGGCTTGAAGCAGATTGCGCCTCCCTTGCTTGGCCAAATCGTTCCCCCTAGGTGTATGACCAAAATGTCCGGATACCAAACCGCCTCTGCTTGTAGTTCAGCCAGTTTTGCCGGCAGCTGCTCCCATTTCATTCCCGGCTGGCCAAACCACCTTATGCAGGTGTCCGCTGGCCGTCCTTCCTGCTTGTACCCCTTTTGGCGCCACCAGGATTGCATCCGGGTTATGAAGGAGTGACCCACCACCCACACCAAGTGCGGTCTCCGTCCTGCCGGTGGAATGAGAACATGTCACTTAATTGTTCGGCTGGGCCGGTGCGGCGGTTGTTTTTTTTTTATTTTTTATTATTATACCAGCTGGGGCCTTACTTATGTCCGGTATGCCTTAGACCGCCATCTCCCCACGGCCTTTATCCCAGCCTCAGACATCCCATGCTGTGCGGCTGTCGTGGCGGCCCCTATCCTGAATGAGTGGGACCCGAAAACTGACGGTGGCAGCCCTGCTTCGCTGAGTGTGAGGCGCATGATCGAGGTGAACTGGAATCTGCTAAGGTGTGTACCGTCGCTGTGCTTGAATAGAGGGCCCTCGCCGGCTGGACGTATTGTCATAAAGGCGAGCAAACAGCACACCGCGCAGCAGTTCTTATCCTCAATGCACCGTAACCTCACCACCGCCCTTTACCGGTTTGGTCTGTCTTTGAACGCCTTAGTAGTAGCTCTATCTCCCCTGCTCTCGGTGTGACGTCGCCCGCCTGTAGGCAGTAGTCCGCTGGGCCTGTCCTTGCGGGCGCTACTAATTCGCTAATGCGGAACGCCCCAAAGAACGCGGTAGAAAAAGCTGCCCTGAGTAGTAGGTGCTCAAAATTGTCCTTTGTTGTGCCCCGCAGTGCACCCAACAGGGCCCCCAGCTTTGTATAGTCTATTGGGTGTCTGGTGTCCCTTCTTGCGCCCTCAGCGTGCCTCCACCCCTTCATTGCTGCCTTGGTGTAGTGTGTGGCCACGGGATCCAGCCCGGTCTCTAGCTTGGCGTAATATGCCACGCGGACAGGTGGGCTTGTGTCCATGATCTGGACTTCTGGGCGTCAAATGCCCACTGTATGAACTGCTCTGCTGCCCTGCAGGTGGCTCTCATATTGCCCAGTGACTGGATCCCCCCCACCCGCATTACAGTACTGATATACGTTTTGTATCTCCTGGCGGCTTCCGGGGGAGGGCTTGGCTGACCAGCTCTGACAAATCTATCCCGCCAGGTCCCACAGCTGGCCCGGGAAAGGGGTCATTTCCTGCTCTGCGCTGGGCGCCAACTCCCTGAACTTCTCCATCCGTGCCCGGGACAGGGCGTCTGCCACTTCGTTGTCCACCCCTGGTACGTGGCGCGCCCGCAGGTCTATGTTGCCTTCCAGCTGTAACTTAACCAATCTGCGCATTAGTCAAAGTGTGTCTGGGCATCTGGCTGTCCCCTTATTAACTGCTTGCACTACCCCCTTGTTGTCGGACCATAGTGTTAGCTTCATGCTCTGCAACTCGCGCTTCCAGACTGTGAGTGCTACTATGATGGGGAATAGCTCCAGAAAGGTGATATTATTGGTCCTGCCCATCTTGTGCCAGCTGCCAGGCCACTGCCCTGCGCACCACTTCTTACCCAGGATTGCCCCAAAGCCTGTGCTACCTGACGCGTCTGTGTATAGCGCGATTTGTTTGCTAGTCACCCAGCGTCCCCTCCAGATGAGTACACCGTTAAAGTCTGCCAGGAACGTGCCCCACATTGCTAGGTCTTTCTTGACTTCTGCTCCTAGCTTGACATGGTGGTGTCTATGGGTGAGCCCACATGTCAATTGGGTCAAAAGCCTGGCGAATGCCCTGCCGGCTGGGATTACCCTAGCCGCAAAGTTCAGTTTGCCTATGAGTCTCTGGAGGTCCCTCAGCGTTGCTTTCTCCTGCCCGCGGAGGCTCCTGATTTCCCCCCTGAAATCTTCCACCTTTTCTGGTGGGAGTCTGGACGTCCCGGCGACGGAATCTAGCTCTATTCCCAGAAATGTGATTTTTGTCGCCGGGCCTACTGTTTTGTCTGCTGAGAGTGGGACCCCTAGTTCCCCAGCCAACTTCATAAATGCTGATAGGGTGTCTCCGCACTCGACGGATTCCGCGGGACCCGTGAATAGGAAATCGTCCAAGTAGTGGAGCTTTCCGCCTGACGGGTGTCTTACGTGTAGCGCCCATTCCATAAAGGTGCTAAATAATTCAAAATAGGCACACGACACCGAGCACCCCATGGGCATAGCTTTGTCAAAGTATAGTTTGCCCTCCCATTGGAAACCTAGTAGATGAAAACTGGAGGGGTGGACTGGGAGTAAGCGGAAGGCGGACTCGATGTCTGCTTTTGCCATAAGGGCCCCTGGGCCCGTCGCCCTAACTAGGTCGATGGCATCGTCTATCGTGGAGTAGGTCACTGAACATACCTCCGTGCTAATCCCATCGTTCGCGGAAGCGCCGTCGGGGAACGACAGGTGATGAATTAATCGATATTGCCCTTGTTCCTTCTTGGGGACTACCCCTAAAGGAGAGACCACCAGTTCCTTGATCATGTGATCGGGCAGGGGGCCCTCTATCCTCCCCAGGACCCTCTATTTCTCTATTTTTTTCGCTACTACCCCCGGGTGTTGCATTGCTGATTTCAAGTTTCTGACACTGCCTGGTGGGAGGTGGCCTGTAAACGGGATGGGAAAACCTTCTTCAAAGCCGTGGACTAGGGTGTCGGCATCAGTCTTGTTATGGTAGCTGTTGGCTAGCTTGCGCAACAGGTGCGTGTTAATGGGGGACCGTGCCAGCCTGTAGGTTTGTAAACCCGTTGTCCCCCCTGCGCCCCCTTCCCCCAGATCATTGCTTCTTTTTCTCTTTCTTGTCTCCCTTGTGGTCTTTTTTGCGCTTGCACCCTGCTGCCGGGTGACCCCCCCCGCAAGAGGAGCAGGTATGCTGGAACTTGCACGCTGCCCCGTAGGTACATTCGTTTGATTCGAACTTCCAGCAGATAGCTGGTGTTCCGTTGTTGTGAGGTGCTCTCCACGAGCTGAATTGCTTGGGCTTATTAAATGGCCTCCCCTTCCCCTTGTGGGCGGACCCTCGAAAGGACTGCTCGTTTCTACCCCCCCATGACTTGGCCTCCCTCGCAACCATCATTTTGTGAATGAATCCAGATACGTCCTCCTCGTTCCACTCCATTTCTGGGTGTGTTTGCATCTTTAGCCTGAACCCCTTATCATATTCCAGCCATGCTTCGCCTGGGAACTGTCTCTGCGCATTGTGGATGTTGGACTCGTACAGCCATAGGTCAGCTGCTCAGCGCGGGAATTTTTCCACTATAATGCAGGCCATTATACGGAACGCGTCTAGACAATTATCAAAATTTCTCTCCTTGCGCTCTTTTCTCCTTTCCCTTTTGTCCTCGTCCCGCTTATCGCAGGTGGTCAAGTCAAGCCCTTCTAACTGTATCTCTAGCAATGAAAAGATGTCAATGAATTCTTTCCTCCAAATTCTTTCCTTGACCGCCAGCGGTATGAGGCTAGCTAGCCCTGTGGCCCTGGTAGTTAAGGACGCAGGGCCCGGTGAGGGGCGTGAATATGCGTCTGTCGCTGTTGCAGGAGGCGGGATGGGTGACGGGGGTGTGCATCCCCAAGCCAATGTGGGTGATCCTGCTTCGCCCCCACCCCTAAGGTGACCTGGTGCCCTAAGCGCTGTCGGCGTACGTGGCCAGGGTCTATCAGGTGCCATGGTAACCCCGATGCCACTTCCTCTGCCTGGGCATCTACCTCTCCCGGCCCTCCCGTGTCTCCTTGCCCCTCCCCTGCCGGCGCACCTGGTGCTCCAGCCTGCCTGGCTAACCTTTGCATAATGAGTGGTGCCATAGTTTTAAAGCATTCCTGCACAATTGCACTGATATGCTCACCGCTTGTCGTTGTATCCGTTGTCCCCCTGTTCAGTCCCGCCGCCGCCGTGCTGGCTACAGGTGGCTGGGTCTTCCTCTTGGGGGCCTGTTTGGGAGCTGCCGCATCTGCCAGTTTGGCCGGAGTCCTCCTCTGCCGCTTGGCTGCCGGTGCGTTGGGCACGCTCCGCTGCCGGTGACTTGGTCCTTCTTCTGGATCCTCCTGCAGATGGGGCTGCAGCCAGTCGTTCCCGTGGACTTCTGATGCCGCCCGGATCCGGCGCAGCAGGTCATCGAGATCCTTCTGCTGCCTCTTGTTCCCCTTCTTTGCCATCTGCCCCAAGCCGCAGTTGTCCCAACTGCGTTCCTCCTGCCGCTTCTTCCTCACGTGCTGCAATGCGGGGTGCTGCCGCCAATGTATGCACCAAACTTTGTTGTGGCTCCGCCGCGTGTGACCTTCTTAATGCGGGGTGCTGCCGCAGGTATATACACCAAGACCCTGCTGAGTCAATCCTCGTAAGGCCACTGCCTCTTGGCTGCACAGGCTGTTGCTTGATTGCAATGGTGAGCCCCCGGGACTCGTGGCCTCAGCTGTGCAGCCTTTTCGCCCATTTTTTTTGGCGGCCTTTGCTAAAAAGAGCACTCTAGAATTCCTGTTCATTGCTGAAGAGTGCCTAATGTAATGTTTGCTTCTTTATGCATTCTGGAATCGCCAAAGCAGGCCCTTATTTTTGAGAAAGTATATGCGACCAGGTGTAAAGAGTGATTCTCCCCAGTAACTCGGTGAGTTATGGTGGGTTACTTTGAGGGACAAGCAGGGTGTCTTGAAAATTCTAAATTCTTCAATCGGGAGCCATTTGAAGAAAAATCATAATTGGAGTGATGTGGTCATAGATCAAGTGCCTGATGCAAGGCAGTTAAATCTTACACTGCGTTTTTGGGGAACACCATAAATGATGTAGACATAATTGTGGCCTTTTCTGCTCAAGTCTGTAAACGGTGAAGCAGATAACACTGAAGTGGGTGTTCCTCTCGCTGTAACTCTGGTGTAGAAAACTACAGACTTAATTCTAAATGACTGTGGATGAGAATCATTTGCTTCCATTCAGGAACCCGTTAACGATGGGAAGTTGACAAGTACAGGAAAGCAGGTGAAGGAACATGGGCGGCTGGCACGGATCGGGGTTGGCTGGGCGGGAGAGGAGGAAAAAAACAAATATCATTTGCACCTAGATGGATTTGCAGTCAGTGGCCAGCTATGAACTCTGCTCTAGAGAGATGCACCAGCAAGGACTTTTCTTTGAACACTGTACCTAGGGAGGATTTCATGGTTTACTCTTTTGAAAACTTAAAAGAATTGAGGTTTGAGCAAGTAATATACTTCTGTGTTATCCATGTTGCAGATAATATGGAGCAGATACATTTTGGGGGATTTTCCCTAAGGATAACTCTATAAGTGGTTGGAATTGCTTGATCCCCCCGCTCCAAACATAACTATGTTTAATGCTATCAATGTTCAACTTGTACCAGGAGTTTCATGAAGCGATAGTATCCCCATCAACATTGATGCAAAAATGCAAGTGGTAGTAGAAGTGACATCATGTGCCCCAGCGACATTAGAGGAAGTGAAATCACTTTTGGCCCTGACACCACAGGAAATGTAATCACTTTGACCCTCAGTTCCAACACATGTGGCATCATTCAGATTTTGACTCAAAGATGTAGGATCATGGAGGTGAATACAAAAATTACAGGAATTTAATTTAAAAAAAAATCCAAATGTCTCTGTAGGATATTCAAATACCCGAGAATGATTATCATTAACCAAGTCACATCAAATTGTTTCCAAACAATGCTAAGATCAGTGATCTTAAGAAAACAGTCAGGATAAACATGGATCCCAATAGTAATGTAGCAACGATGCTGATAAATTAATATTAAATTGATCTTGTTAAATATGTAGTCCAAGTGGTCAGTGTCTACATGATTCGCTACAATAGGATAGGATAGGATAGGGATTTATAAAGCGCACTAAAACACGAAAGTGCCAAGGTGCTGAGCGGACGAGAAGAGGAGAGGAGAATGATAGGCTGCTGACTAAACTGAGAAAAGCCAAGTCTTCAACAGTTTTTTGAACACCAGAAGGGATTCCACCTGGGAGATCGAGGAGGGTAGAGTATTCCAAAGTTTGGCCGCCGCCACCGAAAAGGAGCGGCTGTCCCATCTGGCTTTGCGGACTCTAGGGATGATCAGTTTTCTCTGGGAAGACGATCTCAAAGTCCTCCCAGGAGTATATCATTTAAACATGGTTTTCAGCTGCTGCGGACCTACATTATGCAGGGCCTTGTGAACTGTACACAAGGCTTTGAAGGAGATTCGCTTCCTAATAGGGAGCCAATGCAAAGTGCAAAGCCCCTCCTTTGCTGAGTGCCTTTTCGGGATCTTAAGGATCAGTCTGGCAGCCGCGTTTTGTACGACCTGAAGCCTGTTCAGGGAGGCCGTACTAGTATTCAAATACAAGGCATTACAGTAGTCAAGCCGGGAGGTAACCAGTGCAATGACCGGGGGCCGATGGAGTGCAGATGGAATATACGGGAGCACCTTTCTGAGAGTCTTCAGAATGTAAGAGCAAGTACTGACAGTGCGACTGACCTGAGCCTCAAAAGTCAGGTCCACGTCAAAAATAACCCCCAAGTTTTTGACTGTCTTGGCGGGAACAGAAAGGGGACCGCAAACTCCTGGCCACCAGGCATTTGACCAGATTGAGGTCTGAGGACCATAAACTAGGACCTCGGATTTTTCTGCATTGATCTTAAGGGAGTTATTTTGCAATGTAGGAATCTATTCGCATTTGATATATCCCTGCTGCTGCTGAAGATCATATCCAGAGGTGGCTCTGAATCTGTGCAGTGCACATGCAGTGATCCATTGCTGTGCAATGCAGTGCATTATGCTCTGGCGAAATATCGGAAAGGGAGAGGGTAGAGAAATAATTTCAATAGCAAAGAGAGCTATGTGTTCCTCTATGTCACAGGTCTACCTGCATAGAAAGCACTCTTGTTTCCATAATGTCCACTGAGCCTGTGTTAACATTGAGTGGAATAGAATAGGGCAGGACCCATATGAAATGGAGAGTTAGATTACGTGGGCTGTCGCAGAGATATCAGGATTGTAAATAAATGGTTGCATTTTGTTGGAAGAAAAACTTTTTTTGCAGAGTTGGCCGGGACTTCTTGCTCACAATCCTTTAATGAAAGATCCTGGGACAAGAAATTCTGTCTCCGTCGGGATTCATCTGTTTGGGCTATGTGGCTATGTGTATAAGAAGATACGTTTTCGAAGCAGGTATATTGCCAGTGCATAATTCGTAATATTAATCGTTATGTATTTATGATAAATAAAATACATTCATTTTAGTGTTTTTCACATACTGTGTCTTATTCTGCAACATTCAACTCTTTACTGAAGATTCGATTCGATATTCACTTAGGTTTCTGGCCTCAAAGAATGAACCATACTCAAAACAAATTAGGTCATGCCTCATACACGAACTTTCCTATGCCATCTCAGCATAGAAATATAAATATTTTTTAGAGCTACTACCTGCACCTTTAGGAAGTTCTAACATTTTAGCCAATATCACATTAGTTTCTTAGACTTGCAAGATTGAATTTACCAGTATTGGTCTAGTCCTAAAATCTCACCATGCTGGGTTCTACTTCCATGGCAGCCAAGAGATGCTAACGGTGCCAATAGGTAGTTATGTTTTTTTTAAATAATATCTCTTCTTCTCAAAGTCACTCAACGGGGCCAGATAAGGGAAAGACAGCTGCCACTTTAAAATTACAGATTAACCAAGACACAGTGGTGTTCTCTTAAGCCTACTTTTTAATCATATATTGTGGTGGTATAATACACACTACAGACCACATATGGCAGTTATATGGCATTTAACACCACCAGTGTCTTTCATGTGCCAATTTACCACTGAATTTCTGTAAAGTTAAATAACCCTTTTGGGGGTAACCAATTTACAAAACATGTACAGAGACACGGCACACACTGCGACACTGAATGTCAGGGTTGCAGTGCAGAGAGTCCTTAGAGCAGAACAAATTACACCTATAAAAAGCAAACAAATCCATGGACACCATACAAAAAGGTTAATTGCTTCACCTTATACTTGTTGTTGCACGTATCCTGGTCCTAGGTGAAACTTACAGCCGCCCAGTACATCTGTTTCTTAACTAAGAAACTGTTTAATTTTTTATTACACCTACACTGTTCCTGGGGGGCCGGGAGGGATTCAACGTCTTGATATAACTATGGTTTATCTAAGCAGCTATGAGTTATTTCTAACACCTAGGGCACTCCTGGGTGGACTCCATAGTCTTCAGAAGCTGTGTCTTCCTTTGTTGGCGCCTGTGCTCCTGCATGATAACCCTCATAATCTAATATCTCTGTGATTTAGCGGGGAAGCTGCATCTTTCTTGGTTACACATAACTTTACTGTCACTAATTGTCACACCTTATTATCATGTTGTCATTGACGATCACATTTGCCAGTCATACATTCTACCACCAGTCACAAGCATACAGAACTAGGCATGCCCTCACCATCATTCTAATAATCTCCATCAAGGTTATCAGTCTCTTTTCATACTTTTTCTCCTTTTTGCAACAATAACTCTCACAACCATCTTTTCTGCCACATTTTATTTCACCTGTTGCCCATCTATATATAACAAACACTTTATTGCTGACTTCTTTGGTTTAATCTCTTCAGCATCAGTCTCTCATTCTAACACTTCATCCTTTGGTGATTTTAACTCCTCTGGGACCTCACCATAAAGTTGTGAGAGACGTCTTCCTCTTTCGACAATATTGGCTCATTCATTGTGGTCCCATAACACTCACTGTTCCTCACTCATTCCAAAGGCACCAAACTTGATCGGTTTATCGCTGTCATGCCTCCCTAACTTTCCAGGATCCACTTCTTTTAGAGATGCCACTCTAAAATACCATTTCATGTTACCATCACAAATGGCCAATGCAAACCATCTGGAGTGATCACACATCATTAACTAAATCATATGAAATTGCAACCAATTAATGCTGGATATTTAAGAGTATCTACTTGGCATGTGCAGCCAAACACTGAACTCACTTCCTCGACTATTCATTCTGATCCTGTCATACTTGAACAATGTTTATCATATTTTTGTAAGCATTCATTTCTATTTGCACTTGAACGAATAAATGAATGAGTAATTTAAAAAGTGCTAATAGCTACCCTAACTAGGGCGTCCAGTTGATGACAAATTACAGGTAACTCAAGTAAGCTGAATCAGATGTAAAGAACCAGGTTTTTCATTTTTTTGCAAAATAATGTTTCAGAGATGATAAACCATAGTTCTCTTAGGAGGGTGTTCCAGTAGTAGTTTAAGGGTAAAAAGACCACAGCACATCCTCCTTTTTTGGATCACTTAATGCTTGGGATCTTTAGAAGATTTGCCTCTTTTGATCTAAGGGAACAGTTGAGGGTATGGTATTGAAATAATCGTTGAAGATAGATGTGGCCTTTGTTCACTATAGGGGCTTGAATTTGACTTGTTTTGTGATTGGGTGTCAGAGGAATCCTTGAAGGTGATCAGAGATTTGATGATGACGGTGAGTGTGATATTGAGGCAGCCCATGCATTGAGCATTGCCATAATCCAAATGTGATGTTATTATGGCATGGACAACCTTTTTATGGAAGCTGATGGAAAGGATGTCAAGAATTCTCCTGATGGCTTATAGGAGTGAGAAGAAGGTGGCAGCAAATGCACTGATTTGGAGTTCAAAGGATAAGGTATAACAAGTGCACTGATTTGGATTTCAAAGGATTTTTATGCCCAATTCTTGGCAGAAGTGTGACATGAAAGAGTTCCTAATTTGCTGGGCAACCAAGCAGGGGACCAACGGGCATTTTCTTTTCTAAAGATGATCACGTCTGTCTTGTCGAAGTTGAGTTTAAGGAAGCTTTTCTGTGTCGAGGATGAAATTAGCAGCATGCAGGCTTTACGTTGGATGCTGGTGGATAAAGAGTTGTCATAGATAGGGATGATCAATTGAGTACTGTTAGACCTGGCATCCTTGGCATGGTTTCCCCTGACTTTTTGCCTCTACCTCCTGTATTTTTGACACTGTTCTGGAATTCGTTTTTGCTGGTTTGGATGCTTTGGGCACTTTGCCACTGCTGATCAGTGCCAAAGTGCAAGTGCTCCCTGAGTAAATTGTTATTGTGATTGGCTATCCATGATTGGTATATTTGTTTTACCAGTAGGTCCCTAGTAAAGTGCACTGAGTGTGCCAGGGCTGGTAATTCAAATGCTACTAGTGGCCTTGCAGCACTGAGTGTGCCACCCACATGAGTAGCCCTAAAATGATGTCTCAGGCCTGCCACTGCAGTGCCTGTGCGCAGTTTGTTAACTGCCATGTTAACCTGGCCAGTGTACCCACTTGCCAGGCCTGACCCTTCCCTTTCCTTACACATTGGACACCCCTATGGTAGGCCCAAGGTACCCCCCTGGGCAGGGTGTAGTGTATGTGAAAGGTAGGACATGTACGAATGTGGGTAACACGTCCTGATAGTGAAATACTGCCAATTTCGTTTTTCACTATTGAAAGGATATCTTGCCGATAGGACAGAATGGGGAATGATGTGTAACATGTTTACCTGCATATCTTCACATAGGAGCGAGATAGAAAATTGGAGTCTGGTATCCCTGAACTCAGAATTTAATAACACATCTTTTAGGAAGGATGGTTTTTAAATTCTGTGTTTGAAAATAGCACTTTTAGAAAGTGGCTGTTTTCTTGTTCAACCTTTCTGTGTGCCTCTGCCTGTTTGTGGATTGACTGTCTGGTTTGAGAGTGACAGGGGCTGTGGCGGCTCCAGCAGTCTGGGTGAGTCAGCACTAGGCTGAATAGGCCGATCTGCATTTGGAGTGGTGGGAGGAGTAGCACCTGGGCCTGAATAGGGCTGTGCCTGCCTTCCACAATGCTGGCTCCACCTCCTGCGGTGTGTCTGATGACCCTGGCCCACACTCACAAAGGAAGAAGATGTGCACTGGCAGAGTGCACCCAGAACTGGTTTGGACTGATTCCAGGACTCCTCACACATAGAGAATAAAGACTTTTGGGGTATAAATATGAGAGCTGAAACCCCTGAACTTTAGACTACTTCGTGATCAAGAGGAATCCCTGCCAAAGAAGATCAGCTGAAGAGACTGAGGAGAAGTACTGCCCTTGCTGTGTGTCTGGGGTTGGCCTGCAGTTTGCTGTTTCTACTGAGGAGAGGACCAAGGGACTTTGCTGTGTGCTGTGTCCCCTGCTTGAAGAAGGACTTTGCTGTGTGCTGTGTCCATCTGAAGAAAAGTCTCCAAGAGTCTGAGAAGAGCTGGCCTCCTGTTTCTGAAGTCCCAGGCACAAAAGGACTTCACCCCCAGCTTCCCTGAACTTCCTTGCTGGGAGTTCCAGTCTGCCAGGAGGGCCTGTAACTGTGTGTGAGGCCTTTTTGCTGTGGGGAGCTGGAAGCGCGACGCAACGAGAGAGAAGCGTGACGCAGCCGCTGTCGCATCATCGAGGAAGCGTGTCGCCGCTGCCGCTGTTCGCCGTTGCATCACCGGAGAAGCGTGCCGCCGCACAGAGGGTGCCGTCACATCACCGGAGAAGCGTGTCGCAGGGCCGTCGCATCGCTGAGGAAGCGCGCCACCGCTGATCGCCGTCGCAACACCGGAGAAGCGTGTCGCCATCACCGAGGGTGTCGTCGCATCACCGGAGAAGCGTGTCGCAGGGCCTGTCGCGGCTCAGAAAACCACCGAGTTCGCCGCACGGCCGTCGGGTGTGCACGCATTGCCTCTACGTTGTCGCATCGCAACAAAGACGCCATTTTGTCGCATCGCACCGGATCGTCGCAACGCATCAAGGCGCCATCTTGTTGCATCGGAACCAGAGCGCAGGAAGAACCGACGCATCGTCTTCTCTGCACCCCTTTTGGTTGTTTTGCATTACGCATCCCAGGTACTTTGAGACTGAGTGTCGCATTTGATCATCTACAAGTTTATTTTATGCAACAACCTTTTTAAAGACATTCTACTGAGTTCCTGTATGTTGGATTTTTGTCGTTTTGGTCTTGTTTAGTTTAGATAAAGATATTTTATTTTTCTAAACTGGTGTGGTGTCCATTTGTGGTGTTTTCACGGTGTTACTGTGAGTGTTGGTACAAATACTTTACACATTGCCTTTGGGATAAGCCTGTCTGCTCGTGCCAAGCTACCAAGGGGGTGAGCAGGGGTTATCTAAAGTGTGTATCCCCCTTACCCTGACTAGAAGCAAGGGTCCCTATTTGGTCTAAGGTACCTACCTCTGCCAACTAGAGACCCCCATTTCTAACAAGTACCATCTACATAAGATATGATTTTGAAGCTGAAGGTTTGAGCCAGCTGGGCTAAAATAAGCTGGGCTAAAAAAGGCTTGAGAAAGATTACATTTAAATCCTGGTACACAAAGAAACGAAACTTTTACAAAATATATTTTTCCAAACTTCAAAAGGCAATGTAAAAATCCAGAAAATCTGCTGACATCACCATTATCAAAATAGCATGCAGCACACACAAAATTTTGCTACACCATGGCTAGGTATTACTTAGAAACTATATTGAAGGCTATCAATGACACTAAGCCATTATTCAAAGTGTTAATCACCACTATAGACACTTTTCAACACATATCTTAGCCCACAGTCTCATACAACTAATAACTCTGTTTATCCACGTCCTCCTCCTTCTCACACCACCTATTTATTCTTCTTGTACCCAAGATCTAACAATAGGTTGTCCCTTCCTACTCGCTGCTACATTTTAATTTAATCCTCTTGCACCTTTCTCCATGTCCAACCTTCTTAAGACTGCAGCTCTTTATTGCCTTGCACCTTTCTACATACTATTCCTCAATCCAGAAGCTCCATAGGCGGTGCTTAGCATCTCTACAATCTATTACCTGCCTACCGTCACTTGTCCTTCTCTGGTAGAATCCAACAATCATGTCCTTTTTCCTAAACCTTCAGCCCCTGTCAAATCTCTTCACATCTAACCTCCACTATCTGTATCAGTCAACATCTCTCCTGTATCAGCATCAATGCAATACTTGTCAGCAAGAACAAAACTACATCTTTGTTATAATTACAGAATCCTGCCTGGACCTTCCCCTCTTCACAGAACATAGCCAGAAGATTGCTTATTACTCTTCCTCCATAAGGCTGCACTTCCAGAACACAGGATCCACTCTCAAAATCAGAAAGTCTAGGGAAGAAGTCACCATCATCTACAAGAGCACCATATCCAAAGCATGTTTCTTGGCATCTGAGTGTTAACCTTTACTTGTTACAAGCTCGCTATTTCATTTTTTTTTGCTGCAGTTTTACATAGCGCAAACTCAACCAGAAAGTATTGGAGTGCTTTACATCAGTACCAGTTACATTACACAAAAACACACTCTTTTTTTGTTTCTTTTTTAGCACGGGGAGGTTAAGTGATTTTCCCAGAATCACATGATATTGAGCCGATGCCGGGGCTGGAACCTGATTCCACAGTTCCAAATTCAGCAGCTCCGGCTGTTACGCCACATCCTCTACCCATTCCTGCTGACCTGTAATATCCATCCAACCTTACCTGAAACCTTTCTAAATGCATTTTGACTCTCACTTTATAATATCATATGCTTTGAGACCTCAACACCTGATTCTATAAACATGGACCTCCCCATAATATCTCACTTAAATCTGGAAGCTACTGCAGTGAACCTAATCCTTCCACTCTTCAGGTCAAACGTTAGATTCCATCTTTGCCACTCACAGGACAATAACAATTGCCAAATGTTAAAAAATCATTCATTGAGATCACCATGCGATCATTTAAATCCTCATCAGTTTACTGACACCAATGTCTCCAAAGTCTCCACTAGAACCAAATGTCAAGAAGTTCCGAAGAGAGTGAAATAAATGTAACCTTAAGGCTCTAGACATCAACCTTCCTTGCAGCATTTTTAGTGAAGCCATTTCTTTAGTGGGCTAATAGCAGCACTTAAGAATTGATGCAAACAAAATCTATGAAGCCCTTTACAAGATTGCGCAACCTCAGCATGATCTCCTCCTCAGAAAAGGACAAATATCAGATTATATGACTTGCATCTCCGATATTTGCTGCCTTTGATAGAGCTCCACAAAAGCATCACAGAATTCCATAACCCAGAGTATAATGCTACGGAAATCACCCATTCACAAGCCCTCTTTGACAAACTAGTAGCACATTATGGAAATCATTTAGAATAAGGTGGTGCTGATAATTCTACAATTGCTGGGTGAAACTCTAAATACTGAGGAGAATCAACTTGCAGAAGATTCTCCATCATAGACATAGTATGATGGTGGAAATTCAGCCAGAAGGTTTCACCTTGTATTTCGCATTTCTTCCAAAAATTGGAAAATGTTGACTTGCCAAAGAACTTTAAATCCTTTAACTTTAAGCCCCCTCCAATGCCATGGATGTGAAATCCAAGATAGGTCAATTGTTCTATTTCTTTAGTCCCTTGGCAGTAGTAAAAATGTAAAATCACTTTCATTGCCAAAAAGCTATTCAAACATGGTGTTTTGCCCGTTTTACATGAACCTCACTTTGGTACCACAGACAAGCTGTAGACTCGCCATAAGACAAGGCTTCATGATATGACCAAAACTACGTCAATCTCCTTCTTAAGCATAGCAAGGTCCTATGAGACAAAATGATAAGCCCACTGGAAGTATTTGTAGGAAAATGTATCTCTTGCATGATTCCTCCATTGTTATGATGTAAATTGCTGGTGTAATTGGCACAAAAAATGAGAGCGTCCTAAGCATTCTCCCACTATTTGTACCTTTCCCTGAATAGAGTAAATATTTTGGCTAACTTAATTGCCATCAATAGTTTTTCTGTAAGTCTGGGATATTTTTGAAAAAACTGAACAGGCGGCATAAAAGTCATAGAGGAAGTTAGCCACAGCAATTCTTTCGCCATTTAAAGGTGCAGAGGTATATTGCACATACACTGAGGATTAGCAATTTCCCACTTTAGGATAGACATCACAGATGTAATTATAAAAAGTACTATTTTTTGAAAATATTTAACATTAGGAAAGTCACTGTTAGGCACTTCAGAACTGCTGTTCAAGTCTTAGTACTCTTGCATCTTTTTGGTGGCAATACCCAGGTCCATGGCCTCAGCATATCTTACTCAGTGACCGGAGACATATTAGCACATCTCACTCAGGGACTGAAGACATATGATCACGTCACTCGCACCCTGATGGAACTGAATTGGTTCTACTTGCCAGCCAGCACCATCTTCAAACTCGCTATGTCATTTACAAAGCCATCACGTCCGACACCCCCACTTATCTTGCAGATAGACTCAAAATCTCTGGCGATTCTAAGCAGACCCAGCGCAAGAACATCAAAGGAATGCAAATTATGAAATGTAAAAAAGAAAAATTCAATGCAGCAGGCCATTTCCTTACATGATCCCAGGAGGTAGAACAACATCCCTGTATCCATCAGGACTGCCCCAATGCCGCTCCAGGTTAAGAAATAGTTGAAGACACACCTCTTTAAAGAACACCATGTCACAATGATTTAACAATCCATCAACCAGCTTCTGCTCATATCACACACTGACTTTGTGCTTGTCTTTGAGCCTGTATAGCATTTCGCTTCCTTTTGGCTAGTTCATGCCATAGAAATACCACAGACATACATCCATATCTACATAGGTACAGAGAGACTGCAACAGCATTCCATGTTGGTAAAACCTTGCAGCTTAAGAAAGGGTACTTCTATTTAACTTTTGGTACATGCGGCTATAAGCACCATTCTTGCACTATTCCAGGAGTATACAATTAATTCAGAAAAAATAAAAATCATTATTTAAAATGGATTTTAATTTTATATGTCACAAGGATTACTTTTGATAACATGACTACTTTTCTGCTTTTATCGCAACTTCTCCACACCCAATGACTATTTGCTATCTAGCTGGGCATCATAGATTCACCAATAAATTGTTTCTATCATACAACCCTCATGTCCAGGAAAGGTGTGAATAGGAATTCATGAGTTATGGATCTAAATCTCTTCCAGGACAATTGACATCCTCAGGTCAGCACCCCTCCTGTTCTAAAAGCCATCTGTCAAGTGCACTGTCACTAAAGAATGCTCTTCTAGAAGTAGGGACATAGAAACATTTTCATCTCTTGAGGACACAACAGTGGGCAATGTAAAAACTAATTGAATACAATGCCATCAATAAATAGCACATATAAGGGTTATTGGAAGTGATGTAAAGTGCTCACTACTATATAACAATCAGATGTTATTCCCACAGCATGTTTTCAAAACCACTGAACCACTTGAGAAACTCATGCAACATCTACAGAACACTAAATGTTGCTGTGCTGCATAGCTGTGCAGCTTTGAACACCTGCTCTTGTCCATCATTTCTACATTTTTTGAGATGGTTAGAAGTACATAATTTTATTATGACTTTACGCCACCAGACAGGCAAATTAGTGTTGCCAAGTTAGTTGTGGTGAGTCTAAACTCAAAGAGATAGGGTTGGAACTAAGCACTAAAGCCAGAAGATTCACAAAGTTAGGTGACTTTATCATGAAGTGTACTACAACCCCAAAAGATGTGATCTGGATAGCAAAACAAATGGCATAGGTCTGCACCTCTTTGTGCCTCTAACATAAATATTCTGTGTTTTGATACTAAGTGCTAGGAGGAAACATGGGGGCATATTAGCAAGGGCACTATCGCCGCTTTAGCGGCACTTTTTGCCGCTAAAGCGGCGATATTCTTATCGCCCTATCAGCAAACTGTCTCTAACAGCAGTTAGAGACAGTTTTCGGGCATTAGCGCCCGTGTTTTTACCGCTTTGCATGTCAGCGATATTTATCGCTAATGACATGCAAAGTGGGCGTTCCCGACGAACAAACCTGGGAAACACCCGCTAACAGGCCTATCGCCTATTAGCAAGGTGGCCATGGCCCCAGTTAGCGACGTGAAAAGTCGCGCTAACCGGGGTCATCGCCATTTATTTAACACCTGCAATTAGCAGGTGTTAGCCATATCTAACATGGGGGGTGGATTATGCTGATACGACCACAGGGTCGTATCAGCAAGGTTATCGCCGTTTTCCATGAAACATCGCTGGAAAACCAGCGATGTTTCATGGAAAACACCGCTATGGCTGGAATAATTATCGCCATAGCGCTAAATGTCGCTAATACAGCGTTAGCATGGCAAATTATTCCGACGATAGCCGGCGATAAAAAAGTGCTCGCTAAACACGCTTTGCGATGTTTAGCGCACTTTTTAGATAATATGCCCCATGGTTCCTAATTGCTTTATTCACAAGAACTATTAGGAGAGACATGCTGGCTAAATGATACAGAACATTACAATCATCTCAAGCTGCCATCCTGTGCCAGTACCTTGGCTTCAAATGAGTTCCCAACCCTATTCGCCTGTGGAGCTTTTTGGTTGGTAGAAAAACCTGATATTTCCTTAAAGGGATGACTCCTAAAGTACACCATTTTAGCCATGAAAATATGACTCATTTTCTGCCTTTCCACTGTTTTTAGTAGGGTTGGGCTCTCAGCTCATTGACTAATAATACTTGTCAAGTGTTGGGAGAGTTACAATGAATGTGTTAAAGAATAAATTACATATAAGGCCTTTCAATGGACACTATTTGCATCTTCTTGAGCTTGGAAAAACCTATATAATTGAAAATTAATTTAATGGAAAAACAAATTAATAGAAAATCTGTTTAGTCAAAAATAATTAAAAAAATAAAGCTACAATTATATTATTTTGCTAAACAGAAAAATGTGAATACCATAGCAAATCTTGCTTAGGGAATGTAATTTTAGGACTAGAATGGAAAAAAGAGGTAAAGAAACAAAGGCAGAGGGAGGACGAATAGTAACGGGTTACTAGGAAGAACGAGTGTGTGAAAGAGGGGCCCATAATAAATAGTGGGTAAAAAGGAGTAGAATGGACAAAGGGAATATAAATCAATTTTACACATAGTTGAATGAAAATGTGAATTTCCTAGCCAGTGGATGTTTATTCTCTCCCAAACAAGCAAGATGATTATGAGGTGCATTGGCAGCAAAGTAACCTGAGATTGGCAAAAACATTGCAGTGAATTCAAAGGGTCTCAGACAGGGAGAAAAGAACCATTTAACAGCAATTATTTAAAAAAAATGAAATTTCTCTAACTGACAGGCCTTACAAAGGGAACGGGTTAAAAGTAAAAAGTGTCTATACATTTGTAAGAAATTGGGTTGTTGGTTGACTGGGGTGTGAGTCCTGGCCAAACAGCAACCATAGTCCTTGTCAGGGTGAAGTCTCAAGCAAATCCTAAATTAACATGTGCTCAACCCTCTGGTAGCTCGGCACAGAGCAGTCAGGCCTAACCTGGAGGTAATGTGTAAAGTATTTGTATGCTTCAATCAGCAACACAGTTACAACACAAAACAAAAGCATCCCACACCAGTTTAGATAAATAGAGTAACATTCCATAAATAAAACAAGACCAAAACAACAAAAATCCAATCAATAGAGCAAGAGTTATGAATTTGTATAGTTTTAAGTGTAAAATAGTGCCAAAAAGCCCAAAGTGCTAACCTCGGCTATCTGGTTGTGAGAGAGAAGTAGAATGTCACAAGTTCCGGATGACCACAATAGAGCGTGGGTTAGATACAGGGACCAGATTAGTGCTGCTGAAAAATTACCTTCTCAGTCTACGGCCAAGATTCCCGCTTACATTGGAGGGAGCCGCGAGGAGCAGGGAAGTGTTGCACACAGTTGTTGATGTGGCACAAATATCCTGATGCCATCGCAGATGGCAGGGCCTGTGCTCCACGATGTCGCTCCAAACAAGCTGTTAATGCTGTAGCGCAAAGGGTTGGACTGATGGAATTTCGCGTTGCTGGGATGTGTGAGTGACAAGGATTCGGCACCACCAGGCTAGTTTGCGGTTCACAAAGAGTCCAAAAACTTCTGTGATGCCACACTATGGGTCCAGGACCTGAGATGCACCCCTTGGGGGTCAACACCCAAATAGGTAGTCAAGAACCTTGGTGTCCGATTGGACCAAACTCTAACAATGAAAAGGCAGGTTCCGTCTACCATTGGCACATACTACCACATGATGCACCTGTTGAGGAAAGCTCTCCCTTTTCTTCCCCTATTGGTAAGGAATACCTTGGTACAGGTGCTCATTATCAGCAGATTAGATGATGGCAACGCTTTACTTGCTTCTGCTGATGAGACACTACTTTCTAAATTTCAAGTTGTGCAAAACACTGCAGCAAGTCTCATTTGCAATCTTCCCTTTGGTACTGCCTCCACACCACTTCTGAGATCCTTACATTGGTGGTCCTGCATGGAAAATAATAATCCGTAAAATCTGCTGCCTTACACATAAATCGCTAATGGGGAAAGGCCCCAGGTACCTCAACTAGAAGCTCAAACACTATTGTCCAGTTAGGCTTTCGAGATCCAGCGACAAAGCCTTGCTCACTGTCCCTCACGTTAGAAAGTTAAGGGGGGGGGCAGGTCTTTTTTCACATCAGGCCCCCTACTATTGGAATGAACTGCCTTACTACATCCGTACGTGTGCAGACCCCATTAAATTCATAAGGATGCTCCAGACAGTACTTTTCTAATTCTGCGTTTCTCTTGCCGGCAATCTGCTCAGCCCTGGGATACCCCTCCTGGGGTGATTCGTGCACAATATCAAATTAAATTAACATAACAGGGGCCTACTCCACTGGATCTGGGTGTGGGTGCAGGTGACTGGGAGCCTGTTATGGCCCTGTAGCTCAGAAAGGAGGCCAGCAGACTAGCCTTTGAAGTCCAAGAGGTGCAGGTCAAGTTCTTCTCACTCAGGCAATAGGGCAGCAGGTCAGCACAGCAGGACAGCAGTTCCTTCAGAGCAGCAGTCCAGCAGAACGGCAGTCCTTTCAGCAGAACGGCAGTCCTTTCATCAGCACAGCAGTCCTTCTTCCAGGCAGAGTATCCACAAGTCCAGAAGTTTACTGACGAGTTGGTGTCTGAGGTCCTTCTTTTATACAGAGCTGTGCCTTTCAAGTGGGAAGAAGCTTCCAGAGGAATGCGTTTTCCAGTGCACAGATGCCCTGAACTTCCAGTCCTGGCTTCAGACTAACTAAACAGGGTATGCAGCCCTTTGTTTAGAGACAGGACACAGTCTATTCAGGTTTCAGCAGGGCTGTGCCCAGCTTCTGGCTCCCATCCTGCTAGTGATGGCCCATCCAGGCACACCTAAGCTCTCTATTGTGTGTGGCTGTCTAGGAGGAATATGCAAAACCCAAATCCCAGCTATAACCAGTCATGTGACTGAGAGATAGGCTACAATCACTAAATGGCTAAGCCAGGAAAATGGCAACTTTCTTAAAGTGGCATTTTCTAAATTGTAATTTAAATACCGACTTCACCATGAGTTAGGATTTCTAATTAGAATTCCTAAAGACACTAAACATGATGGATTACCTGTTCCCTTTTGGAAAGGACAGCTTATTAAACGTAATAAGGCAATTCCAATGCTAGTCTATGGGAGAGCCAGGCCTTGCAGAAGTGAATGATGAAATTAAGAGCTTTTCACTACTAGGGCATGTAAAACATAGAATTAGGTGTCCCACTTTTCAAATACATTGCGCCCATCCCTGTGGAGTGTTTAGTTCCCACCCTAGGGGTGACTTATATGTATTAAAAAGGAAGGTTTGGACCTCGCAAAAGGTTTACTTTGCCATGTCAAAATGGCAGTTTACAACTGCACACTCAGGCTGCAATGGCATGCCTGAGACATGTTGGAAGGGCTATTTAAGTGGGTGCTGCAGGCTGGGTCAAAACTGATTTGCCTATGGCCAGGTCTAAAATGGGGTAGCATGGTGAGCAAAAGAATGATGGATTTAACCCAGATCTTTTGTTTTCTCGCCCTAAGTGCCGGGTATGCCCAGACGTGGATACCAGGCTCACTGTGCCACTGGATTCAAGCTATCCTGGCTGATGAGGGGTGAAACCCCCAAACCGGTCTTAGGATGCTTGTTTCTGGTCCAGGGAGGACCTGGTTTGGCAGTTCAGGCTGGACTGTTCCCATGAGGCACATGGTCAAGACTGATTTGCATATGGCCAGGTCTAAACTGGGGTAGCATGGTGAGCAAAAGAATGATCGATTTAACACACATCTCTTGACTGGGGGTGAATGTTTTGATTTGTTCTGCATTCCGTCCATCAATTGTGTGTCTTTTGCAGGCTCCCTAGTAGCATTTCATTTACAGGCCCCAGGCATAGGCGGTGCCACTTTACTAGAGACTTAAAAGTAAATTAGATATGCCAATTAGGTATAAGCCTATATTCCCATGTTTTAAGAAGTGAGCAAAGGCACCTTAGCACTGGTTAGCAGAGTCCTAAAGTCAGTAAAAACGAGTTCAGCAAAAGATGGAGGAGGAAGGAAAAAGGTTTGGGGGGGAAACCACCATCAGGCTGACAGGCATAACAACAATCCTTTTAACAAAAATACACACAGGCTCTTATTCAAGATTAATATATTTTACACCTTAAACAAAGAACAAGTAAAATCGGTTTCGAAAAAAATAATAATTATTAGTTCCACAAATGGTGCATCATTTCTCCATTAATCAGTTTTGGTCAAACGATTTCTCACAACTGATATTCTAAGAATTTGTTTTTTTATGACATCACATGACACTTACAAACTGTGAAAAGCCACAAACACCAGTTTACTCTATTTCAGATCCAAGCATTTAAGCTTACTGATTCAATTTGAAACGTTTTCTTTTGTCACGGAGGAAGTAGAATTCATGCCAATTAAACTTTCAGACTGGGCAAACCACATGAACAGGAGCCCCAAAATGCTTCTAACATTTATTGGAGCTGTCAGTTCCAGCGTTGGAGGGAGGCAGAAGCTCTGCTTCATAAAAATGTAACTTGACATAGAAGTCTGACCCAAACTTGCAGTGACATTCATCCAGTCATTTGATGTTTGCTAGAGGTTGTGGGGGCTAATAAATATAGCTGTCTTCGTGTGTCTGACACATTCTTCAGAGTCTTTTGACAGTTAATAAATACAATAAATCCAAGTATGGTAATTTCTATGTAGTACTTGCAATAAAATGTCTCATTCCAAGCAAGTATCACTTCTTAGAGGAACTTTTCATTACAAAAAGGGTAACTACTAAAGAAGTATGATTGGAAATCACAGCAAATGCAACTTATTGTTTACAGTAAAATATCTTTGTTTTCGTTGCAAATCACTGGGAATTATCCAGAAAAAATGACATTCCTTTCATACATACATCTTGCTATGAATGGCTTATTATGGAGGTGGTATAAAGCGCTACAAAGATTTTTCATGCACTAATATTAATTGTTTAAATACTGTGATCTGCAAGCTTTATTCAGGTAGGTGTTCTAACTCTAAAATGCTGCATCTAAACTTACAGAAGTATGAGCTACATTTAAATAATTATGTAGACTCATATTTTGCAGTGAAATATCAAAATAAACATGAAAGCAATTGTGGTTCAGCAAGAATCTACGCTATTTTACGACCACTTTCTGTCGTCGTAAGGTGAGTGTGGTTTAAAGGCAAGCGTTTCTGTTGTTTTGAAAGTTCTGATCTTGGCAGCGTTTGATGTTGCAGCTTGTGTTGCAGCTCCCTACCAGTGTCCTGGGTTGGGGTGGGGAGCGATCGAGCATGCAGGTACCTCTGCAGGCTTCACAGCAGGGCATAGTGACTTTCCCTTTCTAGGGTGGATTCCCGCGTGCGGAAAAGGGAAGATGAGGCAACAGACAGTTGCGGAGGAGAGACCTGGTCACCATAGAAACCCTCCAAAATCAGGAACTGGCGGGCATTACTAAATGCGGAGTACGGACACTCGTCAGGGCGATGGAGTATTTTACTCCGTCACCGTGACAGAGTAAATATCATACTCCGCACTCTAGCTCTGTTCAGCAGAAGTAAAATAGATGCTTCACCCTTTTAAAGCCCTAGAAAAAAATCTTTTAACCACAAGAATTTTATGGTAGGTGTACAAAAAATGCACAAGCCCTTTCATTTGATTTCCTTCTCCTAAAAGGTTCCAAAAAGGTTCGTGTGGACATGCAAAGTCACTCTGACAGCACAAGCAATTACTCATCCATATGCACGGTCTATGGCTTGGACATTTAGGCCCAGATTTATTATGGATTTGCATTATCCTTGCATGACGCAAGTAGTCGAAAGGCAGCACACTTCCTTGAATGGTATTTACAAAGACATGCAAGGGGCTATTTGCGCCACTTTGCATGACTTTGTAATTGAAATTGCTTGCCTTGTTGCGTTACATTTCGTTGTGGTAGGCGTTTCATGAGTGAAGCATGGACAGTCTCATGCATCCACCCATGGAACTTGATGTAATCCCACATTTACTAATGGTAGTAAACACGGGGTTGAGCCAAAATCGCGCACTTACCACAGAAAGGCATAACGAGGAGAAATATGTTTATTTCTCCTGGTTACTTCTTCTTTATATGTGTGATGCATTCTGCATCACGAATAAAAAAAGGAAATAGCCTCTTTATGATTGTTTGTGTGCAGAAAGATGTTCCTTCCTGCAAATAACAACCCTCCCTGTAACACAGGCACACTTGTAGCATGGCATAAGGGTGCCTGCGTTGGCGCTTGGCAGCTTAAAATGCCCCTCTGCAGGTAGAGGGCTGAAGAACACCATATCTTAGTAGATATGGTGCTGTTCAGCTGTGTCCCATTCACGCAATACAGACCAGCAACTTTGCTAAGGTCACATACGCACCTTTCATGCCTACCTCGTCTTATTTAAGCTTTCCAACATTGATACCAATATGAAAGAGGTATATTTGGTTAGTTTCACCCACACTTCACTTATATGCTCAATACATTTTGAGTTCCATGACCCTTCTTCAGATTCGAGCATCTCTACGAAATATAACAAATAAATATGACACTCAAATATTTGTGTTATATACAGTACTTAGAAAACACACATTCTTGATATACCCCTGGAGAAGGTGTTTTGTATGTACTGAAAGTGCTGCGAATCTTTGAGTCAGCCACCCAAGTTTTCCCATTCAAGGTACCTACATTAGAAGCCAATAAAATACTAGTAAGTACGTGGGTTTGGCTAGCAGCATTTTGGAGTAGCCATAGGATCACAACACTCCACAGAATTTCCCTGCATCTGGTGTATTATAGGCACTCAAAGCCGATGACCCCCAACGGCAGGGTCAATATGCTGCAATACATGGACTGGCATGATTTAAAGTGACTGGAGATGAAAGGAGGGCCACAAAGGGAGGAGTCCGGTGAGGCAGAGGAACAGCACTCTCATGTGAATGATTGCCTGAACATACAGTCAGTCCCGAAAGTGACAATTGCCTAGTGGCGGAAAGAGAGGCTGAGGTGTGAAGGACAGACAACAGGATGCGGTAGAGAAGAAAGGGCACCTGCCATTAACTGCAGCTCTACACCAGGCCACTCCAGCGGACAGCTGCTGGCAAAGGGAGATGACCTAGCCAAATGAAGAATCTTCAACGCACCTGCAAAGTGGGAGATTGTGGACCCGAGACTCATGGTAATTTTGGATGTGATTTGCTGTTCAGTGGGAGCAGCGTATGAGGAGCACAATACCAGAACAGAAGGAAAGAAGTATCCAGGAGGTGCTTGCTTCGCATAAGTGGGTAGCACACAGGCATTTCCCACTCCAACCATAGGAATGGCAATAGTAGGTTCTGAGAAGGTCAACAGGAGGTGTGTAGATTTCAGGGTGTACCAGCACCTTTTTGTGCCTGCTAATAAGGGTGGTGCTTAGTGAGGTGCCCTTAAACATCTGGATCACCAGTAGACCTTAATGTGCGCATGCTGTGGGGATCCATGGATGTGACATGTTGCCTGGGAGCTCAAGCTGTGCTGCAAACAGTTGTAGGTGCTGGACCCCCTGAGACACTCTTCCCCAATCGAGCCCACATCGAAGCTCAAGGTGCATTGAACTTTTGGGAGAGAGGTAGAGCCCTAGCTTTCTGATAAGTCCACACAATAGCTCAGTTCACAAACAAGAAAGATCCTTCAATAGAAGACTTGCTAACCCAGGGGCAAAGCAAAAGCATTTAAGTGTCATCTTGCCCCCACCCCACAGACCACCTTCCTGGATAAATCACACATCTACAAGAGAAAGTATACATCACCAAAGAATGCATGCGGAAATTAATAACAGGCATCCAAAATGAAATATGAACCATTCAAGACATTCTTTATTGAACTGAAAGGAGGCTTTACCTCCCTCTGCACCAGAGTGAATGATTTGGTATACATGGCTGATGATCACTCAGAAGAGCAACACAAAATGGGGCGTCATTCAAGAACTCTGGGATCAAACCATAGACCTGAAATTAAAACTCAAAGACACTGAGAATGTCTGTCAAAGGAACAATATCTGATTCATTAGCCTACCAAGGTGCCTATGGGGTGGCACTATAAGGGCTGCTTACCGGATCTCCTCTGGTCTGTGGATGCAAGGTCAGAGAAGGTCTACATTCATCTAGACCACACTCACTGAACTGGGATGAACACTCCTGAGAAGATGCTCCACCTGACTTTCTGCCAAGAGTACATTTCTTTGACAAGAAGAATGAAATGATCGCTATGGCAAGGGCAAAGGGGAAACTCATTTTCCAAAGCCAGAAGATTGTATCAAGACTTGGCATCCACAACCCTCAAATGCCAAATGGACTTCATTCCAGTGGCTCATCGCTAAAGGATCTGACAATATCATACTAAAAGAACCACCCATTTTGTCTGATCTTTGGGAGGAAGAGAAGAAAATAATGAGCTCCCTGGTAGAAGTTAAGAAGCTGTTAGGCATCAGGTTGGAGGAGGGTTCAGTCTCAACATCAAAAGAGTAAATCCTCTACTGCAGATTTTACAGCTGGGGAGCTGCGCCAACTGCAAGCTGTGGATACACACGACAATATTGCCTGTAATTCAGAGGACTCTGTCTCATACCTGAAATAGGGATACTGAGCTGCACCACAGGAACGCATTGCTCCCTGGTACACTTTGATACTCAGCGGTATATGCCTTCATATTTTTACCAACTCCACCCCACTCCCTAGAGAGGTTAGTAAGAATATGAAGAAGACTGGGCTGCATGACGGGAGCCCTGATGTTATGAGGGGTGAATGTTAATTTTAATACTTTGGCTCAGCCATGACAGTTTGATAGCCTCTTTTCTGATCTACTGAATGGCCTAGGCATAGCTTGTTAAACTGTGTTCCCCAATTCTGGTTCTCACAATAATTTTTCTCCTCTGGGAATTCCAAAACAGCCGGGGTAACTATATTGCTCATGCAAAATTCAAATTGTGAAATATTAGACAAATTCTTCGAAATGGCAAGGCACTTGCTACCAGGGCGGCCGGTACTTAAGACAAGGAGGGGGGGGCTGACAAGACACAAAAGCACACATAAACACTGACCATTTGATCAGCTTCAGGGTATGCAAACTGTTAAGATGTCCACCAGTCCAGGAGAAGAAACAGTCGTACATATCCAGACCCTTTCACAGAATTACCCCTGAAGTCCTGAACGATGAGCTTGCTCTACACCCTCTCTCTCTTAGTGGCAACATAGAGAGTGATGCCGACGGTCTAGAGAATTGGTTGTGGCAAAGCACCTGGGCACTCACTCCCCAAATCTCGCCGTCTCGCAAAGCTGCGAGACATCCCTCCCCGTGGTTTAATGAAGCTCTGAGGCAATGCAATAGTGCTTGCAAGCGCCTGGAAAGAGCCTGGAGGAAAGACTTTAGCTCTGAGAATAAAGAAATCTATAAAACAGCCTTAAAAGCATATCATAACAGAATTTGTGAGGAAAAGAAGATTTTCTTCTCATCCAAAATGGAGTCCTCCGAAAACAAAAGTAAGGACATTTTTTAAATTGTCAAAGAATTTTCCACTCCAACTGCAGCTGCCAGACATTTCACCCCTACTTCAGAATGGACTAATCATCTAGCGACCTTTTTTCATGAGAAAATTACCAACATCAAAATCTCATTTGCAGAGCCACTTCCTGATGAGGAAAAAAACATTGTTCCGCCACCTCACAATGGTTCGGAAAGGGGTCCCTCCCTCACACAGTTCCCTCCCCTTCTTCCAAAGACATCCCTGAAGATAATGAAGGGCCTTAAGTCAGGTTCACCTTCAGACTCATGTCCCGCGAAAATACTGGCTTCCGCGGCTGAGATTATTAATAAGAAGGTTAACATTGTACTAAATTCGTCATTAAGCAATGGACAGGTTCCACTGATTTGGAAGTGTGCAAAAATACTCCCATTGTTGAAAAAGCCATCCGCTGATTCCCTAGTACCATGCAACTACAGACCAATTTCGCTCCTTCCTTTATTTGCAAAATCCTTAGAGAAATATGTAAATGCAGTGATCACCGACTATGTAGAATCTAACAATCTTCTCCACCCGAGCCAGTCCGGGTTTCGATCCAACTTTAGTACAGAGACTGCTTTGTTAGAAATCTCTGAGACTATAAAGGAGAAACTTGATAAAGGAGGCAAAGCGGTACTAATCCTTTTGGATCTATCTGCAGCATTTGACACCGTGCCCCATGACCGTCTCCTGCAGAGACTGCGGGAGTGCAGCCTTGGGGGCACAGTTTTGAAATGGTTCTCTTCATTTTTAGAGGACAGAAACCAAGAGGTCTGGTCCCCCCCTTTTGCTGCTCGCATCCCGCCTCTGAAAGTGGGTGTTCCGCAGGGCTCCATCTTGAGCCCGACATTGTTTAATCTGTACATGGCCCCTCTCGCCCCCTTGGTCGAAGCTTGTGACGCAACAATAATCTCCTACGCTGACGATACTCAGCTGCTGTTCACATGTGAGAAGGGCAATGACTTCGACGGTGAGATGATAAAAACTTGTCTGAGGAAAGTCTTTACCTGGCTCAGACTCAATCAATTAAAATGCCACCCAGAGAAATCCGAAATCATCTTTTGGGGATCTCCCTCTCAGGATGTATGGAATCAATGGCGGCCGGCTGATATGTCACCCCCTCAGTCTTCGGTCAGGGCCGTCAAGAATTTGGGGGTGAAAGTGGATGATTCTTTATCCGTGAAAACCCAAATACAGACTGTGGCAGGATCCTGTTTCGGCCTACTGAGAATGCTCAGAAAATTCCTCCCTCTGCTATCTCTCTCGCACAGAAAGATTGTGGTTCAAGCCCTCATTGCCTCCAGGCTGGACTATGTAAACGTTCTGTATCTGGGCCTTCCGGAGTTCTTGTTAAACAAACTCCAAGTCGTCCAAAATGCGCCGGCCAGGGCGGTTCTCATGCTTGGACCCAGAACCCGGATGTCTCCTCACCTGACTTCCTTGCACTGGCTACCTATCCGTAACAGAATTCATTTCAAAGCCTTAGTCCTGGCTTTCAAGGCTCTACATGGCATGGGGGCCCACTCCATCAGGAAAAGAGTTCTACACTATCCACCCGGGAGAATTTTAAGATCCTCTCACCAATATCTGCTAGCTGTTCCCAAATTCTCCCGCACTCGTAGCGGGGGCCGCTCTTTTCAAGTACAGGTTGCCCGAGTCTGGAATATTTTGCCGAAGTCTCTCAGACAGGCGCCAGATTTATTGACTTTCAGAAAACAACTCAAAACATGGATGTTCCAGCAACAACTCTAGCTTCCTTTTTCTGCTCAGTGTCAGTGGGCTAGTCTAGGGTTCCGATCAGCGCCGGGACACTCTTTTGAGTAGCTGTGAGCTCTACAAGTACCTTATAACATAACATAACTCACACCCATGCATACACACACATGCACTCACCCAGACATACACACACACACATATATCCATTCACAAAACTCACTCCCATCTATATTTATGCAAGCACGCAGGCACGCACCAAACATTAAGAAAAAAAAACCACTTACCTGTGCAGACCTGTCTCGGGGGACCCAGGAGGGTTGGGACTGCTGCCTAATGAGGGAAGACTGCAGTCCTTATTTGTCACAGAGTAGGATGGTGTCAGTGAGAGTTGATGACCCCACCCCACTCTGTGATTAGGAGTCAGTGAATGACACTTGACCCTGGGCACTTCAGGGCTTAGAACTGAAGAGCCCAAGTCTGAGGCAATCAGTGACGCTCCCCCTCATCACAAGGGAGAGGGCCTCGAGCTGCTTTGCCAGGTTGAAGATGTCATGCCCACAGGAGCTGTGACATCTTCAGCCCAGCAAAGTTCAGCTCAGGCAGCCAGAAGCCTGCTCATTTAGGACGTCTAGCTCCTGGCTGTCTGACCTGAAAATAAAGAGTGTCTGTCAGGCTGGCCTTTGCTCAACCTGACAGACACTCCTATTTTGGGGCAAATGGTAAGAGGGCGTTGCCCATTCGCCCATTAAGATGCGTCGCGGATGCTTGCTACTGATAAACATTATATAGGGAAAAGTGACTGGCACGATCACCACCTAATATAGCCCTGAAGCAAACGAAGAATAATTTCCTAAAACGTCAGTAGCAATAATCCTGAAGCAGGGATTTAGTTATAGAAGGGGATCTCAATCTTGCCATGGATGGCCTTTCAGATACATCCAAAACAAGGGTAGCACAGAGAAGCTCAACTACAAATGGGAAGATATAGCCAAATCTGAAAGATGTTTGGAGATGCCTGAACACTGGTGAAAAAGACAACGCATTCCAATCAGCGGTCAAAGAATGTATGCCAGGATCGATTAATCCTGGTGGGGTCCACACTTCTTCCTAAGGTTAAAAGCACCACTGTAAGCCATTTAGCTTAATCATAACACACACACACGCATTATGCTGCTCATTGATGAGTCATGACCTGATCCAGTGAGGGGAAGTGGAAGTTGTATGAGCATCCTGAGGGATAGGGAAGAGCAGGGAGACTTCAAGGAAGCAATTAAAAGCTACATGAGGAAAAATGACTCTGATGAGGTTAGCACGAACAAAATCAGGTATGTTCTATAAGCAATTCTTAGAGGTCATATGATTGCAGCATCTTCTCAGGATAACAAACAAGGGTCACCCTCAATTAAGGGATGACACTTAGTGAACACATTTGGTGCCTTTTATGAACACCTTTATGAGGCAGAAGATCCCCATGTCAATGCATATAAGAATATATAGAAACCTCCACTATTCCAAATTTAAAATAAGAGCAATGCTTGAAAATGCCCAATACAATTAGAGGAAATCATTCTGGTTATTTAGAAGCCAAAGGTAGGGAAGGCCCGGGTCCAGATGGCTTTACCTTGAGGTTTTATAAAACATTCTGCAGTGTACTAAAACTCATCCTTTCCGGGGAAGGATGGGAGGCTATTAAAGGCCATTTATGCCAATCTCCTCATCAAAGTGGATAGCAAAGATATTCGTTGGCATTCTGGTGGCCAGGTTTAATCCGCACAGGAACCGGCTGATTGATCCAAACCAATCTGGCTTTGTATAATAGAGAAACAGTGACACCAACACAAAGGAAGTTTGCATATCAATAACAGTGCGCATAGCACAAGAAAACAATCCCTGTTGCTTGCATTGCATGCCAAGAAGGCATTCGACTGGGAGAAATGGTGATTCCTCGGTTGGACCCTGCAGGCATTTGATTGGCCAATGGGCCAGAGGCACAATAGTAGCAGATAATAGCAGGCTACAAGGAGTTCAAAGCATTTGTCAGGGTCCAAGTTATTTCCTCATCATTCTTTTGGATGGAAGTGGACAGGGGTTCCCCTTTGTCCTCCCTGCATTTTGCCTTGATGGTGGAACTTCTTTAGAGTAAGTTTACAGGACCTGGAACTTTAAAGGGAGAGGGCTGGGGAAGATGAATATAAAATTCGATGTACACAGAATACATCTTAATGTCCATATCAGACTCAATGATATCACTCCCTTTAGTATTGAAATAACTACCCAAATATGGCAGAACCTTGAGGCTTATAGTTATTATGCAGAAATATCTTACAAGCCACTCGCTGTCCAAGAAGCAGATCGAACAGACCTTTGACAGGCCATCGAATCTACTTGGAAATACAATTCACGCTCACCTTGGCACTAGCAGCCCACTGTAACTATACTCCATTACTGAATGAAACCTGGAGATCTACAAACATGGCACATGGGGTGGGAGAGTTTGTGGCTAGGTCACATTATACGGTTTAAAGGACAATGCTTCTGAAAATATTGCATCTTTTTCAGAACATTCCATTGATGTCCCCACCACACTTACTTGTACACGTGCAAAGAGAAATGAATTTCATCTGGACAGGGAAAAATGAGAACAGCTAAATGCATTACGTACCTCCCCCTGAAGGAGGGGATATAGGCCTGCTGAACATTACTACATGCCTACAAGCAGCTTAGTTGTCATTGACCAAGTCATAGCAGATTCAAAGATCTGCAAGGTACCTTCAATACATAAAGGCACAATAACTAGAAGACTCTACTCCTCCACAGCAACAAGGTCCACCCTGCCCCTCTTGGACATTCTGAGTCACAAGGGGACTCTTACTGCACTACCCTCCCCGTTCAGCCTGATACTGGGCAACTTAGTTTTCAGTCTAGCACTAAAAGAGCATTCATTTGCTACATGGAAACTGAAGGATTGTGTCTGGATTGGATAACTCTTGGACAAAAGTGTAAATAAATTGCCTGAGCTATTGAAAAGGAAATACAGCATCCCAGAAGCAGAGAGATACATGTAGTATCCAATTAAGCATTGGGCCATTAATCTATCTATCTGTCCACATGCTTCTAGTTAAATTACACATTTCAAGAATTGACCCTTCACTAAAGAAAGTGATAAGAGTCGTATCTCCTGCTATATATAAAGCCAGTAGCAAAAGTCCCTGTCAAACATGATGAGAAAGGGAAATAAATGGACACTGAGGGGCCGATTCCGATCTCGGCCGGTAGGGCACCGAATCGGATTCGGCTTAACCGGATCCGATTCGGAGCCCTCTTTCCCGACCGATTCGTACGTGCGTCTGGCCGAGCGAGTACGATGCGAGCGCACGCGAAATCGCCGACCGACTTGTTCGCGGGTCCGAAGCGCTCCGACCGACTTCGCACGGACACGACGCGCACCGCGCGACGGAGACGTTCCCCGGCCGGGCAAGTACGATGCGCGCCGCGAGCAGTCCGACCGACTTGCGCCGTCCGGCTCGAAAAAGCAGTCAGAGCCGCACTTTGGGGGTCCGTGTCGGACCCCCCTGTACGCGTAGCCGCGCGAGTTGCACACAGGGGGGACCCAGGGGTCCCCCCTACCTGTGCATGTACGCCGCGAGTCGCTTCGAGGCGTACCCGCTGTAGGGGGCACCCTTGTTCGCCTCGCACCCATTGGGTCAATGGGAGCCCGCGTACACGTTGTACGTCCGGCTCCCATTGACTCAATGGGAGTCCGACCGACTCGAGTCCGATTGCATGCGTGCGCATCGTACTCGTTCGGTCGGACTGCCAGTGTCCGATTCGGTCGGAAATCTCTCCGGGTCCGGCTCGGTCGGAGAGATTTCCGGCCTGAATCGGAATCGGCCCCTCAGTGTCAGGGAGCGGGGAGAATTTTCATCAGAAAACACCAGACAGCTCAAAGCTCCAGGGCTAAGAAGCTGTGGCGCTGGAACAATTTTCAGAGTGGGGATGCTGGCATCAATGTCACAGCACTGAAGTCATAGGGTTTGTGAAGAATCCAAGCGTCCCAAAAAGAACAAGTATGGCAAATGAGCCACGCCCATTAAGCATTAGAGTGGTAAGGGGGGTGGTATGTGACTGATGGCACATTTTAGAGCACACTGTTGCAAATATTTTACTAATGCATGGTGTGGTAGCACACTGTCATTTTCAGACATCACATTTCCCATTAAAATGGCTACTAAATTTGCATACGTATGAAACAAAGGGGGAGAAAAAGGTCAGGTTCGCTGTGGACTCAGCCTCCTGTCTTATATGAATAACCAAAGAAAGTCCACCCGTACTTCTGAAATAACTATCCTTCCATGAGTTTTTATTTAAGGGAAACGATAAGTTTTCTTAAAATAACCCTCACCCAACAAATGGTCCCTTGGTGGCATGCTTCATCATCGGGTTCTTCCCGCCCCTTATCGTGTTCCGCAAATATAAACTCCTGGAAGGATAGTTATTTCAGAAGTATGGGTTGTCTTTCTTTGGTTACTAAATTTGCATAGACATGCAGTTTTAGTGATAAAACTCTGGAGGACACAAACGATAGAAAATGTGTGGGTTTCACCAAATATTTATAATTTGCGCATCACCAAGTAAAGTGCTTTGATTTGTTTGGATTGTGTGATAATCATGCTTCCATCACACTACATAATTACAAAAAAAATGTGCTTAATTTGCGGTGCTATAAAATGTTTAAATATTTGCAGAGTTCATGCACAGTAATATTTTTTTGGGTGTGTTAGAAAAAACACACATCCAATATCCTTTCCTTTTCTACTCCATGTTCACCAGCAAGATTGTCACATAGGTCAGTTTACAAAATGCTCTCACTTTACAGTCAGAAAAAGAAAAGTGAACCCCAATCCCCTTGTTAAAAGAACAAGTAGCAATTTTTCAGAAGATATAGCATGACATTTGACCTCTGTCTCTGAACTCACAACTATGTGACAAGATAACTTCAAAATGTAAAGGTATCTTTATTGCTCACTCACCTTCTGAATTCCAGCATGGTTATTTTGGGGGTGCTGCAGTACCCCCAGGAACCCCTACTTCCAGCGCCTATGCTAAGAAGCTATGATAAAACTCATAATTCACTGGTAATTCACTCCGGCCAAACCAGGAGTGCGACCTGACCTGTAAGAGTAGAGGTTAGAGACTGCCAGGATATAGGTAAACTTACACACATGCTGTGTCTAAAACTTCAGAAATACTGGTTGAAGCTATAGATTCAATACTCCAAACCAGCATCCCCAGATTCCCCACCTACTCACTGTTGGGTCTCCCAAACACCCAATCATATCCCCTACATTCATCCAGCTAACAAAGAGATGTCACGAGCACTATGCACTTCCAAACAAGTTAATACTGCAAACTGGGGGAAGCCTCAGACACCAGCAACAGAAGTCTGGCACCTCAGGCTGTGGGAGCTACTGGGTAGAAGCTAAAGAAGGCCCGTGAGAAGAGAAGGGTGTAGGTTGGCTCAACTCGACACCTTTCTTGACTTGCATGTCATCGGACCTTCAGAAGCATGTCAGAGTGATCCATTTCACAATATCTGATATCTCTCAGTTGGGGCCAGGGCTGGAATGGGATTGCAAACATGCCCAGGCAATTACATTCGACTAGCCGGGGGAGGTTAGGGAGGGCTGATGGGAACACTGCTGCTGCAATGTTAGAAGGGGCTGATTTTGCAGCACTGCCGCAAAACCTGCCACCAGTAACAAAAAATGGCCCCCATTGGTCTAAAACCGGCCCGACCCTTCCGGTCCACCAGGGAAATGCCCGGTGCCCACTACTGCCAGTCCGGCTCTGGTTAGGGAGAACAGCATAGGTATGGAGGGGAGAGAAACATTTTCTGAGAAGGTAGAAGTTCAGCTGGACAAGGCTGCAAGCGGTGTACAAGGAGAAGGCGTCATAGTCGGTGAGCCGCTGGACTTAGTTGCTGTGAAAATTTATATGTTTGGACTAAGTCTCTCTTTTGGAAGTCGAAAATCTCCAGCAGGATAAGAATGGAGGCTGTAACCAATGAGGGCTCCACAAGGCCCCTTCTGCGAAGGACCGCTGAACAGTATTTGGTGCTACAAAGAAGAACGTAGCGGGAGCTGCCACAAAGTCAGGCTGGCCGCCGATGCAACATGAGACGACAGACGAGTGGATCGGTCCCGGTCTCCTCTCGGTACTCTGAGCAATTTTTAACCAAACATGTTGTAAAGTCCCACATTTTCGGGTTTGTCTATCTGGGCACCTTTAGCACCACTCACAAGAGTCCAGGACTAGGAAGGCACCACTTGGAGGGTTAGGACTTACTTAGGGTAGGTCCAGGTGAGGGATGGGTTCAAGATGGTCTGACACTTTTCTGTCCCTGAGGCTACGATCGGAAAGCCAGCCAACTACCCCTTGGAGTTACTTTGGTAGTCCTGGGTTCAAGCAGTGGATTAGGGCTGAAGTAATAGGGTTGAAGTAACAGTACTGAAGGCAGGCTTCAGGCAGCAGAGCAGTCCTTCTAGGTGCAACAAAACAGTCCTCTGAAGTGAACAGCAGGCCACAGCAGCAGGCTGAGGCCCTGAGAGACCTTCCGCTGGTCCAGAAAGTGAACTGAAGAGTGGGTCTTAGGGTCCTATTTTTATATCTGGTAGCTGCTTTGAAGTAGGAAAAGTTTCTAGAGAATTACCTTTGAAGTGCTTGGAGTTTCCTGCCTCCCCTGCCTTGGCTGCAGTTTGGCTGCATGAAAGATGAAGCGGTGACAAGTCCTGTGTGTGAAGGCAGGGCACAGCCTATTTATTTGCAAGTGGGGCTGTGCCCAGCTCTGCCCCTCATCCTGCCAGTGATGGCCCATCCAGTGACACCTAATCCCCCTATTGTGTGGCTGTCTGGGAGGAATAAATAAAATCCAACTGCCAACTACATCTAGTCATGTGACCCAGGAACAGGATGCAGGGACCAAATAGTTAGGGCAGAAAAAATTCAACTTTCTAAAAGTACCATTTACCATTAAGGAGGAGGATCTTAAATTACAGTTTTTCACACACCAACCATGAAATCTTTTCCTGTTGCCAATCAAATACTAGCACTTATTAAATGTAATAAGGGAATCTAATGTTATCCTATGGGAGAGGTGGGCCTCACAGTAGTGAAAAACAGATTTAGGTCTTTTTCACTACCAGGACATGTAAAACTTAAAAGTGCATATCCAACCCTTTAATTCCATTGCAACTTGCCCTTTGGGCTACCTGGGGCATTCCTTGGGGTGACTATGAGGGTGTGGTATGACATTAAGGCATGGCATGGGGTTTATTTTGCCAACTCGAATATAATTTCTTTAATAAAAACTGTACCTCACTTGCGCTTCTAGGCCTATTGTCTGCAATGGGAAAGGTCCCAAAAATGAATGTACAGACATCATGATTTCTTCCTGTAAATTAACTCATTCTGATGATGTAGGTAGCTGGGGTGTTTGGGCCGAGACTTAAACACTTGCCCGGTAAACCTAACAAATCTATAAGTGATCCAAGGGTTTTTACTTGTAGGATCCCTCTATATTTCTGTAGCCAGAATTACCTGCAGACATCAAACTGTAGCTAACGTCACCCTTTTCTATTCACAATTCTGTGAGGGAACATTCAGAAATCTGTGTATATGACAGGAACGGATGAAAACTGGGACCATATGAAGTCAATATACTATCAATGTGGTCTTCACATGGTCACGTGTTTGGTCCATTCTTTCCAGTGTTACCCTTTCCAGCTGCGCCTCTCCCAAATTTGTAGGTGCCCCATGTCATCTAGTGGGTCAATGACATCAGCGTATGTACGTTGTGCTGACATCATTGATGGGAGTTTGAGGGTCCGTAGGCTCAGCTCACAGAATTTATTTACTTAGATGAAGCCTCTGGTGAAGTCACCAGAGGTTTCCTCCCTGCCCAAGCCCCCCACGGGGGGGGGGCAAGACATTTACATCGTCTTGATTACAAAGATAATGCATAGGACATGAACATCTCTTTCTTCGCAGTAGCAATTTAATGCAATGTCTGCAGTAAAAGTTATGTTGATACAAAAGCCTTGAGTTTAGTTACTTTCTTTCATGATATTTGTGTTGCACGGAACAAAGGGAAGAAAGAAACTGCTAGGGTCCAAAATTGATCATATTGGTTAGCGAGAGAGGATCCTGACATTCAAGTTGATCTGAAGTCATTTATTGATGTACCTACCTCCTCACTGTGCACTTTCTGATAAATGTGAAGTTTTTGCATGTGGTAGTGATGAAACTGTTAGTAAACGTTCAAAAATATTAGGGCTTTTCGAAATTTCCATAATTTTGCTTTTGCATAATTATGTGAAATTTCTGAAAAATTACAGGACATCACGCGTGATTACGCAAAATGCATATCTTTCCTATATTTTAGCATAAAAAGGGTCCGTGTGTCAATTTTGGCAAATGCACCCAGTTGCTGTACAAAAATACTGCAAAAAACACAATTGCTGCAACCAACAGAGAATTGCGTTCTGGTTGTTTCCATTGTTCACACCCTCCCTTGCTATAATTTTACCACGAACTGCATCGTAATTAAACGGTGTGGTGTAACATTGTGATTTAGGGAATTTCGGCCAATAGGGTAACACGAAATTCGTGAAAATACACAAATTATTCAGGTATTATTTAAATTTGTCCCAGGCCTTAAAAATATGTGTGAACAAGTCAGTATCTTGCAAGTACCTACTTTAGGACTGGAGGGAGGGCCAACATTGCCATATTGTGTTCAGTTATTGCCCCTGCAAGATCCAGTAGGGCAATACGAGAATAAGAGCATGCCAAACAAGATGACTTCTAATTCTTGATGCTCTGGCAACTCTTAGCAGTCGGGTACACTCCTAATTTGCGTGATGATACTTCTAAGTTCAAAATTGCTATCGAGTTGAGGTTTGCAAGAAACCAATCTGTAAGTCTCTTAGGGGCATATCATCAACGAGCGGCGATAAATATCGCCGAGCTCGCTTAGCGCGATTTTGATTAACGCCGGCTATCGCCGGATTTGATCGCCGAGATATCGCGTTATTTACAACGCTTATCTCCACGGCGATGAAAAATCCGGCGATAGCGGCGAAATGCAGGTTTATCGCTGTGAATCCAGCGATAAACCTGCAGCGATAGGGGAATCCTTAGTGATAGGGAGATGTGGATTTAGCTGTACAATCCACCTCCCATGTAAAAGATAGTGAAGTCGGGAATTTAGCAGACGTACAATACCGGCGATAACCGCGGTTAGCGCGGCTTCTAATATCGCTATGGGTGTCCTGGGCGGGCTTGTAAATACCGCGAAGGACACATAGCGATATTTGTAAGGTTGTTTTTCATGGGAACGCCTACTTTGCATCTCATTAGAGATGCGATGCAAGGCGTAAGTAAAAACGGTGCTGAGATGAGGAAACACGCGCTAGCGTGTCCTTGCAAATAGTGCGATGCCATTATCGCCGCTTTTCGGCCGAAAACGGCCGCTAAAGCGGCGATAATGGGCTTGATAATATGCCCCTTAGTAGTTTAATTTGATGCATTCCATTCATTTTTTTAAACAAATTTTATTAATTTGCGACAAGACAGTGAAACCAGCCCGCAGGGCATTGTGGAAAGCACAATGTCCATCTCAGGATTCAACACAGTGGGACACAAAAGTACAGAATAACCCCTCAGAACTGATTGCCAGTCCACCTGTTGGGGAAATACAGGAATGCACATCTCAGGCCTGTGCCCGCCCTCAGCTCGGGATCCTGTAGTGGACATTCATACACCCCATGAGTCCCACTGCCCACCTGGTGGCCTTGCGCGAGTAACATCTAATAAACCCCCTCCCGCCCCCCCAACTCCCTCCAAACCCCCTCCCGCCCCCCCAACTCCCTCCAAACCCCCTCCCTCCCCACCCCCCAGGCATGTCGCTGATACTGCAAATCATCTATGTTCGAACATCGTTCAGTTCAACCATGTATTGGGGGCGCAATGTCCCATGTCTCCAGCTAGTGACATCAATGGATGGGATGATGATCATGTCAGCCCTACTCAGAGGCGCTCACGGGGCAACAAGGCAGTCCCGGGATCATTCTCCTGCTAAAAGGTCCACCCCCGATCATCTGCAGCGTCGTCAGTCGGGTGTTTCAACAGGTCCACCATTGCCACCCATGCCCGTGCTATCTCCAGGGTTCTTTCATTCCAAGTACGGTGGGCCATCTGCAGTCGGAAGGTCCCCTCGCAGTCCGCCCATTTCACCATCTCCCTAGTCCATAGTGTCACACTTGGGCCATTTTTCGTTTTCCAATGACTAGCAAGTTCCCTTTTGGCCAACACCAGCCCCAGATCTATAAACTTACTAGTAACTTTATTCCTGGCAGTATGGGGGAACCAGTGCAGCAAACAACAACCTGGAGTCAACGCTATTTCTCTTTCCGTCACAACCGCCAGTCCAGTTGTCACCCCCCTCCAGAACTCTCCCAGATGCGGACAGTCCCAGAACATGTGGATAAACCCCGCTCCCTCTAAAGTGCATCTCGGGCACGCAGTCCGGGCCCCGAAGTAATCATTAATCTTGCCCGGAGTGAGGGACGCCCTGTGCAGGACATAGAAGTGAATCAACTGGAAGCGTGCATTCCTAGAACTCTTCCAGGCCCTTTCGACAAGTGCCCCCCATGGTTTCTCATCAATGGCCTCACCCAGGTCCTCCTCCCACTTGAGGTGCAGTGCCACCAGGGGGCGACACATTCCCTGTGTAATACGCCTATAGAGGAAAGTGAACGCACTGATAGTACCGGCCGCCATCACCACATATTGACAGGCCAGTGAGGTCTGGGGTTCCACCATCCCCTCCCGCCAGTGTTTTCTAATACCTGCCGTCAGAGCGGCATGCAGAAGGAAATCACCTCTAGGAAGGTCGTGACGTTCCAGAAGATCATTAAAAGGGAGCAGGGTATTATCTTCAATTAAATCCCCGAGAGTGGAGATCCCGGCCTCGCTCCATAATCTCAACCTGCTCCAATCCCCCCCAGGGGGCAGTGCCTCACAGACAACCAGCGGGATCTCAGGCGCATATGGGATCCGCACTCGTGCTCGTCTAGCTAATCGGTTCCAACACTGGCGCACTGTATGTAGATCCGGGGGGGATCTCCTACACCCCCATGGGCAGACGCAGTAGTACCCGGGATAGAAGGCTCAAACTTGGGTCCGGACCGCCAAGGTCTACTGTATGTTTTAGTCGTCCCGCCATCCATTTCATGTACCACTGTAGTTCCGCTGCGTGGTAATAGGCCTCAAAATCTGGCACCGCGAAACCCCCTTCCGCCCTGGGTCTCTTCATAGTGGTGAGAGCCACTCTCCGCCTCCCGGTACCCCAGAGGAACCCCGTAAGCATTGTGTTAAGTTGAGCAAAAATCTTAGGGGGGATCCAAAGTGGGAGCGTCCCGAAGAAATAGAGAAGCCTGGGTAACGTGACCATTTTCACTAACGACACCCTACCCGCCACAGATAATGGAAGGGTCCCCCAGAACTCAAAGTTGCTTTTTGTGCTACGCACGGCACGCCCTATGTTACCCTCTAGTAGATTTACAGGGTCATGATATATCCGAGTGCCCAGATAAGGCAAGCATCTAGTTTCCCAAGGCACGCCCTCTGCTTCCGCTGATCCATCTCTACCCGACAATGCAGGGAAAAGGCACGACTTGGCCCAGTTCACTCTGAGCCCCGCAACTCTCCCCAGGGCATCCAGCAGTTCCTTGGCTCCTCGCAGTGCCTCCCCCGAGTTGGCCAGAAACAGTAGAAGGTCATCCGCATATAATGCAATGTGCTGTAATTGTCCCCCTACTTCCAGCCCCTGATAATAGCGGCCCGATCCGGCGTGCACAGCCATGGGTTCCATCGCCAGTGCGAATAAAAAGGGTGACAGCAGACAACCCTGTCTCGTACCTCTGCCCACCCTACAGGCCTCCGAAATCAACCCTCCTGTCCGAACTCTGGCGGTGGAGTTTTTGTACAAGATAACCGTCCATTCCACGAAGCGGTCCCCCAGGCCGAATGCTCTCAGAACCCGAAAGAGAATCGGCCACTCTAGGCTGTCAAAAGCCTTCTCAATGTCGACCGTAAAAATGCATGCTTCCTCCTTGCAATAGGTGTCTGCCCCCAATATGCGCAACAGCCTACGTACATTCATCGCCGTGTTCCTGGATGGGATAAAACCTGCCTGATCCGCATGGATAAGCGTCGGCATGTGGGCTAATAGCCGACTTGCCAATATACAACTTAATATTTTATAGTCTAAGTTAAGCATGGTGAGGGGCCGATACGCAGTTCAGTCCTCAGGTGGTTTACCAGGCTTTAAAAGTGGGACATATATCGCTTCCCTCGTTGAAGCAGGAAGACAACCCTCTTGCTTCGCCCTGTTATAGAGTGTCACGAGTCGTGGGGCCAGGCTATCTATGTATGTGGAATAAAACTCCACCGGGAGTCCATCTGTCCCTGGGGTCTTATTCCTAGCCATATGTTTGATAGCGCTACAAACTTCTCCGATCTCCACCTCTCTGCCCAATTCCTCCGCCGCCTCAGCATCAACCGTAGGAAGCTCCACTTCAGCCAAGAAACCCGCCTCATCCTCAGCCCCCGGGTCAAGTCTACTCTGATAGAGGGAAGCGTAGTATTCCAAAAACTGAGCATTGATGTCCTGTTGACTGTAAAATACCTCGTCCCCCTGCCCCCTCAGCTCCAAGATCGTCCTTCCTCTACGCGCCGGGTTGGCCAACCATGCCAACAATGCCCCAGACTTGTCGCGTTCCGTATGGGCCCGGGTAATGTATGCCTTATAATCAAAACAGCGCACCTTTTCTACGTGCGTAGCTAGGGCTTCGCGGGCTGCAAGGAGATCAGGCTGCCTATCTATTCGCTCCGGTCTCTCTTTCTCCAATTCCCGGAGCCTGTGCTCCGCAGTTTGGACGTCCCTTAGTAGCACCCTCCGCACCCCGACCACTTCTCCAATGCAGCGTCCCCTAACGACAGTTTTAAAGGCGTCCCATTCAATAAGTGAACTCGTCGCTGTCCCCTCATTATCTAAGAAATAATCATCAATGACGGAGCCTATTGTGGCCCGGAACACTGGATCTTCTAACGCCTCCGGGCGCAGGCGCCAAGTAGGTATAGTAGGTCGAATCCGTAGCCAGTCTAAGGACAACACCAGCGGATTATGATCAGAGATCGTTCTAGCCAAATATTCGCTAGGTGTGACCCCACCATGCACATCCTGGGAACATAGAATCTAGGGGTGGACAATGAACTCAGCTCCACTAGCGGAGTTTGCGAGAATTGTTAACTATGCATTCCATTAAAAACACGGAATTCTAGCAAAAACTACGTTTCCGCGTAGTGGAATCAGCTACTGAACTGCACCCAGAAATGCTTTGATAAAGCAACTTTACATGCTACAAATCATATAACCAATTCACAAAATATCAGCCAATGAGAGAGGTGATGATTTTGGGATCCGCCCTAACCTAGGGGGAGGACCAAGCAGATGCCTTGAACACAAAGAGCACATCATGCTGAACGATTCAGTGGTGGTCCCATCCTATTAGGACCACCCCAAGCACAGTTATGGGCAAAAATACAATCCCAACCAAAGGCCCTGCAAAGCATTATGGGATGAGATTAGCAGTGGGCAGTGAATATTATAGTATCCAATATCAAAATAATTCTACAAAGAGCTGCAGTTCAACTCGTTGTTACTAGGTGTCCCTCAACAGTCAAATGCAAAAGCATTGAAATTATTACATCAAGCTGCAGTTCCACTAGTCGTTACTAGGTGTCCCTCACTAGTCAAATGTAAAAGCCTACCTACCATCCGGGTCTATCAGTTGCTTGGTGCTCTGAAAGGGAACTCCCGCCCGCACCCAGATCAATGTGCCTCTGGCATAGGCCGAATACGTAGTGCAAAACACCTGTCCCCTCCATCTTTTCTGCAATGCGGCCCCTTCCTTCTGCTTCAGATGAGTTTCCTGTAACAGGGCAATCTGCACCCCTCTCCACACCAGATACGCATGAATTTTGTGACGACGCAGCATCGTGTGCATCCCCCTAACATTCCAGGAGATGCATTTGATTCCTATGGGGGGTCCCATTGCTCGAACCGTGTCTGTTCTCCTTCTAACCTCCCGAAAGCGACATGCCTGGTCCCAAATAAACCCCCCTCAACAACCGAACCCCCCCAACTCCCCGTCCCCAGGACAGGTACCAACCAACAAGTCCCTATCCAAACTAGTGTTGTGAACTACAAATCACGAACAAGTGGTGAGGCGTATGCTGGCCCTGTTGGACCCAGTACCCCCCGACTAACCCCCACCCCGTAATATAAATGGTACCCCCAGCAGTTACTCAAGTGGCATTAGACTGTTGCTACCCCATGGTAGCTTCTCCACCAGTCAGTCCCCAGTGGAACGATGCTTATTCCTCATGTATCTCGACGTGCGACCTTCAGACTATGCCATCTGCTGTTTGGGGTGTAACGTCTGGCAGTTCAATCTCAGAGTCTCCGTTCGTGCTACTGAGATGGGAGCTACCAGATCTGTCCATGCCACGGTCGCTGTTAGTTGAGTGTGGACTAGCCTCCCCATGGCTAATCTCCGCAACAGCCTGCACGGCCCTGTGACTCTCCAGTTGGCGCCCCGTTGGTGTAGGAGCCTTCTGAGATCGCGGGGGAGTGATCGATGCCCACCATGCACTGCTCGGTGGCGAAGTACTTGCTACATGCGCCTGCTGCGTCTCCAGCCAGTGCCAGGCTTCTTGTGGGGTGGTAAAGAAGCGAGTTTCTGCGTTATCAATCACCCAGAGGCGTGCCGGGAACAACATGGCATAGGGAATTTGTAACTGGCGCAGCTTGCGCTTGAGGGTCAGGAAAGAAGCACGATGTCTCTGGACCTCCCTGGTGAAGTCCGGAAATATCATCACCCTGGCATTCCCAATCTGCAAGTTCCGTTTCTCTCGAGCTTGTTGCAAGATGTGATCTCTGTCCCGGTAATGAAGCAGCCGCACCACCATCGGCCGAGGTGGGGTCCCAGAATTGGGCGGTCTAGTCGGGACCCTGTGGGCTCGTTTGAGGGCATAGAAGGAGGAGAGCCCCTCCGGGGCCACCTCCGTTTTAAGCCAGTGTTCCGTGAAATGAACTGCGTCGTCCCCTTCCTCCCGTTCCGGAACCCCCACGACGCGTAGGTTATTCCGGCAGGATCGCCCTTCGCTGTCCTCTGCTCTCATTTCCAGTACCTTGACCTTGGACTCTACAATTTTCAGAGAGAGTTGTAGAGTTGAGACTGCCTCCGGGATCTCCTCCATGGCCTTCTCGTTAAGTTTCACTCTTTCCTTAAGCTTGCGATGGTCGTCCTTCAGCAAGTTGAGATCCGCCCCTATGGAATCCATCTTCGCTTCCAGAGCTTCTCTCGAAGAGGTGATGGCCTGCATTATGTCCACCAGTGTGGGACCTCCCGGGGCACCATCCTTCTGCTTCTCCGCCACCTCTTCGCCATCATCAGTGTGCTGCCCCGTTTCCTCCACATGTAGGACAGCGTACCCCTTCTTCCTGGACACCCTCCCCATTATCAGTGGTCCGCGCAGGCCCGCAGGGGTCTCGGGGCGACGGCGACAAGGGACTCCAGATACCGGCTTCAGGCTCAGCAGCCGGATCACTCTCCCGAGCTCTCCGCCGTGAGCACAGGCTGCTGGGGCTCCCCCCTCACTTTCACTTCTCTACCACTCGCATCCAAGAGAGTGGAGTCAAGGTTCCAGCATGGGCAGTGTGGGCACTTCCTCCCCACCACTTGCCCGCATTCATTCCACCAGCGTGTAGGAGGAACTCTCAGATTGGTCAGCTCATGCACAGGTCAGCCGCAAGGGAACCCTCAAAGTGTACAGTATTTGCCAATTGGGCTTATGCCTACCACAGAGCCAGTGGGCTCCCACCACCTCGCCCACCGCCGCTCCCTCGTCGTGCAGGGCCCGAGGTCAGGGTTCTCCACGCCTTAAGCCCGGTTCAGTGTCGTCTCCCACTGAAGCACAGGGCACGAGTCGTCCGCTATGTCTCTCAGCAGGTCGTCCCACAGCTGTGCCCCTCGCTCCTCACCTCCGCTCTGTATCGCACTGCGCCACAGATGTCAGGGCCCAGCTTCGCCGTGGGCCACCGCCATTTTGTACAGGTAGCGCGACTCCGATCTTCGCAGAGCGCTCCCGGTTCCTTGCCAGCACTGGGGCTCCGCTCTCACCAGCTACGATCTTAGCCGATGCGCGTCTCAGCCGCCGGCAGGGGGGGAAACCTCTCAGATAGCCCCAGGTCTCCTCATCAATATGCGGCGCTGGTCGCCTCCTTAGCTCCCGGCCGCCATTTTAGGCGCTCGGCACCCAGAGCCGTCAAGGGACAAAAACAGCGTTTTTGTCGCTGTTACAGCGGCGCCGACTCTCACCAGACGCCCAGCAGAGGCACCAGTACTTCCACCGCCGGGTACGCGGTAAGGGGCCCCTTCAGTGTTTCAGGATCATTGCGGGCAGGGGGAAGTCGCGGACAGAGCTCCGGAGTCCGCTTCCCCTCACATCGGCGCCAAGCCACGCCCCCTTGATGCATTCCATTCATAACTGACATTTTCGAGAGGAATGGTTTCAAGATATTTAACTTGGTTGTTACCTTTAGTACAAACTTAGACCCCTCAAGTGAATTGTAAAGCATTAGGTGTGTCTTTGTACTTAGGGGTTCCCTCTTCCGACTAAACATATAAGTAAATAATTTAATGATTCAGATTATAGACTTAAGTACATGCTGAGCACAGTTGACTATTTGCTTTACCTCTGCTACGCTTTTCTCTGTGCCAATTCACCACTGAAACCTTCTGTTGAAACCTCAATAAATAGATCTGAGAGCCCACAGATCTTCTAGAATTCTCTGAGGCACAAGACAAGAAGATGCTTTAAAAGGGGGAGGCATGCCATGTGTTTGCCTCTAAACGTGACTCTGTTAGTCATTGGTGTTTTTCTTCAGGTCACCAATTTGAATAGTCTCTCTTTAATTTACTCTTGAGGTTATGAAATGTTACTATTAGGGGCGTAGCTCTCAGCGGTGCAGCTAGTGCAGTGGCACCAGGGTCCATAGGCGAGGGGGGAGCAGCATACTTTGCACTGATTGAAGCATTTTACTCAGACTGCCCCTTACATTTAGAATGTTTTTCTGAGTGTCTTCCTGAGGCCTGACTCTGGTGACTCTCTCTAGGTGGAGGTTCGAGAGAGAGCCTTTTACGGGGAGCAAGGCTAAGGGCGGGCGGAGAACTCCGCTCCACCCGCGGAGTGTGCGGAGATTTGCCTACTCCGCGTTCCGTGGAGAACGCAGAGTATAGGGCAAACCTCCGACTCTGCAGCGGAGCGGAGTTGGCCAGCCCCCGCCTCCACCCCCCTAATAAAAATTCATTATAAATTAATAAAAATAAGAAAATAAACACTTACCTGTACTGCAGCGTCCCTGGGCTGCCCTCCTCCTCTTCCTCGGCGTCTCTCTCCTACTTGGGTCAATCATCTTGCGAAAACAGCGCATGCGCGCGCACCCGCACATGCGAACATTTACTTGTACTGCGGCGTCCCCGGGCTGCCCTCCTTCTCTTCCTCGCCGTCTCTCTCCTACTTGGGTAGATCATCTTGCGAAAAATGCGCATGCGCGGGGGTGGAGGTGGGTGGCGGAGCTAAGTTCCACAGAGAATGTTCCCAACTCCGTGGACCTCCGCGTAGTCCCGCTACACCAGCTACGCCCGGGTTTAAGCAAGACAAGCCCCAGGCAAGCACTGGCAAACCCAGAGAGGATACGCATTCAGAAGAGGTGGAATACGTGGGGCTTATCATGAAATAGACGACTGTTTACAGAGATAAGAAGAGAAAAGTAGAGTGAGCGTGATAGAGAAGAAAACAAGAGAGGAACTCAGCGGCAGTAAAGAAATAGTTAGAAAGAAGGAAGGCAAATAAGATGAAGACGTCAGGATGTGTGAAAAAGACAAAGATACACATCTAGAAAGGAGATATAGAAAAGTGGATGGGTATATAAAGGAGAGAGAGATAAAGGAAAGAAAGGAGATGGTGAGAAAATGGATGAAGAGGGAGATAACATAAAGTAAGAGAAAGGGAAAGACTAGAGAACGGAAGGAAGAAGATGGTTTGGAAGAGAAAATAAGAAGATAAGGACAGAGTGAATGGAAAGGAAGAGAAAGTATAGGAGATGAAAGGACAGGAGGAAGATAGGATGGATAGAAATAATAGAAAGAATCAAGAGGAATAATGTGAAGCAGGAGGAAGTGAGGATATATGTAGGAGAAATTGCAAAGGAGAGGAAAAATCTGTGTATTCTGAGAGTAACACCGGGCAAAAATAGAGAGGGCACAGAAAATGAATAGAGATAAAATGGGATAGGGCAGTTAAGGGAAAACGATATCGGAAACAGACAATGGTAAAAAAGAGAAGGGACTGGATAGAAAAAGATACAAACTATAAGAGACAGAAATAGGAAAAGGAAGGTGATTGGAAGCGGGTGAGAGAAAAGGACATGGGGGAGCGTGCTGCGGTAAGTGCATAGCCTGGGCACTGGCGGGGAGCCCAGCGTGAACGGAAGTGGCTGGTAGTAGACCAGTGCGACATGTTTGCATGCAGGAGCATGCCCATTAAACGGCTGGTCCCTAAAAACCACCTGTCCGTAAGTGAGTGCTTGAATTCTAAGGGGCAGATTTACAAGCCCCTTGCGACACTTTTGCGCCACCGTTGCGTCACTTTTGTGACGCAGTGGCAACGTAAACAATGCGCCATGTTGCGACACATTTACAACGTGACGCATCTAGGGAGTTGCTCCACGTTGTAAAGCCCTGCGCCACATTATACCTGCGTCAGGTATAATGTATGCAGGGTGGGCATTCCGACGCAGGAAAGCCTCGTAAAAGTGGTGCAGTTCAATCTACAAGATTTCACTGTGCCATTTCTACGACATCACTGCGTCAAAACCTTATGCCTGCTTGAAGCAGACGTAAGGAGTGACGCAGCGCAATAGGTATAGGCCTTCCTGAGCATTGCTGGAGTTGCATAGTGCTTGCGACACGACTCCAGCAATGCATGACCTTTGCGCCAACAGATGCATGACCCATCTGTCAATCCTTGCACCATGGTGCGCCGCATTGTAAATGCGACGCATCCATGGTGCACAAGTGTTTTTTTGCATGGCGCAAGGAAACTGACGCATCTCTGCTTTAACATAGAGATGCGCCAGTTTCTTGTAAATCTGCCCCTAGGTGCTTCAGTCCTTTCGAGCCGCAGCAGTCCTTTGCCGCCCGCCTCCTATTCCTTACCTCAGGGAAATGTCTATCTTAACCCATGAACAGCTCGAACAGTATCATCCGGGGCAGGAGCGCGTCGAGCTGTTACAAAAGTACAATGCTAAGCACCCATCCATAAGAATTGCATAGTACCAAACTTAAGGAGTAAGGCGGACCCCTTAGCCTCCTTACCCAGCAAAGTGCTGCGCCTGTGCCCCTGTCTCATTTTGTGTGAATATATCTGAGATATAGCCCAACTGGCTCACTGCGATCTCCAAACAGGAAAGGCAACAACACCTCATTAAAAAAAAAAATTACAAAAGTAAACCAGCACTTGCCCTCTACTCCTGGTCGTGGGGCTAATGACCACAACTAAAAGAGAAAAACAAACAAGGAGAAGTGACTGTGGCAAGAGATTTTCCGTACTTTCTTGTGCCTATACTAAAATTGGAAATTTGCAAATAAAATCAAGAGAAGTAGATCCCCCAAATCCACTCCTTTTCACCAAGGCATTCTGAATTCAACAGAAATTACTGGGAAACCAGGGCAAATGAATCTATTGGAGCTAGCCTTGCCTGACGGGCTGAGGAAACAAATGGCATCCAAATCATCACAATTCAAATTCATCAATACATTTTAAAACATAAATCCGAAACAGGGACTCACTTGGAGTCAGAAAGTGAGGAACCATCCTGTACGGCCCCTGAACTCCTTCCGTGCAAAACCTAGTTTTCCCCTATGAACACAGCCTGAGGAGACTAGAACTGGGGAGACTCAGACATATTGAACTGTCTTAAACAATTGATCCTAACTCACTTCAGTTGCATATCACTCCCCCTCTTACAAACTTCAAACACTTAAGACTTAAACACTTGCCCAGGAAACCTAACAAATCCATAAGTGATCCATGGGTTTTGACTTGCTGGATCTCTCTATATTTCTGTTGCCAGAATTACCTGCAGACATCAAACTGTAGCTAACATCACACTTTTCTACTCACAATTCTGTGATTGAACATTCAGGAATCTGTGTCTATGAAAGGAACGGATGAAAACTGGGACCATATGAAGTCAATGTACTATCAATGTGGTCTTCACATGGTCCTTGTTTGGTCCATTCTTTCCAGTGTTACCCTTTCCAGCTGTGCCTCTCCCATATTTGTAGGTGCCCCATGTCATCTAGTGGGTCAATGACATCAGCGTATGTACGTTGTGCTGACATCATTGATGGGAGTTTGAGGGTCCTTAGGTTCAGCTCACAGGATTTATTTACTTAGATGAAGCCTCTAGTGAAGACACCAGAGGTTTCCTCCCTGCCCCAGCCCCCCACCGGGGAGGCGGGGGGGCAAGACATTTACATCGTCTTGATTACAAAGATAATGCATAGGACATGAACAGCTCTTTCTTTCCAGTAGCAATTTAATGCAATGTCTGCAATAAAAGTTATGTTGATACAAAAGCCTTGACTTTAGTTACTTTCTTTCATGGTATTTGTGTTTGTAATAAAAGAGGTGCTCTTGTGATTTGGCACCCTATGATGACCCTCGACTACCACCATTTTAACTGACTTCAGTGTGTTATTTTACCCTAGCCTTAATGTGGGATGGTCCTACATATGCCTGCTTCCCTTCTGTTCTGTAATCTTACTGTCTTTTAGTGGGAGTTGCCATGGAGTAGAACAGTACATTTATATTATAAGTTCTTACTATTGGCTTTGACATGGCCTCATGTCTGACTTTGCCTTATTTCTGCGTGCACAGCAGTGCTTGCGATTCATATTCAAGGTCTTTCTGCTCTTCACTTGTTTTTCGCTCCTCACTGACCAGAGTGAACTGAATATTATCTGTGGAATGTACAACTCTGTCTCAGAGTCAAAATACAGAGGCTTGGCCAGCCGCTGGCTTGGCCTTGACGCAGACTGGTACAGCCTGCTCAGTTTTTTCCAATGAGAAAGGGGCACGGTTTTCTAGAAACTTCGCCTCACGTTGAATAATGATATTTAAGCTGGAAGCTTTCGCAGGCCAAGTAGAAGTTCACCACAGAATAGACGTATTGATGTGGATTGGTGATGGAATTTGAGTCCTGACTGATATTCCTACCTGGGCTGTGAAAGGGCTTCCCCAGCTAAAGAGTGGGCAAGGATGTTGCAGAAACAGTCGGTGAGGTGTTCCTAACCACTCTCTCTCTCTTTCTCTCTCTTGTATATATTTTCTACTCTCTGCTACCTGTACATATTGCATTTTATTCTAATTGTTTATTTTACTTAGTTGGTATTTGAGAATCTTCATTTACTGATACATTTGGCCTACCGTTTCAAGTTGTTTCATTAATAAACTTGTGTGTGTTATTTTAAATACACTTGAATTTGGTTTCTCGCCTAAGGGGGTGCTGCGACTTTTCCTCACCTTAGGGGGTGCTGCTCAAAGTATACGTTCTAAGTGCACCTGAATTGGGTTTCTTGCCTCGCCTAAGTGGGTGCTGCGACTTTTCCTCACCTTAGGGGATGCTGCTCAAAGTATATGTTCTAAGTGCACCTGAATTTGTTTTCTTGCCTCGCCTAAGGGGGTGCTGCAACTTTTCCCCGCCCTAGGGGGTGCTGCTCAAAGTGCATTATTTAGAGGTGCAGTGGTAAGTTTGCCTCCCAGGTGGGAGTGCAAGGTTTGGGTGTGTCCTTTTTGTGAAAAGCACATTCAATACAGTGTTGCACGGAACAAAGGGAAGAAAGAAACTGTTAGGGTCAAAAATTGATCATATTGGTTAGCGAGAGAGGATCCTGACATTCAAGTTGATCTGAAGTCATTTATTGATGTACCTACCTCCTCACTTTGCACCTTCTGATAAATGCGAAGTTGTTGCATGTGGTAGTGATGCAAGTGTTAGTAAACTTTCAAAAATATTAGGGCTTTTCGAAATTTCCATAATTTGCTTTTGCATAATTATGAGAAATTTCTGAAAAATTTGAGGAAATCACGTGTCATTACGCAAAATGCATATCTTTCCTATATTTCAGCATAAAGAGGGTCCGCGTGTCAATTTTGGCAAAAGCACACAGTTGCTGTAAAAAATATTGCAAAAAAACCAATTGCTGCAACCAAGAGAGAATTGCGTTCTGGTTGTTTCCATTGTTCACACGCTCCCTTGCTATAATTTTACCACGAGCAGCATCGTAATTAAACGGTGTGGCGTAACATTGTGATTTAGGGAATTTCGGCCAATAGGGTAACACGAAATTCGTGAAAATACACGAATTACTCAGGTATTATTTAAATTTGTACCAGGCCTTAAAAATATGTGTGAACAAGTCAGTATCTTGCAAGTACCTACTTTAGGACTGGAGGGAGGGCCAACATTGCCATATTGTGTTCAGTTATTGCCCCTGCAAGATCCAGTAGGGCAATACGAGAATAAGAGCATGCCAAGCAAGATGACTTCTAATCCTTGATGCTCTGGCACCTCTTAGCAGTCGGGTACACTCCTAATTTTTGTGAAGATACTTCTCAGTTCAAAATTGCTATCGAGCTGAGGTTTGCAAGAAACCAATCTGTAAGTCTCTTAGTAGTTTAATTTGATGCATTCCATTCATAACTGACATTTTCGAGAGGAATGGTTTCAAGATATTTAACTTGGTTGTTACCCTTAGTACATACTTAGACTCTTCATGTGAATTGTAAAGCATTAGGTGTGTCTTTGTACTTAGGGGTTCCCTCTTCCGACTAAACATCTAAGTAAATAATTTAATGATTCAGATTATAGACTTAAGTACATGCTGAGCACAGTTGACTATTTGCTTTACCTCTGCTACGCTTTTCTCTGCGCCAATCCACCACTGAAACCTTCTGTTGAAACCTCAATAAATAGATCCGAGAGCCCACAGATCTTATAGAATTCTCTGAGGCACAAGACAAGAAGATGCTTTAAAAGGGGGAGGCATGCCATGTGTTTGCCTCTAAACGTGACTCTGTTAGTCATTGGTGTTTTCCATCAGGTCACCAATTTGATGTGTCTCTCTTTAATGTACTCTTGAGGTTATGAAATGTTACTATCAGGGGCGTAGCTCTCAGCGGTGCAGCTAGTGCAGTGGCACCAGGGTCCATAGGCGAGGAGGGAGCAGCATACTTTGCACTGATTGAAGCGTATTACTCAGACTGCCCCTTACATTTAGAATGTTTTTCTGAGTGTTTCCATGAGGCCGGACTCTGGTGAGTCTCTCTAGGTGGAGGTTCGAGAGGGAGCCTGTTACGGGGAGCAAAGCAGGCCCCAGGCATGGAATAAGTGGGGCTTATCATGAAAAACACAACTGTTTACAGAGATAAGAAGAGAAAAGTAGAGTGAGCGTGATAGAGAAGAAAACCAGAGAGGAACTCAGTGGCAGTAAAGAAATAGTGAGAAAGAAGGAAGGCAAATAAGATGAAGACGTCAGGATGTGTGAAAAAGATGAAGATACACATCTAGGAAGGGAATATAGAAGAGAGGTTGGGTCTATAAAGGAGAGAGAGATAAAGGAAAGAAAGGAGATGGTGAGAAAATGGATGAAGAGTATATGAGGGACATAACATAAAGTAAGAGAAAGGGAAAGACTAGAGAACGGAAGGAAGAAGATGGTTTGGAAGAGAAAATAAGAAGATAAGGACAGAGAGCATGGAAAGGAAGAAAAATGATAGGAGAGGAAAGCAGGAAGATAGGATGGGCAGGAATAATAGAAAGAAGCAAGAGGAATAATGTGAAGCAAGAGGAAGTGAGGATATATGTAGGAGAAATTTCAAAGGAGAGGAAAAATCAGTGTATTCAGAGATTAACACAAGGCAAAAATAGAGAGGGCACAGAAAAAGAATAGAGATAAAATTGGAGAGGGCAGTAAAGGGAAACGTTATCGGAAACAGACAATGGTAAAAAAAAGAGAAGGGACTGGATGGAAAAGATACAAACTATAAGAGACAGAAATAGGAAAAAGAAGGTGATTGGAAGCAAGCGAGCGAAAGGAGCATGGGGGCGTGCTGCGGTAAGTGCAAAGGCACTGGCTGGGAGCCCACAGCGAACGGAAGCGGCTGGTAGTAGACCAGTGTGGCTTGTTTGCATGGAGGAGCATACCAATCAAACGGTTGTTCCCTAAAAACCACCCGTCCGTAAATGAGTGCTTGAATTCTAAGTGCTTCAGTCCCTTCGAGCTGCAGCAGTCCTATGCAGCCCCGCCTCCTATTGCCTACCTCAGGGATACGTCTATCTTAACCCATGAACAGCTCGAACAATATCATCCGGGTCAGGAGCGCGTCAAACTGTTACAAAAGTACAATGCTAAGCACCCATCAATAAGAATTGCTTAGTACCAAACTTAAGGAGTAAGGCGGACCACTTAGCCTCCTTACCCAGCAAAGTGCTGCGCCTGTGCCCCTTGTCTCATTTTGTGTGAATATATCTGTGATATAGCCCAACGGGCTCCAAAAGTAAATCAGCACTTGCCCTCTACTCCTGGTTGTGGAGCTAATGACCACAACTAAAGGAGAAAAACAAACAAGGAGAAGTGACTGTGGCAAGAGACTTTCCCTACTTTCTTGTACCTATCCCAAAATTGGAAATTAGCAAATAAAATCAAGAGAAGTAGATCCCAAAAATCCACTCCTACTCACCAGAGCATTCTGGATTCAACAGAAATTACCGGGGAACCAGGGCCAATAAATCTATCGGAGCTAGCCCTGCCTGACTTGGAATCAGATAGTGAGGAAGCATCCTGTACAGCCCCGGAACTCCCTCCTTGCAAAACCTAGTTTTCCCCTAGGAACACAGCCTGAGGAGACTAGAACAGGGGAGACTCAGACATATTGAACTGCCTTAAACAATTGATCCTAACTCACTTCAGTTGCATATCACTCCCTGTCTTACAAACTTCACACACTTGAGTTCTTGTTGTATACCTATGGAAACAGTGGTGCAAGTACACTGCCAACATGGCCCGAGGAATGTGAAGCATTTCTTCCAAATGGTGACTGTAGGAAAGTAGGCTCTGCTTTCAAGGTTACCCCAACTTTTTGCTGGTGTTATTCTGTTTTCTGACTAATCTCACTGGAAGCCTTCTAATCAGGACCCCAGTCACTGTGCTTCCTCCCTAAACTTGACAATGGTAAGTACTTTAGTACCTTCCCAATTGGCTACTGGTGTACCCCTGTTATTTCCTAGTATATGGTACTAAGGTACCCAGAGCATAGGAACACCAGGGGTCTCCCATGGGCTGCAGCATGTATTATGCCACCCAAGAGAGACCACTCAAACTGTGACTACAGACCTGCCATTAAAGCCTTTGTAAGTTGGTGCTAGCACCACTTACAACAGATATAAGTTTTCTTATATCTGAGGGCACTGCACTTAAAACCTATAAGTCACCCCTATGGCAGTCTCGTTAGTCCTGAGGGCAGGGTGCTTGGTTACAAGTGTAAGGGTACCCCTGCATGAGCAGGGCCCCTCTACAAACCCGCGAGCCGATTCTCCAGGCTTTGTAAGTGCGGTCAGCAATTTAATACATATAGTGGACATCAAATCAAATACGAGCTGTCTAACTATATATTGGCTGCACCGAAACCAGTCATGTTTGGTACCAAACTTGTTGGAATCCTACCCCAACACCGATTCCAGTGTTGGATGTAGGATCCCATGTACTGGGGGGCACTCCTAGTGTGCCCTCCTGTATTATCCGTACCAGCCTTTTAGGGTTGAACAGCAAGCTAGTGCTGCTGCCAACCACAGACACATTTCTGCCCTCCTGCTGCTGAGCTGAGCTCGAGCAGGGGAAGGCAGAACAATAGGTTTCCTGCCACAGGGAGGTGTGACCACCTCCCAGACAGGACTTAGTGTATTGGGCTGGGGTGTGGGTGCTTGCCAGCTCCACCAGACTGCTTTGAAGGGCACATTTGGTGGCCTCCTTGCATACTCTAGTTTGAGCCAGTTCAAGGAACCGTTGGCTCCCACTCTGCCGTGAAACTGGATAAAGGACTGTCCAGCCCCTCCTCTGGGAGGGATAGTTGAATCGTCCCAACCCTTTCCCGAAGGCTGCTTAAGGGCTTACCTGTGGGTGGCTCTTCAGATTCGTTGTGGGACAAAATTAAAACTTGAAACCACATCAACTTCTACCATCTGGGCACTTTGGACTTCATTGGATTTCGCCTAGGAACCGAGACTGCACCAAGGAAGACTCCTGCTGCTCCTGATCTCATCGTCCTGCCAGTCTTCTGCGTCGTCTGTGCTTGTGCTTCATCCAGGTTCCTCTCCAGGTCTGTGGGCATCAATGATACCTGAAGTAATCTCCCTTGGAGTGAAGGAGTCAATCCCCTGCATCTGCAGGCACCAAAACCAAGCTGACCGGTTTGCTGCTCCTGGTGTCCTATGGACTCCAAGAGGTTCGGCAACAGAGGTGGTGATTCTGCAACTCCCTTGAGGCCTGCACTGTCTTCTCAGCAAGTTTGAGGTCAGCATCGCTCGTTGTAACCGCTGGAACAGAACCCCTGTGCACCGTGTCGACTTGCTGTTGCCAAGGCTTGTTGACTCTATCCTCCAGAGATCTTTGGGTTACAAGAAGCTCTAGCCTCCAGCATTTCTTCCTACCAAGATCTTCATCCTCATCACATACTCTGCACCGTGGGCCTGCATCTTTGGTGAGCTGCTCAAGGTCCACTGCGACTCCTGTGCCTTCGGCCTGTGGGTCCTCTTGAGGGTCTTCTTTGACTTCAGTGGGCTCCCCTGCTTGCTCAGGGCTGCTCTTACTCTCCTACATGTGGTCAGTCCCTTGGACCTTGCTGGTCCTGACAGTGCACCTTCTTCGTTTGCCACATTTGTTGCTGCTGCCAAGGCTCGTTTGTTCTCCTGCCAGACACCGATCCCCTGGTTGTCGACTTCTGACGTGGGACAACTCATGAACAGCTCCTGGTCTTCCACAGCATCGCCTAGTCCTCACAGCTGCAGCAACAAGTTCACCGTCATCACTCCTGCATCTTCCAACATCGGTGGTCATTGGTCTTCCGTGCCTCTTGGTCACTTCAGAGTGACATAGACTCTGTCCCCTCTGCTTGCAGGTACGTCTCTTCAAGAATCCATCCTTAGATTCCACTGGACTCTTTCACCTGTTTTGCCAGCAGCATCTTTTCTGAAGTCCTCCATCGCGGTTTCCGACATCACTCTGCACCTATGCACCCAGCTTCCCTGGTGTAGGTATCCTGGTTCCTGGGGTATCCATGGGTGGGGTGACTCTCCAACCTCCTGTCTTCCACAGGGTTTCTTCAGGGTTCACTGGGAAGGGTCTTTTTTCTTAAAAACAGCAACCGCATATTTCCCGTTGACTTGCATTGAGTACACAGCTGTGTTTCCACTCTGCACACAGCCTCCGTGAGGTTCCTGGGTACTTACCTAGGGAGGTTCCTTGGAACTATTCTGAGTCTCTGGTCCTAGTCCCGACTTCGGTAGCAGTTTGTATTCCATTTCTTTAGTATATGGTTTGATCTCCCCCTGGAGATCACTGTGTATTTGTGCTTACTTACCTGTTTTACATTTGAAATATTGTGTGTATTGTGTTGATATCTCCGGGTAGGACATATACCAATGTGTTAGTGAGTGTGTATAATAAATATAACTATTTTTATAACTATACCGTGTGGTTATTTTTTGTTTATCGTACACTATATGATTAGTTCTGGTAAAACAAGCTGCTTAACACTCCTTCTGAACTAAGCCTGAAGGCTACTCTCCACAACTACCACTAAGAGAGCTTTCTATGGTTGTCTAAGACACTAACATCAACATAAGGGTTGTCTGGATTAGTGTAAGGTGCTTCACTTAAATATGTGTGCACCATATACTAAGCCAGCCTCCTACAGTGATGCCTCCACTCCATGGGCAACAAAGTGCTCTCCATTAAGGGAGCCCATACGCTTCACACTGAATGACTCAGACATTAAGATTGTTAGAAATGGGGTCTCTTCTTGGCAAAGGTATGCACCCTGACCAAGTAGGGACCCACAGTCCAGTCAGGGTAAGCGTAGTACACACCAAAGTTTACCTGTGGTCACCCTCTGGTAGCTTGGCACAGAGCAATCAGGCTAAACTGAAGAGGCAATGCGTAAAGTTTTTGTGCACACACACACACACAGCAACACGGTGAAAATACCACAAAAGTACTCAAAATAGCCAATGCATTGGTTGCAAGTGTGAGACCTCGTTCCAGAAGGCGATGTGGCATTGAAGCAGTGTTGATATCTAGAGTGCAGAGCATCAATTCCTCGTCGTTGGAGTCGAACCGCTGGGCCCAAGGTGCTGCGTCAATCGGGAGTCATGCAGGGTGAGGGATGCGGCGGAGTACGGACAGTACACCACGATGTCGGTGGTGCTGTGTTGAGACTCACACTGCTGCAGTTCTTCGGACGCAATGCAGCAAGTTTGGGACTGCGCTGAAGTCGAGGTCACTGTGTCGCACACCCAATGAGCGTTGTCCATGGCTTCAGTGCAGAAGTGGTGTTGCATCGATTTCGTAGAAGGTGACGTTCAGACTGGTGCTCGACATCAAGGAGTTGATTTTCTTGGTTTGCAGCCCCAAACTTACCCCCAAGGGCCCAGGACTGGGTTTGGCACCACTTGGCAGGTCAGGACTCACAGCAGAGGAGCCCAGGGGCTGGTTACAAGATGCAGGTGAAATCTTTGATGTCCCTGAGACTTCAGCAACAGGAGTCAGGCTTAGTCAAGCCCTTGGAGAACCTTTAGAAAGCAGGATGCAGAGAGTAAAGTCCAGTCCTCTCACTCCCAGGCAAGAAGCAGCAGACAGCAGGCCAACACGGCAAAGCAAGCAGCAAAGTGGCAATCCCTCATGGAAGCAAAACAGCTCTTCTTCCTGGCAGAATGTCCTCAGTACAGAAGTGTTCTGAGTACATGGGACAGAAGACCAGCACTTATGCCCATTTTAGCCTTTGAAGCAGGGAGACTTCAAAGAAAGGTCGATGTAGTGCACAAGACCCTGCCCTTCCTGGCCCTGGCTCCAGACACAGTACAGGGGTATGAAGCTCTTTGTGTAGGGACAGGCACAACCCTATTCAGGTGCAAGTGTCAGCTTCTCCCACCACTCTAGCTCAGGAAGACCTATCAGCCTGGTGATGGGCCATTATGATATGCACGGCACACCTCAGCTCCCTTTGTGTGTGACTGTCTAGAGTGAATTCACAAAGACCAACTGTCATTCAACCCAGACGTGTATTCTAGGGACAGGCAGAGGTACAGAATGGTTAAAGTAAGAAAATGCCAACCAACTTCACTAAATGATGTGTATTAAAATTGTGAGTCCAGGGATACCAAACTCCAATTTTCGATCTGCTCCCAATTGGAAGATACACTTGTAAAGTGTTAAAAGTCAGCTCCAAGGCTAACCTATGAAAGAGATAGGCCTTGCTGTAGTGAAAAACACATTTAGCAGTTTTTCACTACCAAGACATATAAAACTTAAAAAGCACATGTCCTACCTTTGAAATACACTGCACCCTGCCCAGGGGGCTACCTAGGGCCTACTTTAGGGGTGCCTTAGATGTGATAAAAGGAAAGGTTTGGACCTGGCAAGTAGGTAAACTTGCCAAGCTGAAATGGCAGTTTAAAACTGGACACGCACAGGCTCAGCAGTGGCAGGCCTGAGACATGTTTGAATGGCTACTCATGTGGGTAGCACAATCAGTGCTGCAGGCCCACGAGTAGCATTTGATGTACAAGCCCTGGGCACATGTAGTGCACTGTACTGGGGACTTATCAGTAAATCAAATATGTCAATCATGGAGAAATCAAAGGCCATTACATTTTAGACACAGAGCACATGCACATTGCCACTGGTCAGCGGTGGTAAAGTGCTTAGAGTCCTAAAACCAGCAAAAATGGAGCTCAGCACACAGTCAAAAACTGGAGTTCAGAAGCAAAAAGACAGGGGAAACCACACCAAAATATGCCAGGTCTAACAAAGATCTTTGAAGTACTGGAACAGTCGAACATGGGCCGCACCCCCGAGTTAAACCCTAGTGGTCAAACCCTAAATGTGGCTGCAACCCTCAATCTAACATCCCTCTCATGTCAATCACTTTTCACTGCTGGCCACTATCAGTGCGCTTACATGGCAATCATGTAAACTTGACCTGCAAATTTACCTAATGAGATCAGTAGCCAATTGCATGTCGAACATTGATTCAAGAATTGCCAACCTAGAATCAATATACTCAAACAAAACTGCAAGTGTACAGTCCTTTCCTGTGCCCCAATAGTCAACAAATTGTGAATTCTCCCAGATGCATTAACACTACTAGTGGAAAATTTAAAATACACTATCCAGCATACTTTTAGCTGAGGAACTATTGCAGACACTATAGAAATGCTTAACGCCATCCCCCTCAGAAACACAGGTGGGACAAGTTCCACTGCAGAATTCAAACACCCAATAACGAGTGACGTGCTCAGTGATAACTCTAAGTCCCTTCTGGTAAAAGACAGCTTCTACGAGAGGCCAAAGTCAGTGATCGACCCAGGAGAGAAACAACAACAAACTGGAATTGCGTTGATACAACTGACAATACATATCCGCAAACCTCTAGCATGAAGAGAGAAAAAAGGCTGAAAAAAATAAACCAATTCCCCCCCAATGTGTTTGGAAACTGTATACACATAAGCCAGCAGACACAGCCATCCAAAGCACTACAGCTCAAACACAAATCTTCGCAATTTTCCGTAACCCACAAATGAAGGAGGGTCAGACGAAGGACCATGCTGCTAGTGATGAATTTACAACCATAGGTGTAAAAACACTATTTAGACTTTGATAGACAAGCTTCATTTAACACCTCCTATATATCAATAACACAAACTCCATAACTATCTTAAACGAGCACAGTGCAAGATATATCCAGCGTGCCCATACTACAAGCAAGCCTGAAGGAGCCTAGAATTTCTTTTCCTGCAGGCCCACAATTGATGGGCAATATTAACACTCTCAAGCAGACCGCTTCCCTCAATGAATTTAACCACATACCCACAAGACATTATCACACCATCAGCATAATCAGAACAACCACCAGGGCCCCTTCCACTACCCACTTAAGTGACAAACTTGGGGAGCCTATTCAAGGAGGCATCAAGAGACGTAAACAGGTCTCCCCAAATCTATGAGCCATTACAGAGGGCTGGTAGGAACAATAAACTGCATGAGCCCCCCATAACAGGAGGCCACAATAAAATGCGACCCAACTCTTCCTTTGTTCACAATGCACCTCAAGGGGGAACAAAGACATCTTAAATAGAGAAAACATTGTACGCTTACTTCACCACATCCCCACCTTAAAGCATCTACACTCTAAAAATATTTACAGAGTGCAGTTCATATGATCAGCCCTTTCTCCGCAATTTGAATAGACAATAGTGACTTGTAGCTCTCCAAGACACATGAAGCTAGTCTTAAACGTACGTGTAGCATTTGAACACTGAGGCATTGAAATAAGTGAACTCAAGCCAACAAACTGCCTCACATCTTAGATAACATCACACACTTGGAACTATCTGAGCCCCAACTAACAAGTATTTTAAGGAATGCTCACAGCGCTTCAGACACCAATGCATACAAAGTGCCCTGATTCAGGTCTGTTGCTGCAAAGAACATGAAGGTAAAAACATTGTCTGCGTAGAGCAACCTGCAGAAACAGAGGAAGATCGAAGCTGGCTAGCAGTGACGCCGAAGGCCACAAACAAATCATATTACTAGCAGTCTCATCTACAAAGCAAGGAAGCCCAATGTCAATCTTGAAGTACGGAGAAGGCCACTACCAACTACTTCCATTAACTCAAGTGCTACAAGGACGTTTAAATCACTCAAATCAGAGATCACATTATTATCATGTAATACAAAGCTCTGCATAACCAAGGACCAGCAAACATCAACCACTGCTTAAACTTCCACCAACCCTGCAGACACGTGCGCTCTGCCTCCTGGCCTCCCTGCACTTCTGTCACACCTCTCGCATACGTCGAAGCTACAGCAGAGGTCATTCCTTCTTCTACCTTGTGGCCAAGACCTGGAACGGTCTCCCGTTTCACCTCTGGACCTCACCCTCTCTGCTGGAACTCAGGAGCGGACTCAGGACGTGGCTGTTCAACTGAGCCTCCACAGCAAGAATCTTCAGCGCCTGGATACCCTCACGGTTTATTAGTTGTGCTATACAAGTCTTATTTGATTGAATGTTGCCGGCCTTCACCGTCCTGATACAGGGTTCCATGAATTTTTAATTTTACAGACCAGCAACAAAGCCTAAGCACTTCGGGTGCCTGTCAGGAGAGCTTTCACAACCTTGAACCTCGAAGTTGGAGACTTCGACTCTAACAAGCCATCCGTACAAGTTGCGATAATCAATGGATGTTATATCGACAGCAAAGAAAGAACAGGTCTTGTGGTTAACATCCATTTCAATTTGCATAGGGCCAATAGGAATACAATACTGTACGATTGCTACGATGCTCTAGATTACCTCATTTGTACATGTCCATACACTGAAATCCTTCTAACCGGAGATTTTAACCTTGCTAATCTTGGCCTGCTCTACTCAACAGATCAACAACCAAATCTAAAGGTTCAGCCAGAGAGGAAAATGACAGATTTCTCATTAACTCATAATCTAGCTCTGCTGTAGCCACACAATTGCTGGGCAAAACAAGAAAATAAGCCACTGCCCACATTCAGAGGCATTTCTACCTTGGACTACATATTTGCAAGTTATGTAATACACAGCATTTATAAGGACTGTGAAATCAAGCAACTTCAGGCCAATGACCATCTCCTACAGTGCACTTCACTACGGTTAATCGCCAGGGCAGCTACATAGCTGAGCTTGGTGGGCATCACGCAAGGTGAAAAGATCCACGTACTATTAAGACGGCTAAAAGGGAGCAAGATCAGCGAGCCGAGTTTCAATCTATGGAAGTTGACCTTAAGTTGGTATAAATATTCAATGGAACCAGCCCAAGTTCAAAGCTTGATGTCATCTTGGGGCAATGCCATGGACACTATGCACCAAACACTAAAAGGAAGACAGAAAACTAAAATCCATGGAAAGCGGTGGACGGGAAACAACCTTTACATCGCGGTCATTAGACCGCGATGCCTTTACAAGACGGTCGTTACAATGACCGCGTTGTTACAACGCAATGCCATTACTACGCAAGTCATTACATCGACTTGCAGTAGATGGCGCTCTAACATAAGGAATAGTATAATTTACTATTTCAACACCTTCCCTACTGTTGTGTAGGCTGGAGTTGGAATAGTAAATTATACATTCCTAATGTTACGGCGCCATCTACTGCAAGTCGATGTAATGACTTGAGTAGTAATGGCATTGCGTTGTAACAACGCAGTCGTTGTAACGACCGTGTTGTTACCTACTGCGTAGTAAAAGCAAGCGTTGTAACGTGCTATATTCGCGGTGGACATACGAAAAAGCAGTTGGGCACTAAGACAATCCTTGAGAGAATACAACAAAAACAGACATAACACAATGTTGCAACAAGAGGTTCATACACTAAGAAAATAGCATCGAAAACTATTATTGATCGCTAAGACCAAACATTTCGAAAAATAACAGCTTTACGTACACTCCCTCCTTGGTCGACCCAACCAGGCAAAAATTAGGCACCCCATCATCAGATTAGACAGCAAATCCTGTGTATGGGGGAATAGCATCGCAATGGAAATATGGATTAAACACGTTAAAGCTTTATACAATGAACAAAAAAGAGGGGTCACAGTGGTGGAGCCCTCAGTAACATACGACAAGACTTTACCAACGCACAAAAAAAGTCCTACAAACCCTGGCAACCAACTACCTCATGCATCAATCGAATCTTCCTTGGAGCCTCAAAGCAGAACAGAAGTGAGTATGAACACAGGAAATGCACAAAACATCAGCCATGACCAACGAGTGACCATGTACAGTAATACAGACATCAATAACATTCAAAAAATAATTAGAGAAAATGGGGCGCCAGGCCCGAACGGACTACCCGTCAGTATTCAAGGGAGACATTGTGACGTGAACCCACATCCTCAGTCCACTTTATTATCATTGCTTCCAATCCGCTCAAATTCCACAATCCTGGAGATGATCCATACTACGCCCAATTCACTAAAAAGGACAGAGCACCGATCCATGAAATTATCAATTAATCGCCTTGCTAGATGTAGAAGCAAAAGCACTCGCAGACATTTCGATGCAGGAACTCAAGGTATGGTCCGCAGAGGAAAATATAATCCCCTATCACCAAACTGGCTTCAGGTCAAAATCATCGACTATAGACAACATGGTTGCTCTATCTTACTTGGCCCACCGAACTACGCAGACCTTCAGTCCTCCCCTCGTTACTTGTTTCATAGACTACTCTGCTGCATTTGACAGTGTTGACAGGAATATTCTTTTGTCAAAACTTGCACAACAAGGTATCTCCACTTCTCTTCTGAATGTAATCATCCCCCTGTATTCTAATACATGGGTCTGTATCAAACTTGACTTGATAGAGGAAACAAGGTCACATTGTAAATACTGACAAACCGAGGCTTGAAACAGTGCTGTGTGCTAGCACCAGTTCTGTTCAATCTATGCACACCAGTCTCGGACCAAGCCATATCCAAAGCTAAAACAGTACCACCATGGATTGGGACTCAAAGAGTCTCTAAACTTCAATACACGGATGATTTGAACATCCTGGATCACACCAGAAACGGACTGCAGAGAGCACCTGACCAGCTGAATTTATACAACATTCGTAACAAGCTCACTGCTAATGCTGGGAAGACAAAGGTCATGATATTTGGTAACTACAAAAAAAATCTAAACAGTTATGGAGACTAGGAGAACTGAAGATTAATACCTTACCAAAATATAACTTGGACTTGAGAGAGGGGATGGCGGCAGACTTGGCCTACACACATAGCCGCTAGCGGAGAAGGGGTTGGAGCCCAAGTCTGGCATGTGGCATATGCCATGACATATGCCACAGCGTGCCACATTTTGTGGATATGTTGCTTGAGGTATAATTGTGTTATAAACCCCCCAGAAGTGCTAGTTGATTAATTTAAAGATATATCTTCCATCTGGGTTGAATTAACAAAACCATAACAAAAAATTAGAAATACAGAAGTTATGAGCCTTGAACCCTTGTCAAAAATCTTTCATAAGCCCTGTTACCTACTGCTGTACCATCTGTTTTCCTGAAGTAACCTACAAGCCCAAAGCCTTTTTGTCATGGAAAGAATGTGCTGGTCCTTCTTCTATTTCCATGTTGTTTTGCTTTCACATGCCACATATTCCCACTTTATTTTCATGCTTTATACACAAATAGCCCTTCCTTTCTTTCACTCTGGCACTTGCCCCATGCATTTCTTTTTCTTACACAATCATCCCCAAATTCTCCCTCCACAAAATAAGGGATTTCTTTCATAGCAAACCTTGCCCCCCTTCCACATGCCACTGCATGCCATCAATGCCTGACATGCATTATGACTAAAGAGGCCATAATTCTCCCAGACACTGCTAGGGGGTGATTTACAAACGCTCAGCTTTCATTTGTGGAAATTAGAAAAAAAAATAGATACGAATAAAAAAATCGATTTTCCCTAGCTGGGGTTTGAACCCTGGTCAAAAAGCACTCATAGCCCCTGTTAACTGCCACTGTACCATCTGTTTTGCTGGAATTTCCTTTAGCCCGAGGCCTTTTTGTCTTGAGAAAATTGTGCTGGTCCTTCTTCTATTTTCATGGTGTTTGGATTTTACATGCCAGAAATCCACTCTTGATTTCCATGCTTTATATACAAATAGCCCTTGCTTTCTTTCACTCTGCCACTTGCCCCATGCATTTCTTTTTCTTACACAATCATCCCCAAATTCTCATTCCACTAAATAAGGGATTTCTTTCATAGCAAACCTTGCCCCCTTCCACATGCCACAGCATGTCATCAATGCCAGACATGCATTATGACTAAAGAGGCCATAATTTTATGGCAAGACCGGAGGCTCATATTATGCTTTCTTATCTTGCATTTATTCAAATAGCAGCCAAGATAAGCACTAAAACTACAGTTCCCAGAGGGGCTAAGCAAAACAACTGGCCAATGGGAACGCAATAAATCAGAACATAATAACCAATCAGGCGTAGCAACATGTATAACGTCATAACTGACTGCGAACAGTCCTCTTTTCTTGCTGTTCGCAGTCAGATAAGTGCCTTCTCTTCGCTGCTCTGCTGTTTATGCATTTATATGGTTATATTTTAATGTTTGCAATTGTTATTTACTGTTCCTCATATTGACCGAGTTATTTTTTGCTATCACGCATTTGCGCTGCTCAGAGCTCCGCTGTTTCCCTCACTCGCGCACGTCGACATTTGAGCCTGCCGCATCGCGCGGCGTCTGCCTACCGTTTCTTTTGCCCTTAGGAGCGCGCGTCTGCATTCCGACGGCGCTTCCCATTCCCGGTGAATTCTGCTGTTTCCTTCGCTCGCGCACGCGTTGACATTTGTGTTTAACGCGTCGCGCGGCGACTGCTTAACGTTTCCTTTTCCCTCAGAGCGTGCGTCTTCATTCTGGCGGCGCTTCTCTCCCGGTGACTTCTGAGCCTACTTCCTCTTCCCTAATTACCTCCTCCTTTTGTGGGAGTGTCTGGTGCTGGTTTCTTCCCAATTTCAACCTCCTGCTCCTCCCGGTCCTTCAGGTTAACCCTTGCTCTACTTTTGCTCTTCATTTCTTCACTATGGAACTTGACAGCTCTTCAGGGTCTTCAGCTCTTCAGGGCATAATGAGGAAGGCAAAGCCTTTAAAAGTGACTTAAATGCATTTATTAATACTTCTGTGGGGAATGCTGTTGAAGCATCCATGAAACGCTTTTCCAAAGGAATGGAAAACTCTATGCTCAGTCTGTTGTCTAAAGCTTTGGCCCATTCTGCGGGGGATAGCAGAAAGAGAAAATTGGTACCCTCTGTGTCGTCTAATATCTCCAAAAATGTGTCACGCTTTATTAGCGAGGCTCCCTTGCACCAGAATGAGGACTCTGCTCCTCCCAGGCCTCCTTCTAAGGAGGGGTTGTCAGCTTCTTCTGACCGAAAAAGAAAATCAAAAGCTAAACATGTTGAGGTACCTAAAAAATTGGTGATTTCCACAATTATGGTCACAGACGATGATATGGGTGACGCAGACGATGATTTGTGTGATGTTTTTGACATCCCAGATCCCCCTTCCCCCCCTCTAAGAAACTCAAATCCGACTCCTTTGCATTTACTCCGGTTTTGGACTCTGATGGAGTTCCCATGTTTGACCCTTCCACTATCCGCCATCCCAACTCAACGAAGTGGTTCCCAGCCTCACATGTTGGTGATTATATTTCAGCCAGACTTCGGCTTCCCCTCGACAAGTCAGCCCGATCTAAGTTAAAATCTGAATGTCCCAAACCTTCTTTACCTTCCTTCATTACAGTTGCTCCTTCCATTGACCAACGCTTGGAAGGTCAAGATTTGAATGCTGAAGACATTTCTTTGTGGGTCCAACGAGCCTTCTGTCTTTTAGGCAACGCCAACACGGCTATCACTCACGAACGCCGTAAAGGGCTTCTTATCAAACTTGATCCAAAGCTGGCTAATCTGTCTAATCTAGATCCCGGCATCAAGGCAGATGGACTTTTGTTTGGGGATTCCTTGGTCAAGGACTTCAGTAAATTCGTTACTACCTTCGCCTCTTTGGATAAGGCTCAACAATCTATTAAAAAAGTATTTTCCCCTCGGGTTTTTGGGAGGGCCAGCAGAGGCAGGAGTCGCTCTTCCGGCCGCTCCTATCCAAATCAAGGCTCCAGAGGCTCCTTCAACACAGGCTACCAGGAGAACAAACCACAGTTCTACCCTCAGCGAGGTCGTGGATACAGAGGACGTGGACAAAAAAATTTCCGACACAACAGCAACCAACAAGGTAGGTCTTCCCCCAGTGGGGGGCCGTTTGAAACTCTTTGTCTAAAAATGGCGCACTCTCACCGCAGATCCCTGGGTTCTCAACTCCGTCCAAGGTTATCTTATAGAGTTCTACACGCCACCTTTCCAAACTACTTTTCCTCCTCCTCTAGTTTTTTCGACAGACATGTCTCACCTCATTTCCGTGGAGATCCAAAACCTTCTCCAAAAACAGGCCATTCTAATTTCCCCTCTAGATCCGTCAGGGTTTCTCAGTTCCATTGTCCTTGTCCGAAAGAAAACAAGAAAATGCGTCCTGTTATAAACCTAAAATGGTTCAATCAATTCGTGGTGTATCGCCACTTCAAAATGGAAATTATCCTTCATTTACGAGACACTTTTCGCACAAACGACTGGATGGTCAGGTTAGACTTGCAAGACGCTTATCTTACCATTCCTATTCACACTTCTCACACCAAATTCCTTCAATTCCAATGGTTAGGCGTCACCTACCGTTTTTGCTCCCTTCCGTTCGGCCTTTCGTCAGCACCATGGTGCTTTACAAAAATCATGAAACCAGTAGTGTCTTACCTACGGTCCCTCGGGATCAGACTGATCATTTACCTAGACGACATTCTACTCAGAACACCGACAAGCAGACTCTCTTGTCAGACTTGAACACCACTCGCTCTCTCCTTCTGGATCTGGGTTTCCTTCTCAATATCGAAAAGTCTATGCTCATTCCTTCTCAGAATGTCGAATTTCTGGGTTTTCTCATGGACTCTTCCACGGCGTCTCTTCTGCTCCCACAGTCGAAGGTCTCGAGCATAAAGTCAGAAATTTCTCATGTCCTTCAAACCTCTCTGATCTCCCTCAGATCTCTTTCGTGGATCGTTGGCCTCCTCTCTGCTTCCATTCAGGCTATCTTTCCAGGGCCTCTTCATTATCGCGCCCTTCAACGTCTAAAGATTCAGCACCTCCGCCAAGGTCTGGCCTATTCCGAAGTTATCGCTTTAGATCAAGAGTCTCGCGTCGAGCTCCAATGGTGGATAGACCATTTAGATGCCTGGAACGGGCGAACTATCTTCGCTTCGGCCCCAGATCTTGTATTAGAATCCGATGCAAGCCTATCGGGTTGGGGTGCCCGTTGTGGTCCAATATCGACTGGCGGTACATGGTCTCGCGAGGAGTCAAAATTGCACATCAATTGTTTAGAGATGCTGGCAGGCTCCTTTGCAATCCAAAGCCTCATGAAAAACAAAGTACGCTGTTCCATTCTCCTTCGCATGGACAATGTTTCTGCGGTCCGCTACATAAACCATCTAGGTGGCACCAAGTCTAAACCTCTAGCAGAGCTAGCAAAGAGTCTTTGGGAGTATTGCCTTTCAAACAAACTATCGCTCAAAGCAGAGTATCTTCCTGGAGATCTCAACTCCATAGCAGATTGGCATTCTCGCTACCTTCGAGACTCCAGCGATTGCAAGCTTCTTCCATCCGTTTTCCGATCTCTTTCTCAAAAATGGGGCCCTTTTCATATCGATCTTTTTGCTTCTCGCCTCAACGCCCAGTTGCCTTGTTTCTTCAGTTGGCGACCGGACCCTCTGGCCTTAGCGACGGATGCGTTTCTCCAGGACTGGTCCCTTCATCTCAATTATGCCTTTCCTCCTTTCCTCATGATCAACAGGGTTCTTTCTCAGGTTCGCCGTCACTCGACCTCTCTGGTCATAGTAGTTCCATTTTGGCAATCACAGATTTGGTTCCCGTCTCTTCTGGAGATGACGGTGGACTTTCCGGTTCTTCTCCCTGTCTGCAACGATCTGCTCCTGAACCACTTGGGCCTTCCTCACAATCTCGTCCTGGACAAGTCCTTACTTCTGTCCGCTTGGAAGATCTCCAGTCTGTCCCTCCTGACCTCCTCATTTCGCAAGAAGCTTCTCTCTTTATCAGTAAAGCCTGGGCCCCAGGCACTTCCAAAGCCTACAAGTCTGCTTGGTCTTTATGGTCAAGCTGGTGTCTGGAAAGACTTATCGATCCCTTTTCAGCCCCTCTAAATTTGGTGGTCAATTTCTTAGCTTCGGAAGCCAGTGCAGGTAGGTCCTATAGAACGGTCAATTTATATAGATCTGCCATTTCCCTCAATCACTGTCCTATTGATGGCAAGCCTGTTGGAGTTCACCCGCTCATTTGCTGCCTTCTACGAGGAGTACGTTTTTCCAAACCTCCGTTGGCTAAGTATTCTAATTTATGGGATGTTAATTTGGTCCTTAGGTTATTTTCTAATTGGCCTGACAATTCCGCTCTTTCTCTGAAAATGCTCTCTGCCAAACTTACCATGTTACTTTGTCTGGTTTCCATTAAACGTGTTTCAGATGTTAACGCATTGGATATTTCCTCTCGCCAGTTTTCTCCGAATGGTGTATTGTTTCAAGTTCATAAACGTACTAAAACAAATTTGAATTCTGTGTTTTATCCTTATTTCCCTTCCCATCCTAAACTATGTGTAGGTCAATGCCTCAAGGTTTACGAACAAAGAACCTCTGATCTCAGAACGTCCTCTCATTCCCAACTTCTCATTTCTTTTCGCAAACCCCATCTTCCTGTTTCCTCTGCTACCCTGGCCCGTTGGGTTCGGTGGGTCATGTCCCTTGCGGGCATTGACGTCTCCGTTTTTGGGGCCCATTCCACCAGGGGAGCCATGGCCTCCAAAGCTTTTTGGGCAGGCTCTCGTTTGGAGGACATTCTGAGATCTGCGGATTGGTCTAATGATAATGTTTTCCATATGTTTTATTGCAAGCCAGTTGTTTCTGCTGTTTCTTTAGTTATTGATATGCTTTGAACAAGTATAATATGAGCCTCCGGTCTTGCCATAAAATGTAGATTTTCCTAGTAACTAATGAAGGAAAGTCTTAATTTTATTAAAGACACGGAGGTGAGTATTATCCCGCCTCAACACTTCTAATCTGTGTTTCTCCCTCCCTACAGCGACTCCAGCGTTGCCTCCTGCATCTTCGTGATGGGTCTAACAAGCTGCAAGAGTGTTCTCCATCTCTTCATGACGCCTCTTCTTCCGGTTTGGCCTCCTCCTCTGTGATTCCTGCGGTTCGACTGTTCTGGTTGGACGTTGGCCACGAGATTTGTTCCTGGACTTTAGCTTTTTGTATTGTTTTATCGATTGTTCCACTATTTATTGACTCTATCTGAGCTGCTTGCCAGCGAAAAGAGGACTGTTCGCAGTCAGTTATGACGTTATACATGTTGCTACAGCCTGATTGGTTATTATGTTCTGATTTATTGCGTTCCCATTGGCCAGTTGTTTTGCTTAGCCCTCTGGGAACTGTAGTTTTAGTGCTTATCTTGGCTGCTATTTGAATAAAGGCAAGATAAGAAAGCATAATACTCGCCTCCGTGTCTTTAATAAAATTAAGACATGCCGTCATAAGTTACTAGGAAAATCTACATTCTCTCAGACAGTGCTAGGGGGTGATTTACAAAGGCACAACTTTCATTTGTGGAAATTAGAAAAAAAACTGGAAAAGAATAAAAAAAAATCGATTTTCCCCAGCTGGGGTTTGAACCCTGGTCAAAAAGCACTCATAGCCCCTGTTAACTGCCACTGTACCATCTGTTTTACTACAATTTTTTTAAGCAAGAGGCCTTTTTGTCATGAGAAGATTGTGCTGGTCCTTCTTCTATTTTCATGGTGTTTGGATTTTATGTGCCAGAAATCCACTCTTGATTTCCATGCTTTATATACAAATAGCCCTTCCTTTCTTTCACTCTGCCACTTGCCCCATGCATTTCTTTTTCTTACACAATCATCCCCAAATTCTTATTCCTCTAAATAAGGGATTTCTTTCATAGCAAACCTTGCCCCCCTTCCACATGCCACAGCATGTCACCAATGTCTGACATGCATTAGCTTGATGAAAGAGGCCACAAATCCCCCAGACACTGCTAGGGGGTGATTTACAAAGGGAGAGCTTTCATTTGTGGAAATTAGAAAAAAAATGGAAAAGAAAATAAAAATAGATTTTCCCCAGCTGGAGTTTGAACCTTGGTCAAAATGCACTCATAGCCCCTCTTAGTTACCACGGTACCATCTAGTGTGCTGTACTTTTTTCTCACCCGAGGCCTTTTTGTCATGAGAAAATTGTGCTGGTACTTCTTCTATTTTCATGGTGTTTGGATTTTACATGCCAGAAATCCACTCTTGATTTCCATGCTTTATATATAAATAGCCCTTCCTTTCTTTCACTCTGCCACTGCCCCATGCATTTCTTTTTCTTACACAATCATCCCCAAATTCTCATTCCACTAAATAAGGGATTTCTTTCATAGCAAACCTTGCCCCCCTTCCACATGCCACTGCATGCCATCAATGCCTGACATGCATTATGACTAAAGAGGCCACAATTCTCCCAGACACTGCTAGGGGGTGATTTACAAAGGCACAGCTTTCATTTGTGGAAATTAGAAAAAAAAATGGAAAAGAATAAAAAAAAATCGATTTTCCCCAGCTGGGGTTTGAACCCTGGTCAAAAAGCACCAATAGCTGCTGTTAACTGCCACTGTACCATCTGTTTTGCTGTAATTTTCTTCAGCAAGAGGCACTTTTGTCATGGGAAAATATTGTGCTGCTCCTTCTTCTATTTTCATGGTGTTTGGATTTTACATGCCAGAAATCCACTCTTGATTTCCAGACCTGCCAAGTATCACGCACTAGGCGTGATACTAACGCATTTTAGTTCGGTGGTCCGCATCACCGCACTAAAATGTAACATCACGCATTTGTGGCACCTCCTTAACACCACTGCCGGTGCAGAGGAAGAGACAAGCGGGACCGAAATCGCCGTCCAGGCCACCGCCAAACACTTGTGAGTCCTCATGAGGAAGCAGCGCATATTGGGATCGCGTGCTGCTCTGACAGACTGTGCGATTGGTGTCAAGTGTGCAAAGTTTGTATTTGAATGCCAAGTCAGGATTGTCGCGCTAACCTGGTGGCTCATTGCTGCACTGGCTGCAGCAATGAGCATTCATTATTAGCCCAGCTGCTGCGGGCCGGACGGCACGGCATTCACGTGATGTGGTGAGGTGAGGTCACGTGAATGCAAACAGTGTATCCATTACTCTCGCTGAGTGCGCGGCAGGGCAAGCGGCAGTTATGTTGCTTTAGTTTGCCGCTGCCCACCACGCGTCGCCGCAATAATTATATTGGTACGTCCTCGTCTATCATGGGCACCGGCGTTCCCTGGACGGTGAGATGGGTCGCACAGTCATGGCAGAAGCAGCATCAGGCACCGTGATCATTACAGTAGGATCTGACTGCCTGCCTCTGGTGCGTGCTACAGAACTCATCGCGGCCGCGCTGACTGGTGTGTGTGAATTTTTATAGTATTGTTAGGAATGTTTTTTTTGGAGTCAGCCTGATTCTGTAACTCTCAGCTGGTGCTGCGGTAATGTTGGTTAAATGACAGCAGCTGAGCTGATATCCGCGCTGGTGCCTCTCAGCCTTCTTAGTCGGTCCCACGTGGACAGAGGCCGCCTGGTCAGACTCAGTGATGCGTGGAATCATTAATTGGACTCCTGCAAGGCGCCTCACACCAAGGAGCTGTGCATTTAAGTAGGCAGTATGCGCGCTCCATCTGTTACAAATGCTGGTATCTCAAATAGGCAGCATCAACATTATTTTAGTTTTGTGCCTGGGCGATTCAGCCGAGCCCTGCCTCTGTTTCTGCTCCAGCCTCCACTGTAACACTAGTTTCACAGCCGGCGCATGGTAAATTTAACTAATACAGGACCTGGCAGTGCCTGTTATATATTTAATTTAGAGCGTCACTCACTGCCTGACTGAGACCCTGTTACAGCTCCACTCTGCTCACTGCTCTCCCCAGGCTGCACTGAGCAGCACCGCACAGCTCTGAACATAATCCAGATCTCAATGATCATTAAATGTTATCAATATTGTCTCATTTGATTGAAATATACGTATGAGTCAGTCAAATCCTGCTTTTCATTTATTTCTGGTCAGGTGACGTCCAACTTTCGAACGAACAGTATATTATATTTAATTACAGCGTCACTGCTCTGCCTGACTGCCTGTAGCTCACTGCTCTCAGGACGCACTGCCCCAGCCCTCCATGCAGCTGACCCAGTGAGTGCAGTCCATAAATACATTTTTAATATTTATTAGTACTAAAGGTCTAAAATATTGCCTGACTAACCCTGTAGCACAGTGACTGAATACATTAATTATAATTAGCAGCTGAGATCCTCACTGGGGCCTCTCAGCCTGCTTGGTCAGGTCTTACATGTGACACAGCCTGGAAAGACTATTTGTCAATTATTATTGCCTTTTCATTTCTGGTGGTTTACAACAGTTTCAAGATCTTCTGAGAGTTTTTTGTTGCTCAAATGGGTGTAATTTCTTATATTGATATGTTTACCTGGTCTCCATTGCTTGATTTTGCTCACGAGAAAGTGTCACTCATAGTCGTTGAAATGTCACTCATAATTGCACAGAAATTATGAAAATGTCACACATAGCAATCTGAAACCTTGGCAGCTATGGATTTCCATCCTTTATATACAAATAGCCCTTCCTTTCTTTCACTCTGCCACTTGCTCCATGCATTTCTTTTTCTTACACAATCATCCCCAAATTCTCATTCCACTAAATAAGGGATTTCTTTCATAGCAAACCTTGCCCCCTTCCACATGCCACTGCATGCCATAAATGCCTGACATGCATTATGACTAAAGAGGCCAAAATTCTCCCAGACACTGCTAGGGGGTGTTTTACAAAGGCACAGCTTTCATTTGTGGAAATTAGAAAAAAAATGGAAAAGAATAAAAAAAATCGATTTTCCCCAGCTGGGGTTTGAACCTTGGTCAAAATGCACTCATAGCCCCTGTGAGATACCACTGTACCATCTAGTGTGCTGGACATTTTTCCCACCCGAGGCCTTTTTGTCATGAGAAAATTGTGCTGGTCCTTCTTCTATTTTCATGGTGTTTGGATTTTACATGCCAGAAATCCACTCTTGATTTCCATGCTTTATATACAAATAGCCCTTCCTTTCTTTCACTCTGCCACTTGCCCCATGCATTTCTTTTTCTTACACAATCATCCCCAAATTCTCATTCCACTAAATAAGGGATTTCTTTCATAGCAAACCTTGCCCCCTTCCACATGCCACAGCATGTTATCAATGCCTGACATGCATTATGATTAAAGAGGCTAATATTCTCCCAGACACTGCTAGGGGGTGATTTACAAAGGCACAGCTTTCATTTGTGGAAATTAGAAAAAAAATGGAAAAGAATAAAAAAAATCAACTTTCCCCAGCTGGGGTTTGAACCCTGGTCAGAAAACAGTCATAGCCACTGTTAGCTACCACTGTACCATCTGTTTTTCTGGAAGTTTATGCTGCCCGAGGCATTTTTGTCAGAAAAAGATTGTGCTTGTCCTGTGTCCATTTTCATGTTGTTTTGATTTTATATGCCACAAATTCACACTTGCTTTTCATGTTTTATAAACAAATAACCCTCCTTCTCTTTCACTCTGATACCATCCCATAAATGTATGTTTCTCACAAACTCTTTCTGTATAACTTCTGCCACAATTTTACATGCATTTTAAATGCCTCAAGAACAACTACCTTTCCTCTCTTTCACTGTGCCACCTGCCCCCACCTTTTCAGTCTTAATATGTTTTTGCTTTTACTTTTCAAGTCTGTTAGCTGCAAAATAGCTATTAATTTTTCTCTATGCATTCTATACAATATGATTGCTAAACATTTTCAATTAGGTAAGAAAAGCTCATTTGCAATATTCCACTGGTCAGTCTAGAACACAGTATGACAATCAATCAGCTTTTTAGTTCCTGTATTTAGTCCCTTTTCTATTTCAAGTAGTAGGGTAATTCATTGATAGGCCCTCCTCTAAGCCATGTGACACCCCTGTGGGGTGGGATACCTTAGGGGTGTCTTACATGTAGTAAAAGGAAAGGTTTGGGCCTGGCAAGTGCGTACACTTGCCAGGTTGACATGGCAGTTCTAAATGGCACACACAGACACTGCAGTGGCAGGTCTGAGACATGGCTGAAAGCCTACACATGTTGGTGGCACAATCAGTGCTGCAGGCCCACTGGTAGCATTTAATTTACAGGCCCTGGGCACACACAGTGTACTTTAATAGGGACTTACCAGTAATCAAATATGCCAATCACGGATAACCAATTACAGATACAATTTTACACAGGGAGCACTTGCACTTTAGCACTGGTCAGCAGTGGTAAAGTGCACAGAGTCCTAAGACCAGCAAAAATGAAGTCAGAAAAACACTGGACTAAGGCAAAAGGTTTGGGGATAACCCTGCAAATAGGGCAGGTCCTACACACAGTGACTATGGAAATTGAATTAATTTACAAACATGCATTTATTAATAAAAAACAAATGAACAAATCCTGAAGAGGTGCAAATCATTTCTTGATATACGTTGATTCCAGAATAGACAGCGTTAAAAATGTGGTTACTAGTTGACCGCGATGGAGCGTGGGCCGGCTACAGGGACCTCGTTAGGCCCACTGAAAATAGTACTTTAAATCCTGGTGTTCATTGTGCGCTGCTTTGTTTTGCAAGGCTTCACATTGTATGAAGTCTGTTCTGATGAAGCAGTACAGCGATGCTTTGTTGGGCTTTGCTTCGCTCTACACTGATTTAAATGAGGCTGGCAACTGTATGGCGAGGATTTGTGGGGCTTCGTGTCGCTCTGTGTTGTTTCTGATGGGGACCACACCTGGGCTGGTAGAATTCCTTCAGGTCTACTCCCAAGGATCCAGGACTGGAGTGCCACCACATGGTGCGCAGGACTCACAGCAAGCAGAGTCTAGGTCCAGTTTCAAGTTCATCTCTGTCCCTGAGGCTATGATTAGGAGGTCAGCCAACTAGCCCTTGTAGTCACTCTAGTGGTCCTGCTTTCAAGATGTAGATCCAGACATTCTCTCCGGCAGCAGGGCAACAGGCACCAGGGCAGCCAGGCAACAGAGTAGCAATACTTCTTGCAGAGCAGCACCGCAGTCTTTCTGAGCTTTTCACAGGTCCATAGGTGTACTGAAGAGTTAGGTCTGAGGGTTCAATATTTATATCTGTCCCATGCTCTCCATGCCACTGAAGTCAAGCTATCCTGGGTGAAACCCCGAAACCGGTCCTAGGATGCTTGTTTCCAGTCCAGTGAGGACCTGGCCTGGCAGTTCAAGCTGGACTGTTCCTATTGGGCGCAGGGTCAAGACTAATTTGCATATGGCTGGTTTCAAACCTGAATTGCATGGGGAGCAACAAAACGATGGATTTAGGCACAGATCTCTGTACTGGGGTGAATGTATAACATTGTTCTGCATTCTGTCCATCAATTGTTGTTTTTGCATGTTTCTAAAAGTGTCAATTTCAAAATTGTAACCTAAAATCCGACTTTACCATTTAAGAGGATTTTTAATTATAATTTTGTTAGAAATGCGGTCTCTGATTGGCAGGGGTATGTACCCTTGTCCAAGCAGGGACCACCCCTCTATTCTGGGTAAGTTCCCAATCCCCCTAGGAAATCCTGTGCCCACCCTCTGGTAGCTTAGCGCAGAGTAGACTGCCTTATCTTCAAGAGGCAACTGGTAAAGTATTTGTGTAACACCCACACAGCAAGTCACAGAGGACACCACAACAAAAAGACTCCACACAGTGGTAGAAAAATAATGGCAATTTATACTCATGTTAAATAAGGCAATACAATAAAGCTTTTCTTACTAAGAATCAGGATATGAGTTATTTTACGAGGTTATTGGCAGACAGTGCTGAATGTATTTGGGACCCTTCAGGTGCGTTACGGTAATTTCAGAATCCTCTGCGCTCTCTGCGAGTGAGTCTGCTGGGGCTATATTGTAGCTGTAACTAAGTGGGGGGTGCATCCGTCAGTGAGACGCACTGCACCACAATGTGGGAGACCGCTCGCGTCCAAGATGGCAACGGATCACACCACAGCGGCTGGGGGTCCGTGGAAATCAGCCCGGTGGTTAGGGAACCTGGAGAGCATCTGAGATAAACAATCACAGGACGGGGTTACCTTGGCCGCCCACAGGCAGTGGAGGAGAGGCGAACAGCCGGTAAATTGGCACGGGTAGGAGCCCAAGACCTCTAAGTCCTGTCGGTGTTGGGCAGGACGTCCGTGGCCCAAGTACTCTGCTGCGGTGTAATCCTGACAACTGCGCAAAGGGAGGCACTCCATTCCCGGATGCGGGTTGATGATGTCACATGGCAAGGGCACGGTCTTGAGGCGATCCACAGTGCACTAGGCCCCTTGTGCCTGGACAGCATGGAAGCTGACATCGCGAGCAAGACCGGCAAGGCTGGTGGGGTTCCGAAGTCCAGTAGGGTGAACAGGGGCAGTTGAAAAGCCCCCGGAAGTCACTCTGGAGGCAGTTCTTTGTGCCTTGCTTGCAGGGCAGATGTCAGCAGGCAGGAGGGCGGCTCCACAAAGCAGGACAGCAGTTCCTGGGAATAGTCAGACACAGCAAAGAGGCAATCCTTCCCACGCAGCAGCCTTTACTCTAGCAGAGTTTCGTGCAGGTCCAGTAGTGTCACACAGATGTGGGGTCAGGGCCCTATTATTATACCCTGGTGCCCAGGTACTAGAAGGGACCAGAAGCTATTGGAGAGGGCTTTGAAGTTTTGGGGGGTTCCCTGTCTCACCTGACTTGTCTGCACTGACAAAGCAAAGTCGTTAAGCCTATTGTGGGGTGGCCGGCTCAGGCTATTCAGATGTAAGTGTGAATCACTACTCCCTCCTCTCAGCCCAAGAAGGCCATCAGTATGTTGATGTGGCAGCCCTTCCTGTGTTTGGGGGAGTCTAGGGAGTATGCAAGTGTAGGACTGCTACCCTGGGCCAGATGTGGATTGGGGCAGGCAGCAGGTACACAGAGTTTATGGAAGGACCGAGAAATGTCCACTTTCTGAAAGTGTCATTTCTGCCAGTAAGGGTAAAACCCAATACGCCAACAGGGAGGATTTCTCATGATCATTCTAACCATACCAAACATGATATATCTACACCTTCCTATGCAGGAGTTATCACTTAAAGGGATATAAGGGCAATTCTAATGCTGGCCTATGGAGGGGTCAGCCCCACTGCAATGGCAGAGGCCTGATGCAGGTTTGCCAATGTCAACATATTTTAGGGGAGAGCACCCGAACTTTAGCAGTGGTAAGGTGCCCAGAGTCCTAAGTCCAACAAAACGGTATGGTCTAAAGTGGGAGGCAATAGGGCAAAAGTTAGTGGGAGACCACCCTAAGGCTGATAGGTCTAACAAATTTCTCAGACACAAAACATGAAAAGTCTTACTCTTCCCAATCAAAAGTTAGCATTTATTACATGTAATAAGGCAACCCTATGTTATCCTTTAGAAGAGGTATGCCTCACAGTAATGAAAATTGATTTTAGGAGTTTTTGACTACCAGGACATGTAAAATGTAAAAGTACATGTCCAACCTTGGAATTATAATGAACCCTGCTCTATGGGCTACCTAGGGCCTACTTTAGGGGTGACTTATATGAAATGAAAGGGGAGTTTAAGGGTAGCCAGGGCTTATAAAACTGCAATCAGGCTGCAATGGAAGGCCTGGGACATGTTTTAAGAGGCTACTTAACTGAGTGGCACACTAAGAGCTGCAGGTCCTTGTAGCTAGAATGTGGATTTACCATAACAAATAAAAGACAAGAGGCATTTGGCCAAACAGGAACAGTTGTTTTAATTAAATGCAGCAACAAGACAGCAGCAGCAGAGTTGGGGTCTGAAGCAGTCTGAAAGTACATTGGTGTTGGCCATTATTTTATACATTTTACAACTTGTCATAAAGCAATTTGTACATTATTTTAGAACAGGAATTCCGGGACTAGTCACAGGACTGTATATTTGATCACCTGATAAAGAGTCCAGCTGGGTCTCAACCTTGCGTGGACACAATGCGGGCCAGTGGGTAACATGACCAGATGTCCGGCACGGTGAGCGCATGTTCACTGTGTGCAGTGTGCGTACGGTGTTCTGATTGGCTGAGTGTTCCTAACTACATGTGGCATCTAACTTTATGTTTTTTTGGGAATGCGCATCCCTCTGGCTAAACAAATGTTATTGGGGCCAATCTTCTCGGACCTTTGTGGTGTTGCTACCTTCTGGCGGACTGATCTCGGTTGTCCCTGTTCAAGCATTTGTCTATGGGCTACGTGTCACACCACCTGTGATCTGTCATTCAGTTGCTCCAGACCTTGGTCGCAGGGCCTCCTGACCATGTATTTCTGACTCAGGGTTGATGGGGAGGTCATATTGGGTAGATTTGACAACAGCAATGTGAGTTAGCTGTTATACGTAAATATATCATGGTGTACATTGGCATCGTATTTTTCTTTATTAACATCATCCTAGTAGCATTTCATTTACAGGCCTTAGGTATATGGTATACAAATTTACTAGTGAATTATAAGTAAATTAAATATGACAATCAAGGGACTCCTGGCCTCTACCTAGCCAATAGGGCTAAAGGTCGCAGGAGTATCCCTACCCATTTTTGTAGCAGTTCACTCAAAAGTGGTTGTAGAGGCTACTTCTCTCCCACTGGGATTAGTGTTTGGCTGATAAGATGTACAAAAGAGGGGGCAGGCCAAGTGTTATCTACCTCTGCCTGTGACATGGTAAACCTCCTTGAAGATTATTACGATCATAGGCACAACTCAGGTGGTCATCCTGTTAAAGGCACAGGACACTTTCCCATGTACAAAGCATTTGCTTCCGCTTTGGGAGCAAGTTCACACTTCATCAAGGGGCTATTCAGCTCCTGGATTGAAGCACATGCAAATGAGCTTCTAGAGGGTTTTTGGCAGGGAAGCAGTACTAAAGTACCTTTCCCAAAATTGTTGTCACTACTTTGACTTTACCAGTGAACTGACAATGTGATAAATATTTTTGAAAGTCCAAAAATAAACTTTGTAGCTGTTTCCTCTGCTGAGGTAACATGATTAAATGTAATATTGCATTCCAATGCTTTCCCATGGAGCAGCTAACACTGCTAATGTAAAATATGGCTTTTGAGCCCTTTTCACCATAAGGGCATGTTTGAAAGGTAATGTTTACATGTCCTGACTTAAATTCATGCACACTGCCTAATGGGCATTACAGTCTAGTTAGGGGTGAGATTTATATTTAAAAGGCATGGTTAGGCCTGTCAAATGGGGTTATTTTCAGTTTGGAGTTTTAAAAATGTCCAGGCAGGCTACAGTGGTAGGCTTGCTATTGTTTACACTGCAACTGTAGTTGGGTGGAACAATGTGTGCTTCAGTCCACTAGTGTCATTTATTTTAAGGGCCCCGGTACACATTGTACCATATACTTGTGACTTATAGGTATGTTTTACATTCTAATTATGAGTACACCAATTAAATACATTTTTGGAGGTCATAGCACATTCACAGATGCCTGCTTAGCAGAGTCCCCATACACAGAATAAAATAGTGCTGGACCGGGTTCTTTCTGCAGTGTCATATATTTTTGCCTTCCGCTGCCTTCCTTTGCTCAACATTTTTTTGTTTGCTTTTAGGACTTTTTGCAGTTTTTCTTTTTAAACAGTGGGAAAGTGTTTGTGCTCTCCCCTTACAACATTGTAAACTGTCCCACACCATATTGGTACATGTAATTTACTTGTACACCCCTAGTATATGGTTCTATATGTACCTGGACCTGTAAGTTTAATGCTACTGTTCGGTTGCAGCACTCATTGTAGCACCCAATAAATTAGCCTTTTTTAAACATGCCTCAGGCTTGTCACTGCAGCCTGTACTGCAATGTTGAAGTTCCATTTCTCCCTAGCAAAATAAACTTGTGCCAGGCCTAAACCTTCCATTTTAATACTTACATGCTCACACCTAATATAGGCCCTAATTGCTGATAGAGTAGGTGAAATGGTATTTAAAAAGTAGGGCATGTGTGGTCAAGGTTTACATGTCCGGCCAGTTAAAAACTCCTAACGTTCTATTTCACTGGTGAAAGGCCTATCACTTCCATAGACTACCACGGGATAAACTAATTATAAGTGCTAACTTCAGAATGGGGACAGATTAATATACTGTTTACACTCAAATGAATTGTAATTTACAAACCTGTTATTAAGTTACAATTTTGACATTTTCACTGATAGAAAGTTGGCATTTTCCTGACAAAATTAACTGTGCCTTTTTGCCAGTGTCCTGGGTCACATTACTGTGAATGGATCTGCTGTTGTGGTTTGTGTATTTCTTCCAGACATGAGAACAAAGTAGGCCTATGTGTCAGGAGTGTGTCCTCCTAACAGGATGGCTGGTGAGGAATGGATCCTGCCCTGAATAAATTGGAAAGGGCTCAGTATGCAACACAGACAAAGGAACCTGACACAAAGCCTACCCTGCATTTTGCCACCTAGACAGTTTGGGATCAAACCCAAGGTAAGGTGAATAACATACCAGAACCAGTTTTGAGTGTAGGTCAGGGAAATGCCCAGCACAAGGGTTGGAACTAGGTATTAAAATACGACCTTCATAACATCTCATCAGAACCTTCATGCACCAGTTTGAAGATTCAGAAAAAGGATTGCTCTGCTTTTTGAGGAAGAAGTACTGCCCCGCTGACTGAACATGGAAGATTGATCCTGCTTGCCTTGAACCCAAGCTACCCAGAATGACTCCAAGGGTTTGTTAGGTGACCGTGTATGTGACCTACATGAACATAAAACGTTTTCAGAGGCCTTCCTACACCCACCAAGCTGACCATCTCCAACTGGACTTGCCTGAGCCCTGTTGCTGGCATCTGCAGGAGTCAGTCATGATCCTCAAGAGGTGCCTTCCAGGTTCTAGAGCGTTTGCTAGCATTAGAGAGAGATCTTCCCTGTCTAAATTGCTAAATGAAAGATTTATCAGATTAAAAGTGAAGCATCGTAGAGCATAGCTGAGTTGTTCAGCTTCCACTTGAAGAATTCAACACATCTGACCCCAAGTGATGCAGAGCCCTGTAGAGCCCCACTGCACAGCTGAAAGTGCATTAGCTTGTACTCCAAGAGATGCAAAGCCTTGCAGCGCCATGCCATACCATCCCATCGGAAAGCTGGACCATATCAAGTGCAAACCGATGCAAGGTCCCACAGAGATGCTCCACTCCTGCAATGCCATGAAACACACAGCTTTATTGGATCTTAGACCAAGCAACATGAACCCATGCAAAGCAACTCCGCAGAGAACTTGCATTAATGGCGAAAGGTACAACCCCACCATGTCAAACTTGATCCTGTGCCCAGCCTGCGGTCCATCACTGTCAGCCGGAGCTAGTGCTTTTGTCCCGGTAGAGGGTAACCAGATACCAACAAATGGCAATTGATGCTTCTTAACTCCAGTCTTGCTGACTGGATTTTTGTTGTTCTTGTATCATTTAATTCATTAACATTTACTCTATTCTTGTAAATTACGTTGGAATTGTAATGTATTGTGTTGTTTTTTTTATTGCTGTTGTAATGCCTTACTGCTTTTATGTCAAGCTACCAGAGGGTTAAGCACATAATTTAGTGATTTTTGTGGCCCTGATAAGCATTGAGGGCCAGATGTATGGCCATAGCATTTTGCGACTCGCAAATTGCGCTCAATTGCGAGTCTCAATTTGTGAGTCGCAAAATGCTATGTACAACAGTGTCTGAGACACTATTTGCGATTCCCAATGGGGTCGCAAGTTGAATGCCTCATGAATATTAGTGAGGCACTCGCAATTTGCGTCCCCATTGGGAATGGCTGGCCCTCCCAGGTATGGTGGCCTGCTGGGCTCAGCAGACCTCCATGTCTGGGACTGCTTTTAAATAAAGATTTTTTTTTTGAAATGCAGCCCGTTTTCCTTAAAGGAAAACGGGATGCATTTAAAAAAAGAAAAATGAAACATTTTCGTTTCATTTTTTAAGGGCAGGCAGTGGTCCCTGGGACCACTGCCTGCCCCTAAAATATATTTTCCCCTACATTCACAAAGGGGAAGGGGTCCCCTGGGGTCCCTTCCTGTTTGCGAGTGTTTTACCACCCTTCTGAGAAGGGTGGTAAACTGTGACTGTTTTGCAACCGCAATTGCGGTTGCAAAACTGTCATACATAGGGCTCAGACTCGCTATTAGTAAGGGACGTCCTTGGAACGCCCCTTCATAATAGAGAGTCGCTAATCCTATTTAGCGAGTTGCAAAAAATTGTGAGTAGCTAAATAAGGTTAGTACATGGCCCAATTGTATTTTGAATGCACAAACAGTTCACAAGCCTGTTTGTGCATGCAAAATAGGGTCATACATCTGGCCCCGAGTTTATTATTTCAGTAGGTCTTCCATCCCTTTCAAGTAATGACCCAATTTTTTACAATTGGCAAATATATTCACCTAAAAAATGTGGTGACAATACAAAAGGGGCATTTATTCATAAATAGAATACGATATTAGTGGCCAAATGAATCTTATTTTACTATTTTGACAAGCAGCTAAATAATTAATACCATATCAACTTCCAAGGCAAACTGCCAGTAACTAACTTCGTTTCTAAGAGAACTGGAGTACTTATTCATATGTAGGACCAGCTGAAGCATTCTAAATGATATTTGCTAATGGCAACTATAACCTCAATGTGGCCCCTATAAGTCCAAAAAATAGTCTTTATACTACTATCAGCATCCATACTTCAAATATCAAGATGATTCACAAGATATTAGAAAATGATTTTTAGCCACTCTTATTTCCGCAGAAAGGTGAAACAGAAACAAAGTATATTTAGGAAAAAATATTCTTGCTAAACATTAAAACAGAGATAGGTAGTTCTAGAACCTGTTAACATTAATTTCCATGATAGCAATCATGTATCAGTTTTAAGTGAATTTTGACTAGAATATCCGTGGTGATGTTATTCATATGTTATTTTTTAATAAATTGGTTTTATTTACTGTATTAATATACCTGTGAAATGATAGTTTTAATTTATCTCTAACTACATATTTTTATTGGTAAATTTTGTTATGTAAAATAACTTTCATGTTAAAATAAAATAATATTCCTCATTGTATATTTATTAAAATGTATACATGAAAATAAGCAAGTCTGATTCCATACTTATACTTAATTGCAGACTTATTATGAGTCTGACTGCCAGAACACTGCAGCCGCCAGGAGCCCACAGTGCCAGGGGTCTTCCGACCGCAGTATTAGAAGTTTACAGCTATGCCTGTGGGGATTTTATAGTGATGGTGATTACTTTTCCATATGTATCGATGTCTGTGTGAGCACTTGTACTGCATATGTGTCGGATGCACGCATTTGCATGACACATGTGGGAAAATACCCCCTAATCATTGTCGGAGTCGGGCCCATATGTGGACAATCCAGGCAATGGGTATATGGTACAAAAAGGACTCACCTGTACATTTCTACAAACAGTGGTGTAATCCTCGGCGTGAAGATGCTGCTGTGAAGGGGGACCTGAAGAAAGGGATCCATGTCGAGCTCTGACTGAGAGAAGAAGGGGTGGGCATGCACCCCACATTCTTTGTTTCTGCTGACTTGAAGCTGGCGGTCTCCCTGCCTTGGTCAGCTAGTGGAAAAGTCAACCCGTAATACAAACAGCGGTAAGATTCCCCTGTACCGCACTATGGCAGCTGCTTTTCCCCGAACGCAAGGCCATCGGTCTGCGGTTTCAGTAGTTCAGCTGTGCTCTTTCTAAATGCAATCCGCACATCTTGTAATACAGCGATCATACCACTGAGCATGTGGCATACAGACCACGACTGCCCATACAGTGGTTCATGGACTGCCAATCTCGTTTTAAGTCCCTTAATATTGTAAGAAATATTTTATTGGAATTGTTAAGTATATATAAAATATTAGATAAATACTATATATAATAAAACTTTTAAAAAATGGGCTGAAAATCTATTATATATTGTTATAGGATTTTTTGATGTAAATGTTTTTGATGCATATTTATTTTATCTATGTATATTGTTATGTTTGGTATTGTGACGTGCAACACTTTGCTCCAAGACATAAATAAACAATGGCTTTAAGAATGTCCTATATTAGCCTCTCTTATTTGTTTGTTCCTAATGAATCCTCTGTTGACTAAGAGTATAAACTCTTCTAAAAAAAAACCTAGGTGTTGTTTATTTAAGTACTTTATTGCGTGTATATTTTTGGATATTATTGGCTATCAGACTTTTGGAAATACAGAGCAATATCACAGCTTCCACTTATTTTTGTGAAATTGAATAATCGCATAACTAGAATTGAAAAAAACAAAGCTGTTTCTATTTGGACAAAAGTGTTACACATTCTCTGTGTCTATATGTATGCAGACACATTGCTGATAGCGGACAATTTCCTTTAATTCCAGTATTAATTTTTTTTTAATGAGTACCATGTATAGTCCATATGGATCAACTTCAAATAAAACCAGTTTGTTTCAATACCAAATTGATGCAGTTTGGATGTTATTTATTTTGCTGTCTCTACAATACAGTCCAGGTACATATTCTCATGCTCATACTATATGGGAGCAACCAGTTCTTGCTATGATGATATGGTAAGCTACATCAGAAGTACACATTATAAAAATCAACTTCAATGTTACAAAATTGATGATGGTACTGGCGTCAAAAGTTGAACTTTGAGATTGAAAGTGAGATTTTGTATACCGGCTATAACTTTGTACTCTGTGAAATGGACACAACAAATCAAATATTGTTGTCTTTGTGTGTCAATCAGAGATAATTCAGTGATAACAAAGGCAGTTGTTTGTTTTCTCATTGTGCCACAGGTTTATTTGGGTATTTTCCTGCAATGACAGGATTATGTGCCTTGAAAGAAGCTAGAAAACGAATAATATGAACAATAATGCTTTATAACAATTAAAATACAGATCATGTATATCTGGAGAACAAAAACTCTATGAAGGGAGAAGACGGGTGTAAAGGAGAAGAGGGAGAGAACACCACTGTTGCAAATACTCGCTTGTGGAACTTCACCAGGTGAATGCCACTGTAAAGATCGTATGTTCTTACTGAACAAAGTATAGATTTTTGTAGTGGTTCAATAGGAATGACAAACATGAGCTCTCATGACACATTAGATTTACCATAAACTCCAAGTGGCAGGCTGTAAAGGGCATGAAGCAGCAGGGTAAATGCCACAGAGACCATCAGTGGGATGAAAAATCATCTACATGAATGAAATACAAAAGGTGTGCCAATAAAAATAAAGCTGTTAAAACACTGACCTGAAGTAACAGAGAGGCACAGGAACCTTAACTTAGGAAGCATGTTGCTTGGCACCAAGTAATTCCAGCTGCTTGTACTCAAATTCCCCTGGAAGTGCCTGTCCCATCCTGTGACCTGAAAGGGGAATTCTGTTTGGTCCTTATGCTCTGCAGTATCTATTCCTTAGTCCAAGCCACCATAGGCATATTCTCCACTTTCTTCAACCTGGTCCTATTCTTTTCTCTTTGTACATTTCTTGATATAACTATCTGATTCCTGATAAAGTGGCACTGTAAATCTACAAGGCTCTGACTTCTCCAAAAGTAGAGGTTCCCTTGGTGGCCCTTTAACCAAGGAACCATTAGGTTTGAATGATGGTCATCCTGCACTATTAACTGCAGGGCGATTATCAATCATTTTCTATACCTATGTCTGACGTATGATGCACAGTGGGTATGTGTAAGAAAAATGAATAATGGCCTGGATGGCCAGGGAGCAAATTCTCTGGTATCATGGCCATTAGGTTATTTTTATCAAGAAATAAACTACTGCTTTGGCAGTTTGTTTTTTGAGAATTTGTTTTGGGTGGAGTGAAGCTTTAAATATTGTGCCCACTGTGAAAAAGCAGTGCTATGAATGGTATCATCACTGTGGTTGCTCCCTTCACAGCTGAGATAACCCCTTCAGGCAGTGAGGATCTCTCATTATGGTGGACATTTCTCTAGCTCGCTGGCAAACTGGTGGATCATTTGGCTAAATGATCTTCTGAAGATTAATCAGGATGGTAATTCAAAGGCTACATGGACTCTTTTAAAATACATGAGTTTTTATATGTTTGAACTGTAGTATGTTTTTCTCTCATATTGTTTTGTTGTATGTTTGAAGCAGTTAAATTTGTATTGGCAGGGAGGCCCTGACTTAAAAGGTGCTGCTGAGTGCTTACAATAAAAGTTTTACTGCATAACATTGGCCTCCGGGTCTTGACATAAAAATTTAATATTTCATTCTTTATTTTGATTTTCACATTTATTTATTGTCAGCACTACAAGTTTCCAGTTTTGATATTTCATCATTATGTTAATTCTCACGCAGATTTGTTATAAGGACGGTAGAGAGATAAATATTAATTATCTCTCTTATTATTATCTGAATTAAAAGAATAACTGAATGGACATGAAGTTCGAATTTTCAAGCAAACAGGATTTTCTCCTCAACTGCGGTGGAAGTGATTTTTGTCCTTATTGCCCAAAGAAAAGAAAATACACAGAACATCATCTTTTTACAAAGCACTGGAAATGGGCAACTCTTCTTACTACTGGATCTGAAGGTATTGTAAATTTTAATGCATATGTACAGAGCCTTAACAATGTCATGCTTGCAAGGAGAATGTCTTAGACCAAACAAAAACGAGAATGCAGCATGGAGGACAAAATTAGGTGGGAAGATCTGCGTAATTACTGTGCATAAATAATAAAAGACAGAGCACATTTATTAACAGCAATATATTCAAACATTTTTTTCTGGGAGTATGTCGTAATGAACCAGGAACGCCAGGTAAGTTGTATTATTATTTAATGAAGTAACAGCTGAGCACATCAGACAGAGCAGCAGCAGAGATCGCCAACAGACACCAACTGACCCAATTGGAACTCCTGCCGCAGTGAGGTTCTGTGCTAGAGACATTCCAAACAAGAACAGATTACTAAATGGGTCCTCCCTCAAAACAAAAAACAAAAGGAAACTTACAACAAAAAGAAATATAAAACAACAAGGAAAACACTAGTGAAAGCAAAAGAAAGCTAGACAAAATAACCACGCAGCAGGAAAGAAAATAGTACCTGAAAAAAATTAAACTCTGTATCGTACAGGAACTTTCCTAACTCGAGCACTACGCCTAAGGTAAGGCGGGCCCGCACTATCTGAACTGCTCTCAACACTCTCACTTCCATCGTAACTCTTCCCAACACTCTCACTCTCATCATCCTCATGAAGCAAACACTTCTTCACTAAGAAACACTTGTTCCACCACTGTCCATTAATAAGTTTAACAGAACTCCCTCTCACATCTACCTATTTGATAGGTGGACCAAACTTGGAAGAACCCTTCCTCACATGCACAGGTTTTTTGACACAGACAAAATCACCCAAACTGATCTTCACGTTTTTGACACACTTCTTAGAGTCAAAGTAAGATTTCTGCTTATTTTGAGCAAATCTCACATTATTCCTGACACTCTCATTCGTCCATTGTCTACCTTTAACCCACTTGCTCATCCAACTAGGACAAAAAACAGTTGCAGCCTTCTGACCACGTAGTGGAATGAGGGGTGGTACGGTAAAACCAAAGCATGCTTCTCACGGAATTGACAACAACACACCTGTTGACAATTGCCCACTGTATGCACTCATCAAGCACCCTATTCATTCGCTCAACCAAACCATTTGTCTGGGGATGGTAAAGAGAACTTGTGAGGTGCTTAATACCACAGGTGCAGAGAAACTCCTCAACCTCACAAGCGACTGCGGGGCGCGAGTTATAGTTAGTTGAACTAACTATAACGGGGGAATTTCACGGGTTTTGTACGAGTGCAATGTCCAACTAACTATAACTGTCCCTAAAACCTATGGTTTTTTCTGTGAATTTGTAAGGTTTTTTAAATGCTAATTTCTAACTATAACGTGCCTGAAACCTATGGTTTTTTCAGTGAATTTCAAAGGTTTTTTAAATGCTAATTCCTAACTATAACATGTCTGAAACCTATGGTTTTTTTCAGTGAATATATATATATATTTATTTAATATTATCCCGTATTTATCATCCAAAAATAATCGGGCACAGACTCCAAGTTGGTAAGTGCATTTATGTTGCTGTTATATGGCCATGACGCGTTTTGGACGCCGATCGTGGCCTTGATCACATGATATCAATATGTAGAAATTTCCATATTGGTACGTCTATACACCCCTCATATATGTATGTATGCATGTATATTAACATTTATATGATTATGTTTCTGTATATTTGAGCATGTATTTATTAGAATAAAGCATGTTTTAAATACGCACTTAAATAAAAATGTGATAGTATAACTATCATCATCCATACCAGTTAGAAAAGCTACCTAAAATATAATATTTAACTTTTACATTTTATTCTGCAAAAGGAATTTCTGAAGAAAATTTTAAATGATGATGGTGATGAAGAAAAAACATTAGCCCTAGCAGGAAACAACCCAATAAACGTAAAGGGCTTGAGGAGCCTTTGTCCAATTAACATTCAAATGAACCGCAGCCAGAAGACTCAAGATGGATCAGAAAACTGGCTCAAAGATGTTGTAAGAACATTTTTAAACTATTGTACAAAGCACTGTGCTACTTACGAATAAACTGAAACATTATGAGATTAAATGCTATTATTTTAATGGAACTATCTTTACTTTATAGGTGCTTAATGCACGGATTTATCAAATAGTTTCAGAGCAAAGAGATGTAAGTGCATTTCATCTATTTTTTTCACTATAGTTATGTCCAACTTTAAAAAAACCTAATGAAATGAAATTTGTACTTGTAAAGCGCACTGTTACCCTAGGGTGTCCTGGCGCTGTATGCATACCGCTGTGGAACCCTTCCTGTCTTTTCCCTGTGAAATGTCCACTCCTGGGCACCCCCAAGGTGAAGTCAGGCATCCCAGCGCTGGTGGGGCAGTTGTGGAGATTAAGCAAGCTATTGCCCAGAGTTGCAGAGTGGGACCCATGATTAGAATAGGCACCGAGGCGAGAATTATCAGGTCCGAGGAAATTGAGCCCAAGACCTGCCGAGGCGGGAATTGAACCCTGGTCCCGAGCCAGATCTCTGCATCAGGGTCTGCCGCTCTAACCATTGAGCCACATATATGAACATATATGAACATATAAGGGATAACATTAACCCTGCCGTACATTATAAGAATATTACAAGTCACCAAGATGTCCCATAACCATATAGAGGAACAATGCCGAAGGCCAAGTTCCTTTATAAAGTTATGGAACTCCGAGGTGACTTGCAAAATACTTATCAGGTATACAAGGGGGTATATTTTCACATATAATACATTGTCACAACATCACCTTTCCCAAAAACCACTTAAAACATTGTTGCATAGTTCTTTTATATGAGCGAGCATGTTTGCAAAGATGAAGAATAGAAATTAAACTTGTAGTGCAAAATTAAACACATCAAAAATCTGTTGGATATTTGTTTTTAAACAGATATTATCAACAGTACAATACAAGTCAGGTTTTTTTAAATATTGCAGTAGCTTGGAAAGTGAAGAAACATGCAAAAAAACTAGCTTTTCTCTTTCTAATAAGTGCAAAAAATATTCTGTCTGCTTGTCACTGTAAGCTTTTAAAAAAACAACAGATGAAACAAAAGCAATGGTCCTTTTGCTGCTTTAAACAGCTGCTTTAATAATGCTCCAAGACCTGTTCTGCCTTTCGTCCCAGCTTCTACCTCTAGATATATGAGAGAAACATGTAAAGAGAGACATATATAGTGTGAGCGAGCAAAAAACTGGCAAAACAGATGTTATACAAAAAAGAGATGGATTGAATGCTTGAATTATTCTCAGCCACTGGTAACTACTCGAGCCACATCACAGTACATCATTATTGGTCCTCCCCGCACACTGTGTCACTGGACCAAAGCTATACCTGGCTGATGAGCCCCAACAAGAGCAAAACAAGCCCTAGGTTCTTGTGCTCCTGTTCAGGGAGGACCTAACAGGTCAGTTTGGTCTAGATTGTTTACATTCGAGCAGGGTCAAGACTGATTTGCATATGGCTTGGTCAAAAAAAGGTGAATGCTGTACAGAGTAATTACCATTGGCTGAGATTAATTCATGCATTTTATCCAGCACTTTTTGTACATAAGAAGCCAGTAGAGTGTCATAGGGCAACCTATTTGTAGTTTACTTGCTTGGTCCCGAAAGTCTGATTTCTGTGTTGCTATGTCTCATTTAACAATTTTTATAGCAATTGGTAACATTTTCTAATTTAATCGCACCCTTTTTGTGATAATGGCATTTGACAATTGTTTACAAGTAATATTCCCCAACTCAGAAGACTATATTGGTTTATTACTATAGACATAAGAAGGCCTTTTTTACTTCTGTGAAAGAACAGATTTTAATCTTACCATGGTCATGATCTTAACATAATTTTGTAGTTATCACACAACTACTAAAAGCAGATAAGAGCAGCTCTTAAATAAACTTTGAAATTTTGAATCTAGTCTTCAAACTAACCAAAGAAAAGTAGCATAGCGGAGTAAAGTTTTGTGTCATACTGTAATATGATATACTAACTTTGATAATGTTTTGTATTTCCGTCCTGAAGAATCTCACGTGTAAAACTGAAAACAGAAGAGCAAACTATATATATATGGTGAAAAGCTATGACAGTCTTCTCCAACAAGTAGCTCGTGAGCCAGTGGTGGCTCTCCAGCTACTTGTAAATAGCTCTCCAGTATGCAACCCAGCCTACTAAATTAGAAGCTTTTGCTTGGTTGTTTCAATAAATATATACCAGTTTTGAAAACTGTGTATTCGACATGAAAAGCTAATGTTTTGAGAAAAGTTTTGTGACTTTCATTTAAATTTCCAGTTGAATTTGCAATACAACCAATTATTTTTGCGGCAGTATACCCTTTAGCTTGCACATGTGTTTTTTAAATCTACATGCTATGTTATATTAAAAGGTATTATTTGAGTAATAACTCATGCATTCGTAGGGAGTCTTATTATTTTGGTTCCAGGGGCATTACATTATTGCTGTTATGTATTACCCATGCAGAGGTATGACAAATTGATAAAGCCTTTTTAGCATTACTGCTAATAACCTTGCTGATGCATTGAGGTAATCACTGCTGGCAGTCTTGAATGGCATTGCCACCAATGTAAATCTTGTCTGATGTGGTCACTATTACAGCACTAATAATAATAGTAGCTCAGGAAGATTTTCATTGAACATAAGTAGCTCCTACTACAGAAAAGGTTGGAGATGCAGATTTTTGTAACTTTAAAAACACTTTATATGCGATGTAACATCTTAAAGTATGACATTGCTAATTACATAGCATTACTGTCTGTATAATAAATAACATTGGCTAGACTTCTATTTCTTTATACCTGGATATTTAATTTGTTGACATTTGTTCAGTGCCTTTAAATGTCATGTATTCGGGTCAAATACAATAAATGATAGGAACTAAAACTTACTCCATTACTACAGTATATATATAAATTATGGCAGAAATCAGGACCCATATTCTTTGTTGGCCTCTTCCTGTATTCCAATTATTTATTGAGATTGTATGATGTATTAAATGAACAGTAAACAGCATATCTCATAAGATAGTTTTGGAAAGCTCAATTAATGACATGGGATAAGGTAATCAAGTGTACATTTTACAGTTGTGTGTGTGTGCTCCCATAGGATGTTTATATTTGATTGTCTATTTAAAGTATGTGATTTCTTTGAGCAGTATCATAAAACAAAAGAAAATATCCTTTCTTGCTACTCAATGATACTTTTATCAATACTTAGCATCACATTATAGAAACATTCCAGTTTGTTTCTTGGTGGAGAGAATTAGAAACTTTAGGAACAGTGAAGCAAAACATCTCAAGATTAAAGGTAAGCAAATATAAAAGTCTACTTTGGGTTTTTGAACCAAATAAAGTCCTCTTTTGGATTTTTTTGCAATAATGCTCAAACTTCATTATGAAGAACTTATTTACAAAGAAGTTATTGTTTTATAGTTGTTCAGTGTGTATTGTCATTTTCTAAATTAATTGATGTGTTTTAATGGTGAATATTGTTGAAAATTTTAAATTGCAGACACATGCACTACAATAATCACAGTATTCTAGGAAGCAGGTAAATAAATGCAATAGGTGGACATTTTGGAATTAATGTGAATCCCTAACAATTAATTTAGTTGCACTCAATCATTTAGCTCATATGTGCCATTATAGATAAGGATTAACTACTTTTGCCCATCACTCTCATAAAGGTACAACCGAAAAACAAATGGTAGACCATTTATACTCTCAATGGAGATCAGCCCCAGCTCTCCTGTAGTGTAGCTCCTATTTCCCTAATAGGCTCTGCGCATTGGAATAATATATCCTATAGGTTTGACATAGGACTGAGGTCAGTATGTCCCTATCGAGTATATTAAACTTAATTACTTGTGCCAGCTAGCTCAGAGGCCACTAGAAACTCCTTGACAACAAGAAGGGAGTAGTTTCTGGCAGCCGCAAAACATGACCAATATGTTTCCCTTTTAGAATCAGAACGTGTCCCAGAGTCGTGGAAACAATAGATAACTATTTCACTCAGCTCAATCGTGCATGCTTAGTTTTCCTCAGAGTTACACAGAAAGAATAGACGGGCGTTTTCAATAAAAGATTTATTGAACAGTCTTGTTTCTGGTGTAAGTATAATGTGCTGTTACGATCACAAGACAGTATGCAAGATAAATAATGTACAGGGTGAGCAGTAGAAATAAATAATACTGCGATAGCATTATCTTTTAGTACAAATGCTGTTACATAAATAACACAGACTAAAAATGCGAGTACTCATATGATGCAGTGCTAAGCTAGTTCTACCCCAATGTACCTAACCTAACCTAGGTGTAGTACGAGGTATGAAGTAGGTGAAGTATTCCTTACTATGGTATACTAAGAGTATGTTTAAGTCTAGTATGCCTAGTATGCCAAGAGTCCCTCTAGGTTCTTATCAGCTCCATACCTGAAGAATGAGAGAGGTTGGAATCTCTTTGCCAGACTCGAACTCCAACACCCCGCAAGGGAAGTCAGATCACTGGAAGCTGGAAGCTGGGCTCTCTGCGTGCAGGGAATGGCAGCGTCTTCTCAGTGCGTCAGGCCGGGATACGGGCTCCTCTGAAGTCGAGGTCTCCTCTCATTTACAGGGGCTAGGGAAGGTATATTTATACCTGAGAGTACCTTAGGAATGTTAGCATTGACGTGAATTGGACAACGAAAGACGTCATGGATGAACCCCCAAGGAATAATGGTTGATGCATAATATATGAGGCCTTGAAGAAATCAATAGTCCTGGGCTAGGGAAACTCCCGCAGCCTAAGGGTCTGTTCTTCATGAACTCGTTGTGACGTTAGGGTGGACGGATGTCAGAGACCATGCCTGTATTTGGAGTGCACGGTTTAATGCCTAAATAAGGCCTGGGAGTCTATGCCTATATAAGAGCAGGGCGAATTGTGCCTATAAAAGGACATGATATTGGAAAGCCCGTTATGGACACCCTAAGAGGAATACAACACCCTCTCCACTTTCGTGTATACGATAATACATAAATGCTAAACATTTAAAATGCTAAACATAAAAATGGAGTACCGCATATTTCTAAAATATTTCATAAAACCATTTAAAAAAAGGCATTTAAAAAAACATGTTAGAATGCAAAAGGTACTGTACATTCGAAGCATTGCTTATCATTTCTGGCATAAAATTTTCCAAAATAAATGCATTCGGAAAATAAGCAATAATATTTACATGTGACAAAAAAAATGTTCGATCAGTTGTTCAAAAATCAAAGTCATTTCATGTCAGGAAAATTAAATGAACTGTTTTTAGACACATAAGATGACTAAATGTCTGTGGAAGGACCGCCAAGTCTGTACTATAAGGCTAGTTCTACTTTAAGCAGATTGAAGTTCCATTTTCGTTCGAAAAAATGGGAAAAGGTTCAAATTTTGGTAGAGTTCCAAGTTTTGAAAAAATGAAGGCCAAATTGTTGCTGTATTTCTGGAACACTGTATGCTGAATCAGAGTCAGTTTACGGGTCTGGTGTAAACATTAGATCATCTATTTCTATAGACAAAACATCATCCACTGTAGTTGGTGTGAGTTGGAACACCTGGTGAAGCAGGTTAATCGCACAGAGATGTGAAGCATTGCTTCCAATTTTCGCAATGTTCGCGTCCGTTGTTACCTGTGTGCCTGTAGTTCTTTCTCGTACCTCAGCAGCAGCCGGAAGCGTCTGTGAGATCTCAATGAATGCTGTCATCAGGATAGGAAGCCGCTGGGGACAACACATAGCATGGGCCGTTATCTGGTCCAGCAGAGTATCGACGTCCGTTGGCGCATCCGATGGAAATGTTAGACAGGTGTCCAACACGCATTCTACACCGCATAGCAGGCATCGTAGAACAGGTAAGATGCAATCTTGCCACATTGGTCTAAATGACAGGAACCAATTGGTATTAAGGTCCCGTAGACGATTTATGCCCAAAAGCTGTACTATTTGCTCACGGCACTTTCGTTCAAGGAGAGCTTTCTCCATGTCGCTCGGAGTGATGTCGGCGAATTGGCTGGCCATAGCGCAACAGCAGGAAGAGAAATAGGATTCCGGCAACAAGTGCTAGAATTAATGGTATGCCACCAAACACCGAATGTGCAAAGTTCGGGATGATTCCGAGTATTGCCTGAAAGGGTGCCAACAGACCAGATGCCCTTAAATACATGTACAAGTCCTGTTGTATCAGACATGTTGAAAATTCTTCCTATCATTTCTACGAAATGTATAGGGCAGTTTGTACGTATTAAAGTCTGTATCTCAGACGAAGTCCTTGCAATTTGCAGATCATAGGTTTCTTTGGCCGAGGTCAAAGGCACTGTTTGTTGTAAAAGCATGGCTTTCATTCTGCTTAAAGTATCAAATCTTATAAAAGAGACGTTCAGCGAAGGCCATAGAGGCGACTCTCTGACTGTGTTTTTTGGGGCAAACAATACTTGCATACAGCAAGTGACCCTGGAGTTGACCGTTACTAGATATGGGATGCCTGGCAGCATGCCACAGCAACTCTGATCATTCAACATGAGGTAACTCCCATTAGAAAGTTGTCCAAACGTAGGATTAATCACAGCAGCTGGTGTACCCTGCTGATGGCAAGACAAATTTGCCACAGAACCATTACAAGCCCCGTGCAAGGAAATGTCCTGACATACAAGTGAACCGCTTAGTGCACGTTTACAGTTTTTACTGCTTAAAAACACTTCACGATCCCCGCTCCAACATCTATATGTATACGGCAAAGCCCAAGATGTCTTAATGTATTCCTTACCCAACCTTTCATATTTGCCTGCTTGCATTTGTCTGAGGCAATACTGAAACTGAAAAGTAGTCACAGGTAGTGTGATTTTGCCATGAATAAGCCATTCTGTAGCTGGTTTTTCTGCCACTGTGAATGGTAACTTTTCCAGTTTTTCAATGCTCAGCACTGTATACTTTGCTCCTCTTTGTGCCATTTCGATCTGTTTATCAGTTAGATTGTATTCTGCAAACAGAGCCGTTGTGTTGATGAAACGCCAAGGCACATAGCCCGCTCGCAAAGATTGCAGCGTCCAGCTTAATAACATAATAGAACGTAATTGAGATTGGCCTTGTTGTAACATCACCAAATCTTGTTCTAGTATGTCGATAGCAGAGGATACAATGGCATCCAATGAATATATTCTGGAGGACAAAGTTGTTAACCCATTGTCGACCACAGAGAGTGATTTCTCTAAATTAATACGATCAAGTTCACGTATTCGTTCTGCGGCCTCTATCTGTGATACTTTCCATGCTTCATTGTAGGCAGCATAAATGCTGGCATATATGAAACGTTTTTGACGCGGTTTTCTTGGTCCAAACAAGAAATCCCTAAGATCTGCGTCTTTTGCAAGTAAGGATAAGTGTTGTTTCACATCCTGTAGTGTAGATGTATGTAGCCAATCGAGGCATAATTTCCCTACACTGTATGTTGTTACTACCCCCGGATGTTGTCTTTGGACGTATCTTGGGTCTGGCCTATGAATGGTAAAACCCTGAGTTTTATTCAGGAATCTTTCCTGACAGTTATTCGTGTCTGTGGGCCAGATCAACCATTTTTTTCCAATCAGGATTAGATCTGTTGAGTTGTAGTATATTGTCAACTGTAACCGCTGCCTGTGTTTCATTATTTTTCGCAGGAGTTGGTACAGAAGGTGAGTTCATCTCTTTGATCTTGGCTAATCCAAGACAAGATGTTTGTTGGATAGTTTCATTCAAAAACATTATTTGTTCAGGGATGATGCAGGCTCTAAATAAAGCTTCTATCCCCTGCACTTGCCATTCTTTAGTACCCCACAAAGTTTTTGTGTCTTTCCAAAAGTCGAAACCCTGTCTAGACAGTTGGGCATTAAATAATGCAGAATAAATCTGTTTTGTATTCGTTAACATAATTTTCATACCTGTCTTGTTTACATTTTTATAGTAAAACATTTCTGGATCAGATGTATTGTAACCTGAAAAATATGGAAACTTGTTAGCAAATGTTTTTGAACTACCGTATGGTGGTGTAGGACAATGTTCCCATTGGTTAAACATAAACACATTTCTTGGATATGCAGATTTATGCAAATAATGATGACCATAGTGGTTATAACAATACAGTTGTTCGTAGTCTGATGAACCCTCTAAATATTCATTTTTAGAAAATGCAGCAGATTTTTCTAGGTCAAACATAATGTCAGTCACAGTCTCAAAGTCCCAATCATCAGAATAGGTACTGGACGAGATTAGATCACTTAGTGAAATTTTAAACAAATGTGGAATGTTCAATTCTTCCGTCGGACCGAATATATCAAAATCTGTTTTGTCCCACACTTTACCATCGTGTATAGGAACAGCTGTGATGTTCACTGATGACAAGTCTCTTGCTTCACGATGAGAAGATTTATGAGGTTTCAAAAGTACGTTTACGTCTTTGTTTTCAGTGTTCGCATGGATGTATCTGCCACTAATAAGCACGCTCACAGTTGTAACCAAAGCTAGCCAGAGCAGGAAAACAAAAAGTCCAGATATAATCCAGAGTTCAATCCATGGAGAAACCAAATAAGTCTTTTTCAGAGAGTGAAGAAAGTCTTGTATTTGCTGCTTGAATTTGAATGATGCTGGCGTCGTTTCAGGTTCACTGGGATCTTCTGAGAACGTATCAAAGTTTATGAAATAGCCAGAAGCAGTTCCATCAATTGTTTGAATTGCATCAGGATTTGTAGAAATCACTGGAACCAGTTCATCACGTGCCACATTGGTGTAGACAGGTGTATTTGGACAAACTGTTACTTGTTCTTCAAGAGGGATGATTTCCATAGCATTGTTGCTTAGTCCTTCATCTGTTTCTGCTGAATTCTCGATTGTTATCAGTTTTTCAATATGAACCTCTTGGATAGTAGCGAGAGGAGTGCGTTTGCTACTAGGTCGGAGTCCACGAGGCCTACTATTTAGTATTGGCCACATACTGTGGTTTGATGAGGTCGATGGACACAAATCTTTTCTCCTTTCTTCCAGCAAGGGGCGGCAGTAGTACTGTTCTTGTTCCTTGAACCGCTAGGACAGGTACTGGTTGTCTGTAAGAAGGTCCAAATTCCTTCTTGTCTGCAACTTTTTCTCTGACTAGATCCCCAACTTTTGGAATCCAGACAGGCCTTGCTGGGACAGCCGGTTGATCCCCAGTGGTGGTTGACTGTAGGAAGACGTTGCTTTGTTTCGTTCTTAATTTGTTTAAGTCCTGTAAAACAGCCAAACGATCTTTGATATCAAAGGGTTTATTTTCCACCACTGTGCCTACGTTTTCTAAGTCTGGTACCCACATTCTTGTCCCAAATAGGACCTCATATGGAGTGACCCCCTAGAGAACTTCTTGGCAGATTGTTCATTGCGCGTTGTACGCCACTAAGGTGTTTGACCCACCCGTCACCCGAGCCTAATACTCTAGCTGTTATAGACTGCTTTATGACCCGGTTTTTCCTTTCCACAACCGAATTTCCCTCAGGATGGAATGGAGAGGAGTACCGCAATGCAACGCCCAGACTGGCCATGGCTTCTTTGTCGGCCCGAGAGCTAAACGCAGGACCCTGGTCAGAATGTAACGTGCCTATTGCGTATATGCCGATAAAGACTCGCAAATCTTTTATAACAGTTCGAGCGTCAGCTGAGCGCTGAGGCCATAACCATAGGAACCTAGAGCATGAATCCACTGCAACCAAGATGTATTTATAGTTACCGTCCCTTTGCAGGGGACCGCAGTGGTCAAGGTAAACACAAGCTAATGGTTTATCTGAAATTAACAGGGGTGTCTGCACCGGACGTTTCACTGTGGAGACTTTCATCTGTTGGCATATATCACATTCTAAAACATAGTTCTTTGTTTGTTTTCTAATGCCAGGCCACCAATATCTTTGCTTGAGTAAAGATACTGTTGCAGAAACATCTGCATGGGCAGAAGCTATCCCTTCGTGTGCTGCTAGGATTAGTCCTAATCTGCGTTCCTTGTTTGGTATTACCCTATCCCCCACTCCAGGGATTCGAGCAAAAGGAGCGTTATTCGCATCAATTACGTAAGAGTACTTGAGTGGAAACTTTTTTGGTAACGCTGCACTGCTGCCTTTGCTTGAAGCATTGACAGCCAACATTATCTCACCGTCTATTTTTGTTTTGGAACGAGTGATCGCAGCTACGGAAGCCGTTTGCACAGCCCCCTTTGCGGCTTCGTCAGCCAATGAATTCCCTGCAACGTGAACGCCATCACGTTGATGACTCAGTGTGTGTATCACGTGAGCCTTTGGTAGTTCGTTTTTCAACTGAACTACTTGTTCCCAAAGCATTTTGTGCTTTATTGTGCCAACTTTCGCATCTTTGAAACCATTTTCAAGCCAGTTTTGTATATATTCATTATACGACTGTACACAGTAAAAAGAATCGCACACGATTAGTGTGGGGAATTCGCGATCTGTAGTTTCAAGTGCCAGTTTAAATGCTTGTAGTTCAGCTCGCTGAGCTGTACAATCTCCTAGAGACTGCGTTTTTGTGACCATAGGTCTGAAGATGCCATCTCGCATGCGACCTTTAACGATTGCACACGCTGCACTGTAAGCTTGCTTACTCCCTATTGCGGGTTGTGCGGATCCGTCAGTCTAAATTATAAATTCGTACTGATCGAGAGGCAGAATTTCAGTAGGCAGGGGACATTCATGTTCATACTGCAGGAATGCTTGTGTTTAAATCTGGATCAAAAACATATTCAACATCTGTTGCAGCAAGAGAATTAACCCATTGTATCCATCTTGGATGCAATGCTTTAGCATTTGGAATGCTTGCTTTTGTAACCGCTTCTAAAGCAGGTACTGGGGTTACGACAATAATGCGTTTCCCTTGGGCTAAGGCTCTTTCTTTTGCTACAGCGGTTTGAACTGCTGTTAGAATTTTTCAGTTGAACTGAAGCGCATTTCCGCTTGTGTGTACAAGTGTGATTTATACGCTATTGGGATTTTCTCACCCTCATTGAAAGTTAAATAGGTGAATCCGCATTGACCCGAAATTATTCGGATCCCCAAATTGCGTTCACTTACGCGTGTTTGTAAGTGATTTGTTGCTAACATGTTAGCTTGTAGTGAACGCAAGATTTCTGTGTGTTCTTGTGTCCAGTTTTTGATCGAAAAATCAGGTTTGATTAATGCATAGAGAGGTTTAACCCTTTCTGCATAATTTAGAATGTAAGTTCTTCCAAAATTTAAGAAACCCAGGATGGATTGTAAGTTTTTTTGCGTTTTTGGAGGTTGGAGCAGCGCACATTTTTCTAAAAAGTTAGCTGCCAAGCTCTTGCCTTCACTTGAAAGTTCATATCCTAGAAATAGGACATTGAGATGGGCAATTCTAGACTTCTTAAAGTTGAATTTGTAACCCTCAGAGGCGAAACCCAATATAATGGTGCTCACCCTGTTCAAGTGTTTATCCAGGTCATCGTCTGTCAGATAAATGTCATCGACATAGGACAATGCCTCATTGTCATAAATTTGTAGTAACTCCATTACCCTCGCTGTGAATAAACCGGGGCTATTCTTGAACCCTTGTGGGAGTCGACAAAAGTGACGCTGGGTCCCCATTATGGAGAATGCTGTTAAGTACCTGCTTTCAGGTGCTATGTTTTGACAAAAGAAACCATTTGAGATGTTTAATGTTGTTTTATATTTTTTATGCACAATGTTATTCATTAATGCTGTGCTATGTGCATTTTGCACTGCAAAAGTTTTAGAACAAGTGTTTAGGTGTCTGTAGTCCAAAACTAGACGATATGTATTGTCTGGTTTGGAGACAGGAAACAAAGGATTGTTCATTGAGGAGGTGCATGTTTCAATCACCCCTTGGTATTCAAGTTGATCTAAGATCTCCCTGACCTGTTTTTTAGCTTCTTGCTTTATAGGGTACTGCCTTTGTGCAGTAGGTTCATGTTTCAGATGTATTTTATGATGAGGTGAATCCTCCTCCCATCCTACATGATTTTTATATAATGCTGGGGCCTGGGCTACTGCCCATTTCCTGGCATATGTATATTTTAGATGAATTGGAATATGGTTGGAGAAGGCAGGCATAATAATGTCCTCGCCATGTGGGCACTCCCTGACAAATTGTGGTGGCCAGTCTTTTTCTGCTAGAAGTATGTCATAGCCCTTTGATAGTCTTTCCCAAAAAAGTGCTTTCACCTGTCTAGGTTTGTCCCCCTCCATCCGGAGTGTTATTTCAAATAACCTTTGTGGAGTACTAACCCTGGTGTCCACAGTCTCTACTTTAATGTATTCATTCAAGTCCACTATCTCCAGAAGTTCCCTCAGGTTCTGGCGAACTATTGTGACTTCTGCTGCACTGTCCAGCATGGTCTGAGCCCATTCTCCGTTCTTGAGTTGTGTTCTCAGTATTCTCGGCATGTCTGATCTTCAGACCTGCTACTTTCTTTTTGGAGAATTGAGGTTTAGCCTTAGTTTTTGGAGTGTGTTTGTCGTCTTTCGATGTCACGCGTTCTTCTCTGTGTTCCGTCCGTCCTCTTCTTTCCGAAGTCTGTGATGAGATCTGAAAGGGATGAGAGGAACGTGTATCAGTATCTTGATACCTATCAGGTTTTTTCAAATTATCCCTATTCCTGAGGTTATACCTCCTTTCAGAGGGCTCCTTTTGAGGACACCTACCTCGGGATTGAGAACGTTTCTCGTTTGATTTTTGTTTATTAGACTCCCACTTCTTTTTAGAAGATGTAGGAGTTTGTTTAATTGAGTCCTTTTCTGGACTTTCAGATAGCTTAGGCTTCACTGGTCTTCCACCCAAACTATCTCTGCCTAATTCTGCATAAGATTGTTCTATAATTCTGGGTAGCTCAGTTTGATGTTCTGTAACATCGAATTCCCTCAATTTTTGTCGGATCGCCACTGCTGCTGCCTCTCCTTTAATATTAGATAATATTATTGTTGAGACCTGCTCGAAATTTTTCAGTAATTTCATACCTAAATTTAGAGCAGGCTCTGCCCCGTATTCGTTTTGAATTTGTTTTAGGACATCAGGTATTACCGCAATTGACGGAATGCCATGTGTTTTAGTGTAGATGGCAGCAAAGACTGAACCCCAAGTGGTGCAGTCTTCCAGTTGTGGTGTGATCCCCATTGGTAAACTGATTGTTAGGATTCTGTGTTTCTCATGCGGGCTAGTATTTGGAAATACTGCTTCGATTTGAGTAATTTTTTGAGCTATCCAAAACGGAATTTGCTCACGTTTTGTGGGCATTTTACCCATGACTGAGTTGAGAGTCTGTGGTGTAATTTTTAGTGTATTCCCCTGTTGGGGAGTTGGATTTGGATATGTCAATGGTGGTCGGACTGTGAAAGTCCGCATGACATATTGGACCAATTGTCTGTAAATTTTTATTAACTCTTTTATTTGAGTATATAATTCCTCATCTGTCATTATATCCAGTTCAGGATGAGGTGTGTAGCCGGCTAAAATCGGCCATGATGCTCCTGGTCTACCTAGTGGACTGAGCCTAGTAATGTTTTTGTGATGTTTTAGGGCGCCTTTAAACCAGAGCTGATGCTCTTGGTATGTTAATGGTATTTCTATATCCTCGAAAGGAATGTATTCCTCTGGTAGATCATCTTCTTTGTAGAAGTGAAATGTTTCTGATGTTGGATTGCATTCAGGAAGTAGTACCCATGAATAGAATACCTCTGTCTGAAAGGATTCATGTGCCTCTATCACGAAAACTGCTCTACCTCCTCTTGGCGATAGGCCATGTTTTATAAGTTTTAGAGTGATGGCTCTTCTTAAGTTTTGAGGGATGTTTATAACACCCTCCTCGGTTTCATTTAAACCTGTAAGGTTAAAAACTGCTGCTTGGGCTGGATCAGCCGCAGCTCCACCGTTTCCGGTTTCATTGTCACCGTCAGGCATTTTGTTGTTTGAAAAATGTAGAACAAGTTTCAAGGAAACAAAGATAAGGTGCACAATATTTTGGAACACTGTATCCTTCAACGTTGAGCAAACCAAACAGCTAATATATAGGGTACTTCCCTATGTAGCCTTGGTGGATACTAAACCCTGCCCACTCCAGACGTCTTTTGGAGTATATGGGTAGGGGTCTCTTTAGAGAAAAAAGCACGGCTGAGTTACTCAGTATTTAATGTTGAATTACTGCCTTACCAAACCGTTGGGCGCCATGTAGTGTAGCTCCTATTTCCCTAATAGGCTCTGCGCATTGGAATAATATATCCTATAGGTTTGACATATGACTGAGGTCTGTATGTCCCTATCGAGTATATTAAACTTAATTACTTGTGCCAGCTAGCTCAGAGGCCACTAGAAACTCCTTGACAACAAGAAGGGAGTAGTTTCTGGCAGCCGCAAAACATGACCAATATGTTTCCCTTTTAGAATCAGAACGTGTCCCAGAGTCGTGGAAACAATAGATAACTATTTCACTCAGCTCAATCGTGCATGCTTAGTTTTCCTCAGAGTTACACAGAAAGAATAGACAGGCGTTTTCAATAAAAGATTTATTGAACAGTCTCGTTTCTGGTGTAAGTATAATGTGCTGTTACGATCACAAGACAGTATGCGAGATAAATAATGTACAGGGTGAGCAGTAGAAATAAATAATACTGCGATAGCATTATCTTTTAGTACAAATGCTGTTACATAAATAACACAGACTAAAAATGCGAGTACTCATACGATGCGGTGCTAAGCTAGTTCTACCCCAATGTACCTAACCTAATCTAGGTGTAGGACGAGGTATGAAGTAGGTGAAGTATTCCTTAATATGGTATACTAAGAGTATGTTTAAGTCTAGTATGCCTAGTATGCCAAGAGTCCCTCTAGGTTCTTATCAGCTCCATACCTGAAGAATGAGAGAGGTTGGAATCTCTTTGCCAGACTCGAACTCCAACACCCCGCAAGGGAAGTCAGATCACTGGAAGCTGGAAGCTGGGCTCTCTGCGTGCAGGGAATGGCAGCGTCTTCTCAGTGCGTCAGGCCGGGATACGGGCTCCTCTGAAGTCGAGGTCTCCTCTCATTTACAGGGGCTAGGGAAGGTATATTTATACCTGAGAATACCTTAGGAATGTTAGCATTGACGTGAATTGGACAACGAAAGACGTCATGGATGAACCCCTAAGGAATAATGGTTCATGCATAATATATGAGGCCTTGAAGAAATCAATAGTCCTGGGCTAGGGAAACTCCCGCAGCCTAAGGGTCTGTTCTTCATGAACTCGTTGTGACGTTAGGGTGGACGGATGTCAGAGACCATGCCTGTATTTGGAGTGCACGGTTTAATGCCTAAATAAGGCCTAGGATTCTATGCCTATATAAGGGCAGGGCGAATTGTGCCTATATAAGGACATGATATTGGAAAGCCCGTTATGGACACCCTAAGAGGAATACAACACTCCCATGCTGCTGCACCACTCTGCTTCCTCCTCATTTTTCTGAGTGCTTTGTCTTGCTTTTCCATAATTTTTACTGCTTTTTCCTTCCTTTACCCCCACTTTTGCCTTCTTTTTTATGGCTTTCTCCTTCATCTCACCCATTTTTCGGAGTGCTTTCTCCTGCTTTTCCCTCATTTTTTACTGTTTTCTCCTTCTATTGTCTCTGTTTTTCTGAGTGCTTTACCTGCTTTCTCCGCAAAGCAGCTAGCAACTCCAGTGCCGAGAGACCTTAACGGGTGATTTGCTCTGCTTTAGACATCCTTATCGATTGATTGATTGATTGATTGATTAACTTCATATAATTGTTGCAGGGCCGTTTCTAGGTGTTTTGCCGCCCTAGGCGAGAATTGAAAAATGCCGCCCCCTCCCTTTTACTACCATCACTCTCTCCCCATGTCATCCAGGCTAGAAGAATTAATGCATTAGATATAAAAGAACTTGTATTCAACATTAAACAATAAAACATATCAAACATTAAATAACTAAATAAGCACAGTTCATGATATTTTATTTAGTTTTTAAATTTCTCTCTTCTAACTTCAATGGTATTTTGGGTTCTTTCTCTTAATCCAATGGCACCTTCCTTGTCTTTATTTTAGCAAAGTCTTTAAGAAGATCTCTAATGTCAAGCTGGTAAGCCATGTCTTTTTCTACTGAAATTGTGGCTAGTCCCATGAGTCTCTCTTGGCTCATGGAACTGCGCAGATAGGTTTTTATTAATTTGAGTTTTGAGAAACTCCTCTCCGCACTTGCCACTGATATCGGTACAGTCAAAAGGATACGAAGAGCTACCAACAAATTAGGAAAACCATTTTCTAACTTGTTTTGGCACAGATAGTTCAGAACATATTCGGGTTTCGCATTTTTTTTGTATTCGATGACTTATTCCTGAAAGTTCAGAGCAGAGACCTGCCGCGTCAATGTCCTTTAGAAAAGATGGGGTTTCTCCAGGTCTACGCCCGGTTAGAGCGGTTTCCAATTTGATACACAAATCCATGAGTTCTTTGGAAGTTTTCATCTTGAGGTCACTTATATTGTATAGAAATCCAAATAACCTTGCAATTTCATTCAACTGTGTGAATCGTTCTTTTACAGAACTAATTGCCGTGTCCAATATTGCAAAATAGTAATTTACTCTGAACTTCTCTTTGGGGTCAGCGATGGGTTCATCTTCTGATTCGTAAGCGAACAATTTCCTTTTCCTCCTTATCTCTGGCTGAAAAATTGGCTCAATATTGATTTCTTCAGCTAGCTCTCGAGCATCAACCAAAACTCTCTCAAATTCCATGTCACTCCTCATGTTTTTAAAGACTCCTCTGTATTTTTAAGCTCATTTACTTTTTCTCAAGAGTAAAGTGCTTCTCTTGCAGCAGTTTACTGGTCAAATTGATTTGAAATAATATACTGTGCCATGTTACAACTGCCACAACAAACTTAAATGAAGATATGCTGTTTAGAAGACCTTCAGCTTCAACCTTAGTCATGGTACCAGAAGAGCCTTTGAGAGTTGAATCTTCAGTAATTTCAAACAACGCATCATACACATGCCGTAACTGGCACCTAATGGGAGTTAAGGCATCGATCCTGCTTGACCACCGAGTATCACTCAGAGGTTTTATAGTCAAAGATGGTATATGACGTTTCAGTATATCCCATCGACGTGGAGACGCAGCAAAGAATACATACAATCGTTGTATAAAATCAAAAAAGGCTGTTGCTTCAGTGCAACACGAAGCAGCGTCATTTACCGCGAGGTTCAGGGTGTGGGAACTGCAGGGGACATAGAAGGCACACTGGTTAATATCCAGAATTTTCCTTGCCCTTCATATTGCTCCCGTTATCATAACCCTGACCTCGTAGGTCTTCAATTGACAATGACAAGCTTTTGAGCTGATTTCTCAGAACATGACATCGATTCACCTGTGGTTTCGGTTAGTGGTACAAATCCGAAAAAGTGTTCTTTTATTTGCACGAGGCTGCTTTCTTGGAATTCTTCATCAGAAGACTGAAATGACTCTGTTCCTGAAGATTGCACGATGTCCACAAATCTTATGATCATGGTCATTTGTTCTGTGCGACTGACATCTGGGATGCAATCAAGAATGATTGAAAAATACTTTGCCTTTTTAACCAATGAAATGATTTTCTCTTTGATACTGTTTTGATAGCACGTGGATCAGTTCGTTTTGAATAATGTTGCCTAAATAGTGAGCATGTCTACCCTTGTTTTGTATTCTCCTGAGATGTTCATTCATAATAGGATCAAACATGGCGACTAATTCCACAATTTTAAGAAAATTGCCATTGTCATGAGCAGGAAGTTTATCACTGCTACCACGGAAGGCCACATTTTGTGCACCTAGAACTCTTACAAGAGATATTACACGCTCTAAGATCTGATGCCAGTATTTTTCTTCTTCTTTAAGCTTTTTGTATTAACACTATCTATAGTTGCGTCTTGTTTTAGACTTGTATACAGGCCCTTCCAGTTATGGAAGTTGGTAATATGTTCAACACTCTTTTCGTGTGAAGACAGAATCGCTGATATGTTATGCCAATCGTTGCATCCATTCTGAGTGAGACTTGTACTTGAACTTGAATTTCCGCCAAATACGTTGCAGCAAAAACAGAAAACTTGATCAGTTGATACAGAATACTGGAGGTATTCACGGTAAACTTCTTCTCCATTTGGAAGTTTTCTTTTATAATGTACAGCTGAAAACTTCCTTTTTTTCTCATCTAAAGGAAATCTTTTGCTCACTTGTTTTGGCCCATTTTCAACCAAAAGAGTCCCTTAATTTGTCTCCACTTATTGGTAAGATTTCCCTGGAAGCAGGATCTTAATAATCTATTTTTACGCTTTCTTCAGTTATTTTCGGGCGTTTACTTTGATCACCATCTTCATTTTCAAGGTTATCCTTTGCAGTATCCACTACAACGTGTTCTTCTTGCTCTCGGCTGTTAACTTCTATGTCCTTGTCTGGTAGGCCTATATCGTCATCTTTTTCTGAGGTTGAAGTTGATGCCCAAGCAATTTCAAGAGAACTCTTTGGAGGACGTAGATATTTTTCAATAGACCCGTTCAATTTGGATAGCTCTATTTCTCTATCCGCTTTTCTTTTTCTGTACTGAGCACCTGAGAGTGTTTTCCTGTCTGCCATTTTTGATCCTTTCTACCTGAAAAAATATAGGGCAATAATAATTCTGAATATTGTATATAATAATTCTGTATATTGCATTAGAAAATTGTAACAACATTATTACCGAAAAATTTAAGAAGCCAGTAACATTAATAAAAACGATTTTCGTACATCTATTTTAAGATCAATTTAATGATTTCAACTCATTTCAAATATTATATCAAATAGTAAGATGGTATTTTTGCGTATACGTCAAAATTTAAGCCAATTGGATAGTATGTAAGTTCAGATGTACAGCATTGCTGATGGGCGGGGATTTGGCTCCTTGGGTGGGTACGGGCTGGCAGATCTCATCTGGCCTCAGGAGCTGATTCTCTCGGTCTCGTGCTTCAGTTGCTAGGGAGAAGCGTACCGCCAAACATCTGTATGTCCAATACATGGTGCCCCCTCTCCCCCTTTTAAGTGAAACCCTGGCACTCGCTGGGCTTGGCTACTTGCAAACTGCTCTTGCTTGCAGCTAGCTGACTGCACTGGTGGTTGGTTGCTGTCGCGAAGGTGAGGCGCCGCTGTGGTTTTGTGCTTTGTGTTGCCAGATTTTGAAACCCATCCCAAGCCCAAAGCCGCTCAAGTATAAGCCCAAATTCAGCCCAACGCAGACCAGTGTCAGCCCAAAAACCAGCCCAAAGTAGCAAGTCTCAAATTATGCAGAAATAGTCATCAGTAACCATTTTAACGACAAATATACATTCTATTCAATATACAGATAGTGGGAGGGAGTTAACTGGGCACCTGTCTTAAAGCTACTCCTTTTCAAGACCAGTCCTCACTGTGGACAGCTTATTGATCACAGCAAAAATTAATACATCCTAATTGAATACTCATCATACTTACTCAACTTTCTATGTCGGACTCAAGTTTGTGACAAGCCGACACAACCTTCCTTTTCCCCTTTGCATTTTACACTACAAGTACTGTTAATCCCAATAAAATGTCACTCCCAACATAAAAAGTTAACATTTGCTACATCATTAACCTACAGTAATCAACAGCCCTATCTAATGGATTGTAATGCACTTTTTATTGAAACAGTACAGAACACAAAATGAATCCAACACCATTTGTTGCCCAAAACACATTCCTTTTTAGAAAAGAGTACAACATTTTGAATACTTAGCACGCTGGGAACATGCACCCGACAGAACAGGTCAGAGTTAGTCCATTCAGCATCACCCCTTTAGAATTCAATGCATCTCATATGACTACGCTTTATGCATGATGTATTGATTCAAAATGCATATTACACTTGTAAAAAAATCAACATCTCATTTAATATCCAGAATGCTCTTTTTCCTTGTACATATGCCCTTGGTAATAAAACCCTGGAGGATAATGTATTTGCTGGAGGGATCCATGTTGTGTCTAGTCCCAGTTTTTCCTTTATAGATAAAGGCCAAGTTAAGGGGCCTTCAGACCTCCTTTTGATCGAGTGGCCTGGAACCTCACACTTAAATGTAAATGCAACGGAGGGAAACAAAAGTACACAGCTTGTTAGCTCTTCACAGGTACTTAAGAGAGGCATGCTTTTGACTTTTTTTCAGTCCCTTTATGCAAGTACATGAACTGCAAGAATGTCAGATGTGTTGGTCTGTCCCAGTATTTACACACAATTTAAATAGCACTAGTTTATTTCTTTTGTAGCACTACTCAACCCAATGCAGGGTGTCAGAGTGCTTTACATAACATACACATTGACAATAAATTGTGCAAGTGTGTAAATCAATGTACAAGATGTGTGCATGACTCAGTGAGGGTTAAAAGATGTAGCAGTCACATATCCTACATAGCTCACTATGGTATATTAAAAGGCTTACTAATTATGAACTGCAAGTAACGAAAGGATCTGTGTTCAAAGCAGTAGCCCACTTACCGCTACATTAAAAAAAATATTCTGTCATCTGCACATTACATTATGTGCTTTGAAGGAGACACATTAACCTTCGATGCTACTTTGATTCAGATCTGGGACTACACAAAACAGAGATCTCTCCAACAAATACTTTAACCTCCAGAGTTATCTCACCAATTATTATTCCCTGATATTTACTGGGCACCTCTGCAGAAGATGTCTTAACCCCATAAAATATTAGAAAACACAGACTTTGCAACCAATTAAGCATAACAAATGTACTACCATGCTTCTCCTTGTTCCCAATTTCTTTATGGCAAGGTTTTAAAAAAATTAATACAATTAGTTGAGGCCCACATTTTGTGTCGGGAGTGTGCCACTTTTTCAGCACAACCCTAAAGCAAAATTTGTTAAATCAAATAATGCGCTTAATGCACTCATGATATACCTAATAAAAACCAATGTGTGGGATCGTATCTGATGTTACTTCTTGTGATGTCACTTACTGTAATGCCACACATTGTGACATCATGGGCTATGATGGCACACACCATGATGTCACTTGCATACTGACTAACTAGGTTATTCCCCCCACGTGCTGAGGCTGCAAGAAACTCTCTATAGCGTCAAGGCCTTCCATTTTAGGAAGGAATAATTTTACCCAAACACAAAACCTGCTTTGACAACTTTTTCCAAAAACTACCACCCATTAATTTCAAGAGTATAAAAATACAATTTACATATTTTTTCCTTTAATGCAGCAGCAAAAGTAACACACCGTCCCACCATGGAAAAAGGCACTATAAAACACGCAGGGAAGGCAGTTCCATGCTTTCTCATCCACATGCATTCCACAGGCCTGCCCCTCACCTTCGGGTAACTTCACATGTGGTGTCCTTCCAACTTTCACCCATATTGAAAAACGGGACCAGAGATACCTTAAACAGCCACCCTGAAGTTAATTTAACAAATATTAGGTTGGCTGCAGCCGGCCAGGAACGCATTGGTCAGTGCACATACCCTCTGTGGCATACATTTCAAACCAGACCAGTTCCTACTGCTGCTGTATAGCCTGGACGGAGAGGTAAAAATGTAATTTCACTTACTTAAATTAGGGCAGGGGGCGTGCTTCTCACCAGCAGTGCTGGGTCTCTCTCAATCAGATTCTCAACCTAGGGAAGGCTGGGGCCGGGACGCGCCCGCGGGGCCACAGCGGCACACACGCCAGGCCCAGTGCACGCAGGCCGGTTTCCGAGTCCGACAGACACTTCGTGAGCGTGACTAGTATTACTCCATTACGTCGGTCTGTCTAGAGAGTGAGACTCCGGTCGGTCTGGGGTCTCAAAGCGGGAGGACTCGGAGTAAATGGCGGGACAGGACTGTGTGGCACTGGCAGCAGTAATCAATTCACCAAGGCACCAGAGCAGCCGACACACACAGTCCGACCCCCGCACGCCGAGAGAGAGGGTGGTGCGACGTGCGAGTCACCGTCACTGGCTGCTGCATAAAAAGCACCGCTCGGGGACTGGCCAAAAATGATGCCCAGGGCCGTCATTGGTAGCGCTTTCCCGCGCTACAAGATTGACGGCCCTGGGGACCCACACATACACTGGTACCGCCGGCCTGCTCCACACACCACTGTGCTAGGGTGCGCTGTGCAGCATGTACAAGCCGGTGCGCTTGCACTCACATACAGGTGCTGCTGCCTTCAAAGTTCAAATTAAAAAAAAATTCCCCCTTTTGCCGCCCTAGCCCTTTTGCCGCCCTAGGCGGCCGCCTAGTCTTGCCTAATGGTAGAAACGGCCCTGAATTGTTGACCTGTTGAGCCTCACTGAAGATCTGTAAGTCTCTATTCATAATAGTTCAGATATGTAAATCACATTTCCATGTTCTTTTTAGATTCCTGCTTGGCATTGTCCTTCATCTTTTAGGAATTAATCCAGAAAAGCTCATCATTCCTGTGCATAGAAAATCTTGTATATCTTTCATAATTTCTGAAAGTGGCATTATGTTGATAACAAACTTCCAAGCATACAGTATCCCACAAATGTTTAACTTATGAGCAGTTAGAAAATTGGGCTTTATAAAGTCTTAGTGTACTCCAGTCGAAATAAAGAAGACGAAGATAACGGCAAATGTCTGGTCACATATGCTATGCAATGTTATGTTATGTCATGTTAAGTGTACTTTTAAACCAACATCTCTCCCAGGAGGGTATCCTGGTGCACATGAGCAAGTTGTCTCTGGCTGGTGCCTATGTGAAGAGCTTCATTTTTAGTTTCTTTCTGAATTCAAATACTGAGTTGGCAGCCCTCATGTGAAGGAGATTAGGAGCCAGAACCAAGAAAGTGATGCAAGTGGCTCTGGTTCTTATGATGTGGGTACCAGTGGTGATCAGGAGGTTGGCTCAGCGGAGTTGTCTAGTGGGGGTGTGAGATGTGATGCGGATGTTGCGGTAAGTGGGTCCTAGACTGCGAAGTGTTTTATATGTATGTGTGAGTATGGGTGAGTAATTTGAATAATGTGTGCATATTTGTATGGGAAAATGTTTCTCCTTTATGTCTGATGGGATGTAATGTGGTCCAGTAATCATGGTGGTGAAATTGCGTTTCCCTGTGCCCATAGTAAGATTGGTATGTCTCTTTTAAATTTTAACATCAAGTACAGGGGGAGTTAACCGGTGTAGCATTTCACCATAGGGACTTTTTTTAATCTGCCTCGAGTTCTGCTACAATAGTTTCCATGAAACATGAAGAATTTCACAACAAAGCGGGCGCAAACACCCATTGCGCCCCCGTGGCACTCTGTGATATGGCCCCTAATGTCTATATGACTCTTGGTTAGGTCTGTAAAGGGGCTGTAAAATATTATTTGTTTAGCATTGTTTTCTATTTTCATTTTGTAGGATATTCACAGGGACAGCATTGTTTTTTTTCCTCGAGTTGTTGGAGGAAGTTCACCGGAAACTGGAAACCATTTTATTCTGTGGGTATGCTAAGTTACATTTAAATTGGAAACATTTCAAATCTAAAGAGTTATTGTAAAATCTGACATAAGATTAAGAAGAAAACTAAATTTCAACTCTGTACTGATAAACATCATAAGCAGTCACATTGGCACACCCGTTTGTTGAGAAAGTGAATTTGTGGGTGCACAAAGTGACACACAGCAAAAAGATTTGAGTCACACTCACACTTCTAGTGTAACAAACAAATCTTCTATCTGCTTTTGGAACAGTGGTGCTGTAGTGCCAGTTATGAACACATACATCTTTATTGGATAGATACAAAGAGATATGTACTTTGTTTCCCCTTTGTGCATGTCAGTGGACAGTCACTTAAATGCAGGGGTGTCCAATTTGAACCGTGTAAGTCAAATCTATGCCTTGTTGAAATAATATCTTATTGATGTATTGATTACTACATTTTAGATTCTTTGTATTTAAACACACATACCAATCTGTTTGTCTTCTCTTTATGGTGTGTCTCCAGAAGAGCCTCCCTATTGTTATTGCATGCTCTCTTAGCAGCTCCACGCACAAGATGATCAGGGTAATGGCGTGTCTTTAATTCGCTACTAAAATTTTGGGCATTTTGCTTGTATTTCTCTACCTCCGTGCAATTTCTCCTCAGCCTCAAGAATCGGCCAACAGGGATATAGTTCAACAGTGCCCAGGAGTGGAAGCTAGAGTAGTTCAGTAGAGAGTTGCGTGCCATACGCTTCTGCAAGAGTTCAGTGTTAATTGTGCCATCTTTAGGATAAAGCCGAAGATCCAAGAAGGAGACCTCTGCAGCACTCGATTAACCAATTTTGCGGTCCCAGTGTGTAAGAGGGAACCCAATGATGAAGCATGCCACCCTAGGGTGAGTGAGGGTTCTTGTCTTAACACATGAGTGCTTCTGTCCCTCTCTCCCTCCCCTTCACGTTTGGTTGAGTGTTCGGATATACCATCCGGTTACCTTTTGTGAGTATAGATTAGATGGAGTGGTACCGTAGATGGTAATAATTCCTCACTCTAGAACAACCCCTATAGTGAGATTATACAGGCCAATACTGCCAACACTAATTACCTCAAGAGGGTATATAAGGAGAGCGAATACACAGGGAGAGTACTTGCGTGGCAGGCAAAGGATAGACAGGTTCAAAATAGGATCCTATTACTGACAGATACTGATTCCAAGACATAGATAACCAGCTCCTTAGATATTGGGAATGCTTTTTCAAAACACTATGAGAAAATTTATCAGACAGTTCAACAAATAATGGCTGATAGCCTTACGAGGTTTTTAAATAAACTCCCAATCCCATCTATAAGCAGAGAGCAAAACCAAATGGTAACATCTGAATTTTCTCTTGAGGAAATAAACACAGGAGTGAGTTCAATGGCTGATGGTAAAGCAGCTGGGGAGGATGGACTACCAGTAGGAATATACAAGAAGTTTGCTCCAATTTTAAACGTACAATTGTTAAAGCTTGCCAACCACATATTAAAAGGTGGAGAACCCCGACATCATTTCACAAGGCTGTAGTAGTCACTATTTTTAAAAAAGACAAATCGGGGAAATCATCAATTCTTCAAGGACTATAAGCCTTCTTAACGCCGATTATGAAATCTTTACAAAACTGCTCGCTAATAGGCTAAATAAGATCGTGGGATCAATTATGCACCGTGACTAAAGCAGTTTTGTAGCCAGCAGACAGCTCTCCTCAAATTCAAAGTTATTAATAGAAGCTCTGGACTACTTTACGCAGAATAAAATGGAGACACAGGTGTTATTTTTAGACGCCGAGAAAGCTTTTGGCTTGGTGTCCTGGGAAAGCCTTTTTTTAATTCTTGCTAGATTTGGGTTTCCTGAAACGTTTACACATATAGTGAAATATCTATACAAGTACGCTTTGGCACAAATAATTATCAACTCCGTAAATGTAGGTTGCTGTAGAGTAAATAGGGGTACACGGTAGGGGTGTCCTCCATCCCCAATTCTTTTTGCCCTATTTATAGAACCCCAGGCAATAGCAATTAGACAAAAAGCACTACAAACAGCACCATTGCAAGGTATGTCTAATATGAAATTATATGCAGATATTATCGTTATGTTTCTTAAACCCGGGGAGAGCATTCAAAAGAAAGTTTTTGCAATTTTTTTTTTGATAATCAATTTTATTAGCATTTTAAAGAACAAAAACATAAGAAGACAGCGAGAAGTTGCACGATACATCAGCGTCCATCATCAACAGATAGTAGGGGGGCCCATTCGAAATACAAGGCCCTTGTAATAGCTCTCTTGGACGGAAAATAAAAAAACAAAGCAAGTGGGAAGTCAGCATAGAATTCAACTCAGTATGTTTAGCCATTTGCCCCATACCTTTTCAAACTTCTCAGGGCAACCCCAGGCTTGAAAGAGAGGCTCTTCTTGGGCCGCGCACCAGTCCACCCCCCGGCGCCATTTACGTACAGTGGGAGGCTTTGCCTGCGACCAGGCTGCCGCCAGGTCCCGTTTGGCCACTGCCAAAGCCTTGCCCAAGAAACACTTATCGGCTTGAGAACCGTCCAAGCCATCAAATACCCCTAGAAGGAGACGGATGGGATCATGTGGGACCTGCCACCCCAGAGTGTATGTGAGTTCAGTTTCTATACCCGCCCAGAAGGAGGTGAGATCGGGGCATTGCCAGACCATGTGGAAAAAATCGGCCGGGGCCTGGCCGCAGCGCGTGCAATCCAGTGAGGGGCGTAGACCCGCCCTGTGTAGGCGTGCAGGGGTAAGATATGCAGTGTGGAGGTAGTACAGCTGGATGAGGTGTAATTTTGAGGAGCATGTCAGAGTTTTGGGGGCCATCAGGGCGTCTCGCCAGTCCACCTCCTCCAGGGGACCCACCCATCCCTCCCAGCGGGCCCGCAACGCATCTAAGGTGACAGGGCCGTTATTCACTAGGGAGCGATATATTCATGACACTCTCCCTTTACCCAGATTACCCATCATGACCTAAGCTTCCAACGGATTAAATTCAGGGAGTGAGGTACCAGGTGGTACATGTGTAGTGAGGGCGTGACGAAGTTGCAAATATGTGTAGAATTGAGTAGGGAGAAGGGAGTAGCGTTGTTGCAGGTCAGAGAAGGCTAGAATGTGGTCTCCCACCCAAATGTCCCCAAGGAGTGTAATCCCGATCCGATCCCATCGCTGGAACCCACGGAGAGCTGATACGTCACGCAGCCATGTACCATGCCACAAAGGCGTGTGTCGAGTGAGTTCCCTATCCCATTGCGTGTGACGCAAAGCAGTGCGCCAGGCTGTTAGGACCGCTCTGGTGATTGGAGGGATGGTCAGCGGAATGGGAGTCCCGTACAGGTAGGCTAAAATCTGTGGGAAGTCCATAGTTCTGAGCTCAGTCCGGTAGGCCGGGTCAGACCAGCCTCCAGCAAACCAGTCATGGACGACAAGGATTCGGGTGGCCAGGTAATAGAGGTGAAGGTTGGTCACCCCCATACCCCCATCAAAGGGAGGTATCTGACAGCGGGTCAAGGCCATACATGGTCTCCCATTCCCCCACAGAAATTTGGTAAGTACCCCGTCAAACTCACGGAACCAGCTACCCGGGAGATAGAAAGTGATATTTTGAAGGATGTATAAAAAACGGGGGAGGATCATCATTTTAAAAAGTGCCCCTCTGCCCAGGGGTTAAGCGGGAGGGACTGCAACGCTTCAGGTCGGATTTGGCTTTCGTGACCAGGGGCGTGAGGTTAAGAGCCCACTCTAATTCGGGAAGTAAGGTTATCCAAATCCCCAGATATTTGAATGATTGCCTCCGCAGGGGGATAGAGGACTGCCAATCAAAGCAGGCCCTCGAGGGGAGAAGGGGGACCAAGGTGGACTTCGCTGGATTTAGGCGCAGACCCGAGGCTGTCTCAAAATTCCGAAGCACCTCCAGACAGCGCGGGCCGGAGGTCTCCGGGTCAGACAGGAAAAGCAGAACATCAATATGGTGGGGGTCCCATGACCACCCTCGGATTTGTGGGTCACTACGTATGATGCACGCCAGCGGTTCCATTGCCAGCGCGAATAAAAGCGGCGAGAGGGGGCATCCTTGACGGGTGCCTCTGCGGATGGGGAATACATCGGAGAGGGCGCCGTTGGTCAGGACCCTTGCCTTAGGACTCGAGTACAGGACTCGGATGAGACGTCAGAAGTGGTGGCCAAAGCCCATCGTGGCCAGTACATCCTCCAAGTAGCCCCAATCCACCGTATCAAAGGCCTTCTCAAAGTCTATTAGCACAGGGCCAAATACGGGGTGAGCAGATGGCGATGGGCTAGGGCAAGATGGAGGCGCCGTATACAATGCCGAGTGCCGAGAGCGGGCATGAAACCGCATTGGTCCGGATGGATCAGCTTATGCAGCAAGGGGCGAAGACGCTGCGCCAACACAGTAGCAAAGATTTTCATTTCAGTGTTGATGAGAGAGATCGGGCGGTACTCTGCGCAGGAAAGGGAAGGTGTTTGGGTTTTCGGAATGACCACTATGGTGGCCACGTCGGTCTCAGGGGGAAAAGAGCCCGTCTCTACCACATGTTGAAAGAGGTCGACCAGGTGAGGGACCAATATGTCGCGGTAGGTCGCGTAGTATTCCTGCAGAAGACCATCGGGTCCCGGTGTCTTCCCAGAGGGAGATAGCGCCGGGCCGGACTGGCTACCGGGCGTTTTGCTGTGCTGCCGAGCTGGGGGCTGATTTCGTTGATGGGGACCTGCGTGCGCTTAAAAACATTTGTTTTGAAATGTTTATTTAAAAGCACATGCAGGTCCCCATCAACGAAATCAGCCCCCACCGCAGCGAAATCAGCCCCCAGCTGTGCAGCACAGCAAAACGCCCGGTAGCCAGTCCGGCCCTGGATAGCGCCCTGGATCTCCTCAGGAGTAAGGGGAAGATCGAGGTCCGCCAAGGTGGTTTGGGGCAAGCAAGGGAGATGGGCTCCGCTTCCATTCAGCAGGTCGGCTAGGGAGGCCCCGGGGGGCCGAGCAGAATAGAGCTGAGAATAGTAGCCTGCGAAAGCTTGGGCGATAGCCACTGAGGAACAGTGGTGGGTACCAGCGGCGTCCCGGATTTCAGGAATAATTCTATTAGCTCTGGGGTAGGAGACCATATTATGGAGCAGCTTACCATTTTTGTCACCCCATCCGTAGACACGTGCCACGGAGGAGCGCCAGAGCATCTTGGCCGAGTCCAGGGAGATCTGGCGGATCTCATCACGGAGCATCGCCAGTTGTCTAGCTGAGTGGGCGTCCTCTGTATCTCCCGAGGTCACTTCCAGCCGCACGGCTTGTGTCTCGAGTTGGATCAACCGTGCGTTTTGTTCCGCTTGTTCCGCTCGTTTCGCATGGACCAGGCCTCTAGCCACTCCACGCAGGGTGGCCTTGCCGGCCTCCCACAACGTGCCCGCAGAGGAGACCGAGCCCGTGTTGGTCAGAAAATAGTTTTTCAGCTCCACCGCGAGCGCGTCCCTGAGGTCCGTGTCTTGCAAAAACCACACATTGAACCTCCATACCGAGCGCAGACCCCCGGAGGTATGTCCTAGGTGAAGGGAGATAGCTGAGTGGTCCGAGATTCCCCGTGGGAGAATAGAGACACCAGAGACTAGCTGGCATTCGGTGGCGGGAAGGAGGAGTAGGTCAATACGGGAGTGGGTATGATGGGCCGCTGAGGTGTGAGTGTATTGCTTCAGGCGGGGTGCCAGATCCTCCACGCATCACACAAACCGAGGGTAGACGACCAGTCCGATAGCCGTTTCGAACAGGTAAGGCGTGATGAGGAGGGATCTCCTGTGGCGTCGAGGGTCGGCTGCATTACTGAGTTAAAGTCCCCCCCTATTATGGTGTGGCCTTGGGGCAGGGCGGAGATTACCTCTGTAAGGTGGTGGAAAGTGGAGGGAAGCGTGGCCGGAGGAATGTATGTGGAAAGGAGGTTGAAGACCTGTCCCTCAATCCGACCAGAGAGGGCCACATAACGGCCCTGTGTGTCAGTCCTCACCTGCATAGGGGCGAAGGGGAGCCCACGCCGAGTCAGTATAGACACCCCCCCGAGATCCCCGTGTGAAACCAGAGTGCCAGACCCCATCAAAGCCATATCGAGCAAGGAAAGAGCATTGGGTTCCCAGGAGGTGTGTCTCCTGGAGGACAAGTATATCAGGAGATTGACGTTGGGCGCTTTTAAGGATGGCAGTGCGTTTGATGCGGTCCAGCAACCCATTAACGTTCCAGGACAAGATGTGGAGGGGCCTACCATGGACGGGCATCTAGGAAACAGGTGAACAGGGGAGAAAAGAGCTGGAAGAGGCCCAGGCCTCGGGTGAGATGGCAAGTCTCGGTTGTGAGAAAGGAATGGGGCTGGCGCTGGATGGTATGACCCAGGTCGTTGAAGTGTGAATGTATGTGCATTGGGCTGTCTGAAAAACCAAAGACTATCAGTGCAAACAATACTGTAAACAGTGACTCAAACGGAGTCAGAACGAACAGGAGATGAAGGGCAGTGTTTGCAATCTTTACGGAATTTCAAGCACTGGGTTGGTGCAAAATAAATAATGCTAAGACGGAACTTTTACTTTGTAATTGTTCGGAACACACATTAATACCAGAACTCCAGTTATTATACAATTTGAGGCCTAAGAGATATCTAGGTATATTTTTGTCTGAAAATGAATTATACACATTAACTTATGTTCCCCTAGTATAAAAAGTTAAGCAATTATTTGCAAAATGGAACCAACTCCCAATCTCAATAATCGGACAGGTAGCACTAATACGAATGTCAATTTTACCATTATTTAATCTATTCTCAGCAATCCCTTATGCACTACAAATGTCATTTTTTAAAGAAATAGATGGGTTATTCTCATCTTTTACATGGGCCAACAAGGCACTGAGATCAGCACTAGTCACTTTAAGTAATCCAAATGAGGAGGGAGGACTGGCCCTTCCTAATTTGAGGGAATATTACTGTGCGAATTTTGCACATAATACATATAGATTTTTTAATCATCTTAATCCTCTTTGTATGGAACTTTTTTTATAATAAGGATCTTGAAGGAATATGAAATTTTAGATCCCATGAGGCTTGTGAAGGACCCCAAAAAAGTACGCTATAAGGTCTTCCAATTGGTTTCTAAAACAAAAAGCCCAATTGTTTAAGCATTACGAAATACCTTGGATAAATGGTTCCACACGTCTGGCTGACCTTCATGTCGGGGAACAATGGCTGATCCAAACTAATATCGTAAGGAAATGGGAGGAGAATGGATATAAACATGTGGGAGATTTTCTTATTAATGATACTTGGAAAAGATGGACAGAAAATGAGAATGGTCTGAGCCATTCTAAGGATATACTTAAATGGTCTTTCATTCAAATTAGGTACTTTCTAGAAAATATAGATCCGACCACACACAGTGCAAAATTAGAACTTAGCGAGGCTCTATTAGAAACAATTAGATGTAGATCAATTAGTATCTGGGTACAAATTCTCAATGAGCATAAGATTTCGAAGGTGCACAAAAAAGCTTGAGATAAATGGCAAGCAAAAGAAGGCCTACAGTTCTCATGGGTGGCCTGGAACACAGTCCACAAATTTAACACTACATTATTAAAAGGCTCCAATTTTAGTAGAATGGAATTTTACACCCAATGGCTATTATATAGAAGACCGACCTTTTTGCATAGGGTATATCCCCAGATAGAGGATAGATGTTTTCGTTGTTCTGCAGAAGAGCCAGGTACATGGACTCACATTGTCTGGGATTGCCCAAATATTAGGCAATTTTGGGAAGCAATAGAGAAATACTGTAGATATAAGCTAGGACCTATGATAGTTATCGATAGATACATTCCAACCCTTGGGTGTTCCCCAAATATAACTGTGAGCAACGTACAAGAGGAAGGTTTATATATGCTGGCCTTCGTGGCGAGATCACTAATTCTTCAGAATTGGCGAAGCGAGACCATACTACTTTTTATTGTTGGCAGTCTAAACTGCATAAAGTTAGAGAACTGGAGAGACGTTATGCTTTAAGATCGGGTTTGTATAAGAAGTTTGAGAAGCGCTGGAAGTCCATAGGAAGTTAGCCAATAGATAATTTAAGATTATAATATTAAGCTACTAAGGGGAATTGGGCAATGTGAGTTTAAAGTAATACCCTCATTGTTACATTTGAAATACATTTTATCGATTGATTATGTCTGTTGGATGATATGTGTCAATCAAAATTGAATACTGTGAGCACTTTATTATTATATACGTGTAATTGTGCAATGAACTCTCAACAATAAAAGTTTTTTTTTTTTTAAACTTACCAGAATATAACTGTCTGGGAATTTGGTTGTCTGAAAATCGTAAGTTCAACACACATCTACAGTTCCTCAGAAAAAGAGCATCAGCAGTCAAAGTCAAAATCAAAATAACTTTATTTAGACCACTAAGGCCATAAAAGGGTACATAAAATACATAAAAACATATAATAAATGGATAAAAGTCCAGCATACATGTGATGAGTCGACCGGTGCTCACATAGTGCAAAATTGTAAAATGATGCCCAAAAATTAAAAAGAATTTCGTGAGAGCCAACAATCACAATCGACCACTACTCGGTAGAATACAGATCATCATCAAAGTGCAAATCAAGAACCATATGCAGTTGCTGCATAAAACTTCCCCTTAGAAATAAAGGAATACAACAAAGTGCAGAACGGCACCAGTGGATCTAGCGGAAGGGTCAGCGCTGGCTCAGAGGGCGAGAAAGAGCCTTCCTTCTAAGCATCCACATTGTGCCCAGGTACTTGGCAACTGCACAGGCGTACAAGGGCTGACAGTCAGTTCTAAGGATTCGGAGAGCAATGCAGCGCCTGCAAGTGCCCAGCTGCTTACCAATGGGAGATGTCCAGAAGCAGCATGGGCGCATGTAGGCAGGGCTGCAAAGAACACGTGGGGAACAGTTTACCTAGAGTGATTGCAAGCAGGGCAGTCAGGAGATTCCAAAGCTGACTAATTAGAGGTGAAAGATCTCAGTGGCAGTGTGCCCCCTCTGAACTGGAAGTACAGCTTCCTGCCAAAAGGCACAGTAATGTAGTCCTAAAACTGCTTGAAGAGGGATTGAAGTCTATAAATCCCCTTGACAAAGTGGCACTGACAGCTTTTTGAGTGTCGTAGGTCAATGTACTAAGCTAATACTGTTGCTTCAAGGACTCTTTCGAGGGAAACTGGGCAGCAACTGGAGCCTCCCATTGATCAGACATTGCAATGGAGAACAATAGCTTTTTAATGTGTGGAAGCCAAGGAATTTCATTTAAACTGTCAGCCTTTATAACATCCTGCAGACCAGGGGCATAATAGACAAGTTCTCAGTGGTCCAGATTCTCCTCTAGTGCAGAAGAGGGCGCAACCTAGCTTTCCCTCCTATCCCTTTCACACCCAAATCCAGAGATAAAGGATCAGCTGGAGTGCTGGGAGGTAGGTGAGTAAGGGTTCGCAGAATTTGTTCTCCGATCTAACCAGGCCACTGATATTAGAGCATCAGCAGTCATACGCACCCTATGCAAACTGAATAAACACCTACATAGTCCTCTGGCCGAAGCAAAAATTAGAACTGTACAAGCAAAACTACAAACTACCACTTCCTATGGTCACCAAGTTTACCCTGGGAAACTGGCGAACGCACGAGACAAAGTACAGTGCAAAGTACACTAGAAAAACTGCGGGCACATTTTCAGCCTACCAACATACACAAGGCAGTCGCTGTTAGGCCTGGAGTTCGGCCTTACCAGACGAGACTTGGGGGCATATTAACAACGGCCAGCGATAATTATCGCTGGCCGTGCGTAGCGATAATTATATTATCGCTGGCTATCTCTGGCATTTATCGCCCTGGTAGCGCGTTATTAACAACGCGTTACTCCAGGGCGATAAAAATACCAGAGATAGCGATATTATCGCTCTTTTGCAGGGAACATCGCTGGTTTTCCAGCGATGTTCCCTGCAAAAGGGCGATAACCTTGCTGATACGACCCACAGGGTCGTACCAGCAGAATCCACCTCCTACGGCTAACATAGGTAAGTCGGGATTATAGCAGACGTTAGATTTTGGCGAAAACGGCCGTTTTCGCCAAAATCTAACGTCTGCTATAATCCTGTGGGCTGCCTTGTAAATATCGCGATGTGCACATCGGCGATATTTACAACGTAGCCCATCTGGGCTACGCCCAGTAACGCCCACTTTGCATCTCATTAGAGATGCAAGGATGGGCGTTGGGGGAAAGGGCGATAGTGCAGGGATTCACGCGATAGCGTGACCTTGCTGATTAGGCGAGAGCATTATCGCCGTTTTCCGTCCGAAAACGGACGCTAAAGCGGCGATAATTGTCTATCGCCTCGTTGTTGATATGCCCCTTGGAGTGCAAGGCATCACACATTAAATAGTACCACTCACTCGTCACTGCAGACTCAGGAACTTTAAAGAAGGCCATACTGGAGATCTATAAAGCACCGAATAATCCAAAAGAAAGCGGCTAATAACCTAATGATCACTTTAGTGTCAGTATCTGTATCGACCGTCACATCTCTGTCCATCAAGTCTATTCTGAGCAAACAAGTCATGACCATTTCTTGTAAAGTTGATATAGAGAAAATGCAGGCTGCCCCTTATACACATTTAATTGCAAAATCTTACGAGAATTCAAAGATTCAGCTTTATCTCAAAGAGTTCCTAAGCAGAATGACCAGACGCTCAATATTATGCGCCAGATTAATGACTCTGCCAATTCAAGAAAACAGGACAAATTGGGCAAACCATCACATTCGGCAAAGTTGCAAGTTCTGCCATTACAACCGATAATCAATGCTTCATCCATTATGCTGCTGCCCAGCATTTTTAAAAGCATGCCGCACTTTACTGAGGTAGATGCTTTTAACCCAGGGCATCCACACATGAAAGGAAGATTGGCCCTATTGTCGAAGCACCTTGCCCAGTTCGGCAAATTTACCAAAAGCTTGCACGCTGCCGTGAAAAAGACTACATTCCAGTGGAATTGGGGAGTCAAAACCACCTACGCAGGGTCAATAGCAGTTTGCTCTCTGTGAACATAAAAACTATTCGGATTACTTTCTTTTAATATATCTATTTTTATTATATCAGATTTTATGTAACCTTGTGCTTTCGAATGGTGTTTATAGTACCAATTATTATTAATTTACACAATAATGGTGTATGCATGTAGGAAAGCGAAAGGAGATATTGAGAAAGAAAGAGAGAGAAGGGAAAAATAGAAAGGGGGGTCAAAAGTAGAGAGGACAAACAGAGGGACAGAAACGAAGGTAGCAGTGAAATAGAAAGGGGTGAAGAAAGGAAGGAAGGACATAACCATGAGCTAGAGAAATGGTGGGAAAAAGAGGGTGTTGAAGTGTATAGGGAAGAAAAAAGTTAAAGGGAGGAAAAAGATGAGCAGATGGACGGAGATAGGGGAGGGATGGAAGACAAGAAGATTGAGAAACTCAGAGTCCAGTAACCAGTTATCTAGCCATCTTTAGTGCAGCGGGTGCTGTAGCACAGGTTACGTAGCACAAGCTCCCATTGGGAAATGGGAGGTTGTGTTCATCCCAGCACCGCATGGCAGGCACCTCAAGGTGCCTGCCACATGCTGCAGAAATCAACAGGGAGGCATCATAGGCGCCTCCTCATCCTTCAACCGGAGGCCGCAAGGAGAAGTGGGCCCTCCTAGGGGCTCCCAAACTCGCTTTCCGACAGACTTTCCATGTCGGAAAGCCCAGCATGGAAAGCCTGCCGGAAACAGAGCATCGTAATCCCAACGGTGGAAATTTCGTCTATTGGGATTACAGGCCAGTCTCCGACTGGCCAACAGGCTCCTTGACCCCATCGGAATCCAGCCGGAAGGACCGACCGGTTTCAATTCCGACCGCTTAGATTATAATTAGGCGGTCGGAACTGAAACCGATGATCTTGGTCGGAAAGCCTCCGACCTAGATCGTAATAGGAGGACCCTTGATAGACACTGTGAGGATGTATTATAGGTTATTTCAGAAGCTTGCGGCTTGCCTTGTTATAGACTTTAGAACTATTTTAATTTTGTTTCAGACAAGGTTGTTGGGGCTTTGCACGTCGATCGGGTTAAATGGGCCCACTGCAGTTAATTACGTTTCTGCTCTTACTTACAATTTGCGCAATAGCCACAAAGGCTCACATTTTGTGCTATTCTAACTTTTGACTTCATAATATGCAGACTTGGAAGTTACCCTAGCCTTAAAATGACACAAATTCCACTCCTGTAGCCGAACTGCAAAAGAATGATTTGTGTCAAAACCTTTGAAAATAAATGTAAACACCATCATATTGTGCAGTACAATAGAAAGTGGTGATTTCCAACAAACTCTTCTGGCGTTGTCACACAATTAATCCAAAATATCTGAAATTAAGAAAACACATATGTTTACACTAACAGCAAACTGATGTCCTGGTTAGTAAATCGTTCTAGTGACTTCATACAGATTACTGCTACTCCACTCAGTTGTTAACAGGTTAAATTATTTAGTCTTGGATGCTGGCTGCTATATGACTATTTAGCAATGCACATCTGTTCCGTTATCACTTTCATGAAATAAAGTCCGTAACATTGGCCTTTTAAAAATGACACCCTCTCGAGTATTGTTAAAGTTAAATAAACTGTTACTTTTGAAGTGGTTATTGATGGCAAAATGGCTCACAATGTGCTTGAATGTGATAATGATGAATCAGTATTTCAGATTAAGATGGACCTCTTGAAACTGTAGTGATTATACATGCCACCATATGTTGGTTTTTATTTTTGTGTGCAACGAATTGTGTTTTCTCTCTTTAATGTTTCCCAGTCAAGATTGCCCCATTGAAACTGTAGTGCTTTTATATGTCACTTTTATGCTTTATATGTTTTTATGTGTTTTGTAATGTGGTTTTTCTTTTATGGATATTTGATTATCCAAATAAAGATGTGTTTGACTGACTGACTAAATCAGTATTTCAGTCACTCATCGCTTCATAATATTGTCACTGCATTCCTTGTTGTTAACATGTCATGCTGCCTGTGCCTAATTCTCAAAGTTTGCTAGACCAGACAGGAACAATTGCTTCTCTGATAGAAATTCACAGATACTAATTTTTGGAATCAGTGCCAGCAAGAATGTCTTTCCTATATTATCAGATGCTCTGCTGCAGGAAATTCGCTAGTTTTGTGGATTGAAGTAAATCTCTTCTGATAGGAAAAAAGAAGGTGATTGAAAATCACAAACATTTTGCCGGCCCTTCGCTAACTTAGAGCTGTTTTGCAGGAGGTAAACGTAACTGATACACCCTCATAATTATTAGTGTGATATCGGGAAACTTTGACTCACAGCACTCCATCCTTCACATAGCTAAGCCAAAGCGGGGTTTAAATGGTTTCTTTATTGGTTTCGGGTGCAGGAACAATTGGTGCACTGGTACCACAGCACTCAAATTCTGTTGCATACATACCACAGTTGCTGACTTTATCAATCTTTTTACATTATTGTATATTTCCAATATTCAAATTCCTTTAAATCGTATATTTCATTTACAATTATTAATCTAGTATATTCTGTTTTATTCAGTTGTCATTCAGTATTTTCAATATTCAATTTGTCAGATTAATTTGATCGTACATCGTGCACACATAACATGATCAGGCCCAGCTATGCTTTAAAACATTATCTGGGGCATATTCTCAAGGAGCTATCGCCGAGTTATCGGCACTTTAACGCATCCAAAGTCGCGCTAAATTCATCGCCCCATTCACAAGCTGGTGCTAACAGCCCATAACACCAGTTTCCCCGCGAAAGCAGTCGCAAAAAACATCGCCACAGATGACCCCGGCAACTAACGCTAATGATATGCAGAGTAGGCGTACCCGTGCAAAAAGCAGCGACAACACCACTCCACAACATTCTCAACAACCAGCCAGATCGGCGATAACACCACAAAACATGCGATAAGGCGCGTTAGCAGCAGGAAATTAACACCTGCTCTTACCTGGTGTAAAGTCAGACGACAACCGGCACCAGACAAGGGAGCACAGCCAAAGCCACACATGAAGAACAACAGATGCCCTGGAGCAACCCATCATGCAGGCCTGAGCCCTAATAGGTCAACACTACCCACCGCCACCACCCCCAGGACCCCACCCCCCCCACCCCCCACCCCCCCGGGGCCCTACCCCGGGCACCCCCCCCCCCATGGACAAAGATATTGCACATCAACTCCACGAAATCATGAACCAAACAAATCGCCTGAAGTCGCACAATCACAACACCCAACATACGTGTGGCCAGAAAAAGGGAAATCATACACCCATATCAAAATATCCAAACAATACGTTTATTACAGAACAAACCAAAATAAATAAATCTGAAGAGGCATGGCGGGTCGTCACAGGACATTCCGTAGGTCACAGCCTGCAAAACAGAAATCTGGATCAGAAGGTGTGCCATGCGCCCATCAAAGTACAGAGAGAGAGGGCGAAAGAGAGGAAGAGAGAGGGAGAGAGAAAGAGAGAGGGAGAGAGAAAGAGAAAGGGAGAGAGAAAGAGAAAGGGAGAGAGGGAGAGAGAAAGAGAAAGGGAGAGAGGGAGAGAGAAAGAGAGAGGGAGAGAGGGAGGGAGAGGGAGAGAGGGAGAGAGAGGGGGAGAGGGAGAGAGGGAGAGAGTGCCGACACTGCGGACCTAGGACTCACTGCTCACCTGCTGCCACCGGTGTGTCTCTAACCACGTGCCGGTATTCACAGCAGTCCCCCAGGTCCTTCATCTGAAACAGTTTCCAGAGACATGAATGGCAGAGTCCATACAGTTGCACACGCCATCATCGCTTGCCCGCCCCTGCGCACACAGGCTGCTGCACCCCAGGCCCTCCCGCCGCCCGGCGGTGATTGCCCGCCCCTGCGCAACCAGGCCTCACTGCTCACCTTCCACCACCGGCGTGTCACCAAGAGGGCCCACCACGTTCTGGAGGGATCTCCAAGCCTGCGACCATGGCACCCTCCACATCATGCAGCCCCGCACCGCGGGCCACCAGGTCACACACCTGACTCTGGGTTTTGCTTCCGCAATGGCAGAGACCACATTAGTACACACAGCATCATCACAGGCGCACACCCACTCAGCGTTTGAGGTGCCACTAACTCTGTGAAGCGCGACGCAACGCCACGTGGCGGGAGGGCCGCACTGCCCGCTGGCCCAGGCCTACACTGTGGCCCAGCAAACAAATGATGGACGGAATGCTGACAATGCAAACATTCTCCCCCAGTCAAAAGATCTGGGTTAAATCCATCGTTCTTTTGCCCACTACGCCACACCAGTTTGAACCCAGCCATATGCAAATCAGTCTTGACCCTGTGCCCCATGGGAACAGTCCAGACCGAACTGCCAGGCCAGGTCCTCCTGGACCGGGAAACAAGCATCCTGGGACCGGTTTCAGGGTATGTCACCCTTCTTCAGCCAGGCTAGCTTGAATCCAGTGGCACAGTGAGCAAGGGACCCACGTCTGGGCATACCCATCCCACTTAGGCGAAAAATGTTACAGCAAACAAATGATGGACGGAATGCTGACAATGCAAACATTCTCCCCAGTCAAAAGATCTGGGTTAAATCCATCGTTCTTTTGCCCACTACGCCACCCCAGTTTGGACCCAGCCATATGCAAATCAGTCTTGACCCTGTGCCATCATGGGAACAGTCCAGACCGAACTGCCAGGCCAGGTCCTCCCTGGACCGGAAACAAGCATCCTGGGACCGGTTTCAGGGTATGTCACCCTTCTTCAGCCAGGCTAGCTTGAATCCAGTGGCACAGTGAGCAAGGGACCCACGTCTGGGCATACCCATCCCACTTAGGGCGAAAAGTGTTACAGCGAGTGGGACGGGTATGCCCAGACGTGGGTCCCGTGCTCTCCATGCCACTGGAATCAAGCTATCCTGGCTGAAGAGGGGTGAAACCCCGAAACCGGTCCTAGGATGCTTGTTTCCAGTCCAGGGAGGACCTGGCTTGGCAGTTCGGGCTGGACTGTTCCCATGAGGCACAGGGTCAAGACTGATTTGCATATGGCTGGGTTCAAACTGGAATGGCATGGTGAGCAAAAAACGATGGATTTAGGCCCAGATCTCTGTACTGGGGTGAATGTATGACATTGTTCTGCATTCTGTCCATCAATTGTTGTTTTTGCATTTGTCACCCCGAGTGGGACGGGTATGCCCAGACGTGGGTCCCATGCTCTCCATGCCACTGGAATCAAGCTATCCTGGCTGAAGAGGGGTGAAACCCCGAAACCGGTCCTAGGATGCTTGTTTCCAGTCCAGGGAGGACCTGGCTTGGCAGTTCGGGCTGGACTGTTCCCATGAGGCACAGGGTCAAGACTGATTTGCATATGGCTGGGTTCAAACTGGAATGGCATGGTGAGCAAAAAACGATGGATTTAGGCCCAGATCTCTGTACTGGGGTGAATGTATGACATTGTTCTGCATTCTGTCCATCAATTGTTGTTTTTGCATTTGTCACCCCGAGTGGGACGGGTATGCCCAGACGTGGGTCCCGTGCTCTCCATGCCACTGGAATCAAGCTATCCTGGCTGAAGAGGGGTGAAACCCCGAAACCGGTCCTAGGATGCTTGTTTCCAGTCCAGGGAGGACCTGGCTTGGCAGTTCGGGCTGGACTGTTCCCATGAGGCACAGGGTCAAGACTGATTTGCATATGGCTGGGTTCAAACTGGAATGGCATGGTGAGCAAAAAAACGATGGATTTAGGCCCAGATCTCGGTACTGGGGTGAATGTATGACATTGTTCTGCATTCTGTCCATCAATTGTTGTTTTTGCATTTGTCACCCCGAGTGGGACGGGTATGCCCAGACGTGGGTCACGTGCTCTCCATGCCACTGGAATAAAGCTATCCTGGCTGAAGAGGGGTGAAACCCCGAAACCGGTCCTAGGATGCTTGTTTCCAGTCCAGGGAGGACCTGGCTTGGCAGTTCGGGCTGGACTGTTCCCATGAGGCCCAGGGTCAAGACTGATTTGCATATGGCTGGGTTCAAACTGGAATGGCATGGTGAGCAAAAAAACAATGGATTTAGGCCCAGATCTCTGTACTGGGGTGAATGTATGACATTGTTCTGCATTCTGTTAATCAATTGTTGTTTTTGCATTTGTCACCCCGAGTGGGACGGGTATGCCCAGACGTGGCTCCCGTGCTCTCCATGCCACTGGAATCAAGCTATCCTGGCTGAAGAGGGGTGAAACCCCGAAACCGGTCCTAGGATGCTTGTTTCCAGTCCAGGGAGGACCTGGCTTGGCAGTTCGGGCTGGACTGTTCCCATGAGGCACAGGGTCAAGACTGATTTGCATATGGCTGGGTTCAAACTAGAATGGCATGGTGAGCAAAAAAACGATGGATTTAGGCCCAGATCTCTGTACTGGGGTGAATGTATGACATTGTTCTGCATTCTGTCCATCAATTGTTGTTTTTGCATTTGTCACCCCGAGTGGGACGGGTATGCCCAGACGTGGGTCCCGTGCTCTCCATGCCACTGGAATCAAGCTATCCTGGCTGAAGAGGGGTGAAACCCCGAAACCGGTCCTAGGATGCTTGTTTCCAGTCCAGGGAGGACCTGGCTTGGCAGTTCGGGCTGGACTGTTCCCATGAGGCACAGGGTCAAGACTGATTTGCATATGGCTGGGTTCAAACTGGAATGGCATGGTGAGCAAAAAACGATGGATTTAGGCCCAGATCTCTGTACTGGGGTGAATGTATGACATTGTTCTGCATTCTGTCCATCAATTGTTGTTTTTGCATTTGTCACCCCGAGTGGGACGGGTATGCCCAGACGTGGGTCCCATGCTCTCCATGCCACTGGAATCAAGCTATCCTGGCTGAAGAGGGGTGAAACTCCGAAACCGGTCCTAGGATGCTTGTTTCCAGTCCAGGGAGGACCTGGCTTGGCAGTTCGGGCTGGACTGTTCCCATGAGGCACAGGGTCAAGACTGATTTGCATATGGCTGGGTTCAAACTGGAATGGCATGGTGAGCAAGAAAACGACGGATTTAGGCCTAGATCTCTGTACTGGGGTGAATGTATGACATTGTTCTGCATTCTGTCCATCAATTGTTGTTTTTGCATTTGTCACCCCGAGTGGGACGGGTATGCCCAGACGTGGGTCCCGTGCTCTCCATGCCACTAGAATCAAGCTATCCTGGCTGAAGAGGGTGAAACCCCGAAACCGGTCCTAGGATGCTTGTTTCCAGTCCAGAGAGGACCTGGCTTGGCAGTTCGGGCTGGACTGTTCCCATGAGGCACAGGGTCAAGACTGATTTGCATATGGCTGGGTTCAAACTGGAATGGCATGGTGAGCAAAAAACGATGGATTTAGGCCCAGATCTCTGTACTGGGGTGAATGTATGACATTGTTCTGCATTCTGTCCATCAATTGTTGTTTTTGCATTTGTCACCCCGAGTGGGACGGGTATGCCCAGACGTGGGTCCCGTGCTCTCCATGCCACTGGAATCAACTTATCCTGGCTGAAGAGGGGTGAAACCCCGAAACCGGTCCTAGGATGCTTGTTTCCAGTCCAGGGAGGACCTGGCTTGGCAGTTCGGGCTGGACTGTTCCCATGAGGCACAGGGTCAAGGCTGATTTGCATATGGCTGGGTTCAAACTGGAATGGCATGGTGAGCAAAAAAACGATGGATTTAGGCCCAGATCTCTGTACTGGGGTGAATGTATGACATTGTTCTGCATTCTGTCCATCAATTGTTGTTTTTGCATTTGTCACCCCGAGTGGGACGGGTATGCCCAGACGTGGGTCCCGTGCTCTCCATGCCACTGGAATTAAGCTATCCTGGCTGAAGAGGGGTGAAACCCCGAAACCGGTCCTAGGATGCTTGTTTCCAGTCCAGGGAGGACCTGGCTTGGCAGTTCGGGCTGGACTGTTCCCATGAGGCACAGGGTCAAAACTGATTTGCATATGGCTGGGTTCAAACTGGAATGGCATGGAGAGCAAAAAAACGATGGATTTAGGCCCAGATCTCTGTACTGGGGTGAATGTATGACATTGTTCTGCATTCTGTCTATCAATTGTTGTTTTTGCATTTGTCACCCCGAGTGGGACGGGTATGCCCAGACGTGGGTCCCGTGCTCTCCATGCCACTGGAATCAAGCTATCCTGGCTGAAGAGGGGTGAAACCCCGAAACCGGTCCTAGGATGCTTGTTTCCAGTCCAGGGAGGACCTGGCTTGGCAGTTCGGGCTGGACTGTTCCCATGAGGCACAGGGTCAAGACTGATTTGCATATGGCTGGGTTCAAACTGGAATGGCATGGTGAGCAAAAAACGATGGATTTAGGCCCAGATCTCTGTACTGGGGTGAATGTATGACATTGTTCTGCATTCTGTCCATCAATTGTTGTTTTTGCATTTGTCACCCCGAGTGGGACGGGTATGCCCAGACGTGGGTCCCGTGCTCTCCATGCCACTGGAATCAAGCTATCCTGGCTGAAGAGGGGTGAAACCCCGAAACCGGTCCTAGGATGCTTGTTTCCAGTCCAGGGAGGACCTGGCTTGGCAGTTCGGGCTGGACTGTTCCCATGAGGCACAGGGTCAAGACTGATTTGCATATGGCTGGGATCAAACTGGAATGGCATGGTGAGCAAAAAACGATGGATTTAGGCCCAGATCTCTGTACTGGGGTGAATGTATGACATTGTTCTGCATTCTGTCCATCAATTGTTGTTTTTGCATTTGTCACCCCGAGTGGGACGGGTATGCCCAGACGTGGGTCCCGTGCTCTCCATGCCACTGGAATCAAGCTATCCTGGCTGAAGAGGGGTGAAACCCCGAAACCGGTCCTAGGATGCTTGTTTCCAGTCCAGGGAGGACCTGGCTTGCCAGTTCGGGCTGGACAGTTCCCATGAGGCACAGGGTCAAGACTGATTTGCATATGGCTGGGTTCAAACTGGAATGGCATGGTGAGCAAAAAAACGATGGATTTAGGCCCAGATCTCTGTACTGGGGTGAATGTATGACATTGTTCTGCATTCTGTTAATCAATTGTTGTTTTTGCATTTGTCACCCCGAGTGGGACGGGTATGCCCAGACGTGGGTCCCGTGCTCTCCATGCCACTGGAATCAAGCTATCCTGGCTGAAGAGGGGTGAAACCCCGAAACCGGTCCTAGGATGCTTGTTTCCAGTCCAGGGAGGACCTGGCTTGGCAGTTCAGGCTGGACTGTTCCCATGAGGCACAGGGTCAAGACTGATTTGCATATGGCTGGGTTCAAACTGGAATGGCATGGTGAGCAAAAAACGATGGATTTAGGCCCAGATCTCTGTACTGGGGTGAATGTATGACATTGTTCTGCATTCTGTCCATCAATTGTTGTTTTTGCATTTGTCACCCCGAGTGGGACGGGTATGCCCAGACGTGGGTCCCGTGCTCTCCATGCCACTGGAATCAAGCTATCCTGGCTGAAGAGGGTGAAACCCCAAAACCGGTCCTAGGATGCTTGTTTCCAGTCCAGGGAGGACCTGGCTTGGCAGTTCGGGCTGGACTATTCCCATGATGCACAGGGTCAAGACTGATTTGCATATGGCTGGGTTCAAACTGGAATGGCATGGTGAGCAAAAAACGATGGATTTAGGCCCAGATCTCTGTACTGGGGTGAATGTATGACATTGTTCTGCATTCTGTCCATCAATTGTTGTTTTTGCATTTGTCACCCCGAGTGGGACGGGTATGCCCAGACGTGAGTCCCGTGCTCTCCATGCCACTGGAATCAAGCTATCCTGGCTGAAGAGGGGTGAAACCCCGAAACCGGTCCTAGGATGCTTGTTTCCAGTCCAGGGAGGACCTGGCTTGGCAGTTCGGGCTGGACTGTTCCCATGAGGCACAGGGTCAAGACTGATTTGCATATGGCTGGGTTCAAACTGGAATGGCATGGTGAGCAAAAAACAATGGATTTAGGCCCAGATCTCTGTACTGGGGTGAATGTATGACATTGTTCTGCATTCTGTCCATCAATTGTTGTTTTTGCATTTGTCACCCCGAGTGGGACGGGTATGCCCAGACGTGGGTCCCGTGCTCTCCATGCCACTGGAATCAAGCTATCCTGGCTGAAGAGGGGTGAAACCCCGAAACCGGTCCTAGGATGCTTGTTTCCAGTCCAGGGAGGACCTGGCTTGGCAGTTCGGGCTGGACTGTTCCCATGAGGCACAGGGTCAAGACTGATTTGCATATGGCTGGGTTCAAACTGGAATGGCATGGTGAGCAAAAAACGATGGATTTAGGCCCAGATCTCTGTACTGGGGTGAATGTATGACATTGTTCTGCATTCTGTCCATCAATTGTTGTTTTTGCATTTGTCACCCCGAGTGGGACGGGTATGCCCAGACGTGGGTCCCGTGCTCTCCATGCCACTGGAATCAAGCTATCCTGGCTGAAGAGGGGTGAAACCCCGAAACCGGTCCTAGGATGCTTGTTTCCAGTCCAGGTAGGACCTGGCTTGGCAGTTCGGGCTGGACTGTTCCCATGAGGCACAGGGTCATGACTGATTTGCATATGGCTGGGTTCAAACTGGAATGGCATGGTGAGCAAAAAAACGATGGATTTAGGCCCAGATCTCTGTACTGGGGTGAATGTATGACATTGTTCTGCATTCTGTCCATCAATTGTTGTTTTTACACTGTGGCCCAGCAGGGCTCACACTAATCCTTGCCAGTCCGGACCGCCAGGACGGTGCATCATTGCAAGCTGCACACCCGCTCAGCACTTTAGGTGCCCCTATCTCACTGCACCGCAAGACACCGTCCCGTGGCGGGGTGCCTGTGCCTGCTGCAGTGTATCGGGTGCCACCAAGTCTGTGCCCCGCTAGCCATGGACCCTAAATGATTGAGTCCTGTTGTACGGACGCCATCATGTCACCCCCGGCACTGGGCAATGTGAGGTGGCAGGGCCCTAGGCCCTCATGCACACATGAGAACTACACGGAGACACCCAGTCAGAGAGAGTGGTAATGGCGTCCAGCACGTGCGCCAGGCCATTTTTATTTCCAGGGTCACATGTCCTGTGACGCCAGTGCTGGATGGGTGTGGTGTGGGTGTACACCAGCCGTGAGGAAGGGGCTGTGGCATGCTGAGAACTAGACCTGTGAGCTGCAGATCCCCACAGTGAAAACCTAGGACATGTAGCGCTGTCGTCCCCCCCTGTGTGCGTAATCGGAGTGGGCTGTCCTGGCGTATGCCAGTCCAGAGTAAGGGGGTGAACAATGACCCCGGGGCTCTGGGCGTTGTTCCGTCCTGGGCTGGACAAGGAAGTGACTAATTGATGTGTCTCCGTTGTAGTGTCGGCACCACCCGGACTGGAATCGGCAATCTGTCACCCTGTGACAATAGTCCCACAACAAGGGCAACATGGACGTAAGGGGAAATCACTGACCCTACATTCATCCAAACTTCCACACTTGAAAGATCATAGACATGACACATCTGTGTGGATATGAATGTTTATTACACATTCAAGGGAGTGTTGCAGCTGGAGCAGTACAGGGCCATGCCAACCCCACTTCACATTGTCGGCCCGTGAAGGGCCAGCCAGAGTCCTTCAGGGAATGACAGGTACATCAGGAGAGGAGGACTTCAGTCCGCAGTCTGATAGCTGTGTCATTGGTGACCAAACAGAATATGGCAGTCCATGTTGAGGTCAGAGGTCAGTGTCGCAGAGTGCATCGGTGGACAGTGGAAGGTGATGATGCAGAGGGCAGAACCAAGCAGAAACAGGCCACATGGCGGAGATGAATGCTACTGCGTCCTCCTGACCACGAGGGTGGGTTCATCCGCATCTTTGTCCTCTGCTGTTGCATGTGCCTCACATGTGGGTGGTGGTGTCCTGTCCCCAGCACTGTGTGGCACAGACACATCAGGGGCCGGAGATGTGGATGGGGTGGTATCAGCAGCATGCATCAGCGCCAGGCCTTGTGGCAGCAATGCGATGAGGAAGGTCTTCAGGGCATTGAGCGACCCAGCTACCTCTCGCTGGTGTGCAGCCGTGGCAGCCGCACTTTCTGCCTGCGTCCGCTCCATGTTCTCCATGATCCTCCGCATGTGTCCCAACTCCCGGGCGAGATCGCTGGAGGAACTCGGGCTAGACTGTCGCTCTTGTCGCAGAGTCAGGACTCTGGCGATGTCAGCCATGGTCCATTGGAAAGCATGGAGCAGACTGTGGGTGTCCGTTAGGGACTGTGAGTGGTCCCTGATGGGACCCAGACACCCACGTATGGCGTCTAGTTTGGCTGCCATGCGGTCGAACCCCACCTGCACCTGCTCAGCCAGCTTCTCCTGGCACCCCAACACACGGCGTTGGAAGGTCATGTGTTCATCGTGGGGGTCCTGGGATGCAGCTGTGGTGGTGGGTGCTGCCTGCTGTGCATACTGTGCAGGGGGGGCTCCTCGTGGCAGCTGGGTTGCCCTGATCCTGGAAGTGGGCTGCGGAGGCTCTCCATGAGCTGTTCGAGGGCGTCTGAGTCGAAGGTGTGGTGGTCCTCTTCGTCATCAGAGAAGAGAGGTTCGGACTGCTCTGCAGGAGGTGTTGGATTTCCCCCTGCAATGTGAAGGGGAGATGCAGTTTGACATCGTGTACACATGTATGTTGACGCATTGTACATGTCTGCATTCCGACTGCATGACAGTGTACATTGTGACTGTTTGGGGGGAGCTGCCTATTTGATGCGGGACAGTGGACATTCTGACTACATCACAGGTGTGAGTTTGTACTTGTACATTGTCTACTCACATTTCCCTACAGTGCCATATGTGGTTGGCCAGTTTCTACGCACATGCGGCACCTGTTGTGTCCTCTGTTCTGTTGTGGTCGTGTTGCGGTTTGTACCACCTTGTTGTCAATGTTGATGTGCTCTGCATGTTATGTGTGTGTGCCGCATTTTGGGGGAGTCGCCCCTGCAGCTCTGATTTAGCTGCCCTCCTCCCTTCCATGTGGTGTGCCTCTGGGTTTTGTGCTTCTGCAGTGCTGAGATGTTGCATACCTGTGTGCATTAGTCTCTTGGTGGGAGTTGTGGGTCTGGGGCATGGTTTGTCCGCAGATGTGCTAAGCTTAATTGTGCATGTGTGCCATTGTGCCCATCTCCCCCCGTACCCCCAGTCCCTGGTGGTTACTCACCCTGTTGCTGTTGTGTCCGGTCATGTTGAGCAGTGTCCGGTCCCCCGACTCCTGCCACCGTCTCCCCACTGATGACTGTGGACACCATTTCCTCCATCTCGTCCAGCTCCTCCTGTGGCGCAGGGCTCCCACCTCCAGTCTGCATTGCTGCCTTCCGGTTGTTTGCGAGTTTCAGCTTGGTTTTGCGCTTCACATCATTCCAGCGCCTCTTGACCTCGTCCATTGTCCTCTTCAGCACTCTGACTGCATTCACCTTGTCCACGATGGTCTGCCATATTCCATTTTTAGTTGCCAGTGACACAGTGGAGGTGACGAACAGTGATTGATGGTGTTTTATCACCTCCGTTATCAGGATCCTGTTTTCCTGCAGACTGAACTTAGTCTTCCTCTTCTTCTTGTCCTTGCCCTTCCCTGACCCCGAGGTCCCAGGCTGGTCCTCCGTGGGGCTTGTGGGGTTCTGGTTGTCCTCTGTACTTGCTCCGGCTGCCTCCATTGTGCTTCGCTGTTGTTTGGCTTTTGTCGGTATGTTTTTTTCTACTTTTATGGTGCATTTTCCAGCATGACGCGTGGGTATTGCAGGCCTGTGGCTGGTTTTCGTAGATTTTTGTATCGCGATTGGCGTCATCGCTACTATTTTCGCGTTGGGGTTTCACGTTTTTGCGGCGTTGCGTTGTTTCTAACGCGTTCATTTGACGCGTTGTCCTGTGACTATCGCATGGTACCGGCGTGTTGTGAATACCACGTTGACAAGGAGTTGTTTTCCCGCGATGGACTGCGATGTGTAGGGTTGCGTTAAGCTACACTTGCGATAGTTATCACACGTTCTTGAGAATATGCCCTTCAGTGTCACACCCAGGGGCGAATTGTGGTGAATAATCAGAACTCAGAGTTCACCACGCACATAGCAGCCCTGAGCAGTAATGACTACATCTGTTAAGACCTGCCGATAGCTTCCTGGAGACGGGATTGGTCCCTGGCCCACATCAGAGGTGGATTGGGAGGGTGGCCATAGGTTTGCATTACTACTTGAGAGCTGTGTGCACCTTACGCTGGTTCCACCTGGGTAAGTCTAGGCGCATGGGTCAACTGAAAACCTGGCTTGATGAATGAGTAAACGCGCACTTGATCAGTGGTTGTTTTGGAATGTGTTGTAGAGGCGGGGTCTTCTGGATCTGTTCCAGTGAAGGACAGAGTCCGTAATCTTGCCCCCACTTTGCTTGCACTCTCAGACTTCTGTGCTGATCATCCTCTTGGCTGATGGTTGCTGAGGTGTCCTTTGTCCATAAAAACTACAAAATAAAAGGTTTTAGCTGTTGGGAAGAAGTTTCTTTCCAGGTCTTGTGCCCTCAATGTTTATCCTGAAGGGTCATTTCATAAATCGCCCAGTCTAGTTTGCTCCTTGTAAGCCACCACATGCCCCAGTAGACCTGCACAGCTGTCACTGCATCAGTCCTTTGGGTTCTGTGAGGAGCACCCATGCATGCTTGTCAGGGTTGAAGGTTTTGTATCAATGGGGATACCCGAAATGCTACCAGACCCGGGTCAATATTATGATACAATATAGAAATGGTCACAGTAACAACGAACAATTCTAGAAAACAAAATGAAATTAAAACAGCATTCACAGTGCCACGTTAGATATTTGCAATGAATGCAATGTATTACAAATGTAAATATGCAATTTAAATGTGGCAACGCAGTTGCTCTTTCATCACCACATGATTCTAATATTTAGAAAAAAGGTGCTCAGGTGTGGGAAAAAGGGAGATGGAGTGTTTCCTCCCTCCTTACTCGATAACCTATGCAGATCATTGATGTCAAACTATGCACGTTTTGCTCAGCTTAACCTCACGTATTAAGACATGTTCCTAATGTAGACTCTTCTCGTAGATTTGTCTTCCAATTACCGCGCCAGAATCGCTTCTGACGCATACCCTCTCTGTCCTTTATTATTCTTCCAGATCTTTATCTGGGAACTGCTTAGGATCTATTGACCAACATTATACTACCGCGTACGTGCACGGAAGGCCGTACTCCCCTCCTTCTTATACAGTAAGTGTCCACACAACAGGGGGTTTTATTCCAACCCTGTCCTGTCCGGATTCACTCCGAAGTTAACTTTCTAATATGTGTTTCCTCTACACACAGGAGCTCTGTTGAGCCCAATTCTCGTTTGACTGCCCAGCCCATTGATATACGCTGGATGTACTTTTAGGTAAACTTCACCTTGGTTTAGCTGCAGTCACTCCCCCTTGGAGACACCGTGCCCCTCTAATCACGTATTATTCATCTTGTCTTTAGGTACTTTCTATCCTCACTGTCCTGAAGAAGACCCCATCCTAAGGCTGGAATCACCTAACTGATCTCCCAGGGGTCGAAACGTAGACTACAACTAGTTGACAAGCCCTGATAACTGTGAATTAACAACAGTGTCCTTAGAAGGCTATGTGATACATGGGAACAACTGACCTATGTTAGGCTGGAATTGTATCTTGATGAAAATGTGATGGATATATATCACACCTCTTTTCCTTGTCCACCCTCCTCACGGTTTCACTTTGACCATCAACACTCCATCTCCCTTTTTCCCACACCTGAGCACCTTTTTTCTAAATATTAGAATCATGTGGTGATGAAAGAGCAACTGCGTTGCCACATTTATTGCAAATATCTAACGTGGCACTGTGAATGCTGTTTTAATTTAATTTTGTTTTCTAGAATTGTTCGTTGTTACTGTGACCATTTCTATATTGTATTGTCAGGGTTGAAGGAGCAGCTGATTCATAAAATGCACAGGGAAGGGACCAGGCTGCACGTCAATGTTCGTCTGCTTGAAGTGTTTTGTGCAGTCCATCTTGGACTCCCTCGACTTTAGGATGAGCTGGTTACTTTGGAGTGGGTGTGACCATTACCTGCATCCACCATGGACTGGAGAGAATGGCAGCCCTAGTACAAGAAGCCCAGATAGAGGGAAATGTGGAATTAGGTGGATCCTGTGACTGCAGTTTGATGCCCACTCTTGAAGCGTATGTCGCAGTCGGCTAACCGGAAGTACACTTTCCTATGGCTGCTTCATGCACCAGTGCTCTATAGATGTTGGGGAATGTTGCTTTTCTGGCCTGGAATTTTCTTCAGATGCAAACTATTGCATGTTTCATAGTGAAGCTGCAGCATGCACAAGGACGTCAACTCTCTAAAAGGCTAGGGCTAGCAGAAGTGACTTTATGCACCCTCTAATGACTGTACGGAGCGGATCCTTTTTTTCCTATCTTAGCTCCACACAAGGCACCATTTACCGCAGAGAGCCTAAAGCAAGAAGTGTAAACTACAGGAAGTAACTAGGGCTGTTAAAGTCCTGTCTTAGAAGTGGGCAAACTATGCTTTGCTCGAGTCAAAATATAGAATCTGATTGACACTTCAAATAGTTATTCCCGAATCTATCGTTTTTAAATAAAATTCTGTTTATTGAAAGTTTCAGACAAAAAAAAACCAAAAGAAAACATAGTACAGCTCAGGATAATAGTTCCGATCAAGAAAAGTTCGATCAGTTGCATTGTTTTCTTACATAACTAGGAAAAGGGGAAAGGAAGAAGGGTAAAGCCACTCAGCTATGAGAAAACAGGTGTAGCTCCGCCATGAGGGAGCTCCATCCATCAACCACGTCAGAATGCGCTAGCAATCACCTGTCATATCAAACCCATCTAGGTATCGAAGGAGCCTGGCTCACAGAGTTAGGAATCCCCAGCGGAGCATCCTCCGCCAGATCCACAGCAGCCACGGCATCCCCCACCAGTCTACTTGCCTAGGTATAACTCCAAGGAGGTCCAAATATCTTTGGTGCAGAATCTCGCAGGCATCAACTCCCAGTAGGCCGTCAATCGTTCCTAGTATCCCGAAGTCACCCCAAGCTTCGCGGTGTCGGATGCCATCCATGCATTGCCACCTGGCCCTTTGCCAGCAAAAGAAGTTTGTCGTCAATTTACGCATGTCCTGGGGGGACATCCTTCACATAGCTTAAGCTTGCAACTCGCAGCGAGTGCACAAGAGTGTATCCAGTATTAATACCAAGAGTGTCAGAGACAGCAAGCCAGAAGTGCTGCACTCTAGGGCAGTCCAATGCAGGGTGTAGGAAGTCAGCGCTAGGTACTGCACACGCAATGCGCATCCTCAATTTGACCATTCTGTGTAAATTCTCCTGGGTATGGTATAACCTGTGAAGATATTTGAAGTGCACTAACCGCAGTCTATAGTTGGGAGACAGGGCCCGAGATTGGGTACAATGGTACTTCCACTGTTCATCAGTGAGCGGAACTGTCAGGTCCGCATCCCACTCCCAACTGGCACGAGGGACCAGCACGGGCGCAGTCTGCTGCATCTCAGCGTAGAGCTGTGTAACCAGCCTGTGCAGGGAAGGGGATGTGAAAGTCATTTCCAGTATTTGAAACATCAGAGGAGCTGCAGGGAAAGAGTCATGGATCCCCCAGACAGCAGCCCGCAGCTGGTAGTATATAAACGTGTCCAAGAAAGTCACTTAAGGGCCCTGCAGGGTCTGCTGCAGCGTGACAACGGTACCCTCCAGGTATAGAGCTCCAATGGACATCAGCTGTAAGGTACACAGTCGAGTGCGAGTGCCAGCATCAAGTGTAAGTGGAAAAGAAGGGCGGCCAATAATCAGCACCGAAGGAGCAAAGAGGGAGCTCAGTCGCACTCACCATTGAAGTTCATTCCAGGTCCATATTGTGCAAGCCGCAGTGTCTATCCGCACCCATGAGTGCTTGGGGGCCAAGTACAGTGCCATCTTGATGAGGCATGGCGCAACATGATCATGCTCTGTGTGAGCCAGGAACTGTGTGGGGTAGAGCCAGTAATGTACACATTGTGCCTGAGCGCTGTAGTAATATAGATCCATATCTGGAGCCCCCAACCCCTTTTGCTTAAATGGTAGTGTCAGAATCTCCCACGCTATGCGAGGTTGCTTACGCGCCAATGCAAGAGAACCATGCGCAACCAGAGCTGTTGGCTGAAAGACAATGGCAGCAGGAGCAGCAGATTAAGAAACAAATAGAGAAACTTGTGATGTACAACCATCTTTGTGATGGCCAACCTACCAGTTAAGTACAATGGGAGCTTCAGCCAACCCTCCACACGCTCCTCCGGACATATTATTAAGTGCCCATAGTTGTCTCTCCACAAGTCATCTAGGTTTCTACTTAACCATATGCCCATGTATCTCTCTGACTCGCACACCCAGTGGAGCAGAAACGCTGGGCCAAATTCCTAAATCACGTTCGTCAGGGGGAACGAGATCGACTTGGTGACAGAGTGACATAGTCTGTATACATTGACACAAGAATCCCACAAGGTGTGAATGCCAGACCCCAGTGTGAGTGATGCTGCCACAGCTGCGCCACCGCCGGTTCCGTAGCTATTGCAAACAATATTGGTGACAGTGGGCACCCCTGGCTGGTACCCTTCGACACAGGGAAAGGGGGAGTAATTGTGCTGTTAATTTGTAATCGAGTCACAGGTTGGGCATAGAGGAGGCCAATTAATCTGATGAACTTAGGACTCACACCAAGGCGTGACAGCAGCGCAAATAGGTAAGGCCATTCAAGTGAATCAAACGCCTTAGTGGCGTCCAAACAAACAGCAGCTGAGCAGAAGTCAGGATCAATGCTATGTACAAGGTTGAAGAATGTGCCCAAAATGTGAGCCGTCGATCTCCCGGGCACAAAGCCCGACTGGTCCAGTGGCATGAGGTGCGGCAGAAGCGGGAGTAGTCGTGAGACTATCAACTTTGCACAAATGTTATTGTCCATGTTAATCATGGATAAGGGTCGATATGACTCACATTATTGGGGATTCTTGTCAGGCTTGAGTATCGTTACAATTAACTCCTCTCGCAGGGATGAGGGGGGAGTACCAACAACAAGGGACTCCTCATATAGTGCGAGGAGATGTGGGGCCATGAGCTGTGCATACTCTTTATAGAAAGCCGGGTGAGGACGTCCAAGTCAGGGGCCTTATCTCCTGGTAATGCATTGATGATCTTGACAAACTCTTCCACCGTGAAAGGCTCATCTATGAACCACCTATGGCCTTCCTCAAGCCATAACATTTGCACTGAATCAAAATAAGAAGCGAGGTGTGGTGGAGTAGCAGACTGCATAGTCGTGTAAAGAGTAGAAAAAAAAGCAGTTTTCTCGCTCTGTACAGCTGCTGTCCCAACATGCTCGTGTAGCTGGTCATCCTGTAAATTGACTATGTAATCGCTGGCCCAAGGCTTGTGCAGCAAATTGGTTAGGGTCTTACCAGCTCTATCCCCTTCACCATAGCGCCGAGCGCAGGCCTTCCTACCCAGGTAATGAATTTCTTTCTGTGCCACCTCTTCATATTCAACCAGCTTGCCCTGGGTAGCTGCTAGCATGGATGAAGAACTGTTCTCAAAATATTGGTGCTCCAGGGTGCAAATCTCTCCCTCAAGGCGGAAAAGCTCACCGCGCAGTGCTCGCAGCACATCTGCCTGCTTTGCGATGCAGACCCCCCTTATCACAACCTTAAAGACCTCCCACAGGGTAGCCCTCAATGCTACTGAGTGCTCATTGTGTTCAAAATAGTCCACATAGTGGTTCTAACTTCCAGTCGCATCCAGCATTAATCAGGGGCGGGGGAGACAGGGGGTCACATAGGAAGGGTCGCGTGGGGAGGGGGTAAATTTAATAATTCATTAAAAAAAACGTACCTGTCCGCCGGCCGGGCCGGGTCCTGCGTTTTCACAGCTCCGGCTCCTGCTCTTGTTCTCCTCTCCTGCCTCCTGCAGGAACAGGAAGCAGGCAGCCTCCCTCCCCGCCCCTAAGCCAATCACAATGCTGCAATGACATCGTTGTGATTAGTGGGGACGCCGCCCAGCCAAGCGCCTATGGGGAGGCCATTTTCTCCATGTAGGCTTCATTGCAGCCTGCATGGAGAAAGGGCAGAGTGCGCATGACTTGTTTGGGCGGCCCCAGAGGGCCGACCAAACCAGTCATGCTCACTCAGGAGTGGGCACACCACTCCTCCCCTGCTCAGCCATTCTCTTAGAGCAGCCCGCCCACCCGGCCGCAACTAAACACTTCTGCTTTCTCACAATGCGAGAAGCAGAAACATCAAATGGTAGTTTTACCATTTTATGTTTCTGCTTCTCGCACTGCGAGAAAGCAGTGGGGGCAATGCTGCTCCACCAAGTAGAGTAGCCACCCAAGCTAACTTCCTCCTGAAACATCTGGACCTGTAGGGCTCCAGAGGGGTGATGCCACGTAAAGGCATGTGATCTCATCTCTATCAGGATGGGAGCATGATCGGAGAGAGCCTGCGGAAATTTTTTGACCTTGGAGGTCCGTGCATCTATATCACGTGTTCCCAGCCAATAATCTATCCTTGACCAAGTGGTGTGTGCAGCAGCTATACATGCACCCTCCACATTATTAGCATTTCTAGAGTGCCAGAGGTCAGTGTGAAGATTGTCAGACATTATTAGGTGCAACTGGACAGCTTCATTTGTGTGTGTGTCAGTCACTGGTACCGTCATCACCGGAATCCAAGCCTACGTTGAAGTCCCCTCCGTACAGAAGTGCCCCGGCCCCATCATGCCCACTAGCCTCCAAAACTCCGTAAAGAAACAAGGAGAGTCCATGTTTGGGCCATACACCGAAGAAGTCAGAGTGGGAGGCCTTGCAATGCACCCAAGAGTAGAACATACCAGCCCTGTTGGTCACACAGGACTTGGTGCGTGTTCCATGGCAAGCCCTTGCGAATTAAGACAGCCACCCCTCGGGCATGATTTGAAAAATAGGCAGCATGGCGTTCACCTATCCATCCCACTCGCAAGCACGTCTGAGCACCTTCGGTAAGCTACAACTCCTGTAGCATGCATATATCAATCTTGTGTCGCTGCAGGTCAGCAAGCACATGTCGTGCTTTGCATCTGTCATTGAGGCTGCGTATATTCCAAGTCACGCATTCAATTGCCTGCATTGGGAACAAATGGTAGGAGGGAGATCTCCAGCTGTGCACGCAAGAGACACCAAATGCAGGAACGTACAGGAAAACACTAAGTGGCTAGTGAAAGGGGGGAAACAAACATTTTGCAGTCAAAGGGCTACAAACATCAACAAAACCCCGGTAGCCTGCCCACCACCCACTTTGACAGCCCAATCAGGACAAAATGTACCATCCCACCCATTTCTTAACCCAAAGGTAGTAACCAATGTAATCAACCAGGGAATCATCCAGTGTGGGCAAACCAGAGGTCCAACTCTCTCACAGCCAGGGTACAGCTGGGTGGCTGGAGAAACAACAGTCGAGTGGCCAGGGCCCATCCGGACGGGCTGCCTCCCATAACCATCTCAGGCTTCATTGCCGTCAATACTGTAGCTGAAGTACAATGTCTAGGTGTGCGGCGCTGAGCTAAGTCTCGGGAAGGGCATCTCCTCATGCCATAAAGAAGTACTCCTAGAGCGATCATTCAGAGAACCCATGGCTCCTGGATCATTTTCACTGAGATGCCCCAAATCTGAATATAAGGCCGTGGAGGGCAAACGTGTCACAGTTTTCAGATTGTTTTTGACAGACTTGACAGCCACTTTCAGATCTGTGAAGTAATGTGTCTTTCCCAGATGATGGACTTGGACCGTGGCAGAATAAATGAGCCAGTGTTTGGTGTCAGTCTTCTGCAAACAGCGTTTGATTGGCAGAAATTCCCTCCAAGTAGCCTGTAGCGCAACAGTGAAATCAGGGAAGATGGATATCTCGTTTCCTTGGTAGTGGAGGGTTCTCTGACCTCTTGCCAAACGCAGGGCCGTATCTCGATCTCTATAGTTTAACAGCTGGGCTATTATGGACTGGGCAGGCACACCTGGGGGAGGTCTCTGTTCAAGTGATCTGTGTGCCGCTCAACAATAAGCATAGCAGAAAGTGCGGCCCCAAGCAATGTGCAGAGCATTGTTTCCACATAATCTTCCATCCAGCCCATCGTCGTTGATTCCGTGACACCAAGGATGGGCAAGTTATTCCTCCTAAAGCATACAGCTTATGAGTGATACTATTTCTAACATATATTATGTGAGTGGCTGTGTGACTGTGTGCATCCATGTGCAAGTGGGTGTCTGAGTGGCTGTGTAGGTGTGTGAGTGGGTGCGTGAGTGGCTGTATGTGTGTCTAAGTGGGTGTGTAAGTAGATGCGTTGGTGTCTAAGTGGGTGTGTAAGTAGATGCGTTGGTGACTGAGTGGCTGTGTGAGTGGCTGTATTGGTGAGTGAGTGGGTGCGTCAGTGGCTGTATGGGTGTGTGAGTGGCTGTATGAGTAGGTGAGTGGGTGTGTGAGTGACTGTATGGGTGAGTGAGTGGGTGTCTGAATGGCTGTATGAGTGAGTGACTGGCTGCGTAAGTGGCTGTATGGGTATACATCAATAGTCAAGCCGCCATCGTCGACTCGGGAATCAGCTTGACTGCGCTGGTTTGTCTGAGCTCTGGAGCTCCTCGCCATCGACACTGAGGACAAAGACTTCCAGCGATTCACTGACGCATCTCACTGAAGCAGTCCACTGTCATTAAATGAACTCCGGATCCAAGGAACCCCAGGGCTCGACATCGGGAGAAAAGCTCCAAGAAAAAGACTACATCCGGAGGGAAACGCTTGACTGGAACCTAGTACCCAACCTATCCGACCCGCGCTCTATCACGGTCAGCCTAAAACTTTGACTTTGTCCCGGTCCAACATGACCAGATAGCCACAAGTCGCACTTTAAGCATTTTGGCGCTAGAATGCAATTTTTTTTATTTAATCGTTAAAAATTCACATCTTTGGTTCCCTACATTAGAGTTTTGTCATTTTGGTGTCATTTTAAAGAAAAAAATATTCTCTATTTTTATAATTTGGTGTTGGAGTTTTTTTGTGCTGTGCCTTTCACTTATTTACTGTTTTGGTGATATTAAATGCTTTACACACTTGTCTCTTAAGTTAAGCCTGACTGCTTATTTGCCAGGCTACCAAGGGTTGAGCAGGGATTATTTTATTGAGACTTGACTGGACCTTATTAGTGAGTGTGGTAGTATTACTAGCTGAAGGTGCATACCTCCACCTACTAATAACCCACATTCCTACACCCACACATTGCGGACATTATCACTCAGTTGAATGGAGCGAAAATCTTCTCCAAGTTCTACCTAAATAAAGTGTATCACAAGATAGAACTTGAAGAATGCTGCTGATATATCACAGTCTTCTCCACACACCTCGGTCTTTTCTGACATAAATGCCTAAGCTTCGACATCTCGTCAGCAGCCAAGAACTTCCAAGATTTCATTTGCAGGGTCATCCAGCTGGTAACCAATGAGCTCTATTATTGCAATGGATTTCTCAGATTCTGACACATGATGTGGCCCTTGAGAAAACCTGTCAACTACTAAACGAAGTAGGGTTCACACTCTATGTTGAGAAATGTGAGTTCCACAGAACCAGACTCAAAATCTTCAGTCAGATATTCTCAGAAAAGGGGATGACGCCAGACGGAGACAAAGTTCTAGCCCTCACAGAGGCTATCCCGCCACGAGATGCAAACATGCTCCAATCTTTCCTATGGATTACGAGTTAATATGCCAGATATATATGCAACTGTGCCACCAATAGCGCCTCGCTCTGGCACCTAACCAGACAAAATATAGACTTCCAATGGTCACCGGAGTGTGAACACAGCTTTCAACAGATAAAGACCGCAATCGCAAATATGACCATTATTGCTTACTTTGACCCCAAGCTGGCCACAAAAGTGACTATAGATGCAAGCCAGGTAGCTATATGAGCCATCCTAGCACAACATTCATGGGATCCGTAGTCCCAGCGATTCGTGTTAGCATACAGCAGCTGAAGCATATCAGACACTGAGAGAGTATATTCCCAACCTGAGAAAGAGAGTCTGGCAGTAGTCTGGGCCTGTGAACATTTCCACATCTTTAGGAAATCCCCTACACAAAATGCCGCCCAGGATTGAAAGGTGGAGATATTTGCCTCCAAGAATATGACTATGTCATCATCTATGAGCCTGGTAAAGAACATAACCCTGCTGACTACTTCTCAAGACATCCAATACCTCAGTTGTGGCAGTGCACACCCAATGCTGAAGAATACCTCCACTTCATAGTCAACACAAGCATAGCCCCAGCACTCTCAGTCCCCCAGGCAGCCACACAGGAGGATGTGGACCTCACACTCATCAAACAGCTGATCTACACCCAAAAATGGAAGCACAGCAAGGACTGTGGTGGTGCCTATGAAAAACCAAAGCCTTTCACAACATCAGGGAGGAACTCGCCGTAACACAAGAAGGACTCCTATTGAGAGGCTCGCGCATCATACTCCCCAAGAGCCTACCCAGACGAGCCCCTCCAACTGGCACATGACGGACTGGGAAAAGGTCACTACCTGAGAGAGAGATTATGGCTCGCTAAATTAGATGCCATGGTGAGGCTGAATTGCAAGCATGTCACATGTGCACGTTCTTTTTACCTGCTACGAGAAAATTACCACAAGAGATGGCCAAACTACCCGACAGCGTGTGATATCGCTTTGGTCCTCTCACCACTGGCAAGCACCTCCTAGTGGTGGCAGTTGAATATTCACTACTCCCACTGGTCAAAATGATCTCATCAACCAGCGCTGTCAAGGTAACCCGGACACTAGATGACAACTTCACGACATAGGGACTCCCGAAAGGATAACCCCACTGTGGCGTCAAGCCAATGGAGTAGTGGAACGATTCCTAGGTACCCTCAAATGAACCATGCTGAGGGCCACCAAGGAGGGGTGGTTGAGAAAGCGGTGTGCCAAGTCCTGCATGCTTATCTAGCCAGCCCTCACTCGATGACTCGAAAAAGTCCTGCCACGCTCATGTTCGGGAGATCCGTCAGAACCAAAGTCCTACAATGAACGTCGTCTCACCCTGTAAATGCTGACAAGATCAGGGTTAATGACAGGGTGAAGAAGGAGAAAATGAAAGCGTAGGCTGACACTAAACGGCGAGCGCACAATGCCATCCATGAGATCAGCGAGTGGATAGGAGTCAAATAAAGATAGAGAAGAAATGCAGACACCCATTATGATACCGAGCTTTTCCATGTGACAGCCCAGAAAGGGAGCATGGTCTAAGTGACCAGCACTGGGAAGTCCATTACACGGAACACATTACACTTCAAGACAGTCACCCTCCTGCTCAAGGAAGACAAGCAGGTTGGAGAAACAGATGAAGCACCCTACTCATAGAATACCACTCGTTCTGGCTGCCAGATGACTCAAATCCGACGACTTATTGAGGAGATGTAAGCTCAACAGAAGCTAAGGTCCATGTTTAAAATGGGGGGAGGTGCAGAGTCAGACTCTAGGACCCTGGGCTGCTGGTTGTAAAAGGAGATGACGTATCTACAGCCCGGGGGAACAGGGAGGTGGGACCTGAGGGAGGAGCAGGGATAGAACATCTAGGACGGGAGAATACAATTTACAGTGAAGTTTGCAGCACGAAATAAAAGATACCATTCACCCCAGTCCCTGTTGTGTCAATCTTGTGCTGGAGAAACAGGAAACAACAGTAAGTAGTTTAAGAAATTGAGTTGTTGGTTAAGTGATTTGAAACCCTACTCAAGCAACAGCCACAATCCTTGTCAGGATGAACCACAGAAAGTCACTAAATTAACCTGTGCTTAACCCTCTGGTAGCTTGGCACAAAAGCAGTCAGGCTTCACTTAGACGGAATGTATAAAGTATTTTGCAGCACACAAACAGTAGTAAAGTGAAAACCCCACACAAGAAAAATCCCAAATCAATTAAGAAAAATAGAGTAAAATGTAATAAATTATTTGAGACCAAAACAACAAAAATAAAATCAGAACCAGAGATGTGCAATTTCTAAGGTTTTGAAGAAAAGTGGCACTTGGAAGCATGAAGCGTCAATTTGTGGTTATCTGGACGTGGTGAACCAGATCCAAGTCACAAGTTCAGGGCTACCGTGATAGAGCACGGGACGGATTCAGGACTGAGTTCAGTCCGCTGTTAAAAGTATCTTGTATCCTGGTGCATCAAGATGCGTAGTCCTTGAGTTGGCCTGTGCAGTGTAGGAGTTAAGGAGCCATCAACAGGATCTGTGATGCGAGGTCCTGTGCTGAGATGCATCATTCTGAGTCAAGGTCACTTGAGCCGTCAATAGGAGCCTGCGATGCGTAGTCCAGCGCAGAGACGTGCTGCGTTGCATCGGGGTCAATGAAGCCATTGGTGCTGCGAGGACTTGCTTAGAAATGCACCAATGCTGAACCAAGATGCGTTGAGCTGGACCGGCTGTCGGGGCCGAAATGCATCATCCTGGGTTGGTGCATGCGAAGCCGCCGATCAGAAGCTGCGATGCACGGTCCGGCATCGAGGTACATTGAAATACATCAAGCAGGGCTGGTTGTCGGCATGGAGATGCAGCACGCTGGGTCGATGCTGTGAGACCACCGAACTGGAGCTAAAAGAGAGAATTTAAAATACGGGCCTGGGTACTAGTACTGCCACTTTACTAGGGACTTAATAATAATACTGTCATTTGTTGAGCGCGAACAGCTACCTCCTAGGAAGTGTCCCGGCGCTAAAGCAACAGGCGACTCACGGGGAGGCGACAAGATCAACAGCGTAAATTAAGCCAGGTTAAAAGCCAAGTTTTGATTGCCTTCCTAAATTGGGTTTCAGACGGTAACTGACGCAAAGAGTTAGGAAGGGAATTCCACAGTTTTGATGCCCCAAACATGAAAGATCTGGCACCCAACTGGGTTTTTTTCACTCGAGGGGTGCATAGTAGGTTCTGAGAGCAGGATCTCAGCACACGTGGCTGCGTGTAGACACCTAGCCTCTGTTCAGGGCAAGATCCATGAACTGCCCGGAAAGCAAGGGTCAAGGCCTTGAATTTGATACGCATGGCTACTGGGAGCCAGTGTAGTTCGCTGATGTGCGGAGAGATGTGCTGCCGAAAAGGAACATGTTTAATTAGTCTCGCCGCCGCATTTTGAACTATTTGAAGTTTCTTAACTTGGTAGGCCGGTAGGCCAGTGTAGAGGTCATTTGCATAGTCCAAGCGGGCAGTTACTGTGGCATGGATAATGGTCTTGCGGCAGCTCTCAGGTAGCAGATGTAAAAATTTCCGAAGGTTTCTCAGGCGGCAGAAACAGGCCGCTGTAACCTGCTGAATCTGGGCGGAGAAGGACAGATCGTCCTGCCATTTAACACCCAGATTTTTGGCTCAGCTCGTAGGAACCGGTGCCGGACCCATTTCCTCAGGCCACCAAAGGGCTGCCGCTGGAAGCTTGGATTTGCCAAAAAACATCACTTCAGTCTTATTGGCGTTCAATTTGAGTTTGTTGTTGTTCATCCATCCTGCGATTTACAAGTAAAATAAATGTGCCAATCGGGTGTAAGCCAATTTCACCATGTTTAAAGGCGAGAGCACAAGCACTTTAGCACTGGCAAGCAGTGGTAAAGTGCACAGAGTCCTAAAAGCTAACAACAATAGGTCCAGAAAACAAGAGGGGTGAAGGCAAAAGGTTTGGGAGTGACCCTGCAGAGGGTACCAAGTCCAACAACTGGCATTGGTACAACATTGGTAGGGTGTTTCCTCACAGAACCGGTGTTCGCTGGAGTGAACTTGGCACACCGCCAGTGCTGTTCAACTTTCAACCTGGCTCTGTGTGGTGTTCTGCAGGTTTCCTTTCTGTTTCCTCTTTCATACAATGTTTGTGCATAATTGTCTGTCATCTTTTTCCATGTAGATATCACCCGAATCCTTCTATGTCTTGACCAGCATGCCATCAATATGATCTCTTAATTGAAGGAATGTTTGCCATCTATCTGTTCCTTGATAAGTACCATCTTCTTTAAACTTACCACAGACAAAGCTGAGATTATTTCTGCTGGGCAGCAGGGGAGCACTGTTTTACCCATCTATGTGGCATTTGATGGTAGTGCAACACCCAGTGTTCTCCCAGTAGACTTGATTAGGAACCTAGAATCCAAACTAAACAGAGCTAGTAGTCTCATTTCAAACAATTACTCAGTAGTCACTACATGGTTCTACTTTCTTTGTCCATTAAGAAAGGTTTTTCTACTACTGGTCCTTGATCAACCCTGAATTTCAGCCAGTGACAACATATATTTCAGATTGGATTACACCAGTGCTTTATATCTAGGCAACTATTAGAAATGGTGATTTTGGTTGGCGAGGGTATACACCTAAGCCAGACAGAACACACCACTCTAGTAAGGGCAAGTAAGTTACACACCAAAGATATCATGTGTTCACCTCAGGGACTTGGCACAGAGCAGTCAGGCTTATCCCCAGAGGCAATGTGTAAAGCGTTTGAGCAACACACGTACACCAGCAACACAATGAATACACCACAAAAGATACTCCACACAGGATTATATAAAAATATGTTTCTGTATTGCATATATATCATAAGCTCAAAACGACATAAATCATAATTACTGTGCATAATGAGCCCACTCCAGAGATAAGTCTGGGTATCCTGATAATGCAGAAGTAAAATGATGGACATTACGCCATCAGCGCACAAAATGCAGCACTAGATCATCAGGGCCTGAAATGCCATAGTGAGACAAGTAAATGACCAAGTGTCACCATAAGAACCTGGACCTGCATAGATGAGCTCCTAGTTATTCCATAGAATGCGGTAATTCCTCACAATGCTAAGAACAAGGTACAACATTGTACGGTAATGCAGGACGAGGAAAATGTCATAAGGGTCCTAGCAGGTGATCATTGGGCACAGGAACATATGCTTGCCTCCCAGAAGGTATACAGTGATTTGGTAGTAAAGAAAGAAAGCTGTGCCTAGTGGCGGCTTCACACCTCTTGGGGAGTCCTCATGAGAGGTCTCTCCTTTTATGGAGCCCGGGAACAGTACCCGCTCTCCGCGGCAAGTCCAAGTGGGGAGAAGTACACACACACTGAGGATCCCATGGGGAGACCTTGCCAGGTCCTTCCCCCTTGCTGAAACTATCACTGCCGCTGCCAGAAGGGTAGGCAAGTACCTGGTGGTGGCGGAGACAGGCGATCGGGAGCTGGTCTTGGCAAAGGGCATTCCCTCCCTGCCTCTGAAGGGGGAGCCACACTGAGACTCAACTCTAGAAGGCAGGCATGGCTGGAGCAGAAGTGCTACTCCTGGCTTCCTTGCGGTGCTCAGAGGGTCACACTGGGATACGACTCAGGCCAGCAGGCGGTGCTGGGGCATAAGCATTGTTTGTGCGATGAGGAGCGGAGGCGGCAGCCACAAAGGGAAGGGTGCTCACCATGCGTTCTTCCTGATCAGACCCCACACTCACTACGCAATGGAAGTTCTTAAAGCGCTCAATGTGCGCTGGGGCAGTACATTTCCCAAGACCGTGCTCGCACTGCAGATGGGCCTCAAACAAAGCATTCCACATATGCTGGGAGGACAAAGCACTCACTACGCGCTGGTATTGAGAAGATGAAGTGCTGACTTAAAAGAGGAGTGCTCTCCACACACTGAAATTGAAGAAGCCCAGGCGCAGGAAACAGTGCTCTGGCACAATCGTTTGTTGTCCTTGAGATTCCCTAATCAACAGGTGGGGCAAACCAATAAGTCCTCTGAGAAAACTGGGCACAGATCAGAGAGCAGCAGACAGGCAGGCCAGCTCATGAGAGCAAGTGATGCAAATGGCAGTCCCTCCTGGTAACTCATCAGTCCTCTGGTAATTGTGCAGCCTGGAGAGTCTGGTTAGATTATACTCAGGGGGCATCTGGCAGCAGGGCAACAAGCAAAAAGCAATCCAGTGAGTCCTATAGGCCACCCAGCAAGTAGTAGGGCAACAACAGAAGAGCAGTCCAGATGAGTCCTTTGTGCAGCGCAGCAATCCTTCTGACTGAGGTTCACTCACAGTTCCAAAAGTGCTCTTAAAACATGGGGTCAGAGCCCCAGTACTTATACTCCAAATGTCTTTGATCTAGCGGGCCCTTCAAAAGGAACCTTAGAAGTGCACAACACTCCCTTTCAACCCCAGCCCTGCCTCCAGACATCAGTAAGGGGTAACACAGCCCTTTGTGTGGGGGCTGTACACAGCCTATACATATGTAAGGGCGTCCCACCTCCCTCTCTCCCAGCCCAGGAAGACTATCAGTATGCAGATGTAACCCTGTCACTCCTAACCCTTCCTGTGTGATGGCTGTCTGGAAAGTATGCATAAAGTGTAGCTGTCAATCAGACCCAACCATGGATTGGAGACAGGCTGCAAAGCACACAGAGATATAAGCACAGAGAAATGCCCACTTTCTAAAAAGTGGCATTTGTAAAAGAGTAATGTAAAACATCCAACTAGACCAGTAAGCAGGATTTACAATCACTATTCCAAACATACCAAACATGGCAACTCTACTCCTTTCAGATCAGGAATTACCCCTTAAGTACCAATAAGGGAATTCCCAATGTTAGCGTATGAGAGGAGTAGGCCTCACAGTAGTGAGAAACCAAGTATGCTGCTTGTCACTACCAGGACATGCCACACAATAAAGGCACACGTCCTTTCTTTAACCTACACAGCACCCTACCCACAGGGCTACTTAGGGCCTATATGTAGTAAAAGGGGAATTTCAGGCTTGGCAAATAACTTTAAATGCCAAGTCAATGTGCAGTGAACTGTGCACACAGGCCCTGCTGTGGCAGGCCTGAGACAGGTTTGAAAGGGTACTTCCGTGGGTGGTGCAAGCAGCGCAGCATGCCCACTAGTAGCATTTAATTTACAGGCCCTAGGTATATGGGATACCACTGTACAAGGGACTTACAAGTAAATTAAAAATGCCAAACAGGTGTAAACCAAACATACCATGTTTAAAGGAGAGAGCACATGCACTTTAGCACTGATTAGCAGTGGTAAAGTACCCAGAGTCCTAGAGCCAACAAAAGAGAGTCAGAAAAATAGAAGGAAAAAGGCAAAACGTTTGAGGATAACCCTGCAAAAAGGGCCAGGTCCAACAGCAACAATGCTTTCTTTCCTATAATAAAAAATATAACCATTAGAGTGGTGGTGTGTTTTTTGCCACAGCATGTTTGCCCAAACTACAGAAGCAGGCAAAGTGACTTATTGACTCCCTGAGTTTCAATGAACTATGGTCTGCATTGCCCAGCTTTGCGTTCATGTATCTGCCTTACACAAAATATGTATTCTTGTTGTCACACAATATGCCCATTCTGGCACGAAGTTTCTTATGTTGATTTCTAAATGTAGTTGTACTGATGTGGGTGCTTACTTCTATACTTTATCACTCATGGATTCTATTCTTCTACACATACATCATCTCCATTATCATCTCACATCCAAAATCACTATTAAAACGGATTTATTCTCTGGAAGCTCTCATTTTTTCTAGTGCTATGTCCTTCAACCAATAGGTGAACATGGGCTTAATAGGTTTCTGAATTAACCCTTACCTGTGGAGGTTTCTGGCTGATGACAGCTCTCAGTGCTTTGTACTGAGCTGGGGTTTCACTGCTCACTGAGGACTGACTTTCTCTGCTTTCCTCTAAGGCCTGTACATGACACTTGCGCAATCGCAATGTGTTTCCATCTATGGTGGGAGTGAACTCTTGACTTTAATGTGATTAATTTGAAGCTTAAGGAAGGGGCTGTGCAACTGTAGGCATTGCACTGTGTGAGGGCAAACTAGAATTATGCAGTGTCTTGGTGGTTCAGATGTTACTTCCACTCTGTTGGCTACCCTAGTTCCTTATTCGTCCAATCTCAGTATAGTGCATTCATTCATTTTGGAAGATTTTCAGCTTCATACGTGCATTGTCTCAGAGGTAGTCGCTGATCGTTGTGCATTGCTAGGCTACTTGATATCACAGAAATCACTGCACTTTGATCGATCCACAGCAGTATTGTAGTTGTATGGAGTATTATCTTGCAGCTTCTGTTCTCATAGTCCCTGACTGCCTGATAACAGGTGACATTAAACCCCTTTTGATAAAATGGATTTTAGACCTGAACATCATTGAAGGCTACCCCCATATGTAAAGCCTCCAGATAGTGGCATTTTTCATAGAAACATGTGTACCTCTCAATTAATGAAATGATCATTTCACATCTACAGGACACACAGCAGTTAGGGTTTAGGTCGGTGCACAGCACCGAATCAGCAATCTCAATGATAAATGGCAACATGCTAGGAAGCTTTGATGCATTTCAATATTTTCTCTTTGTCCTACTGGACAGAATTTAGTCCCATAAATGACAGTATTGCCTGAGATTATGAGGACATTAGTGGGAATTGCAGTCATAGTTCTAAGGTGGTTCAGCCCGTAATCTCACCCTGAATGCATTTAGTGAGTAAAAATTTGAAACTCTTGTTCAGACAGATTACCATGCCAAGTTATCAGTGTGATGGAAGCACCCATTCAAAGTTTGTGGCATGTAGTCCAAAACACGTTTTAAGAAGAAATTTAGCACCTTATTCATTTAATGTATTAATTTAGATAATTATCCTGTGGGACTCATTTCTAAATGGGAACTGTTTGACCTGGCATCCTTGGCGTTTTTTTGCCTTCTGAACTCCTGTTTTGCCAACTTCATTTTCGCTGGCTTTAGGATTCTGGGCACTTTACCACTGCTTACCAGTGTTAAAGTGCATATGCTCTGTACTCAAAACATGGTAACATTTGCTTATCCACAATTGAAATTTTTAATTTACTTATACGTCCCTCTGTAGAGTGCACTATATGGGCCCATTGCCTGTAAATTAAATGCTACTAGTGGGCCTGCAGTGCTGACTGTGCCACTCACTCGGTAGCCCTTTAAATATAGCTCAGGCCTGCCACTGCACTGCCTGTTTAAAAATGCCATTTTGATCTGGAAAGTTAATCTACTTGCCAGGCCCAAACCTTCCCTTTTATTATATATGTCACCCCTAAGGTAGGCCTTATGCAGCCCCCTGGGCAGGGCACAATGTATTTAAAAGGTAGGACGTTGACTTTTGAGTTTAACATGCCCTGGTAGTGAAAAACTACTAAATTTGTTTTTCATTACTGCAAGGCCTATAACTCCCAGGGGTTAACATTGGGATTGCCTTAAAAATCTTTTAAGTGTAATTCCCAATTGGGGAAAAGAGAGAAATTTGGAGTTTGGTGTCTTTGGACTCACAGTTTAAAATCACACAATATAGTGAAGTCGCATTTTAAAAGACTAAAAATGACACTTTCAGAAAGTGGCATTTTCTTACTTTAACCATTCTGTGCCTCTACCTGTCTCTGACAGTCACACAAAGGGAGCCGAGGTGTGACATTGCTGGAACCAAAAACATTCTGCCTGGAAGAAGAGCTGCTGTGCTGTAGGAGGGACTGTCTCTTTGCTAACTGGATTGCTGTGTTGGCCTGCTGCCTGCTAATTGCTGTGCTGTAGGAGGGACTGCCACTTTGCTACCTGCTCAGCAGTGTTGGCCTGCTGCCTGCTTCTTCTTGCCTGGGAGTGAGAGGGACTGGACCTGGTCTCCAAATCCTTAAACCCAAGTTTCTCCCAGGGCTTGTTGGCTTGTGTCTTGTTCTCTGAAGTCTCAGTGTCACAAAAGACTTCTTGCAACTCTGCTGGTGCTGTTGGAGTCTGCCATCTGTGAGTCCTACCTTTGCCTGAGGTGCCCCCTCCAGTACTGGGCCTCACAAGTGGGTCCTGTAGCTGTTTCTGCAAAAATCGGTGCATCATCACCACTGCAACAATTGGAACCGACGCAATGCCCTCCAATGCAGAGCCGATCCGAGGACACCCCTGTGCGACGACAACGCAGAGACCCGACTGCGAGGTTCAACTACGATGCAGTGCCGATTTGAAGACACCGCTGTCGATGCTTGCTCCTTACAAAGGTACTTTTTCAGCAGGTCCTGTGTGGGTTCTGTAGCCAGACTGCCCTACATCACAGTTGGCCTGAACTTTGTATTTACTGCAGTCGAGCACGACGCCAAGTAACCCTTTAGCGTTTTTGACCTCTAAGCACTGTTTTTTTATTTAATCTTTAAAAAATCATATCTCGACTTCTACCTATTGGATTTTTGTCATTTTGGTCTTTTCTTTACCCATATAAATATTCTCTAACTTCCTAACCTGGTGTGGAGTCTTTTTGTGTTACTGTAATTTAAGTGTTGCAAAATTGTTTAAACATTGCCTCTTAAGTTAAGCCTGACTGCTCTGTGCCAAGCTACTAGAGGGCGAGCACAGGTTAATTTAGGTTGGGAATCTGACTTACCCTGAATAGGATTGTGGCACCTGCTTGGACAGGGTTTTTTTGGGAAATGGACTTTTTCAGGGTGCTTTACCTCGACATATTGCTTTTGTCCCTCCTGGTTTTCTGTTGATCTACGTGCTAGCCATAGGACTTTGAGTGTTTTGAAACTGCCATTCAGTGCCAAAGCGCTGTGTGGTGATTGGTGTATACATGATTGACTGATTTGAGTTAACTGTAAGTCTTTTGTCCAGTGGTAAGACACATGCCTAGGGCATGTAACTCAAATGTTACTAAGTGGGCCAACAGCAATGGTTGTGCTACCCATGGAGGTAGCTCTTCATACGTACCACAGGTTTGCTATGGCAGGGCCTGTGTGTGCAGGTTACTGTTACTCAGCTTGGCATTTAAAAAGCTACTTGCCAAGTTCTGCCTGTCTCTCGCTAATTCTGAGTACTACCTGGGGGCAAGGTGAGGTGTAGTGACGATGTAGGGCATATGCACGTGTGTATTACATGCCCTAGTAGTGAATAACATTGTATGGTGTGTTCAGTACTGTGAGGCCTGCTTCTCGCATTGATTAACATGGCGGATCAGTGGAAAGGCTATTGAGCTGTATTTCCTGATTGCAAAGGAGTAGCAGTATGGTGTTTAGTATCGATGGATGAGTAATGGCAAATCCTCTACAGTAGTGAGAGTGGATCTGACATTACTAATGTGGAAGTGCCACTTTGGGAAAGTAGGCATTTCTGTGCTTGTGGCTCTATTTGTGCCTGTCAGCCTGTCTCCAATCCACATCTGGGTGCTGGGGGGACAGCTACATCTGTGCATTCCTGATAGACGGACATAAACTACTGGCACTCAAGGGAAAATGAAGACCTCTGACTCTGAGTGGCCTTCCTGGGACGATTAAGAGGGGGTGGAATTGGCATCTGCATTCCAAGGGGCAGGGTCCTGGCCATACTAAAGATTTTGATCAAGCCTCCCAGGGTAGGAAGGCAGACAGGACTAAATTTAGAGGGGGCCTGTGCATTTCAAACGTGGCCTTTTGAACTGATCTCAGCTTCAGATGCCATTTTGGGTATAACTACTGGGGCTCTGTCCTCAGGAGTTTATAGCCGCTTTTGGGGTTGGACCCATACTATGCTGGTTCGACGCTGGGACATCGACAAGAGAAACCATTGCGACAGGAGGGACTGAAACTAGATTATCTGCAGAATTGTGGTGGCCCGTGGCTTGTGCTCGAGAAAGGGGACTATCACTTGGTGGATTTTTGCCTGGAAGTTGCTGGCCTGCAGTCAATCACCTCCTGTCATGGCCCGGGGCCCTAAGCACTCTCAAAGGGCCGGTTGGCTGACCTCCTTCCATAAGATCCCAGGGACAGAAAGGATCTCCCCGTTTCCACAGGATTGTAAGGACAGCGCAGGTGTGACGGAAACCAGAGGAAGTTATTGTTGGTTAGGATAAGGACCATTATAACATTTGCAGTAATCACACTTTGCAGAAGAGTGTCCTCATAAAGATCAATGGCCCACCTGGGCGGCCGTAACATCAGGAGTTCGAGGAATACTGGGGAAGTTTTCTGAGTCTGAGGGACCCGAGCTTTCAATTGGAAACCTGTGCTAGATCGCACTACTTAGCATGTGGTGTCCGAGGTGTGTTGGGGGTCATATGCCGAGTCCGTGGGACCCGAGCCAGAAGCCTCTACTGTCTCCGACCTCCAGATCGGGAAGACGACAGTGCCTGACATCACGAACTCAGTCCAAGTTGTCCGCCTCCAGCCCCTCGGACCCACGCCACAAGGTACTCTGTTGTTGGTAACATCATGACTGGACCCAAGTGGTCTCATTGTACCTTGTGTGCACCCACGGTTTGCTGCCTAGAGCACCTGCAGCTCACACCGCCGCCTGAGGGGAAACATTTCTCGAAATTGGAAGTGCACCAGCTTCTGGTGCCACAGTCTTTTGCCTACGGGGGGGGGGCTAGTGATTCCACATGCGTGAAGGTACTGCAGGGTGCATTGACGGCCTAATCCAGATGGACAAAACCAAGTAACTGTTTTCTTCTGCTTAGGTGGTCCTGACTATCTAATCAAAGTGTCTCCAGCGGGTACAAGTGTATCGTTGGTGTAGTTTGAGTGACTGCGGTGCTGGATCCCAAGGCATAGAGGAGAACTATGACTTCTTGACCATTTCAAGCAGTGAGGGGTATTTGATATTGGACGCCTGAATCATCTGTGGGGCAGCCATAGCGTCCTTGTCGGTCCTGCAAGGGGGCTGTGTTCCTCTGTGAGTCTCCTGTCCATTGCCATCTCAGGGGCACTTTCTCCCTTCAATCTCTAGCGCTACCGCCTGGACACACACTCTGGTGGGACTCCAAGTCCCAGAGTGCAACGCGTGTCTCCCGCCCACAGTTAGCTGAGAGGGAGGAGTCAGCTGAGCCCTTATCATCGCTGTTAAGACCCCGCGGCGTGGGACGCGCACGGGCCGCGCCCGGGCGAAGCCCGGGCCAAGGGCGGGCCCGTCCTTGCCCGTCATTGCCAGGAAGAGTCAGGGCAGGGCCACCCCCTTTTCATTTGTGAAGAAGTGGCAGAACCGTCTTAAGGTGGGAAACCAAAGGTACTGTGATATTGTATGATCCTTCCTGAGTTCATAAATTACGAACAGACTGCCTACTTGGACCTGTTGGTTGTACTCTAGGTCCCAAAATTCCCTAATATTTCCCCTTCGTATCTTTACAATTTGTTTGGTGCCTGAGAGCTAAGGTATACCCCGAACTAAGCGAAGCCTGTTTACTTATTTAAAAAGGTTGTTGGCAGCTTAGCTTAGGTTAATGGGGAATAGAAAGACATTGGAAGAAAGCGGGGAGGGGAGAGAGGCTGGAGCAAGGCGGGATAACAGGGGAAAGAAGGCCAGGAAATCTAAATAAACGGCAGGCAGTAATTGTGTAATGGATCGGATAGACACCCTTATAAGTAAGTGTGAGGGCATCTTAGAATCCACACCCTTGACACAAACAAACAGTAACAAAAAAAACCCCAGGCAGAGCAAACCAGCTAAACCGGCCATCCCGGATATGTTTCGCAAATCATAAAATATAAGACCGGCAACTAACAATAGTGATAGGGAACGTGACACTATGGGAGCACCCCTTTCAAATACCGGGCCGACTGAGCTACTGCCGGACATTGAACACATAGACCCCATAGTCATTTGTACCAATAGATTTCAGCCCCTGTTAGACCTAGATAATAAAAACAATGGTGGAGGTGAAAGGTCCGTGTCGGCTCAATCCCCCCCGACAATAGCTGTCCAAAGTCAAGATGTAGTGCCAGGATCCTGCATAGAATGGCAGCATATGTTCCAAATAGTCACCACATTAAGACTTGAAGTGGGGTCTATGAGAGGTATGATAGAGTAGTTATCCTCAATGGTTAAGTCCTTAGTATTAGACCCAACCCGAGGAGGGAATGGAAGCGCACAGGAAAGTAGCCATAAGGTAGGTCCACAAGGGGCCATGTCTTCTACTTCTCTGGCCGCATTGACCACTCCCACTATAGCCAGTAACAACACAGTTAGTAGGGCATCACTTCCTCTAGACAAGGTAAAGCCAAACATGAAAAAGACACTACCGCCGATGATTAAACACTTACCACATCATGTAGCAAGCAACTGTACTAACTCTAGCAAGGCAGTAGTAATGAGGACTCAGTCATCGCCTAGTAGAAAAACCCTATCGCACTTGGACCAACCGCAGATAGGTTTCCTGTCGGGGTCCCGAGAAAAGAACACATCCAACATACCTAGCCCCCATAGAATTTTTATGGTAAATGTACCAAAATACGATGCACGTAGAGGCATAGAGAACGGGGACTCCTTAACCAATAAAGCCATCCATTGGATAAGGCATGTTAGAGGATGCCGCTCAGTGATAAGGGAAGATATAGTAGCTACCCGAAGGTTAACTTCACCAAACCATCATCACGACTGTATCGAGCTTATCATGAAAAGTACAGACCTAGTGGAAAACCTTTTTACACTGGAGTTTCGTACCACCTCTCCTGAGCACTCAATACAATTTAGACGCTCCCCCCCTAGCAGTAGGAGTGATAATTTGCCCAGGCATATGTTATATAGCATGCAGGGAAGCTCTACCCTTGATAATAACGATTGACTGAGGAAAACATCGCCCCCTAAACAACAAGGTTGCTTAATAGCTAGTCCAACCTTTGAGGTCAGCCTTGCATGCCCCAAAGATTTTACTGTAGAGTAGACACAATCCTTTAAGACTAATCCAGCCCTTTCTACCCAGACAGATGCCACGCTGGAGGTGGGTAGCCTCCCTCTTTTTACACCTATGGGGCGGATGTCTTCATGTACAATCCCATCCAAGAAGAATACCATGCTGTCTTGGAACATTGCAGGACTGAGCACGAAGATGGGCTCTCCCGAGTGGCATGCATTTATAGAGGAATATGACATCTGCCTCTTTCAAGAAACCTGGGCAGAGGCTCCTCTTTTTTGTGTAGGGTATCTAAACTATTATATCCCGTCTAGTAAGGGAGCAAAAGGGAGGCCATCGGGGGGCTTGACTATTTGGGTGCGACAAGAACTAGAGTCAAACATACAGGTACTCCCAACCCAGAGTCACGATATCCAGGCAGTTAGATTGACCACGTGTGAACACAGGAACATAGACATATATAATGTCTATGTGAGAGGGACTAGAGGGAAAAAGTCGGGAGTTGTGGCGGCTCTCGACGATCTCCTCGACTCACAACAAGAAGTTCCTAATATTATAGTTGCGGGGGATTTCAACACGAAGTTTGAGCCCCTAACTAAGGAGGGAGGTCACCTTACAGATGAAGAGGACAATAAGTGGGGCATCCCAAAGTTGGAGCTAGACCCCATAAGGAAGTGGTCCGATGTGGTTATTCAAATAAATAATATCTGTATGGAAAAGGGCCTGCGGGCCGCAAACGGACGCACACATTCTGATAGAACTGGGGCTAACACTTTTAATAATGGCTATAGTGCTAGCAGGATAGACTACGTATTGATGAGCCTGGAATTATGGCATGCCCTCAGAGACATGGTGGTCAGAGCTAGGCTTGAAAGCGACCATAACCCCTTGTGTGTGACTATGGATTTCTGAAGGCAAAAGGTAAATACCCAACTAAGAAATGAATATTTCCCAAGTGACGTTATTCCATCTAATGAAATGAGACGTCTTAAATGGGTAAAAATAATAGAAACGCCAGATCTGCTAGATAATATTAACAAGGGCATGGACAGCACCATAAACGAGCTAGAGGTCAGTGTAGCAAACTCCACGGCCCTAGCCCAAACAACGAGCATACACAACACATTTTTTGCACACTTGCGCACCCACTTTTTTAAGCAGGGCAGAAATAAGAAGGTTCCAAAACAGAAAGTTGGGCAATGGTACAATAAAGACTGTTGAGAGGCACGACTAGCTCTAGGGGTAGCCATTAAAGTAGGCGACCCTACAGCAGTTCGAGAAGCTAGGTCTATTTATAGGGGTACCCAGACAAAAGCAAAGAAAACATGGGATGATAAAAGGTGGCAGGAATTAAGGGAGGCCTGTGCCATGAAAAATTCCAAACAGTTTTGGAATGTATACAAATGGGACAGCGGAGGACAGGCCCAGCAGCCCCAAAACCATGTATCACAGAAGGACTGGGTGAACCATTTTAAACCCCAATATGCCTCAAAATCAGTTGAAGATGTGGGTGATATCATCAGAACACCTTATCAGGACAGGGCCTTCAGTAGGGCTGAAGTAGAAACAGCACTTAAATCGATAATGGCTGAAAAGGCACCTGGGCCAGATGGCATACCTGGGGATGTCTTTTTATATGATAAGGACAGATGGTGCCGATACATCCTTCTGCTGACTAATGCCATCGCCCAAGAAGCCCCAATCCCAGACTCCTGGAAAGGAGCAGAAATTATACCTGTTTTTAAGAAAGGGGATAAGTCACGCCCAGGGAACTATAGGCCAATCAGTTTAATTGACTGTATGCAAAAGGTAATGGGGAGACTGGTGCTCAATAAAGTGCAAGAGTGGATTGATGAGTTCAAGGTCTTATCTCCATTGCAAGCAGGGTTCCGGGCTTTTACTAGCACCATAGATCAGGTGTTCAGGTTCGTCCTGATTTATTGGAAGACGGTGACTTTGGGCAAGGGTAGCTTATATGCCGCTTTCGTTGACCTCAAGTCGGCATTCGACCTTGTACCCCGCTCCAAATTATGGAATACTTTACAAGAATTAGGGATGCCACCTGAATTACTGTCACTTATCATTAGACTACACGAATATAATAGTGCCAAAATTAGATGGGGCAGGCAGGGGGAAGTCACTGAATCGTTTCCTATAGAAAGAGGTGTGCGCCAAGGATGCGTGATGGCTCCGACGCTATTCTCATTATACATCAACGGAATAGTGAACTGCATGAGTTCTATCCCTTCAGATGCCCCAGTACTAGCAGGTGAAAAAATCCCCATACTAATGTTTGCAAACGACACATTGATTATCTCCAAGACCCCAAGCGGACTCCAGAAGGCCCTAAAAACATTTGAGGAGTTTTGCTTACAGCGGGGCTTGGAGGTCAATGTGTCGAAAACAAAACTAATGGCCTTTAACACGCATAGGGCCTATAAGGGGGGCATCCAAATGAATGATAGGCCGCTAGAACATGTTAAAGAGTTCACCTATTTAGGGGTTAACATTCAGGACAACCTGAAATGGAATCACCAGATTGACTTGGCATTCCTTAAACACAGGCAATTGTCAGGGGTGCTACATACGGAACATAACACCTCACACACTAAGCCCATCAGCCCGGCACTTGAGATTTACAACATGAAAGTCATCAGTCCAGCCCTTTACGGATCAGAACTTTGGGGGTGCGAGAACCTATCCACGCTCACATCTTCAGAAAATAGGTTCCTGAGGAAAATCACTAGGCTACCACAAAGTACCCCAATGTGTCCGTTATTATACGATCTTGGGAGAAAACCCATTGAAGCTATAGCTAAACTTCGACTCCTCCTGTACTGGCAGAGACTTTGGACTACACCCGAACTTGCAGGCTATGTGGCAGGGTTTCAAGATATAATAAGGGTTGACAATTCGCACCGCATAAAATCGTTATGGGCGGTTAGAGATATTTTATCCAGCATTAGCATGATTTCACTATGGAACGATCCAATAAATTCCATTTTATCCCGCAAAGAAGATTCTGAAGGATAAATATTGGGAATGGATCCAGTTTAATACACTTAGAACTAGTGAGCCATCTTCCCTAACTTGCCTTTTTTTAGAACATAAAGTTATCCCGAAGCTGGAGTCATACTGGGATCAAATCACAAAACCGCTTGACCGGAAACTGTATTTCCAGTTTAGGGTGGGCACACTGCAATTAAGAGCATTCACTGCTAGATGGAACAAACCCAGCATTGATGTGTGCCCGGTATGCAAGTCTAGCATTGAATCTTTGGCTCACTTACTCTTTGTCTGTGCTGGATATGCCGTCCCGCGTCGTGTCTGGCTGCTACCAATTTGTAAGCTTTTGGGCACAAGAAGGGCTAGCGATGCTGAAAGAATCCTGCGGTCTGACACATCAGCAACAAATGTCATAGCCATGGCAAAATACTTAGGGTGGTCATGGACAATAAGATCTAACTCTCTACGTCTAGGCGAGGATAAGTGAGGAAGTGATTGACTACACTCAATCGAGTTAGCGCAGTAGATGTTAGATTGACTCCCTATGTCTGTGTCTAGGCCAGGATAAGTGAGGAAGTGATTAATTATACCCAATCGAGTTACCAGATGAGATGTTGGATTGAATCAAGGGTTACATTTGTTTAAAAATGCTATGTAAATTGTAATATTCAAAATGTTTTAAACTATGTTTTATTGTAATGAGATTTTAACAATTTTTTAAGACAAGTGTACATACTCTATTTTTTAGGTCTCGCCTAGGCAGCGCTTGCGCTGTCTCGTTGAGACATGCAGTATATGCTTTACTAGGTGAGTCCCCGCCTCCTTTTTTCTATTTGTTATTGAGTGGGTCTTTCAAAATTTACTACTTGCTATTGGCTAATAGTGTTCCAAGTCCCTCCTTTTTTCCTGTTGTGCACGCCTATGGCTATTGGCCCCTTTACTTGTATTAGTCCACTTTTTTTTGGTCTGTTGTTTTGGGGAGATCTCTTTTTTTAATGTGCCTTGCTTTTTGACAGAGTTCAAATGTTTCAGCCCGTGCCCAGTGTGTTTCCCGACATGTATATTTTTCGGCATGTATATATTTTTTTTACTTGGAGACCAAGCGCGTGATATTGACAGACTTTGAACGTTTGATCTGTGCCGAGTGTGTTTCCCGGCACGTATATATATTTTTTTACTTCGAGGCAAGCCAAGTGCTTGATATTGACAGACTTTGAACGTATAATCTCGTATGTTTCCCCACACGGATATTTTTTTTTTACTTCAAGGCAAGCGCGTGATATTCACAAACTTAAAACATTTAATCTCGTACCCACGTTGCTGACTTCGGCATTGTGTGCACTTTACAGTGCCCCTGGGGCACAAGCAGGGACCTAATTGAGTGCTTTTCTATCACTCTGCGGTCCCCCGGGGCACAAGCAGGCATCCACTTCGGCGTGCCTTTCTTGCTGGGAAACCTGTGTACTGAATCGTTTCCCAGAGACCGGCGTGTTTCCCAATTTAGGACTCGCACTGCACGGATGGTGCGCGCTGAGTCCTCCAAGCCGCCTGCTGAAATCACTGGCGCATTGGGGAAAAGGTATTTTATGTTTTGTTTTATGTGGTTTCACATTGTTCTGCACGTTTAGAACTGCAGGTGACCCGGCCCACTTATAGCCCTGGTAACTTCCTTTGTTGTGCAAGGCATTTACACTGTAAGTATTCAGTTTTAAAAGCTGCTGTGTTTCTAGTTTTGGCGAATGCTACTCACCTCAAAAAGCTTTAGTTTACCAACATTTTTGCAGAAATGAGTCCCCTGATATTAATCTAGCAGCGTTTCATAAAAAACTGCAATCTGCAGATTGGGGGAGGGAGCCTTCCCCGGAGCTTGTGTGTCCCCGATTACGAGGAGGCAGTGCTGAGGGCGAGGCTGTTCAACCCCTCCCTGCCCGGCCCACACTGCAGCTTCCTCCCTCTTCGCCTACATCTTTTTTTTTTCTTAAAAAATGTGAGCTTTATTGATTGGCAGCTAAGCAAGAATTGTCCTTTTCTACTCCGAAGCGTCAGTATCAAAAAATCATTAAGTCACTCTCTCGTTTTCCTGCCCGTGCTAGTTCTCTCCTTCACACGTAAAAGTGACTAAAGCCAGTGCGGAGGTCACAGCCGCTGAGTGACTGGAACTCTCCCCAGCTCCGTTACTGTTTCCTCACCATGGTAATGGAGGGTCATAAACCTGTAGAAGTTCAAGCGCGTGCGTGTGTATTATGTGATGTGTGTGTATGCGATGTTTGTGTAGGTGAAGTCTTGTGCGTGAGAGTGTTAGATTGTGCAAGTGTACCATGTTTTCAGTGTGCTTGTCGCATTTTGCGTGATTGTGTGTTGCATGCATGTATGCTTAAATCGGCATTTGTCATACTGTATTTGAGAAGTGAGTCAGATTGTTTATATGTGGACACTTTGCACTTTGACAATTGTGCATGTGGTGTCGGGCACTATACACAAGTCTATGTTTAATTATGCAGGTGACAGAATATCAGACACTACGCATATGTGTGAAGAGTGTCCGATTGTGCGTCAAAGTGTCACTGGTCTTGTGACTATTTCAGATTGTGTGCCGAGCGCCAGACCTGTGATTGATTCATCAAAACCCCAGGCGGAAAGCATCATTTTCATTTGCTAGCTATTCTGTAACATCCCATCATGAAAAACAGCTGTTCTGGTTACAGTTTATTTAAAAACTCAGGCTCATGTTTAATTTTAACACACTTTAAAAACCTTTGTGTTGTTTACTTGTGGTGTCATACCACGCTAGGCCCTCTTTTCACGGTTGTGATGCCTACAAATCCATAGTCTTCCACCCGCCCACATCTCAAGGGATTTAGGTTACTTAACCAGAGTCAAAGCGCTGGGTGGCATAGACAGTGGTTTGAGGTGCTACAACAAGGTTGCAGTACAATATGACACATTGACTTAACTTTGTATGCTGAAAATTACAGTGAATGCACTTCAAATTAGCCATTGTAATGTGGTAAATATAATGTTAAGCATGAATTTTTTCCTTTCCTCTTATTTTTGCTACCCTTCCCTTCTCCTACACGTCTGCGACCCTTGGAAATAATCATCAGGAAAGCAACCTCGGGTCTACCTTGGACTTCACCGACTGGTGCTCCTGAACGAAACTGCAGGATTTGGCAGGGCATTTTAATTCTTCAACCACCCCTCACTGTAATGTCTGACTATGCTTAGCTTCGTATTACCTTATTCTATGTATGGCGACCATTAAAAAAAGCTGTTTTTAGAGCTGTTCCTGCACAGTTGAACAATTTGAGCTAAAACAATCCTGGCGCAGAGGACAAACTGAAAACTTCACCTATTCTGGAGATGTTCATGCAGATAAAGGGCAGACTCCTAATCCAAAATTGTGGGGAATGATGTAAACGTGGAGAGGCACAGCACTGTCATTGGATTTGTGTCTGAACCCTTAACTTCTGGGATTTCTTTGCTGAAAATAAACTTAGCTGCTCTTTTGGTTTTGGGGCCCCTCTCCACCCTGTGATTGTGTCGCCTCGCTTGGGGAAACATTCTGGTTTCACTGTTGATTTCAATTTTCCTGATTTCAGACACATCCCATGTTCTTGAGGCTTCTGATACTTTTTACTTGTGAGGAAATTGGTTATTCACTGAGTTTCCCCACAGCTACTTGCACTAGCACACTCCCTGACACAGGTTTACCACCATACCACGCTATATTATAACCTCACATTAATAGGAGTTCCATATCCTTATTCCCATGTGTCACTCCAGACAAAAGACCCTCCCTCTAGTCACTTCTCATAAATCTGTGTACAGCTTGAGATTTTCAGTATGGGCTAAAGCTCCCTGAAACACATTGTGACTTGTGCTATTTGGATATGCCAGTTTACCCGAAATAAGTTTAATCTGGAATGAGCAATAACATTTGCAGCATTGTTATAAAGTGTGCTGTTTATACATTTGTTCACAAGAAAAACACTGCATTTTATTTATTATCCAACACTACTCTGCTGGTTGGCTTTCCCTAGATTCCTCTTTTTAGTCTGTGCTATGAATTCTATGTAGTCGGGATTCCCTGGGACAGTATACAGAGGGCTTGGTTCTGATAAGTGGGCAGTTGAGAGCACAAAAAAAGCGCTTCAACACCCCTTCAGGGGTAACAAGCGCTATATAAATACAAACCTTTTTTCCTCTTCTATCCTTCTGCTATCCTTCCGAATCCAAATAACTGACTAACCTATCCACCACTTAAAATGACTTTCATAATTCACTATACTAATTCAACACTAATCCTCTATGGGTCCTGGAGTAGCGAGCTACTCGCCAAAAAAGCGCTTCAACGCCTCGTCAGGGGTAGTAAGCGCTATATAAATGCAATGCAATACAATACAATACAATTAAGGCCTCTTCCTATTCAAAGTCGTTACTCGTTGAAACTGAAATTTTCCCTTCCATGCTTAACATTTTTGAGTATTTTCCTTTATATGAAAACGATCACATGATTCAAAGATGTAAATAACAGTTTGGTCTTAAATGATATCTGTTCAGCGTCTCAAGAGATCTGCTTCTTTATAAGTTTGTCAGGACCTTATCTCTTATGTGTCCTGAGTTCTTCATCAGTCTGGCTTGGTAATCCATTCTAGTTTGCTCTGGCTGTTTTGCGTATAGCTGCTTTCCTATAGTTCATGGGGTCTGTTGGTTATATATTCTGTGTTCACTGTTATAGGGAAATAGCTATCACTCTATAGAAGTAGCTGTCATTCACCATTACGTGCTTTGGTAATTGAGTACATGAACCAGAGATCTGTTATCGTCATTGATTTTCTTTCCCTGACATTTAAACGGCTTACTGTTCTGTGTGGTCTGGTTGTTTAAAAGTATGTCATAAACTGAATCTCGTGTTTAGAAAATGCCTGTCTACCCGGGGAGTAACCGCGCCACAGAGCTTTGGGAGCATTAGGGTCCACGAATAAAGTATAACTGTTTGTGAATTGCCTCAAATAACCTACTCTTTTGTGCATGTGTCCTTTAATTAGATGTCAATGGGTCTTTTATTTATGTTTTCATTTTTAAAAACATAAATAAAAGGCATTATCATTTACAATGCCAATAGCTTAAACTAAAAAATGCGAGACCTATTTGCATTGCAAATGCTTGTTAAAGGTTACCTTTGCTTGTCCTCCAATCCAGTTTATATGATATACTATCGCAGATGTTTTATTAACTAATTTTTGTCTGTATTTTGTAAACGCTATTATGACTTAATCTGTCGAATAAAGCTGTTGGAATGGGATATTGGAATATGTTGTGTTTTATGGTATTGTGATAGCGGGAAAGTGGAATACCTCTGAACAAGCCTAAATATATGTTCTGCCGTTTTGATGTGGGAGGGATAGCTTGGATCGTGACTACCTCGGGAAAGTAAGTACATGTGTTTATGTCACTTTCAAGGCTGATGGGATAACAGGGCAAGTGAATACCCATGACTGGTACATATATATTCATGACATTCTGCTGCTAATGGGAGAGATCGACAATTGCATATCACTGTAAAGCATATGTAAGATGTGTATGACATTTTAATTTAAATTTGTGTGTAATACAAAGATCAGTGTTTTATACATATGGTGTGGAGTCTTTTTGTAGCATAATCAGTGTGTTGCGAGGGGGGGGGTTGTGCCAATATTTTACACTTTGACCCTTAGGAAAAGCCTGACTGCTCTGCGCCACGCTACCAAAGGGTGAGCACAGGTTATCTTACGAGTGTATCTTACTCATCCTATCTAGGACAGTGGATTCTGTCTGGCTTCGATGCATCCCAGCCAGCCAAAAACTGCTGGGTCTAATAGGTTTTATACTCTGAAAACCAGAAACCTTAATTTCTACAGGAACCTCATCTGTATCTAAGAGGGATCCCTCTAATTATTTCAATATCAATCATAAACCAGATTTAGAGCACAGAAGCACAGGACACAAAAAATTTCCATCTTAAATGCATTGAATTAAATCATATATAACAAAATGCAACATTAGTGATTATACTGCAGACAACGCAGTGCTCAGAAGTGATTCTATTTAAACATTTATGAACAAAGACACTGTACAGATCCCAATGGTTGTCTTCAATACTAAAAAAAGTCCAAAACAAGGTTGCATGAAATAGTATTGCATCCCTTTAGAATAAATCACAAGATTCAATAAAAGGGAGGGTTTGTCGATGTTTCAACCCTGCATGATTGTAAGGGTCTCCTCAAGATGTAGTCATCTGAGTACCAACCTCATATGTAGTGGACACACTTTTAAGTAAGGATTGAATCACTGAAAACCTGGAACAATCTCTCACTTCCCTATCGTAAACAATTAAAAAATGTAGTGAAATACGCAATATTCACCGGTTCAGTAGTTAACCGTCTTTGCTCCAATACTATTATCATTTAACCCTCAAGCGGTAGAAAATATTGCTACTTACTCCTCCTTACATTTCCATGCGTGTGAAGAGAGCCTCAGTCTCGCACCTTCTCCAAGTATGGCTAATACCCTTTTAAATTATGTCAGTTATACAGTCTTAAATAATATTATTTACAATAATAGTTCTACCATCCCAAATCATGTATTTTGTGAGAACACAGTGCATTTAAAAAAAAAAAAATGTATGCATATATATATAGCGCGAACTCGACCCGAAGGTATTGGAGCGCTTTACATGAGCACCGGTTACGTTACACATTCAGGCACGGGGAGATTAAGTGATTTGCTCAGAATCACAGGATGTTGACGCGACCCCGAGGCTCGAACCTTGCATGGTAGAGTGGTGAGTGATAGTTAATTTAGTGTGGGTACCGAGTTGAATACACTGTGCATGGAAGTGTGTGAGTTACAATAATTTGAAGGTGTTGCGTAAATTATAAATTAAAGGTATAAGTTTATGTTCAGAAATTAATATGTTTGTGTACTTTTGCTTTTGTAGTTATATACATTTAAAGGTGGTACATAAATTATACGTTTAAGGTATAACTATGTCTGATACATTTCTAATGTCTGTGTATTTTAAGTTTGGTTTGTATAGAAAGAATAAATAAAGTTTTCCTAACTGTAACAAAGCTCTACTCTTTTGTTTTTTAATTGATTTTCAATGTTTTATTTGTATTTTTCATAAACTCGATTTTGAAATCGTAGAGTTTACTGTCGTTGAGTGGAGTGTTATTAAGTGGAGTGCGGAACAATACAGTGGAGGAGAGTGTCGTAAAGTGCACTGTCATAAAGTATGGTGGAATAGAGTGGAATGTAGTAAATGGATTGGCGTCCAGTGGAATAGTGTACAGTGGAGTGGTGTAGAGTGAGTGGCATAGAGTGGAGTATTGTACAGTGCAGTGCAGTACAGTGGAATGGTGTATAGTGGAGTGGCATTGAGTGAAATAGCTTAGAGTGGAGTGTTGTAGAGTGGAGTGGTATACAGTAGAATAGCGTACAGTGGAGTGGCGAAGAGTGGAGGGGCATAGAGTGTAGCATGGTACAGTGTAATAGCGTACAGTGGAGTAGCGTAGAGTGCAATGGCATAGAGTGGAGCGGTATACAGTGAAGTGAGGTATGGTGTAGTAGTGTACAGTAGAATAGCATCACTGAAGAATAATACAGTGGAGTGTCTTACAGTGGAGTTTCGTAGAGTGTAGTGGCATAGAGTGAAGAGGCGTACATTGGAGTGAGGTATAGTGTAGTGGCATACAGTAGAATAGCATCACTGAAGACTACCCCCATAAGGTGGAATAGCATAGCGTGGAATAGCGTATAGTGGAGTGTCATACAGTGGAGTGACGCAGAGTGGAGTGGCATTGAGTGGAATAGCGTAGAGTGGTGTTGCGTAGAGGGGACTAGCGAAGGGTGCAGTGGCATAGATGAGAGTGGCATAGAGTAGAGTGGCATAGAGTGGAGTTGCATACAGTAGAGTGGAGCAGAATGGAGTGTCGTACAGTAGAATAGGGTAGAGTGTAAAAGGGTTGAGTGGATTAACGTACAGTGGAGTGGTGTACAGTGGAGTAGAGTAATACGTGGTTTTATATAGCATGGCTAATCACCCGTGAGGGTATCTAGGCACTGTCCATAGGCACAGGAGTTTAAGTGATTTGCCCAGAATCACTGGATGTTGAGCTGATGTCGAGACTCGAACCTGGATCCCCAGCTGCGAAGTCGGCAGCTCTGGCCGTTGCGCCACACCCTCTCCTAATGGACTAGAATGGCATAGAGTGGAGTGGCACAGAGTTGAATAGCATAGAGAGGAGTGGCATAGAGTGGAGTGGAGTAGAGTGTCGTAGAGTGGAGTGGCGTACAGTGGAGTAGCATACAGTGGAATAGCATATATTAGAGTGGTATAGAGTGGAGTGGCATAGATAGTAGCGTATAGCGTAGTAGCATAAAGTAGAGTGGCATAGATATTAGTTTTGTAGAGTTGAACAGCATACACTGGAATAGTGTACAGTGGAGTGGTGTACAATGCAGTGGTGTATACTGGAGTGTGTTGGAGGGGAGTGATGTACAGTGGAATAGCGTAGAGTAGAGTGATGTACAGTGGAGTGGAATAGAGTGGAGTGGCATATAGTGAAGTGGTGTAGAGTGGTGTGGTGTAGAGTGGAGTGAGGTACAGTGTAGCTGCATACAGTGGAACAGATTAGAGTGGAGTGGCATAGAGTGGAGTAACATTGACTGTTACAGGCATACAGTGAAGAGATGTAGAGTGGAGTGGCATATAGTGGAATAGTTTACAGTGGAGTAGTGTAGAATGGAATGTTGTACAGTGGAATAGGGTAGAGTGTACTAGGATGGAGTGGATTGGAGTAGAGTAGAGTGATGTACAGTGGAGTGGCATAGTATGGAGTGATGTACAGTGTAATAGCGTACAGTGGATATTCGTAGAGGTAGAGTGGAGTGGCATATAGTGGCGTGGCATACATTGCAGTGGAGTAGAATGGCTTTGCCTAGAGTCGAGTGGAATAGAGAGGAGTGGAGTAGAGTGGAGTGGGGTAGACTAGATTGGTGTAAAGTGGAGTGTCGTACAGTTAAGTGGCAGACAGTGTCCCTTTTGTCAAGTAAGGGTGACTCTCCTGTTGTTGGGATGCAGTGGAATGGCATATATTAGAGTGGCATAGAGTAGAGAGGCACAGAATGGAATTGCACAGAGTGGAATATTGTACAGTGGAGTTGAGTATAGTAGAATAGTGTAGAGTTTATTGGTGTATTGGGGTATACTGTAGTAGCATACAGTGGAGTGGCGTAGACTCGAGTGTCAGAGATGAGCAGGCTACAGTGGAATAGCATACAGTGGAGTGGTGTACAGTGCAGTGGGTACACTGGAGTGTGTTAGAGGGGGGTGGTGTACAGTGGAATAGCATAGAGTAGAGTGGCGTACAGTGGGATAAGGTAGAGTGGAGTCATATACCATGGAATAGTTACATTGGAGCAGGGTAGAGTGGATTGCCATAGAGTGAAGTGGAGTACAGTGAGTGGCGTAGAATGGAGTGATTAACAGTGCAATAGCGTACAGTGCATTGTCATAGAGTGGAGTGGCACATAGTGGCATGGCGTACACTGCAGCAGCATAGAATGGAGTGGCAAAAAAGTGGGGTGGCGTAGAGTGGAGTGGCAAACAGTGCAGTGGCGTACAGTGGAATAGTGTATATTAGAGTGCGTGGAGTGGTATAGAGCTGAACAGCATAGAGTGGAGTGTCGTACAATGGATTTGCATACATTGGAATAGTGTAGAGTGTATTGGCATATAGTGCAGCAGCGTACAGTGAAGTGGCATAGTCAATGGCATTGCTATATACCGCAGTGCTTCCGAAAAATACTGCAAAATTAAGAAACTAAGTTAAAATGCCTTATAACTTAAAACATGCTTACACTACTTACCTATTGTACCCAAAGGGATAATCTGCGCACCATATTGTCTAATCCTTCAAAATTTCATGTAAATCTGTTCAGCCGTTTTGACCCTACACAAGATACAAATGTCCATGGAAAATGATTGGTAGAGAAATGTGTTTTGGTACCCCCCTTCCTTCTATGCACCCCCTTGACCAATCACCACAAAACTTTGTATCATCTGTCAATGTCGAAGGAAGAACAGGTCTGCAAAGTTTTGTGAACATTTGTCAAATGGGTGCAAAGTTATTAAAGGTGAAATATCAGAGGAAGTCCTTTCTCTGGTAACCCTAACTATAACTATAGAGTTACTACCACTCTGTAATATGTAAATAGGTGTGTATATACATATGTATGTACACATATGTACATATACATTTATATATACACATTTATTCATACACATATATATATTGAACTGCTATGCCATTTACTTCTGTGGCATGTGTAGCCTGAATCCTATAGCTGATGTGATCTGCTGGTCTTGTGGACTGTGCACATATCTGCTCTATAGTTCTTTTGATTTGGTTATATATATTTATTTTACATAATCCCTGCAGCATGCTTGTGGGGAATCACGTTCAAAACTATGTTTAAGTGGTGCTTTCTTCTGATTCTTGCGTAGACACATTGAATTTGCCCAATTGTTCTACTTCATCAGCTATAGTTAATTTTATTACAGATATGGCTGTGTTTGTACGTCTGTATTTGAATGAAGATGTGCAGGTGTGGTGCTGTATAATGCATGGAATACTTACTTACAAGCTAAGAACAGGAGCGAGGCAGGCAGATGAGGTGCAGTAGCAGCATTACTTACAAGTATCTTTACACTGAATTCTCTGCTCTTCATCCCATACCTTTACTAGTGAGGCCTGGCATGAGGAAGGTAAACAAGAAGGTCAACAGTTTGATGATTGTGTTGTGTTTGTGTTCTTGTCGTCCTCATCAGGACTCTGTTATATGTTTGTTATGTTGGCTTGTGCTGTACATGCGTTTGTTATCTAGGCATGTACTGTGTATGGCTTTGGCATACGTTTGCTTGGTTGGTGTTATTGAGTTTTTATGGTCCGGCAATCACTCAGCAAATTTTAGCTTCATAATTTCTGTATATTTTCGGCACTTTACCCTGCAGTGCTCGATCTGCTAATAACTTTCCCTAAACATTGAGAAATACCAACTGCAACGTCTCGTTTTCACAATTTCTACACAGAGGATAGTTTGCAAAAACTCAAGCTTGGCCCCTCAATAAAAAAAATCGCTTCCACCTTGAATTTAAGCAATTACAAGTACACAGTCGGTGGCCCAGAGGGAGCAGGCATGAGCAGAAGACTGTGACCATTTCTATTACTTTCATCACAGCCACTTGATACTCCGATAGAAACCCAGAAGGGGGATCAAATGGTATCTTATGAGATGTTCTCTTCTCATTTGGGAAAGCTATTTTCTAAGAGCTATTTGTAACACTTGCCCTGTGGTGCAAGAAGTGGCAAATGGAATGGTGATTATAAAGAGATTTGCCCCGTGGCTGTAACCTTCTTAGAGAAGATGCAACATTGGTTTTTGATAACCTAGATTCGTTTTACTGTTTGAAATAGGTAATATAATGTTTTAGACCTCTCAGAGCTTGCATTCTATACATCAATATAGTGCTTTCATCTTTGTTGTGCTGTATCATTGCAACAATCAGTGGTTCCTACTGTGCTCCTAAATCGGGGACGCTTTTTATTGAAAAACTTACTGCACAGAACCGCAATGGGAATAAGGATAAACAAAAAAGCAATATAGATAGTATGTGCCTTGTGCAATAAGTGATCTGGAAGGCATGTCACAATGAGTCGTTGTTGTAGTGTATATTGTGATATGTGTCTGTGCTTAATAAATTATTGCTCATAGACCTTCAGAACCTATGCTATTTCTTGGGCTCACATGTTTTCTTGGTTGCTACATTTTATTTGTAGTGACCCCAAAAAATCGAACTACCCTTCCTTCTCCTTGTAATACTGACCTGTCAAAGAACCACATTTGTCCCTTTTCCTTGTGTTAGACCCGGTATCCTTGGCGTGATTTTCCCCCTAACTTTTTTCCTTCAGCCATTCCTCTTTGCTGATTTCATTTTTGCTGGCTTTAGGACAGCACATTTTACCCCTGTTAACCAGTGCTAAAGTGCTTGTGTTCTCTCCTTAAAACATGATAGAATTGGTTTATACCAAATAGGCATATTTAATTTACCTGTAAGTCCCTAGTAAAGTGGCACTACTTGTAAATTAAATGCTAATAGTGGGCCTGCGACACTGATTATGCCACCCACTTAAGTAGCCCTTTAACAATGCCTCAGGTCTGACATTGCAGCCTGCGTGGGCAGTTTTAAACTGCAATTTCAACCAGGCAAAATAAACCTTTGAGACCGGAGACGCGTCCTTTTATCAACCTCAACAACCTCAACAACATTGAGAAGGAAGCACTGCAACAACTGAAAGAAAACAACTCCCTGGTTATTAAACTGGCGGATAAAGGGGGCGCCATCATCATCCTGGAAAAGACAACATATACCGAGGAATGTCAGCGCCTCTTATCTGATGAAAGAAACTACAGGATCTTGAGAAGGGACCCTACCATGGAAATTGCCAAGGAGATCACATTTATAGTAGAAGAGGGCTTAGCCAACAATTGGATATCCAACAAAGATCAACCGATTACACCATATTTTTACATTCATCCCAAGATACATAAACCCACACGTCCCCCCCCCCCCCAAGAAGACCCATCGTATCAGGGATCGGTTCCATTCTAGAACCCCTATCAAAATATTGTGATTTCTAGCTCAAACCCTTAGTGCAAAAGATTCAAGCCTATCAGCAGGACACATGCGACGTTCTGAACCTCATAAAGGACTTTGACTTCGACCCCCACAATGAGTTCCTACTGGGCCTAGACTTTGAGACCCTGTATACTAACATCCCTCAAAGAGAAACATTGAGGGTTTTGGAAGATATTTTGTTTGAAGGTGAATGGCTTTACCAAACCCCGAGAGCATTCATCCTCAATTTGGCAGAGATAGCACTAACAAGGAACTTCTTTGAGTTTGAGGGCACTTTATATCTACAGACCCATGGGACTTCCATGGGTAGTACTTTCGCCCCAAGTCTAGCAGGTTTATACGTAGGAGCATTTGAAAACACCAACATCTAGAATGAAGGGAACCCATGGGCAGATAACATCAGGCTCTGGAGAAGATTCATAGATGACGTCCTTGTTGTTTGGAGAGGAGACGTGGAGTAGGTCCAGAGATTTTTAGAGTGGTTGAACAGCCGCAACCCTCTACTACATTTCACATCCACTGTGACAAACACAGAATTACCATTCCTTGATTTGGTGATAGAACCAAAAGACAGGAAACTTGCCACCCGAGTCTACCACAAACCTACGGACAAGAACTCCCTACTTGGTTTCGAGAGTTTTCATCCCAAATCCCTGAGGGAGAACCTACCGGTGGGGCAATTCTTCTGACTGAGACGGAACTGCACGGACAGAACCTCTTTTCAAAATGAAGCGGAGCTCCTAACGGAGAAACTACACAGAAAAGGATAACAGGAAAGGGTGGTCAAAAGAGCAAAGAAAAGAGCTATCACTACCAACAGGGACAATCTACTGGAGAAGGCAGAAAACCTCCCTATTACTAAACCAGTCTGTGTAACTACTTTTAATAAAGCGTCACTACAGATTAAACAGCTAATACTAAAAATCTGGCGCAAACTGAATTCAAATGGATTCGCCGTAGAAAAACCTTTATTCTCCTTCAAGAGAAGTGCAAATTTGAGAGACATCCCGGTGCACACACGACCCAATGTTACAAAACCAACCAACACGCAAGATCTCAAGGCATTGCCCCCCATTACTGGACACACGAGATGTGGCTCATGTGATGTATGTCACTTGACAAAAAACACAAAAAGCATGGATGTGGGTCTACAATACCCTTGGGAACATAGGACACAATTGCAACTCTGAACATGTTATTTACCTGATCACATGCCCTTGCTGGAAACAATATAAAGGCATGACCACAAGAAAACTAAAAAACACGAATTATGGAGCATAGAAGCACCATTAGATGTCGTAAATCTAATACTAAACTTACAACACATTACTTGGAAAAACAACACACAGCAAATGATCTAGCATGGACTGTGCTGGATAAACCGAGATTTAACTCAAACACGGGCAATAAAAAGAGACTGCTCCTGACAAGAGAAAAAAAATGGGTATATAGACTAAAAAGCCACAAAATTGGGTTGAATGATGAAATCCCGTGGAACACACTGAATAGAGAGGACCCAGTACACACAGGGGTCCGTATCCGTCTTCTACTCCTTTTATGCCTAACAAAGTGCTTCTCGTAATACACTGCGCACATTAGCGCAATCACTAATCCATAGGAGTTACCCACTCCCAACCTTGTACATTCAGTAAGAATTTCCACAATTGGTATTGAACATCATGCCCCGCTGAAAGGTGACTGAACGAGGGATAGGTATTGGGCTCTGTATAGTTACTCTGGGTCAGCTCTTGGAGGTGACATACATACCTAATATCATAGTGTTTAAATAAAGTTTCCACAATTTGAATTAAACATCTTGCCCTACTGTGAGCTTGATTTTTATGGTTTTATCAACAGTTTACTTTGCGGGAAATAGTTTTGAGGAATCCTGTCATGGTAAAGTCAGGTAAAATACACACATTTGGTACAAAATAATATTATTTCCCTTCCCTCGTGACTATAGGAGACACGCTGGTCTCCTAGCAATGGAGGGACATCGCTATTCGTCATGATCACATGACAAGGCCGCATGACAGGGCACGTCACATGTCCGGTAATCCTCTCTATGAGAGGAGCGAGCAACTCTGCATGATGCCACCTTCACGGTGAGTTTTGGAAATAATCCGGGCACAGTACTTACCTTGACGAAGTAAGGAGAGGGGTGGGGGGGCAGCCGTGTGGGACGGGGCTACGCAATGACGAGATGGAAAATGACCCGCAAAGCAGGCATTAAAATAAGAGATCGCAGGTCTACTGGGGGTGTCTTACTCTAATTACAACTGCTCACAGGTACCACGAGGGGCATTGAAAAGTCTAAACAAGTGGTTAGAAGAGCGGAAGGGACACACCACAGCCCCGATTTTTAGTTTGGGGAATTAATGAGAGGTTGTTTTACCATCAAAGAGAGCCCCGTATAGACTCTTATCTTAATTGTTTTTAAATTGTTCCAACCGAGATTTGCTGCGCTACACATCACGGTGTCCCGCTTATCATCACGAGAGTACATGCTATTTAACCTCATCCATGTCTCCGCTTGTCTCCCTAGAGTTTGACAACAAGGGGTCTCTCCCATTAACCCGCCATTTTAAGCAGTGCTTTTGATGAAAATCGGTGAGTTGTTTTCTCGCTGCGCAGCATGTGTGTGCACAACAATGCTACATTAAACTTCGGTCCAACAAAGTACGTTTCTCTGCGTAAGTCTACAGATAAAATATTCCATTACTATATGGCACGTTCAAATTTTTGGACGTATTGTTATTCACGATAAACCGAGTGGGTTATGGTATATACCAAGGTGGTATTTTAGAAATATTGCGTGTGGAATATTATGAGAGGGAAACACGAATGTCTGAACAAACTCACACATGAGCTACCTCAGCACGACTAATCCTAGGCCTATTTTGTCTGTGCTTTCCCCTACAGATAAACGAATGTACGTTACTTAGGGATACCCTCCTCTTGGAAATTACAGATTCCAAATATAACCTACTCTGGTACAGAGGGTAAATATAATACTTGGGATCCAATTGGTCCTGAAGAATGCTGGTGTGACCCAACACTGTTGGCACTTTTAGCATGGCTGAAACATGTCGACACTTAGGCAGTAAGGAGGGGTGAAGGGACTCTTAAATCTCTCCTATCACCACCATCCTTCACGTTTTTAGACCTAGACGGTGGGTACAGGAATTAATTGTTGCACAGAGACACCACTGAGCTAGTTTTATACCTTTGCTGCACTTTCCTTTCGGTGATCCCAATGCATATTGAGATATAATTTGTTTTTTATGTGTGTATTGTCTTCCCCTCCCTTTTCCTCCACCCCAGGCGTTGGTCTGCGCAGGGGTGTATTGTAAGCAAGCCCAATGATGAAGCATGTCACAATTTTGTGAGTGAGGGCAGTATTTTCACACAGAGCATGTGCCACCTTCTAATCACTTCTCGCTACTCCTCTTTGTGTGTTATAGTTATGTGATTTGGGAGGCCGGAGTAGAGAGATTTAGCCTCTCACCCCTTCATAGTATGTGGAAAAAAAAAACCTTTTGCCAGACCCAAACCTTTCTTTTAATACATATAAATCACCCCTGAGATAGGCCCCAGACAGCCCAGAGGGCAGGGTGCAGTGTATTTAAAAAAATTAGGCATGTACGTGTAAGTTTTTCATGTCCTTAAAAACTCCAAATAGGAACAGGTAACTAGTTCATGTTTTGTGACGTTGGACTTGCAATGAAAAATCCTCTCTTATGGTAAAGTCAGACTTTAAATTACAATTTTGAAAATGGCACTTTTAGAAAGTTGTCATTTTCCGTCCTTAGCCATTTAGTGCCTGCAGCCTGTCTCTGGGTCACATGACTGGCTGTAGATGGCAGTTCGGCTTTGTATATTGCTACTAGACAGCCACACACAATAGCGAGCTTAGGTGTGCCTGGATGGGCCATCACTGGCAGGGTGGGAGGGAGTAGCTGGGCACAGCCCTACTTACACTTGAATTGGCGTTATCCTGCCTCCACACAAAGGGTTGTATACCCCTGTAAATAGACTGGATCAAGGGCAGGGGAGGCAGAACGCCTGTGCACCTCAAATACATTTCTCTAGAAGCTTCTTCCCCACTTTAAAGGGATAACTGTGTATAAATGAAGAGCATCAGACACCAACTCTTCAGTACACTTCTGGACTTGTGGAGACTCTGGAAGGAAGAAAGACTGCTGTGCTGCTGAAGGACAGCCACTCTGCTGGACTGCTGCCTTGCTGGATTGCTGTCCTACTGCTCTCTTGACTGAGTCGAGGGATTTGCACCTGAACCTGACTCCCAGAGTGACTCCAACAGCTAGTCTGCTGGTCTCCTCTTCAGAGCCACAGGGACATAACAGAATCACAATCACCTGAATCAACACCCAGACCCAGTTCAAGCAAGCCTCTGGCCCCCATAGGGTGCCGCTCAGGTCCTAGACCTTTGGTGTGGCCTTAGAGAGGCCTTATTGAAGTTTTTGGGTTCTTCGCAAATGCGAATGGGCCAGTTGACGCCAAAAAATTGTCGCTTTCACAGCCCGTCAACATGAAGTTCCGCAACCCGACTCTTCACACTACCCCATCGATCGCCCCCGGAGTGTGCTGCTGAGAAACTCCAGCCCACCTGCTCGCAACAACAACAGAATCTTTGCTCTACAGCGATCACCTCTGCAATGCCAGGCCTGCTCTTCATACTACGCCGGAGACCGCCAGCGATGCTTCTCTTCTCCCTGCGGCTCCCTCCACCACGATCAGGACTCTTTGCGCTGGAATGAGAAGGTAACTTTTCAGCAGGACTAACCTGATCCCTATATTCGATCTGCACTCCATCGCAGTGGCCTGAACTTGTAACTTTGTCCTGGTCTAACACAACTGTTATGCCTAGTTAGTGCTTTGTTCTTTTTGTCACCTTTTTCACTTAAATCTTTTAAATTGCATATCTCCGGTTCTACTGATTGGAGTTTTGTTGTTTTGGCCTTGATGGGCCTGATTCACAGAACTAACTTACGTCAAAAACGTAAAGTTAGTACTTTTTGGTATTCACAGAATACACTTACTCATTTTGGTATTCACAGAATGAACTTACTCATTTCGGTATTCACAGAAGTTAGTTGTCCTAACTTTAGGACTCCTAAAAGCCTTCTGTGAATACCGAAAGTCTTAAAGTTAGGATTTTTCTCAGTGTAGGAGTAGTAAAGTGAGTCCTAACTTTACTACTCCTAAACTGAGAAAAATCCTAACTTTAAGACTTTCAGTATTCACAGAAGGCATTTAGGAGTCCTAAAGTTAGGACTACTAACTTCTGTGAATACCGAAATGAGTAAGTTCATTCTGTGAATACCAAAATGAGTAAGTGTATTCTGTGAATACTAAAAAGTACTAACTTTACGTTTTTGACGTAAGTTAGTTCTGTGAATCAGGCCCGATTTATTTAATAAGTTGTTCTCTATGTTTCTAAATTGTGTGGGATTTATTGTGTTGTGTCTCCACTTTATTACTGTTTGAAGTGCTGCTTAAATACTTACACATTGACTCTAAGTTAAGCCTGACTGCTCTGTGCCAAGCTACCAGTGGGTTGAGCACAGGATAATTTGGGGTTTGCTTGTGCCTCACCCTGACAAGGATTATGGTTGCTGCTTGAGTAGGGTTTCACCCCCTCAACCAGTAACCCAATTTCTTACACCTTGCCTTTGTCCTCCTGAGAGAGGCGCTCTTCAATGGAACTGCTTATTAGTTATGGTGTAATATCCTGTTTGTTGCTATACTGTTTCTCCTCCATTGGTAAAACGTGCTGCATGCATTTCACCCGTTTGCTTATTGCCAGTAACACATTTGCGCAATATGTCGGTGTAATTTATTTGATCTATTTAAGTAAACATGTTTTATTGCTCAAGGAGTAAATCTACTGTTACATATAAGGTGTATGCAATACACATCAAGCATATGCCAGTCTATTTCTGAAATAAGTTCTATCTTATCAGTCCTCCTCCTCGCCACACTACAGCAAAAGAATGAATGTGTACTGCACATATCAAAGGTTCGCTAACAACAAACATATTTATCTCTAACAGTATTCAGCATACAATATGTGTTTTAATCTTCAGCTGATCGAGAAGAGAAACGAATCAACAATTTTTCACATCCACAGAAATAAGTTCTGGTAGACACAAGTAGTATCTTGATGCAGCGGCTAATTGATAGCTTGCAGGGCACTTGTGTTTTCCAGCCTGCTGTTTTTGCTCTGAGCAAAAATGTATTCAGTTGATGAGAACATTTTGACAAGCATGCCTGTAAATGTTCAGGAGCTGCAGTTTGGTGTGAATTTTCCTGATGCGCTGACCCAGTTTTAGGAGGCAAAATGAGCATGCTCCACTCTCGCGCAGCAGCATCGCCGTTAACTGGCATTGCTAAAAAGAGCAGGCAATCTGGAGGGCGAAGCATAAATAATTTCTGAAAACACACACTGTTAAATGAGGAAATGCAAACACAATCACAACGATATTTAAGGAATGACGGTAGAGAGGCATCATTGTAAAGAACAATGAGTGCCGCAGAGAGACATCGACATTTGATGGCACATTGCTTTCTCTGAAGGATGTTGCACTTTTTAATTTTAATGAACGGTTCCAAATTATTAAAGTGCATATTTAATCTTGTTTAATGCCTGGTCGCAATTGTACTGACAAAGCTGCAGATTTTTGTCTTGCTCGTTAGGCCTCAATCACGAGGCACCTAATACTTCTAGTGCAATAATACTGCACCTGTTATTACCAATGCCAGGGGCACTGGTAATTCTGAGATGGTTAATCCCCTATAGGAGTCTATGTTGACATGCTGAAACAGACTAGTCTGCAAATGTCCACATTTCAACCATTGTTATGGGTCTTTTCCATGGAATAATGTCTTCCAGATTTGACATGAATGATTTTACTCCAGGCATCAATATGGTATCACAGCATGTGGTAATAGTGGAGGCCTCATAATGCTGTTTTGGGCAGAAACACATGTTTCCATCCAAAGCAGTATTAGAAGACCACTCATTTGGAGTTCCCTAGTAGTTTAAAATTATACTTGCTACCTTTTATTATGACGATGATGTTTAAGAATTCTTTTTATATTTCATATTTTATCTTTGTATCTCTTTTATGGTATGTTACCGAATTAAAGAGTATTCAAAGGAAATTACACATTAGACAGTCTGCAGTTGCTACATGACTACTTACATTATTGATTCAGTTAAAAAACATATAAATATCATAGCATACTCTGAGGTAGCTAGTGTATATTACAAGCTGGGGAAAAAGCGTAATCACATAAAAACATATACAAATGTGTGGAAATATATATATATATATATATATATATTACATTCTGATTGTGAGGCCTTTGACTATCCAGTAGGTTTTGCCTTTGTAGGCTACCATTCTGCTGCAATGCAGGCTGTAGCAGAAAAATAAATAAGTGGCACGTCACACTGTTACCCACGTGCAGTTGGGTTGCTGATGGTATTTCTTCCATATTGTTTGAATAGTGAGTAAAGCATTCGTCTTTATTGGGCTATAGTTAAACGTGTAAAAAAACATAAAATAGGTAAATGCCTCTAGTTTTCCATAGTACAGGTACATAGGTGTTAGGCCTGACATCTATGACGTAGTGTTCCCCCAGACTTTTTGCCTACACCCCCTATTTTTGCTGAACTCGTTTTAGCTGGAATTAGGAGTCTGTACCTGTTCCCCTTGCTAACCAGTGCAAAGTGCTTGTGCTTTCTCCTTTAAACATTGTAAAATTGGTATAACCCATTTGGCACGTTTAATTTACTTAGAAGTCTCTAGTAAATGGTACAACATGTACCCAGGGCCAGTAAATGAAATGCTACAAATGGGCAACGGCATACATTATGCCACCCACTAAAGTAGCACTGTAAAACATGCCCTAGGCCTGCCACTTCAGCCTGTAGTGCAGTTGTAAACTGCTATTATGCAAAAAAAACTTCTACCATGCCTGAACCTTCCTTTTTAATACTTATAAGTCACCCCTAAGGTAGGCCCTAAAGGCTCAAAGGTTAGGGTGCATGGTATTTGAAATGTAGGACATGTGAACTTAAATTTTAGAGATTGTGGAGTGAAAAACACCTAAACATATGTTTTCACTGTTGTAAGGCTATCTCTCCCATAGACTAACACTAGGTTACCTTATTACACTTATTAAGTGATAGCTACAGTTTGGTAACAGATAGGAATGCTTCTTCCATTCAAATGTGCTGTAATTTAAAATCCTCTTTAATGGTAGTGTCAGGTTAAAGTTACTATTCTGCAAAAAGCCACTTTTATAAAGGTGCCATTTTTTGCCTGAACCAAATGTGCCTTTCTGCCAGTATCCAGGGTCATATGACTGGGAATTACTCTCCTATGGTATTTTGTGTGATCATTTCAGACATGGGGAGAAAGGGGCTTTGGGTGTGGTGCAGGGTGTTGCTCTCCTGAGCAAGATGTCCAGGGGGGTTATACTCAGCTTTCAAAGGCTAGTCTCAGGGCTCTGACCATCCCCTCCCTGACTGCTAAGGGCTAACCACTCTGCCACTGAAAACTTCTGCTCACACATAGGCCAGCCTGCCATTTGTTACCCTAGACAGTTTGTAGCCAAACCCAGGAAAGGGGGGAGGTTAGACAAAGGAGGCATCCCACAGGCTGGTACTGGGGATAAAAGTGGCAACTTCACAACCTCTCATCGGAACACTCTGGGACCTGTGGTAGATTCAGAAGAAGGACTGCCCTGCTGAAGAAGGAAGACTAGACCTGCTTGCTTTAAACCAAGACTCCCCAGAACTGACTCCAGGGGTCAGTTGGCCGACTTTCTGTGCTACAGAGACACAACAAGCTCCCAGAGGCCTTTCCTTCTTTCCAACTGACTATACTCATTAGACCTGACCTGACCTGGCCCCCTTTGCTGGCCTCTGTGGGAATAAGTCGTGAAAGTCCAAGTGCTGCCCTCGAGATCCCAGATCCTTGGTTGGAGTCTCAGTGACTTCTCCCTACCTAAGTAAAGGTTCCATCATATTTGACGTGAAGAAAAGCAGGGCCCAGCAAAACCTTGCAGCTCCCAACCGAAGGCTTCACTGGAAACAACAAGTGACACAAAGCTTCATCCAAAAGCTGCATTGATACTGAACAAAGATTGGCAGCCAGGGAACCCGTATGCCGCACCACTATGTGTGTTGCAAACCTTTTGATTACAAAACTGGTTTTTGCCCACCTCAAATGGCTAGCCACCAATTTACGCCACCCCTCTGTTTTTTATCACAAGGGACATGGTGGTGTTACAGCCATCTCTCTTCAATAACAACCTCCATTGTTTTGAGCTTTCGCGTTAGCCCTATAACAAGCCTTAGTGGGTTAAGTCGATTTAATGTGCGCATTAGGCAAGCAGAGAATAACGTGGTGAAATTTTCCCTGAGCAATGGCCATAGAAAAGCATGTAGCAATTTTCTCTAACCCATTTTTAACATAGTACACCAATAATATGTTTAGTTTGAATGTTTTTTATCTTCTCAACAGAATGATGTATTCATCAATCGCTGTTCCGCCACAACCAATTGCTTTTAAACTGTATGTGTTGTTGTATGTATATATTTAGTGACATAATGCAAACCATAATGTATGTACTAGAGAGTAATGCAAGTAATGTCTGTGGGCATTGCAGCCCTGAAGAAGCCCATTACTGGGCGTAACGTGTTGCCTGCACAGAACTGTTCTTCTCAGTCAGAAGACTGTGAATATCGTAATTACAAGAAAAAAGAAGTTACAAATCAAATAAAAGACCTCTCAATTCATCTATTTGTGTTGATCGCTTCGCACATTGCTTCTACTTATGACTTTTGTGTAGTTGCCTCTCTACTGTGTTAAAAGCTGCATTGGCTCCAAAGCAGAGGAACCAGAAGGCTTCATCAGAACTAACGCTGAGTGATGGGAAGCCCAGCAAAACTTCGCTGCACTGATAAAAACTCCACCAGAACCAACACTGAGAAACGCAAAGTCTCGCAGAGCCACACCACGCAGACCTCGAACTAAGGACAAAAGGTACAACTCACAACAGGCTGAACTTGGTCCTGTATAAGGCCTGCACTCAATTGAAGTTGATCTGAACATGGGACTTCACCCTGTCCAGCACAACTAGATATCCACAACTGGCGCTGGCGCTTTGTGCTTTTTGGCATTATTCTTACTAGAAAGTTTAAAATTTGTAATTGTCATTGTGGTGTCATTTTATTTATTAATATTACCTTTTCTAAATTGGTTTGTGACTTTTCTTGTGTTGTGGTTCCACTTCATTACTGTTTGAGTATTGCATAAGTAGTTTGGGCATACGTTGCCTGGCTCATTTTGTGCCATGCTACCAGAGGGTTAAGCACAGGCTTATTTAGTGACGTTTGTGGTTCACCTTGACAAGGATTGTGTTTTTTATTTCAGTGGGGCTTCCACCACTCTCAACCAATATCCCACTTTCTTACAATAATCTAGTGTTCGATTCATTGGTTAGCCACCTCACAGAGAAGGCTCAGACGGGTACTATTCCAAGCCTTAATATTAAATACAAAAATGATTGCCTTTCAGGCTTAAACACATCCAGATAATGTACTATGCTCATTTGCAGTTTTACCGTTGGGTAGTTGCATAGCAATGCTGTAGTATTTACTGGGCCCAATCATAACAACTGTGGTTTTCCTTTGTCAAATGATTATACCACTCTCTTGGTCCTCCGATGGACTTTGTTTTGTGCTGAGAGGGGTTGGATATAAGGGACCCAGCAGTCATCAAATGAGGACCAGCAATTGGATAACTGAACTACAAACTAGAAATTAAGCTCATGTAAATTACAGTGCTATGTAGGTAAAGGATTACCACTGCAATCCCAAATCTTCTGAAGAAACGTAGGTGAGCCAAAATCATACACACTAAAAGCCCAGTTAAAGTTCTCTAATATGATCCTTCCTGATCATTGATAACCCAGAATTAAGAATGCACATTCATTTGGATAGAAATAAAAATGATAGCTGAGTTGATAAGAAAATATTTAGAATATTTTATCAAAGGTTAAGTAAAATAAATGATCAATAATTACATCAGGTCATAAGGCAATTCAATAAACCAAAGCTCAAGGATTCAGGAAGGGACATGAAATATGCCAGTTCAAGCAGTCTCCCAAAAAGGCAGAGACCACTAGGCGCATATGGCAGGTGCGTCAATTTGGAAAAGAAGCCAGGTGAATCCGCATCAGGCAAGTTAATAGATGCTAAGAAAATTTAGCAAATCTCCGTCAGCAATAGTAAGGAAATAACCAGCAGCCCATCCAACACTCACAGTGTGTGCGGAAGTCTTACCAGCCAGTCAGTTTGCTAATTCTCTACTTCCCCCGTTCTCTCTGTCCGTTCAATCAGGCAATATCATATTCTTAAAGTTCTGGGGGTGACACCTCCTTGAGTCACCCCATCTGGTCAAACCACTCAGTTAATTGGTCAGTTCGTATAGGATGGGTGTCAGGCAACAAAAAGAAGACACAAAATGTAGAGAAGTTATTTGTTATATCGAGGCATTCTCTCACGAGCAGTGGATTCAGCAAGTCAAGGGACTTCACATTTCAGTCTGGCCCACATTATGAAGCTAATTTAACGTAAAACATATATAATTATTAAGCACACATTCATAGAAAATATAAAGATGTCATTATATAGTATAATTCTGATGCATTTTAACTTTTTAGTGTGGTTACAAGTATTACGTGTCAGTATGTTACTACATTAAAAGTACTAATGTGCAAAAATTATTTTAAATCAAAGTATTAAAACTCGTTTTAAGTGCATAATATAAGGGGTGTAAAATGCATTCTCTGAAAGTTTCACAAATGTGTCATTAATTAGGGATGTGTACCACCTATTTTGTTTTTGTCATTTCAATGCACATGTTTACCCATAAGAGATTAAATTTTTTGAATACATCATAATTCAGATTGAGAGTTAACTAATTTCCTTTAGTTATACACACATATAAATGAGAATAAAGAGTGATTAGAAGTAAACTACATAAGGTGAGTGTTCACCATTTACACGTAGCTCACACATGTGAATGAGAAATAGTACTTTTAAGTAATAAATCACAGTCTATATTATGTAAACCAAAGATTTCATCTTGACTACATCTTTTTCTGCATGCTTTTACTATGCAGTAACTAATATTCTCTTATCTTGCCATTTTTCTTGAACATGTAGTTGGTGCACGTTTATTATTATCTTTCTTATTTTTCTCTCAAAAATGTCGTAATTAGGTTTAAACGTTTAAATGTGATTCCCTCTCCAACATAAATGACATTAAAGTACTACTGGCAATGCTCTTTGTTTTTGAATGCAAGTAGTTCATCTTGATAGTCCATGCACTTGTTGGGCTCAATTTATTGGGGTTTTCCCAGAGGTCTCCACAGCCGATTGCTTTAGGAGTTTTTTCCACATGTCTTATCTATGGGTTCTTTGAAGAGCAGGTCATGGCCAGAACATCATGATAAAACTTTACATAACACTTTGCGTGCTGGTTTGAGTATAGTTTGGACAATAATATGACTGGGCGCAGTTGGATATCATCTTCCATTAGGTCTAGGCCCAGTTCCATTCTTAGAGGTGTTAGCAGAGTTCCTTGAACCAGTAGGTGTCGTGTAGTTCCTATATTACCTATACAGGATCTGCGCGTTTTGGATAACATAAACTGTGGGATTGGTGGCGGACGGATTCCGTGCACCCCCACCGGATATGTTAGCCTGCCTGTATTAGCTAGCTCACAGTGGCACTAAAGTCTCCGCTTATCGGGGAGAGAATAGTTTTTGGCAACCCCAGAACATGACAACCCTGATCCCCCAGGATCGTGGAAACAATATACTACTTTTCGCTCAGTCACTCGTGCTCACTTAGTTTGTCTCCGAGAGATACACAGAATAAACAGGCTGGGCGTTTCAATAAATATTTATTGAACAGTTGTTATTCTAGCGTAGAACAGATGAGCTGCAACAACCTTTAGACAGTGGCAGAGATATATGATTAGCAATACTACGAAAGTAAAAGGATGGTATAGTTCTACCATCTTGCAGAAATCATGAATATATACATGTACATAAAACACATGATAAAAAGTGCGTACTCCTACGATGCCTACCTAACTAGATGTACCTAAATGTACCTAGCATCTATGTAAGTGTTATGCCAAGAATCCATCTAGGATCTAGTCCACCCCATTACCTGAGAGTTTAGAGAAAGTGGGACCCCGTCCTGGTCTCTAGTTGGACACCCTGCGAGGGATGTTATACCACTGTTAGCTGGAGAGTCTGCATGCCGGAACCTCAGCGTCTCTGATCAGTGTGTCAGCCGCGAAGTCACGGTCACCTCTGTCTGTCTAAGCAAGACATGATGTATATATACCATAGGTCTCCCCAGGGGTCCTACCTTGCTGCGTTACTGTGTCGGCCTAAAGGATGACGTCAGGCCTGAACTTTAATATAGATATTATACAGGAGATGTTCGTCCTGCTGTTCAGTCTGCTGTGCTTCCAAGAAGCCTCATGCATAATGTATGAGTATTGAACCAGGGAAAAACCTGCGTTCTGAATACAGTGTTGTATCTAGGTAAAAGGTCAGTCCCTATGAACCGTTATGTATGAAATGTAGGGAAGGATATAGGTGAAAGGTTGCAGTGTTCCCTGCGCCTATATAGGGTACCTATATGGAATATAACACCCACTCCTCTTCCGACTGGACAATATATGTAACTTATAAGTGTATTACCATTCTAACTAGACATTGGTAAGCACTAAAGTAAAAACATTTCTTTTGCTAAAATGTTTAAAAACGTCTAAAAAAAAGTCTAAAAAAACCTTAAAATGTGTAACGAGAACAATGCTTGCAAACTATAGCTCTAAAAGTGTCCGTAGTTATAGTCCGAAACACTATAAGCCTTAGAAAGTCATTCATGCCCAAATAGATGAAAAGGAATGTCAATTTTGTATCCGAGTTCCAATTTGAGCTTGTTATTAAAAAGGGCGAATTTTTATCCAGGACACGACGAGCCAAAATGAGTCAATAGTTTTTGTGTCCTGGCTGGTAGACGCAACATATCCGTTGCCTGCTTCCGCAGTAGACGGCCCCTGTAACACCTCGCAGAGTATGTCAATTGAGCACAGATGATCTTCCGCGCTGTCCGCAGCCGGCGCTGGGACAGCCTGTGCGCCGTCCAAAGTCTGGGTGCCAGTGGAGGAGCCGGTGTTCATACCAACAGGTGTAGTTACAACCTGTGGTGGCTCAAGGAATGCCGCCAACAACATTGGAATGCGCTGAGGACACTGCAGAACATGGGCCGTTATCGGGTCTAGTAGAGCATTCACGTCCGGTTGCGCACATAATGGGAGTGTCAAACAAAGGTCTAACACGCATTCTTCTCCACAAAACAGGCATTGGAGGACAGGTAAGATGCAGTCCATCCAGACTGGTCGAAATGACAGGAACCAAGACGCACTTAGTTCTGTCAGGCGAGGCATGCCTAGGTGTTGTACCATTCGGTCACAGTATTTCCGCTCCAGGAGCGCTCTTTCCATCTCCTTGGTGACTGGGACGTCCATTGCGTATCAGAAAAATAACAATCAGGATACCTGCTATTAGAAACAGGATCAGCGGAAGTCCTCCAAAGATGATTCCGAATAAGGGAGTGTATGAAGTTTGGTATAACTCCAAGTACCGTCTGAAAGGTGCTTAGAAGTCCAGAACCTATGGTCTTAAATAGGTGGACAATGCCAGTCGTATCAGACATGTTAAAGATACGATTCATCATTTCTACGAAATGGAAAGGGCAGTTAGTATTAGTAAGCGCCTGTATCTCAGCTGAAGACCTTGCGATCTGGAGATCAAAAGTCTCTCGAGCGGAGGTTAAGGGCACAGACTTCTGTAGAAGCATGGCTTTCATTCTGCTTAGAGTATCAAACCGTATTAAGGAAACATTCAGTGAAGGCCATAACGGCGCCTCCCTGACTGTATGGGTCGGTGGAAACAATACTTGCATACAACAAGTAACCCTGGCACTCACAGTTACCAGATATGCAACGCCAGGGAGCATGCCACAGCAGCCTTGACTGTTCAGCATCAAGTAACTCCCATTTGAAAGTAGCCTGAATGCTGGAGTAATCACTGCAGCTGGGGCACCCTTCAAATGACAGGACAGGTTTGCTACAGAACCATTACAAGCTCCGTGCAACATTATATCCTGGCATATGAGTGGCCCACTTAAAGCGCTCTCACAGTTTGTACCACTGAGAAACACTTCTCGATCCCCACTCTGGCATCGAAATCTGTATGGTAATTCCCAAGATTCCTTAATGTACTCCTTACCCATTTTTTCATATTTGCCTGCCTGCTTTTGTTCAAGGCAATATTGAAATTGAAAAGTAGTGACCGTTAGAGTTATGTGGCCATGGATTAGCCATTCTGTAGATGGCGATTCCGCACTGTGAATGGTAATCTATCCAGTTTTTCGATACGCAGCATTGTATATTTTGCTCCCTTTTGTGCCATTTCTGTCTGTTTATCTGTTAGATTGTATTCAGAAAACAGAGACGTACTGTTGATAAAACGCCAAGGCACATAGCCTGCATGCAAAGATTGCAGCGTCCAGCTCAATAACATTATAGAATGTAACTGAGATTGCCCTTGTTGTAATATGGCCAAATCCCGTTCTAGAATGTCTATCGCAGAAGATACAATGTTGCCTAAGGAATATATCCTGGAGGTCAATGTTGTTAACCCATTGTCTACCACTGCTAGAGATTTCGCTAAGTTAATACGGTCTATTTCCCGTATTCTTTCTGCGGCCTCTTGTTGGGATATTTTCCAATTTTCATTGTAGGCAGCATAAATGCCAGCATATATGAAGTGTTTTTGGCGTGGTTTCCTGGGACCTAGTAAAAAATCCCTAAGATCCATGTCTTGAATGAGTAAGGATAAGTGTTGTTTCACCTCTGTGAGTGTTGAGGTTTCTAGCCAATTAAGGCACAACTTCCCAACACTGTATGATGTCACTACCCCTGGATGTTGTCTCTGTACGTAGCGCAGATCTGGCCTATGGATTGAGAACCCTTCGGTTTTACCCATGAATCTTTCCTGACAATCATTTGTGTCTGTGGGCCAAATCAACCATTTCTTCCAATCGGGGTCTGATCTATTGTATTGTATGATGTAATCTAATGTTATCCCTGTTTGTGATGTTTCATTTCCCTCGGTGTTCGATGGAGTCGGCACTCGAGGTGTGTTCAAGTCTTTGTTCTTGGCTATATCTGTTGCACTGTCTCGTTCAAAAACATGATCTGCTGAGGGATGAGGATAAACAAATGGGAGAGCTAGGACCGTGTATGGGCCATCCTTGTCCCCTAGTAAGTATTGAAAAACAACTTGGAAGGACCAGTCTAGCAGGTTGTCCGACACTGTGGTGCCTGGCACCACAAGGGTTTGTTAAAAGAACCCTCACACACCAACCTAGTTGGTGTCATGCTTCATCATCGGGTTCCCAGCTGAGTAGCCGAATGCTACTCAGCTGTGCTGCGACACCGGATTACAGTGGAGCTGTTTTTTTTTAGTGTGATTGTGATGAAGTGGTGTTTTAAAAATACCTCTGGGTCTCTAACTGATAGTTACTTTATTCCCAGTGGTTCAGGGTATATTTAAAAATAGTAATAATGAGTGGATAACGTAAAAGACTATTAGTTGCGTCTTAGTTATCTGCCGGTCTACATGTTTCAGCCCGTAAAAGGATTAGGTAGGGCTTTCTTCAGGACCTCTCTCACATTAAATAAAAACGTAGTGAAAGTGAAAAGAAGTGTAAAAGTGAGTGGCAAAAAACTTCTTAAACCACATGTGTGCGCATTTTATAGCACACGCGCTAAGGTGTGCTAATTATGCTCTGTGGACTGACCGTTATTTGGGTCCACATCTGTGTGTGTACCTGGAATGAAAAAGTACAAGACAGGACAATACAACATATAACATATACAAGCCTGCAATACATTGTATGCACTATCCGATTCCACTCAGCTGGGAACCAGATGATGAAGCATGACACCAACTAGGTGTGTGTGTGAGGGTTCTTTTAACAAACCCTTGTGGTGCCAGGCACCACAGTGTCGGACACCCTGCTAGACTGGTCCGTCCAAGTTGTTTTTCAACACTGCTGAGGGATGAGACATGCTCTAAACAAAGCTTCTAACCCTTTCACCTGCCATTCTCTAGTACCCCAGACTGATTTTAAGTCTATGATGTCTTTCCATAAGTCGTAACCTTGTTCAGACAACTGGGCAATAAAGGATGCAGAGTAAATCTGTTTGGTGTTTGTTAACATATTTTTCTGTGCTGATGTTGGTGCAACCTTATAAAAATATGAGGCTGGGTCAGACATATTAAACCCTGAAAAATATGGAAACTTCTGCGGTGTTGGACAATGTTCCCACTGGTGGTATGTGAACACATTTCTAGGATTTGCAGATTTATGCTGAAAATGATGACCATAATACTGATGACAATACATTGATTCATAGTATGATGTGCCTTCCAATGTTTCACTATTGGAAAACACAGCAGATTTTTCCAAATCAGACAACATGTTATTAACAGTTTTAAAATCCCAATAATCGTAAAATGTACTTGAGGTAATGACATCACTTAACGATATTTTAAATAAATGTGGAATTTTCAAAATTTCAGTCGGACCAAATATGTCGAAATCAACCTTGTCCCACACTATTCCATCAGGTATAGGAACTGCTGTAATGTTCACTGATGACAAGTCTCTTTGTTCTCGATGAGATGATTGGTGTGGTTTTAAAAGTAAGTTCACCTTTTGGGCTGTAGAGCTTTGTCGAATGTATTGCCCATTAATAAACATACTAAAAACTATTACCAAGCCTACCCAGAATAGTATCCCGGTGCTTATCCATAGTTCTACCCAGGGTGACACCAGGTAAGTCTTTTTAAGAAAGTTCATAAAGTCTTTTATTTGCTGTTTGCGTGATTTTTGGGCTGGCGTCGTTTCAGGTTCACTTGGATCCAAAGAAAACGTATCAAAGTTTATGAAGTAGCCAGAAGCAGTTCGATCAATTGTTGGAATTGCATCAGGATTTGTAGAAATCGTGGTTTGCTCTTGTCGAGGCATGTTGACGTAGACGTCTGTATTTGGTCGAATAGCAACTTGTGCATTGTTTTGAGTTTGATTTTGAATTTGAACTTCAGGTTCAAGAGGAACGAGTTCCATAGCATTGTTGTTTAGTCCTTCATTCCGTGTTGGAGGCTCTTCGAACGTGATGAGTCTTTCCGTTTGAACTTCTTGGATTGTAGCGAGAGGAGGGCGTCTGCTACTTTGGAGTCCACGTGGCCTACTGCTTAGTATCGGCCATATAGTGTGGTTTGATTAGGTTAATTGAGACAAATCTTTTCTCCTTTTTTCTGGCAAGAGGCGGCAGAAGTACAGTTCTTGTTCCTTCAATTGCTAGGACAGGTACAGGTTTTCTGTAGGATGGCCCAAATTCTTTCTTGTCCGCCATTTTCTCTCTGACCAGATCCCCGACTTTAGGGATCCAAACAGGTCTTGCCGTGACTGATTTGACTTCCCAAGTGGCGGTCTGTTTCAGGTGGACATTACTTTGTTGTGTCCTGGATTCATTTAGATCCTGTAAAACAGCCAAACGATCATGGATGTCAAAAGGTTTTTCATCCGCCACTGCGCCTTCACAATCAAGATCAGGTACCCACATTCGTGTCCCAAATAGGACCTCATATGGAGTGACACCCCCTAGAGAACGTCTTGGCATATTGTTAAGGGCCCGCTGGACCCCATAAAGATGTTTTACCCAACTTTCACCCATGCCTAATACTCTAGCTGTTAAAGATTGCTTTAAGTCTCGTTTTTTTCTCTCCACTACCGAATTTCCCTCGGGATAGTACGGAGATGAGTACCGCAATGCTACACTCAAACTTCCCATTGCCTCCTTGTAAGCCCGAGAGCTAAACGCAGGGCCCTGGTCAGAATGTAGTGTGCTAATTGCGTATGTCCCTATGAAGACTCACAAATCTTTTATAACAGTTCGAGCGTCAGCCGAACGCTGGGGCCACACCCATAGGAATCTCGAGCAGGAATCCACTGCAACCATGATATACTTGTAAGCCCCTTTCACATTTTAAGGGGCCGCAGTGGTCCAGGTAAGTGCACGCGAATGGTCAGTCTGATGCTGTCTAATAATGGGACCTGTGCTAGGCAAGCTACGGCAGCTCCATTCATCTGTTGGCAGATGTCGCAGTTTAAGATGAAGTCTTTGGTCTGCTTTGTTAATCCTGGCCACCAATAGCTTTGTTTCAGAAAAGAAACTGTTGCTGCAGCTCCTGCATGTACAGAACCCATCCCTTCGTGTGCTGCTAGTATTAAACCTAACCTACGATCCATATTTGGAATTACTCTATCCCCCACTCCAGGAATCTGAGCAAATGGATTGTTATTGGCATCTAACCTGTAGGAGTACTTGAGTGGAAACGTTTTTGGTACCGCTCCACTGTTTTTGCGGGTTGCATTAATAGCTACCATAATCTCACCATCTATTCTCATTTTAGAGTGAGTGATTGCAGCTACGGAAGCCGTGCGTACAGCCCCCTTTGCGGCTTCATCAGTCAATGAATTCCCTTCAACGTGAACGCCATCCCGCTGATGACTCAGTGTGTGTATCACGTGAGTCCTTGGTAGTTCGGATTTCAACCTCACTACCTGTTCCCATAGCATTTTATGCTTAATTGTGCCACCTTTCGCATCTTTGAACCCATTTTGAACCCAGTATTGCAAGTATTCATTGTAAGACTGCACACAGTAAAAGGAATCGCACACAATTAGTGTGGGGAATTCTCGATCCTTATTTAAAAGTGCCAGTCTCAGTGCTTTTAATTCTGCCAACTGTGCCGTGCAGTCTCCCAGATATTGCATTTTTGTGCAACTTGGTTGGAACTTTCCATCCTGCATGCGACCTTTAACGATTGCACATGCTGCGCTATATTGTTGCTTACTCCCTATGGCCGGTTGAGCAGATCCGTCAGTATAAATAATATATTCATACTGATCCAGAGGCATTATTTCGTTTGGTAGAGGATATTCTTGTTCGTATTGCAGGAACGCTTGTGTCTTTAAATTTGGGTCGTACCTGTATTCTACATCTGTTGCAGTAAGAGAATTAGACCATTGTATCCATCTTGGATGTAAGGCTTTAGCGTTAGGAACGCTTTCCTTTGTTGCAGCCTCTAAGGCTGAAACCGGTGTCACTACTATTATTCGTTTCCCCTGAGCCAGTGCTCTCTCTCACTACAGCAGTCTGTACTGCTGTCAGAATATTTTCTGTAGATGCGAAGCGCATCTCAGCATTTGTGTACAAATGTGACTAGTATACGATTGGTACTGTCTCACCTTCATTATATGTTAGATAGGTGACCCTGATTAACCCGCGATTATACGGATCACCAGGTTGCGTACGTTTATACGTGTCTGTAAGAGTTTGGAAGCTATCATGTCAGCTTGTAAGGAACAAAGTGTATCTGTGTGTTCCTGTGTCCAATTTCTGGCTGAGAAATCGGATTGAATTAAGTCGTAGAAAGGTTTTACTCTTTCTGCATAATCCAAAATGTATGTTCGACCAAAATGTAGGAATCCCAGTATTGATTGTAAATTTTTCAATGATTTTGGAGGTTGGAGCAGCGCGCATTTTTCTAAAAAATTGGCTGCCAGGCTCTTTCCTTTACTTGAAAGTTCGTATCCGAAAAACAGGACACTGAGGTGGGCAATTTTTGATTTCTTAAAGTTAAATTTGTAGCCCTCAGATGCAAATCCCAAAATTATGGTATTCACTGTGTTCAAGTGTTCCTCTAGGTCATCGTCCATTAGATAAATATCATCCACACAGGACAATGCCTCTTCATCCAATTTTTGAAGTAACTCAGTTACTCTGGCCAAAAACAACCCAGGGCTGTTCTTATACCCCTGGGGGAGTCGACAAAATTGACGCTGGGTCCCTAGCGCTGAGAAGGCTATCAGATATCTGCTTTCATGCGCTATATTTTGGCAGAAAAATCCATTTGAGATATCAAGTGTTGCTTTATATTTTTTCCGCACAATGTTATTCATTAATGCACCACTGTGTGCATTTTGGACTGCAAATGTCTTAGTGCAAGTGTTTAAGTGTCTGTAATCTAAAACTAGACAATATGTATTGTCAGGTTTCGTGACAGGAAACAAAGAATTGTTCATTGGTGAGGTGCAATTTTCGATCACCCCTTGGTATTCAAGTTGATCTAAGATCTCCCTGACCTGTTTTTTAGCTTCTTGCTTTATTGGATACTGCCTCTGTGCAGTTGGAGTATTTCTTATAGGAATTATGTGGTGGGTGGAATCCTCATCCCATCCAACATGGTTTTTGTATAATGCTGGAGCCTGGACTACCGCCCACTCCTGCGCATATGTGTGCTGTAAGTGCCTGGGAATATCATCTGAGAATGCCGGCATAATTACCGTTTCTCCTTTAGGACAGTCTATGATGAATGCTGGCGGCCAATCTTGTTCAGCTAACAAAATGTCATAGCCAAACGTTAGGATCTCCCAAAAGAGACCTCGCACTTTCCTACAATTGTCCCCCTCCATCAGGAGCGTTATTTCATATACTTTATGTGGGACACTTACCCTAGTATCGGGTGTTTCTACCGTGATATAATCATTCAAGTCCGCTGTCACCAGAAATTCCTTCAGGTTTTGGCGAGCTATTGTTACTTCTGCCACACTGTCTAGCATCGTCAGAGCCCATTCCCCTTTCAGTAGTCGAGTCCTCAGAATTCAGGGCATGTCTGATCTTTAGACCTGCAACTTTCTTCTTTTTGAACTGTGGCTTTTGCTTTGGCTTTTCTTCTTTTTTAGAATTGTAATCTTGAGCGTGCTGCTTGTCTCTGGACTTTGTACGCTCTACTTGTCTTTCTGACCGTCCTTCCCTCTCTGAGTTTTTCGATGAACCCTGAAAGGAACGAGAGGAACGTGTATCAGTATCCTGATACCTGTCAGGTTTCCTAATGTTATCCCTATTCCTGAGATTATACCTCTTTTCGGAGGGCTCCTGTGGAGGAGATCTACCTTTGGATTGAGATCTATTTCCTTTAAAGTTTTGTTGTTTTTTATTATCCCACTTCTTTTTAGAAGAAGCAGGTGTCTGCTTGGAAGTGTCCTTCTCAGGACTGCACATCAGTTGTGGTTTTAAAGCTTTCCCACCCAAACTGTCTCTGCCTAATTCTGCATTTGCAGTTTCAATTATTTTGGGTAGTTCGTGTTCCTGTTCTAAACGATCGAACTCCCTCAGGCGTTGGCGGATGGCCACTGAAGCGGTTTCCCCCTTAATGTTAGCTAGTATTATGGCTGATACCTGGGCATAGTTACCTAGTAACTTCATCCCTAAGTTTAGGGCAGTTTCTGCCCCGTACTCGTTTTGTATTTGTCTTAATATGTCTGGTACCACCACTAATGAAGGAATACCATGAGTTCTGGAATAAATGGCAGCAAAGACTGTACCCCAAGTGGTACAATCTTCCACTTGTGGTGTTATCCCCATGGGCAAGCAGATTGTTAGCATTGTGTGTTTTTCATACGGGATAGTATTCGGGAATACTGCCTCGAGCTGTGTGATTTTCTGAGCTACCCAGAATGGCATTACCCAGAATGATTTTACCCATCACTGCGTGTAATGTTTGTGGTGTGATTTTAGTTGCTGTACCCTGTACTTGAGTTCCATTAGTTGCAACTATTGCTGGTTGGACAGTGAATGTCCTCATGACGAATTGCGTCATGTTTCTATAGATTTTAATTAAATCTATGTGTTGTATGAGTAAGTCTCCTGGTGGCATTGTGTCAATGTCAGGATGTGGTGTGTAGGCCCCTAATATCTGCCATGTTGCCCCTTCTCCTCTCCGAGCGGGCCTAATCTTACTCTTCTTATTATGTGGGGTAGGGCGCCTTTAAACCAGTATAAGTGATCCTGGTACGTGAGTGGAACCTCTATGTCCTCGAACGGACAATATTCCACTGGCGCATCTCCTTCTGTGTAAGAGTGAAATGTCTGTGTTCTTGCATTTGCTGCTGGGAATGTAACCCACGAATAAAATACCTCTGTTTTGTTTGAATCGTGTGCCTCAATCACGAAAACTACTAAGCCACCCCTGGCTGATAAACCATTTTCTAACAGTTTTAGGGTAATTGTATGTCTAAATTTTTCTGCAATCGGAATTGCGTCTGCATTTTCTTCTCCTGAGAGGTGTAGTTCTACAACTACGTTATCTTTTGTCTCAGTCATTTTTGTAAAGAAGAAGTTTGTTCAGGGGAACTAAGATAAGTTTTTTATGCACAATTTTAGGAACACTGTGTCCTTCAAGCTTGATTAACCAACAGCCAATAAATAGGATTTCTCACCAACTCAGCTGTGGCTGAGTTTGTGCCCACCCACTCCAGACGTCTCTGGTGTTTTGTGAGTAGGGGTCTCTGAGAATAGCATGACTGAACTACTCAGATTCTACTATTAAATAAGTATCCAACCAACGTTGGCGGCGCCATGTTGTGTAGTTCCTATATTACCTATACAGGATCTGCGCGTTTTGGATAACATAAACTGTGGGATTGGTGGCGGACGGATTCCGTGCACCCCCACCGGATATGTTAGCCTGTCTGTATTAGCTAGCTCACAGTGCCACTAGAGTCTCCTCTTATCGGGGAGAGAATAGTTTTTGGCAACCCCAGAACATGACAACCCTGATCCCCCAGGATCGTGGAAACAATATACTACTTTTCGCTCAGTCACTCGTGCTCACTTAGTTTGTCTCAGAGAGATACACAGAATAAACAGGCTTGGCGTTTCAATAAATATTTATTGAACAGTTGTTATTCTAGTGTAGAACAGATGAGCTGCAACAACAGTTAGACAGTAGCAGAGATATATGATTAGCAATACTACGAAAGTAAAAGGATGGTATAGTTCTACCATCTTGCAGAAATCATGAATATATACATGAACATAAAAGACATGATAAAAAGTGCGTACCCCTACGATGCCTCCCTAACTAGATGTACCTAAATGTACCTAGCATCTATGTAGGTGTTATGCCAAGAATCCCTCGAGGATCTAGTCCACCCCATTACCTGAGAGTTTAGAGAATGTGGGACCCCGTCCTGGTCTCGAGTTGGACACCCCGCGAGGGATGTTAGACCACTGCTAGCTGGAGAGTCTGCATGCAGGAACCTCAGTGTCTCTGGTCAGTGTGTCAGCCGGGAAGTCACGGTCTCCTCTGTCTAAGCAAGACATGATGTATATATACCCATAGGTCTCCCCAGGGGTCCTACCTTGCTGCGTTACTGTGTCGGCCTAAAGGATGACGTCAGGCCTGAACTTTAACATAGATATTATACAGGAGATGTTCGTCCCGCTGTGAGTCCTGCTGTGCTTCCAAGAAGCCTCATGCATAATGCATGAGTATTGAACCAGGGAAAAACCCGCGTTCTGAATGCAGTGTCGTATCTAGGTAAAAGGTCAGTCCCTATGAACCGTTATGTATGAAATGTAGGGAAGGATATAGGTGAAAGGTTGCAGTGTTACCTGCGCCTATATAGGGTACCTATATGAAATATAACACAGGAGAAGCTTCCTAAGAAAGCAATTTTCTGTTTAATGTATATCGTGCACTTTTAAGGATCCTCATAATTATGCTCCATATGTTGCAGCTGAGGCAGTTTTCATCTTGCAAACCTTGAGAATTTCTGTCATTGAGTCTCCTCTGATATTATGTTTACAGCCGAGGACTGCTTCGGCATTTTGTTTCAAAGTGTACCTCGTCTCTGCTTGTACCGTGCCGATGTCAGTGTACTGTTGAACCTCAGGCCAAAATAACCAAAATAGTTGAATTTATCGTAAGTTTTTATGAGGGGCAGAAAATTTCAAAGCCTTCGAGTTCAAGGTGCATTGCCCGGTGGTGTAACGAAACTTGAGGGGGCCCCCCTGCAAGATACATGGAGGGGCCCCCGCTCCGGATTTAATCAGCTCTCAGGCCAGAGTACTGTGCTGAGGGGGCCCCATGCAGCTCGGGCCCCCCACACTGCGAGGGCTGCGGGGGTCTGTGTTACACCACTGGCATTGCCAACTCTGTGAGTCAAAGAATTTGGTGTCATTGGCGAAGAGTAATATTAAAACTTTGCCATATAAAGAAGTTGATTTTTAGCATACTGTAAGCATGGGCTAAATAGGAGAGGGACCAAAACGCATAGCTGTCAACCCCATTGTTTATTGTTATACATTCAGTGCATTCCTATCTGTGTCATATCTGATGCGGGCTGTTCCAAATTGTGTAATAAAACATTTTTATTGCTGTCTGTAGGAGGTTCCAATATACCGACAGTTACATATATTTTCTGAGACCTGTTTGAAGCAATAATGTGCATCGTCAGATTAAAGTAAGCCGTGTGTCCTCACTATGAAGAGAAACAGTTACTTCCCCTAGATAGTTTGCCAGCTGGCTGACTGCGGAAACGAGTTTAACTAAAAATGTGCATGAGACATCTGGATTCAAATAAATTATTTTTGAAGAATGAGAACAAACATAAAAGCTGTTTGAAAAACAACAAAAGCGCTTTTCTCTTGTGTACTTCACGTAAGACATTAGTCAAGGCTTTTTTACACAAAATTGTATCTGCATAAAATAGTGCCAATAGCTTGGTGACGTGTGATTGGCTGGGAAAGTTGGTTTGAGGATAAGTGGTTGAGATGCTTGTTAAATTTACACGGCGAGATGGAGGAATACAAGTTTTTTGGTGCAGTGTACCACTGAAACGGACAGTATAGTATATGATGTGTAGGAAGAATAGATGAAGTGTTACAAGAGATTTATTTGTTTTGCAATCCTCAGAGTATTAGATACAAGAGATGGTGTATCGCAGCCCCTGATTTGATTATTTGCTGCACCACAATTACCAAATCAGTTTTAATTTGGTTTGGAGTAATCTAAGCACAGACTCTCATGAGATAACATTTAGGGGCATATTCTCAAGAACGTGTGATAACTACCGCAAGTGTAGCTTAACGCAACCCTACACATCGGAGTCCATCGCGGGAAAACAACTCCGTGTTAACGTGGTATTCACAATACGGCGGTACCATGCGATAGTCACAGGTCAACGTGTCAAATGAACGCGTTAGAAACAACGCGACACTGCAAAAACGCAAACCCCAACGCGAAAATAGTAGCGATGACGCCAATCGCGATACAAAAATCTACGAAAACCAGCCACAGGCCTGCAATTCCCACGCGTCATGCGGGAAAATGCACCATAAAAATAGAAAAAACATACCAACAAAAGCCAAACAACAGAGATGCACAATGGAGGCAGCCGGGGCAAGTACAGAGGACAACCAGAACCCCACAAGCCCCATGGAGGACCAGCCTGGGACCTCGGGGTCAGGGAAGGACAAGAAGAGGAAGACAAAGTTCAGTCCGCAGGAAAACAGGATCCTGATAACGGAGGTGATAGAACACCATCAATCACTGGTCGTCACCTCCACTGTGTCACTGGCAACTAAAAATGGAATATGGCAGACCATCGTGGACAAGGTGAATGCAGTCGGAGTGCTGAAGAGGACAATGGACGAGGTCAAGAGGCGCTGGAATGATGTGAAGCGCAAAACCAAGCTGAAACTCACAAACAACCGGAAGGCAGCAATGCAGACTGGAGTTGGGAGTCCTGCGCCACAGGAGGAGCTGGACGAGATGGAGGAAATGGTGTCCACAGTCATCAGTGGGGAGACGGTGGCAGGAGTCGGGGGACCGGACACTGCTCAACATGACCGGACACAACAGCAACAGGGTGAGTAACCACCAGGGACTGGGGGGACGGGGGGAGATGGGCACAATGGCACATATGCACAATTAAGCATAGCACATCTGCGGACAAAACATGCCCCAGACCCACAACTCCCACCAAGAGACCAATGCACACAGGTATGCAACATCTCAGCACTGAAGAAGCACAGAACCCAGAGGCACACCGCATGAAAGGGAGGAGGGCAGCTAAATCAGAGCTGCAGGGGCGACTCCCCCAAAATGCGGCACACACACATAACATGCAGAGCACATCAACATTGACAACGAGGTGGTACAAACTGCAACACGTCCAAAACTGAACAGAGGACACAACAGGTGCCGCATGTGCGTAGAAACTGGCCAATCACATATGGCACTGCAGGGAAATGTGAGTTGACAATGTACAAGTACAAACTCACATCTGTGATGTAGTCGGAATGTCCACTGTCCCGCATCAAATAGGCAGCTCCCCCTAAACAGTCACAATGTACACTGTCATGCAGTCTGAATGCAGACATGTACAATGCGTCAACATACATGTGTACATGATGTCAAACTGCATCTCCCCTTCACATTGCAGGGGGAAATCCAACACCTCCTGCAGAGCAGTCTGAACCTCTCTTCTCTGATGACGAAGAGGACCACCACACCTTTGACTCAGACGCCCTCGAACAGCTCGTGGAGAGCCTCCGCAGCCCACTTCCAGGATCAGGGCAACCCAGCTGCCACGAGGAGCCCCCTCCTGCACAGTACACACAGCAGGCAGCACCCACCACCACGGCTGCCTCCCAGGAACCCCACGACGAACACATAGCCTTCCAACGCCGTGTGTTGGGGTGCCAGTAGAAGCTGGCTGAACAGGTACAGGGGGGGGTTCGACCGCATGGCAGCCAAACTAGACGCCATACGTGGGTGTCTAAGTCCCATCAGGGACCACTCACAGTCCCTAACGGATGCCTACAGTCTGCTCCATGCCCTCCAACGGACCATGGCTGACATCGCCAGAGTCCTGACTCTGCGACAAGAACGACTGTCTAGCCAGAGTTCCTCCAGCGATCTCGCTGGGGAGTTGGGACACATGCGGAGGATCATGGAGAACATGGAGCGGACGCAGGCGGAAAGAGCGGCTGCCACGGCTGCACACCAGCAAGAGGTAGCTGGGTCCCTCAATGCCCTAAAGACCTTCCTCATGGCATTGATGCCACAAGGCCTGGCACTAATGCATGCTGCTGCTACCACCCCATCCACATCTCCGGCCCCTGATGTGTCTGTCCCACACAGTGCTTGGGACAGTACACCACCACCCACATGTGAGGCACATGCAACAGCAGAGGAGGAAGATGTGGATGACCCACCCTCGTGGTCAGGAGGACGCAGTAGCATTCATCTCCACCATGTGGCCTGTTTCTGCTTGGTTTTGCCCTCTGCATCATCACCTTCCACTGTCCCCCGATGCACTCTGCGACACTCACCTCAGACCTCGACATGGACTGCCATATTCTGTTTGGTCACCAATGACACAGCTATCAGACTGCGGACTGAAGTCCTCCTCTCCTGATGTACCTGTCATTCCCTGAAGGACTCTGGCTGGCCCTCCAAGGGCCGACAATGTGAAGTGGGGTTGGCATGGCGCTGTACTGCTCCAGCTGAAACACTCCCTTGAATGTGTAATAAACATTCATATCCACACAGATGTGTCATGTCTATGATCTTTCAAGTGTGGAAGTGTGGATGAATGTAGGGTCAGTGATTCCCCCTTACGCCCAAGTTGCCCATGTTGTGGGACTATTGTCACAGGGTGACAGAATGCCGATTCCGGTCCGGGTGGCGCCGACACTACAACGGAGACACATCCATTAGTCACTTCCTTGTCCAGCCCAGGACGGAACCACGCCCAGAGCCCCGGGGTCAATGTTCGCACCCTTACGCTGGACTGGCATATGCCAGGACAGCCCACTCCGATTACGCACACAGGGGACGACGACAGCGCTACATTTCCTAGGTCTTCACTGTGGGGATCTGCAGCTCACAGGTCTAGTTGTCAGCATGCCACAGCCACTCCCTCACGGCTGGTGTACACCCACACCACACCCATCCAGCACTGGGGTCACAGGACATGTGACCCTGGCAATAGAAATGGCCTGGCGCACGTGCTGGACGCCATTTCCACTCTCTCTGACTGGGTGTCTCCGTGTAGTTCTCATGTGTGCATGAGGGCCTAGGGCCCTGCCACCTCACATTGCCCAGTGCCGGGACTGACATGATGGCGTCTGCACAACGGGACTCAATCATTAAGGGTCCATGGCTAGCGGGGCACAGACTTGGTGGCACCGGATACACTGCGGCAGGCACAGGCAACCCGCCACAGGACGGTGTCTTGCGGTGCAGCGAGATAGGGGCACCTAAAGTGCTGAGCGGGTGTGCAGCCTGCGATGATGCGCCATCCTGGCGGTCCGGACTGGCAAGGATTAGTGTGAGCCATGCTGGGCCGCAGTGTAGGCCTGGGCCAGCGGGCAGTGCAGCCCTCCCGCCACATGGCGTTGCGTCGCGCTTCACAGAGTTAGTGGCACCTCAAGCTCTGAGCGGGTGTGCAGCCTGCGATGATGCCGTGTGCACTGATGTGGTCTCTGCCATTACGTAATCAAGACCCAGAGTCAGGTGTGTGACCTGGTGGCCCGTGGTGCGGGGCTGCATGATGTGGAGGGTGCCATGGTCGCGGGCACCGGGCTTGGCGATCCCTCCGGAACGTGTTGGGCCCTCTTGGAGACACGCCAGTGGCGGAAGGTGAGCAGTGAGGCCTGGTTGCGCAGGGGCGGGCATTCACCGCTGGGTGGCGGGAGGGGCTGGGGTGCAGCAGCCTGTGTGCACAGGGGTGGGCAAGCAATGATGGCGTGTGCAGCTGTATGGGCTCTGCCATTCATGTCTCTGGAAACTGTTTCAGATGAGGGACCTGGGGGACTGCTGTGAATACTGGCACGTGGTTGGAGACACACCGGTGGCAGCAGGTGAGCAGTGAGGCTTAGGTCCGCAGTGTCAGCACTCTCTCCCTCTCTCTTTCTCTCTCTCTCCCTCTCTTTCTCTCTCCCTCTCTCTTCCTCTCTCCCTCTCCTTCTCTCTCCCTCTCTCTCCCTCTCTCCCTCTCTCTCCCTCTCTCTTTCTCTCTCTTCCTCTCTCCCTCTCTCTTCCTCTCTTTTGCTATCTCTCTCTGTACTTTGATGGGCGCATGGCACACCTTCTGATCCAGATTTCTGTTTTGCAGGCTGTGACTTACAGAATGTCCTGAGACGACCCGCCATGCCTCTTCAGATTTTTTTTTTTTGGTTTGTTCTGTAATAAACGTATTGTTTGGATATTTTGATATGGGTGTATGATTTCCCTTTTTCTGGCCACACATGTATGTTGGGTGTTGTGATTGTGCGACTTCAGGCGATTTGTTTGGTTTAGGATTTCGTGGAGATGATGTGCAATATCTTTGTCCATAGGGGGGGGGGATGTGGAGGGTGCCCGGGGTAGGGGCCCGGGGGGGAGAGGGGGGCGGTGTGGTCCTGGGGGTGGTGGCGGTGGGTGTTGTTGACCTATTGGGGCTCAGGCCTGCATGATGGGTTGCTCCAGGGCATCTGTTGTTCTTCATGTGTGGCTTTGGGCTGTGCTCCTTTGTCTGGTGCCGGTTGTCGTCCGACTTTACACCAGGTAGGAGCAGGTGTTAGTTTCCTGCTGCTATCGCGCCTTAGCGCATGTTTTGTGATCTTATCGCCGATCTGGCTGGTCGTTGAGAATGTTGTGGAGTGGTGTTGTCGCGGCTTTTTGCACGGGAACGCCTACTCTGCATATCATTAGCGTTAGTTGCCGGGCTCCTCTGTGGCGATGTTTTTGCGACTGCTATCGCAGGTAAACTGGTGTTATGGGCTGTTAGCACCAGCTTGGGAATGGGGTGATAACTTTATCGCGGATTTGGCTGCGATAAAGTGCCGTTGGCTTGGCGATAGCTCCTTGAGAATATGCCCCTTAAAGTACAAAATTAGTGTTTTTAATTTTTTCCAAAGACAATAGTTGATTATTTAAACTCACCCCATCCAACAACATGTTCCACAGTAAGCTTCTATGCTTAGAAAAGGATACTCCTCCCACTCTGGTATGGTGAGTTAGCAGGGAAGCAGCAAGAAATATATTGATTGGTTTTACATCGCTAACTGGGCTTTGTATTTATAGCTTTCTTTAGGATATTCAGGGGACTTACTGTGAATAGCTTTATGGGTGATGACCATAGTTCTACACTTTATCCACACTTCCAGGGAAATTAATGCAGTTTCCTTAAAATTAGCAATATATGTGCTATAAAGAGGACTGCTTCTGCTTGAATCTACAGGTAAAGGCTCATTTTAATGGACTGGCTTGTCATCAGACAAATATGTGAGAACACCAGAAGAGAGGCTTTATCTCCACCTACACGGTGGGAGCCAGGAGTGCATGTTTTGATTAGGCAAAAGTTGTGTGCTTCCACAAAAGAGTCCTTGCTTTCCACACAGCTGTGATCATTTTGATTATTTATCCAGCTGCCGGAGGTTGAACTTTCAGGGTCACACACACATTGTAATGCTATTACATTGTCTTCGATAACTAGATAGTTTATGCTGTTGTCAATGGCAGCCGCACAGATTGGAGGAGGGAAGTCGTTAACCTACATAGATTATTAGGGCTGGCTTGATAGTGCAACTCTCATCTGACCTTTTAACCTACACCTACATTATTATACAATTCTTTGCTTCCACACAAATACATATCCATTCTCATGCTATCTACTTGCAACACTTCATATTAACATACAACATTCTTTTAAAACCAGACCTATTGGCATTGCCAATGCTTGTTAAATCTATTGGCTTAAAAGGGACTTTAAAACATGATAGCAAACTCTCAAGGGTGTAAGGCACAACCTTTGTAACCTGATCGATTAGCTGTTTATCACCAATGAGAATGCATGGTTAACCCTTCCAGTGCCGGGGTAGTTTAGTACCCCCTCTGCCAAGAGTATTTTTTTCTAAATTTTATCATGACATAATTCTTACCATTTGCTCTGTGTTTCATACAGTCTGTGGTTTTAATTGGCAAGCCAGTACCATTTAACATCACATTGAAATCCACGTATGCTGAATATATGTCAGGGAATATTGTGTCTCTGAGACAGGGAAGCATACATCATACAGAGTTAGCAAGCAAATGCTGTTCTGAATGTCTAGAACTCAGCAAATGTTAGATTATTGCGCGGGGTCTGCATAGCCAATAACATGTTATTAAGAGGGCTGCAGGCTCAATGATTTTATTGACATTTTGAGAATGTTAAAATGTGGACATTCTTTGTTTACTGTATGGCGGCTGTAAGGCACTAAAAAAGTGAAGTATAATTTTAACTTAGTGCCTCGCCAAAAAAACTCTGCTATTTAGCGTGTCATTAAATTATAGTACAGTCACTGTTGTGGGGTCGTAAACGTGGCACAACAAAATCTCATTTGATGAAGGAACGTGTTTGTGCGTGCCAGAAGAACAAAACCTGAGAGACTGAGCAAGAGACCTTGAAGCAAACTAGTTTCTTTTTTTGCACGAAATCTACAAACATATTATTTCCCTACTGAATCGTTCCTGCAGGAACACCTCAGCGACTAAGGTTGACCAGGATATTGTTTCAACTGGGTCTCACAAGTGTGAACGAATATCCCTCGGTATATTGGGTATGTGCATATTAGGAATTTACAGTTTCTGATCGATTTGAAGTATCCTGAGGAACTAAAGCAGAAGCAGTGGAAGCTCGTATTTTCAGAATTAATTCTTGAAATAATTTCGTTTTGTATGTCATTCTCACCCTGGTCAATGAGGGAGAGGACTTTCTTTGCCCTGAATCAAAGCTAGGGATTATCCAGTCACTGTGCAAACAGGAGTTTCTTCAAGTATCGGAATTCTGATTGTGTGGTAACTATCACACTGGCTGTTTTCCTCGTACACATTTTGGCTGTCATATCTGCCAAAATTTACTAGGAGAAACGGTCGTAAAAATACACAACATGAGAACTTGGTGCTTTAAATTGATTTTTTTTTAATTTATAATGTTTTATAATGCACGAACATGACCATCATGGAATCAGAGTACTGTACAAAGAGAGAGCTGATGATAGTTATGGTACAATAAAACACCTTTCACTTATGATACGCTGTACATAGTGTTCACAGGGCATGTTCCAGAGCAGTAGGATACAATATACAATAGAGTGAGTTACAGTTTCCAAGGAGTTTTCTTAAGACAGATATTTTTCTAGTACTAAGGCTTTTACTTCTTTCTTGAAGATCCTGGGAGATGTAATTGTTCTCTTTGCGGGTGGTAGGGGGTTCCACATTTTTGGAGCTGATCCTGTGAAAGTGTGGCCAAGTGTTTTCCTTAGTTTGAATCTGGTTGGTTCTAGTGTGAGGGATTTAGCACTTCTCAAGTTCCTTCCACCTCCTGATAGCTTAATTCTATTCGCCAAGTATTTAGGACCAGAATTGTGGAGAGCTGTATGTGCTATGCAAGACACCTTCAGTTCCCTCCGAGCTTCAACTAGGAGCCAGAGGGCTCTGAGTGATGGGGAAATGCAATCATAGTGGCGTGTGCCTGTTAAGAGTCTTGCTGCTGCATTTATTGTCGCTTTCATTGGTGCTAGTCTGGCTTTAGGTAGACCTATGAGTGTGGCATTCCCATAATCCAGTCTTGAAAGCACTAGAGATTGAACCACTGTTTTGAGATCTTCTGGCGGTATGAAGGGTTTTAGTTTCATCAGAAGGTGAAGATGTAGGTCAGCACTTCTGTTTGCAGCTTATATGTTAGCTCGCATGTTTAGATTTGAGTCTATTGTAATGTCTAGGGATTTTTACGGAGTGGCAGAAGGTTGGGGTGCAGTTTAGCGATTTAATGTTGAGGGACCATCATTGATGTTGTCCAGGTCTAAGCGGTGGGGACAAGATAATGAATTTGGTTTTTAGTGGATTTAGGTTTAAATGGTTGTGTGCCAGCCAGTCCTGTATTTTCCTTAGTGTATCATCCAGTCTCCGGATATGATCTTGAGAGGAGAGATTGATTTAGAGTTGCGTGTCATCAGCATTCATGTGGTATGAGATTTTCAATTGATTAAGGATTTCAGTGAGAGGTTCCATGCAATTGTAGATCCTTGCGGGACTCCCCTCTCAATGTCTGCCACATCAGAAAGCGAGTTGCTGATTTTGACTCTTTTTGTTGGTTTTGCAAGAACGAATTGAACCAGTTAAGGATGGCTCCTGATAGTCCCATTCTGACTTCAAGAGTTTCTCTGAGTCGTTTGTGGCTGACTGTGTTGAATGCTGTAGATAAATCTAGAAGTATTAGGAGACAGGGTATGTTTTGGTCTAGTGAAGTCTGTATATCATCTAGGATGTGTGGAATGGCAACCTCAGTATTGTGACCAGGTTTGAAGCCTGATTTCTGGTTGTCGAATGGGTCAAAATTCTTGATGTGTTCACCTAGCTGATCATGGGCACATTTTTTACTAGTTTAGCTAGGAAAGTTAGGCTGGATACTGGTCGGAAGTTGTTTAAGTCATTCTAGTCTGTGCCCAGGTTTTTTAGTATGGGAGATACTTGGCCCATCCTCACATATTCTGGTAGGGCGCATTGTTGGAGAGATGTGTTCACAATTTTCGTCCATAGATGGGTTACAGCTTGTAGGATCTCTTTCACTATGTGGGAGGGAATGGGATAGTCGAAGTGTGTGGTATGTTTCATAGACTGAATGGTTTTCATGATTTCCACCATGGATAGATATCTGAAACTGTTCTAAAAGGCTGCGTTTTTCCTTAGGACAGTTGGGGTGTGTTGGTCCAAGTTCTTTTTGTGTGTTGTGAGAGTGGGGTGGTGGGTTTACTAGGTTGGGCATTCATTTGGCTGGGAATAGAGTTGCTTATAGTTGCGATTTTATCTTTGAAGAAAGCTTAGAAGGCTTTGCAGATGTCCGTCAAGTTGTTTGCAATTGTGGGTTGTTGTTTCATTATTTTAAAACATTTTCTAGGCCTGTTCTTCGCTCTGTCTAGTTGAGATCTGATTGCTGTTGTTTTGGCTTCCAGGATAGCTTTTTTTGGTACAAGATTCTCTGCATTCTCAACTATTTGAGATGGGTAGTGATTAGTTCCTTCATCCATAGTCATTCCATATGCCTAAGTTCTCTTCATTGTTAATGAATTTGTTGAACCACAGTACTGCTTTTTTTAATCTCTTATGCCTTTTTTGATGCAATGGAGCAGCCTTCTGAACTATGTCAGTCATATTGCTATTGTAGAGGTGAGACAGTTCTAGAACCAATGTTTGGTCAGTCTGAGGTGCTAAGGAGGTTTGGCACAGCCCCACCAATGCAATTCTGCCTATGTAGCTGTAATCCCTATTCCAGGTTTTTTCCTTTTTCATATGACCCTTTATTTTCATTTCTTGTGTGGATATTTGCAAAAGAATTCGATGGTGGTCTGACCAGTCTGTTGGTGTGATGTCTATCATGTTTACTGATCCTAGTTTCGCAATGATGAGGTCAAGAGTGGCACCTTTGCAATGGGTTAAATTTGCATTCCACAATCCATGCCTCTATTCCATGTGAGAAACTTGTAATAGAAGGTGTTTAAAACACCTTGTAATTACCATAGCCAGTGGTAATGGTATTTACCAGGTACTGCAAATACCTCAGCTCCATCTGCCCTGTAATCGTAGCTTTGTCTGAAAAATGAATTGCCATGAGTAAATTAAGGATAGACCCTCACCCCTTCTTTCAACTAAAAATGAATGACCAGACACAATAAAATAGGTAATTGAAGAGCTGGTGGCTCCCCTAAGTGAAATGAAAGGTGCAATTTCCAGAGACGATCAAAGTATTACATTTGGAGGCATATCTCTAACTTAATTTGATTTCTATAATTGTTAAGGTTAAATGAACTATGTGAGGATGATGCACGCAATTGCTTCAGACTTACTGTTTATTTTAGAGGCTAATAGTGAATCATCCAAGAACATATATACACCAGAAACTATACCAGAATATGGAAAGATTCATACTCACCTAAAGCATGCTGTGAATGACAAGTAGAGGTGAATAGGGATGGACTGGATACGGTTTAATCTCATTACTGTTCCCAAATTTAAAAAGTATATCAGAAAAAAATCGATCTGTGCAAGTTATTCTATTGGACCCACTGATTGCTAATAATGGAGGAGTATGGTGTAAAGGAAATGTTTTGCTATTAACGGTCTATGCACCCATTTGTGGGCTACACAGATTATGTAGTGTAAATAACTGCATTTTTGTTTTGTGAAATTAGCTATTTTTAGCTTGATGATTCATCAATCTAATAGTAATTGAGTATTATAATTATTTCTCACGTTCATTTTCTTTACACAATACATGTTACCACAATAGCTGCACAAGGCTATTATTTTTTATTCTTTCCTTCGATCATGACCAGTAATCTGGATAAAATAGTACTATATTGTCATGTAACTTTACATTGCACCTCTGTGAAATGCTGGGCGTCATCTCGACTGTGAATAACATTAAGATGTGTTGTATTTGTATAGATATCTGTTTATTGATGTCATCTTTCTTTCTCTTATAGTCTTGTCACCTTCTTTTGTTCCTTACTATTTGGGCAGAACATGGAGCTGGCAACAAGGACTAGGTTTCCTCTGCATATTTTATCCAATCTAAAGAAACTACGGTCTTAGAATCTTGTGCTATTACTTCAGAGTTTGGAGGGATTCTGGAGTCCTTGGATGCATAAATTAGTCTGCGTCTGATCTAGACAAGCACAAAGGTAGGTAAGCTACATCACTATGGAATGAAAGCGAATTAGCAGGCATTGCTTCCTGGATTCAAGATGGAAGCTAGGTTGAAAATGGGATTGGCATACTGTGTGATTTATCAGAACAGCATGTGTGTGAAGCTATAGATGCTGGACTGTGATCCAGGAAATGCTTTAGAATTAGCCTTGATAAGGAACATAAGAAGTTAAACCTGTTTAGAGATCTGAAATACTTAAAGATCTGCTCTTAGACTTGCATCTCTCTTGGAAAAACAAATGACAAAGCATTTTGGAGTAACAGTATAATTTTCTTTAAAGTTTAATTTTATTCCTGATGGGATACATCATTTGAATTCAAGAAGAACTTCAGAAGTAAGGGAAATGTGCCAGGAATCCTTTGTGATCAAATCTGGCAAAGTAGACAAACTTGGAGACATCTAATTGATAGTCAACAAATTAACATAGATCTTAGAGCATCGGTTGCTCTACTTATGAACCACTGCACCAAGGTAGTGACTTGCTTTGTCCATGAACCAGTTGAGAGATCCCTGTAATAACTCTCTGTTTTATGTATGCAGCATCAGCCGCAATGCTATTCATTTAGCATCAATTTCCTCAAATATTAAACTGCTTTAGTGCCTTTTGTAGTGTGTTTGGTGACATTAAATCACATTATCATACGTTTTTAACCTTTTCTACATTGGTTCTGGATCACAACTTAAACATAAGGACAATATGTTCAGCCCACTAAGACATTTTGCTGGAAAGAGCAAGGGCTTGGTTTACAAAAGGCATTTATAAATATGTAAAGTAGTTCTGCTGTACTATGGTTTCACATACTCAAAAAAGCCATTGACATAGGTATGGGTATAGGACTATGACTACACATGTCATTTATCCCATGTGCAGAGTGTTCCACCACAAGACCACAGAGCTACGCACACATAGGTTTTTGAGTGCATATAGAAGTGGCAAGATGGAGTGTCTGGAAAATGGGGGATATCTACTACAATATTTGAGGAGGAAAGGTCAAATTAAGGGGTAGCACGGAGAAGGACATTGCAATTACAAACATACACCCCTATAAAGACAAGTCAGATGGAATTCACTAAAGCTATTACCAGAGTTGCATGCACATCTACTCAAGTTCTGCAGCCCAACACCTACTCATAATAAGTATCCCTGGCTCACGTATGTAAGGGACTGTTTTGCGGATCTGTGAAGGGTCGATTTATTCACCAATCCAGAGAATATGTGTAGAAAAAAGACCTGCGTTGGGTGAAGAAGAACTCTCTTAGAAAATGGCAGCTGGATAGGGAATCTGAGGAGCTGATGAAGCCAACTGTGCATGAATATTTCCCTCTGAAAACCACGCCATCAACTGAGCCCTATCTCCTCTGGATTAAAAGTCTCCATGATCGTTTTTTATTGACCAGGTTTCGTTTGGACCTTTTCCATTGTCTCCTGGCCCATCCGGGGGGGGGGGGAGGGCAGATAGGGGCCAGCGTCTTCCTCCCTGTGGCTGCGATGGGAATTCTCCACAGGATATGATGCATTTTCTTATGTTTTGTAGCTTCTATGAGGTCCCTAGAAAATCCTATCATATCCCCATTTTAAAGAAGTGCAATTTTAGACAGGTTAGACCCGCGTTTATTTTTCTGCAAATGCTTACTAGGGAGTCTGTGTTATTTGTCCTTAGCTTTTTGAGTTCTGCAATTAGGCTTAGAATTTGCTGCCATTAATTAAATTATCCGCTGCTGTTCTTAAAGATAGCCGGTGACTGTGTTTATATGACTAGTGGGCTGGCTGGTGTTTTTGGAACAGTATTGCTAAATGTACATCATGTGGTTCTTAATTAACTATGGGCCTGATTCACACAAGTAATCTGAGACAAAATCCTAACTTTACGACTTTTGGTATTCACAAAGGGCATTTAGGAGTAGTAAAGTTAGGATTTTGTCTCAGTTAAACTTAAGTTTTGGTTTTAAATTAAACTTAAGACCAAAACTTAAGTTTAACTGATACTGAGCTATGAAATCCTGAATCTGCTTAGGGGGGGTGTAAAGGCTGCATACAAATTTCACAATCATAGCCCATAGGTGGAAAAGCAAGGCACATCCTACTGGCCCATACGTCAATGTCGCTGTTCAATTATGCAGAGCTTACAGGATCAGAGAGCAGACAATTTACACCACTTGTATGTAGCCAAGCATCAACCAACAAATGCAATAATATAATAGAAAGCTTTATCTATAGATATGGTGAAATGCCTCCACACAAGTCATGAAATAATAGCCACTGCAATAAGTGCCTGTTGGCACAAAGAAGCAGAATAAGGGTCGGTCCTCAGGTAAAGCACATTAGATTTAATTTAAAAAATATGATACATTTGTCTAAAACATAATCTTGACTGTTTTTGGATAGAGAAATTATACCATTCATGAAAACCTTTCATTATAGATTAATAAGCTTATATGCCAGGTGATAAGCTAAATAGAGGCTCATCATTTTCGAGAGTAAATCTTATTTTTAACAATCACATATTTGGCCCCAAAACATCAGTTTGCTGTGTTTCACAGAAAGATTCTGCTGCTCTTCACCATTTAACATAATCCCAAAAATCAGGAATGTCTATCATATGACTGTGATTTATATCACCATTATGGAAAGGATATCAAAAATGTAAGAATAAACACAATATAATCAGTCAAGGACAGACATGAATGTGTCAGTGCCACCAATATGCAAGCAATAGACATAATTATATGAAGAACGTTCACAATACTTCAAGGATGTCATCATTATGCCAGTGACACCCATGAAGTTGTCAAGAATGACCATTTAAATAAACAAAATATCTCCATTGAACCCATTACATTTTGTTATGGAACAGTCGAATAAATTGAAACAGTCTTGGAAAGACAAGCAACTGTGCAATTTCTCTTATTTTTGTTCAATAATGTAATGGCATAAACAATTGTTGAAGAAAGTGTTAAAAACTTGTTTTATACAATATAGATCATCACATTGTGTTGCACCATGTAAGGTGAAGGAGAACTGTCAACAGTGAGTAAATAGTGACCGCTCTCTGAGGTAATTCAAAGCACATGTGAATATCAATCAATTAATTGTATATCCATAATAGGTCATTTTATTCCACATAGTATACATTTTGTTGGGTTTCAGTGCCAAAAATAGTTCATGTAGAAATGGAACGTAGACTTTTTTGAGTACCACTTTAGTGCTGGTTAAATTGAGATTTTATGAAATGTTGTTGAAATTTCATTTGTAACCTAGATCATTGCAATAATTGTTATATATTCTCTATACAGGTTTTTACTGATTTCTATTCTGAACATTTGTGGGGGACAATATTTTGTCTTAAGTCCTGAAGAAGGGGGCAACTATCTACATACTACACTGAAACGCTTCGACTTATTATGTGCATTAAAGCTTTGCAGCATTTTGATGTGATAGGTGATCATTACTTGGAAACATCATGTATCTTGCACAACGATTATAACAGATTAGTATCATTGGAAAAAACATATGTATGTTGTCTCATGTGTCTCTCCCCTTTCATTTATATTGTTTTAAAAATTTGTTTTCAGTTTTCTTATCTTTCTATTTTCTTTGCGCCGGATTGTGGGATTACTATTTTTTTCAATTGACGCCAAACGAAGTGTTTGTAACTTTCTCTATGATAATAGGGTTATCAATGTAATGCTGACATAGATTTTATATGTGTGATTTATAAATCTGGTACAGTGCTGGCATACACGCCATTAAATCTCTGTGCATTCTGACACTTATTTGGCATTAGCTGTGTTTGAAGATGTTGAGGAGGCTGCAAGCCTGCTCTATGCTTGAATAAGTGTTTGAGGAACACATGGGTGTGGATTAGTGACCTCCCAAGGAGAGATTTCACTTTACTGTTTAAAACGTCGCTTCGTCCCCTTGGTATGTAGGGCCCCTCTCTCTCGTTTCATTGATCTTTCATTTAGCCATATGAAGAAGTGATTAAGTTGTTCCTCTTTGCATCTCCAGGTACAAAAAACATTATCTATGTATCTTTGTCCACATTCAGATGCTATACCAGTAAGAAATGTTGTTATATATGAATCTCTTCGAATTCTGCCATGTAGAAGATGGATATGTCTGGAGCAAAGCAGCAGTCTATCGCTGCTGGAATTAGCCCTTTCCGCAGGGTCATCCCAAATCTTTTTTGCCTTTTGCCTCCTATTTTTCTGACCCTGTTTTTGTTGGCTACAGGATTCTTGGCACTTTACCACTGCTGATCAGTGCTAAAGTGAATATGCTCTCTGTATAGATTGTGATATGATTGGTTATCCATGATTGGCATATTTGATTTACTGGTAAGTCCCTAGTAAAGTGCACGGTGTGTGCCAGAGCCTGTAAATGAAATGCTCCTAGTGGGCTTGCAGCACTGGTTGTGCCACCCGCATGAGTTGCCTTTTAAATGTGTCTCAGACCTACCACTGTAGTGTCTGAACACGCAGTTGTAAACTGCCATGTTGTCCTGGCAAGTGCACCCACTAGCCGGTCTCAAACCTTCCCTTTCCTTACATGTAAGGCACCCCTATGGTAGGCCCAAGGTACCCCCATGGGAAGGGTGCAGTTTATGTGAAAGGTAGGACATGTACTGGTGTGTGTGACATGTCCTGATAGTGAAATATTGTGTATTTCGTTTTTTTCCTATTGAGAGGCTGTCTGTCCCATAGGCTTATCATTGGGGTTGCACCGTAACATTTTTACATGTGAAACTTTTAATAGGGACAAGATAGAAAAATGAAGTTTAGGCTCTCTGAACTCAGAATTTATTAACACACCTTTTGCTATGTTTGAAAATGCCACTTTAGAAAGTAGGTATTTTCTTACTTTACCATTCTGTGCGCCTCTGCCGGTTTGTGTATTCAGCATCTGGTGTTTGAGTGACAGGAGCTGGGGATGTGCATTCACTCTAGTCAGTCACTAGGGGGGTTGAGGTGTGCCCTGTCTTGCCTGGGTGACTCATCGTTGGGCGGAATAGACCTGGTCTGCATTTAGAGTGATGTGAGGAGTTTCGCTTGCACCTGAATAGGCTGTGTTTTCTTTTTCACAATGCAGTCTCCGCCCCTTGTGTACATGCTGCACCTGGGAGGACAGGACTGGTTTGGACTGGGTTTAGAGACCCTTACAGCAAAGAGAACAATGACAACTTGGAGTATAAGTATTGCACCTAAAACCCCAGGACTTTAGATTACTTCAAGGAACAAGAGGACCCTGCCAAGAAGAAGAGCGGAAGGACTGTGTTGGGAGCGCTGCCTTTTCTGAGCGGGGGTGAGTGTGTCTGCAGTTGGTGTTTCCGTCTGTGGTGGAGGAAAAGGACTGACTCTTTTTGCCCTGCTGTGGTACACTGCTTGTGAAGGATTCTCCAAGGGCCTGTGTGTGCTGGCCTCCTGTTCTGGAAAACTCAGGGATATCAAAGTTTCTGCATGCTTTGCTCTGTAAGCTTTACTTTTAGAGAGCTTTGTTTGTTTGGTTCTGTAAATGCTCTATGTGCTTTATTTTGCCAGAGCACCATGGGTTCTGTTCTACAACAGCGCTGTATTATTCATTTCTTTCCAAAGGAGAGATGTGCGTGGTGCTTTTCATCCTTACCAGGAGAGAACCTGCAAGAAGCGCGTGATGAGCGCTTTATTGGTGTTTAAATTGGCTGTAAACACTGCTAGCTGGGCCGGGGATTTCCCCAATCACGAATGATGGAAGTTGTGTGCAGAGCCTCAGGAGTAGAGAGCTTACTAGAAAGGAGGGCTCTCCCGGCTCGTGACCGCCACGTGGTGATCCTCCTCCCCCCACCTGGAACAGCGTGGGGTGTGCTGCTGAAAATAGGAGCGCCCGTGGCATCTTCCGCTCAGCCTTTGGCCTGGAGAGGTGCCCTGGGACCTGCTGAAATGGAATGCAGCCCGCCTATTCCCTGGAAGGCGCAACAGCTGTTGGGCCTCAGGCGATGCGGTCCCCATGCATGGGGAGCCAGAGATGCGCCTTGAATCCCGATTCAGGAAGTGAGCGGAGTGGCACGGCAGGGGGAGCTGCGCTAGGGGTTGCAGGGGCCGTGCAGTTTGACCTCGCTGGGGTCCGAGGCTGCCAGGAAGATTCCCAACTTACCTCCCGGTGAGTTTTCAGCACCACAGGCCGTGACGAAGTTGGGACTAGGTGAGGTTCTCACCCGCCGAGGCAGTGTTCTCCTGCAGCAGCTGCCCCTCCGTGCAATCGTGGACAGTGGCCACTCCTGGCAGATACATAACTGTTTCTTTGCCGTTTTACTGCATTTGTCCCGGCAGCTGTGCCACGTGTCTGTGGGCAGCTGCCTCTCACTGTGGGGGCAATATCCAACAGCTTCATGTTTTGGGGGCACTTGATACGTGGAACCAGCCACTTTTTCTATTTACCGTGTAACCTGTAAGAGAAGCACAGGAGCACTGTGGCTACCGCAGGTACATAGTGATTTATGTGGACCTTGGTGAGTTCTGTGCTGTTATGTTGGCTCCCAGGTTGAAGAGATGGTGGGGGCAGGGATCGGTGGGTGCCCCGGAGTGGATGGAGACATGATGGTCATGGTGGTATGAATGTCGAGTGGAGACCAGGTTGTTATGGCTGGGAGGGTGTTCGCTGGGTTGGATGAAGTTGTCGAGGCTGAGCGTGGCAGGTTGGGGGTTGAAGTTGTTGTAGATGGTGGCAATCTTGCTGTGGAAGTAGTCTGAGAAGGTGTTGCAGAGTTGTTGGGATATGAGAGAATCAATGTTAAGGTGGACAACTAATTATTTGAGGAGTGGGAATTCAACTCAATCTCAAAGCGACTTATTTTGCAGCATATTGAAAATAGGATATTATTGATGTTCTGGTGTTTTTTATATTTAGAAAGAATTATGGGCCTTGTGAAATACGACTGAGTCACAAAGAAGTTGTAATATTTGCACACCAACTGCTTTGTGACCAGTTCCGAACGTTTTGATTTATGACTGATGCAAAAATCGCCATTCACAGGTATTAAGATACAATTCCGCCTCATTCGTATGCATGATGCAGGATTTGTTTTGCAAATAACAATAGACCTCCACCACCGCATTCCCATCCACAGAAAGCTGACGTTTTCTAAAGCAGCTCCTTCGCCTTATAAGGACAGAGAGGATCCAGGGACTGCTTTAAAAAACAAAAGGCATTGATATTGAGGGGAGTCCTCTGGACTACTGCCAGTGCTATACAGTTTGTTAGACATTAACAAGGTGAATACGGCGCTGGAGCCACTTCAACTTTGCGAATGGATACCATTCCCATTACACAGTGGGTACCTGATCTATGGTATGTGACCGCAATTGCAGTCACAACCCATTGCTGCATTCCATAGCAAAGGAGGCAGACGCCTCCTTTGATTTGTGATTTGCTACTGGTCACAAAATGCACTTTGGGGCATATCTACAAGGCCCCGCGATAATTATCGCTCTGCGCGAGTATAATTATCGCCGGCTATCGCTGGATAATATCGCAGAGATAGCGCGTTATTATCAACGCCTATCTCCAATGTGATATAATATCCAGCGATAGAGGCAAAGTGTGAGAATATCGCTGGAAATCCAGCAATAATCGCACAGCGATAGGCAAAACCTTGTAGATAGGGCAGGGTGGTCTCAACCTTATAATTCACCACCCATAGGCTATAATGGCTTAGTAAGAGTCAGAGCAGGCGTAATGAAACCTGCGATAAGCACGGTTAGCGCTACTTTTATCGTCGCTACACAGGTTAGCGTGCAGGTAGATAATTGGAGTAATGTCGGTTAGTGACACTTTCCACATTATTTCTGTCAGTTACGCCCACTTTGCATATCATTAACGTTGCAGAGCTGGGCGTTGAGGAAACGGGCGCAGAGGCATAGAAACACGCGCTAGCGTGTCTTTGCTGATAGGGCGATAAAATTATCGCCGCTTTTCGCCCGAAAACGGACGCTAAAGCGGCAATAATTTTATCGCGGGGCCTTGTAGATATGCCCCTTTGTGAGCTGGAAAACATCTCAGACTCGAAATGTTTGTTTAGCTCATCACAATCACGCGTTTGCAAGCATGCCATTTTGTGAATCTCAGGTTTTGCAACCAGAAAAGGATTCACGCGTCCGGCCCTTAGTTCGTAATATGAAATTACTAGAGTGTACTATATATGTCACTGATGTATGATCAAATGTTCTTTGTTCAGCAGACGTCTATGCTAAGTGGCCTAATATATTCCTGTTTTACCTCTACGGCTGTGAGTGCCCATTCCTGCGGACAGTCTGTGGTATTTGCACCTCTGCCTTGGGCCCTCGTGGGCTTTTATGACTATACCCTACTGCTCTATAAAGACTCCAATATGAATATAAGCAATTATTACATAATCCTAGAGTACATTCCATCAATAAGGCTTCCTGAACCGTGGAAAGTCTAACCTTGAAGTGGCCTGAAGCTGAGACGAATATTGCTTAAACAAAAAAAGCGTGCCTGCCCTTACACACTAGACCGCTGTCAATGCAAGAAATCACTTTCAGAGACATTGTACAGCTGATTGCACGGCGCAAAAATTTGATGTGAAATGAATTGTATGTCCTTTAAAACAACAGCAAACCAGATTGTAAGACTTCCATGATAAGACTGGCTCATTTCTCAGTCAATTGTTGTGATTTTCGGCTATTTCCTATATCATGTTTCGCTTTTCGTTTACAGTTTGTAGTTCCTCGTCGCATGAATGTTTAAAAACTGCTGCCAGCCTGCTTGTTAAGCATTTCTTATCACCAAAGACAAGGAAAAAACTATTGATACGGTTAAATATCCATGCATTTTATTTAAGGATTACCAGGAAAACAAAGACTACTGTAGTTCATAGAAAATCACTGTCAAAAACTTGCAACTCAGTTTCACTGCCTTTTTAACGTGGAGTTACATTTTGTCGCGCCATCTGTTTCCGGGTTTTACAGTATCAGTAAGGGATAATAGCCCCACAAAGAAATACATTAGCAATAAGCTTCTTACCTTCACCTTTTCCTTATACAGGAAGGAGTAATCAAAATGTGCGGCACACGAGAAGCCTGTCTCTGACATTATTCATGACGACTTCATTCTCATCGCTTGCTTTTTTGTTCATTCTCATTTCATCAAACATTTACTCTTTAATATGATTTTCTAATTTTTTTTTAAAATTCGAGCTGATATGCAAGTACTCCAAATGTGCTTCAGCCCCCAATTTTACTACTGCACATAGTATTCTAAAACTGTACATTCATGAGTTATTTATGAAAAATATGAAAGGAATTTGTTCTGTAAAAAGTGATACATAATGAACTACGTATAGAAAACATAAAGAGGCAATAAAAGGGAAATGAGTACACTAAGGGCCAGATGTACGACCCATTTTTGCATGCACAAATGAGTTCGCGACCCGTTTGCGCATGCAAAAACCTACAGGGCCATGTACAAACCCTATTTAGCGAGTCGCAATTTATTTGCAACTCGCTAAATAGGATTTGCAACTCGCTATTAGGAAGGGGCGTTCCCTTCCTAATAGCGACCCCAAATTCCTTGTATGACTGTTTTGCGACCGCAATTGCGGTCGCAAAACAGTCGCAGTTTACCACCCTTCACAGAAGGGTGGTAAACCACTCGCAAACAGGAAGGGGTCCCCAGGGGACCCCTTCCTCTTTGTGACTTGCTCTAAAAATATTTTTAAGGGCAGGCAGTGAAACGAAAGCTTTTCATTTTTCTTTTTTTAAATGCATCCCGTTTTCCTTTAAGGAAAACGAGCTGCATTAAAAAAAACTGCTTTATTTAAAAGCAGTCCCAGACATGGAGGTCTGCTGAGCCCAGCAGGCCACCATACCTGTGAGGGCCAGCCATTCCCAATGGGGTGGCAAATTGCGAGTGCCTCATGAATATGCATGAGGCATGCAATTTGCGACCCCATTGGGAATCGCAATCAGTGTCGCAGACACTGTTGTACATACCAATTTGCGAGTCGCAAATTGCCAGTCACTATTGCGACGCAATTTGCGAGTCGCAAATTCCTTGGTCGAACATCTAGCCCTAAACCTTTTATAGCAGAATATGTGCAAGATGCTGGCTGATGAATGGGCACCGGTTGCCAACAAGATGCCTTAAAGGCTTCTCGACCACAGTATCGTTATAGCAAGCTACAGCAGCCCATTAATAGCATAACGCCCCAAAGAGGAAAAACAAACATAATGATAAAACAGTAGCCCTAGCCCTTTACCCACCCCAGCCCAGTCTCTCCACTGTGGGCCTAGGTATTTTTTGTTTTTTTTTGTTTTTGTTTTTTTGTTTATTGATTTTATTGCTTAGATTCAAAGCGAAATACACAGGCAATTATACAAATTGATGGAATCAGGAAGGTTATACGAACTCCCACAAAACCCCCCACCCCCTCCCTCCCAGGCAGAGCAAAATCATAATTCCAAAACACTTCAGACAATGCGGAAACCGTCACATGCAAGGTGGTAAACAAGACAGAGAAAGGTTCTTATATACAGTCCACAACTATGGGCCGGAAGACATGAACACACCTATTCCAGTGTACCGTGAGGGAGCAGCAAGTGCCATGACAGCTAGCGAACACAATCCCCAGGTATGCCGAACGCTCATAACAGATTAGAGTGGGACATCAAATATGCTGTATGCCCAGAAGTCCTTGGGGGCGGGATGGCTCAGGCAGCTCTTCTTCATATATCCGTAGCTGGTCCCTGCAGTACAGCAAGTCTCGAAGCCATTTTTTAACAGTGGCTACTGCCTTAGCTCCCCAGCACTGCGCAACCGCCCTCTTTGCAAAAAGAGTAGAAATTGCGACTATACGCCTGTTACATGGCTTAAGAGGTTTGACGTGACTCAGCAAGCACATCTCAGGAGTACAGCACACAAGCTCCGACACAACGTCAGTAAGCATGGTCGTCACTGCAGTCCAGAACGCAAATACACCGGGGCACATCCAGGCTACGTGAAGAAAGTCCGCATCCGCAGCTCCACATCTCACACAATTAGCAGTCTCTCGCAAACCATATTTATGTAGTTGTAAGGGGGAGTAATATACCTGATGCAAGAATTTAAAATGAATAATTGAGGTTACAATTAGCTGTGAGGCGGCCCGTGAGCTGACAACACTCCCTCCAAGCCTCCGGTGCAATAGGGGTGCCCAACATTGCTCGCCAACGTACGCAAGAGGGGGAATCCTCCTGCTCCCGCTCGCGTAGAGAAGCATTGTAGAGTTTGGTAATTAGACCCCTCTGGGACGCTCCCGATAGCATCACCTGTAATGCCCGCAGAGTGGTGGGCTCGGCAGGATAGTTCGGGTACGCAGCGCGGATAGCTTGACGGACCCGGACATACGTAAAATTAAACATAAAGGGGCGATCTGCGCCATTCTGCGACTCCTGTAAAGTTTTAAATTGACCGCCAGTGTATAAGTCGCCCAGCCGGGAGATGCCCACTGCTGCAAGCTCTCGCCTGGCGGTCGCCTCGCGCGCCGCAGATATACTAGGATGCGAGGCCAGTGGTACTAATGGGGCATACAAATAGGAAAGCCGAGCCCGTAACGCAAGCATTCGCCATGCCCACGCCGTGCACTGCGTGGGGTTAATCTCATTACGTGGTCCAACTGCTCCACCGGAAAGAGCAACTGCTTGTACTGGAAGAGGAAGAACAGCATCAGATTCAATCGCCACGTGAGGCTGAAAGCGCTGGGGAAAGTGCCAATAATGTGCGAATTGCGCCTGCGCACACAGATAGTAAAGGCGAAAGTCAGGGGCCTCAAAGCCGCCACGGTCAAAAGGCAGCACCAACAGATCCCACCGGCAACGGGCCTTCTTACCACCCCACACAAACGTTAAAAGCGCTGACTGCAGCGTGTGAAACAGCGCAACATTTAATTTTATAGGGATATTGACGAAGAAGTACAACAATTTAGGTAGGAAGACCATCTTCACAACGGCAATCCTATGCGCCAGCGACAGGGGTAAATGCGCCCATCGCGCAGCCTGTTCGGATATGCGTGAAACCGTGCGACCATAGTTCTCAGAGACAACTATGGCAGGATCCCTGTGTACCCAAACTCCAAGATATTTGACAGGGTCAGATGTCCATGTCAATGGGAAGTCCATCTCCACCTCAGTTGTTTGCGCAGTTAGTGGAAACACTACAGATTTGGACCAATTAATCCCCAGGCCAGAAAATCTTTCAAACTGTACGTATTCTCGTAGCAGCGCAGATAGGTGCAGAGCAGGCTTGCGGACATAGAGCAGCATATCATCTGCGTAAAGGGAGACAATTAAAGGCCGCAGCCTGAACCGCAGAGCCGCCGCCGCGTGTTTCTGGCGCAGCTTACAAGCGAGGGGCTCTAGGGCCAGGGAGAAGAGCATAGGGGACAGGGGGCAATCCTGTCTCGTACCCCTTTCAATACTAAACAGTGAAGACACCCACCCATTGACCCGAACGCGGGCCACCGGACCGCTATACAGCACCCTAAGCCATTGTAGAAAAAAGAAGGGGAAGCCCATCCTACCCAGTACAGCAAACATAAAAGGCCACTGCAGGGAGTCAAAGGCTTTTGCTGCGTCGAGCAGCACAGCCACCGCCTGAAAATCAGGCTCAAAATAGTGCCATGTGTCATGGAGCGCTCAGTGACGAAGCCGGACTGATCGGGCAACACCAGCAGAGGGACTAGAGGTTGCATCCTGGTAGCTATCATTTTAGCGAGAATCTTTGCGTCAATATTAATGATGGATAGAGGTCAGTATGACCCACACTGATTAGGGGGCTTTTCTGGTTTCAGTAGGGTGACAAGTAGAGCCTCCCGGAGGGAAGGCGGCAATGTCCCATTTTCATAGGCCTCTGCATACACAGCCAGGAGCCGAGGGGCCAAGTCCGATGCGTAAGCTTTATAAAATTCGCTAGGCAGCCCATCGGGTCCTGCGGCTTTACAGGTTGGTAGGGACATAATGGCCTCCTTAACATCCGCCACGCCGAACGGTTGTACGAGGTACTCCTGATGTGCATGAGATAACCATCCAAGTGCTACATCGTCCAGGTAGGCATCTATCTCCGCAGCTGGTGGAGACTCTCTAGAGGCATAAAGACTTGTATAGAACCGTAAAACGGTGTCGCAAAGCTCCACCGTCGAATGGCAGGCAACCCCATTTTCATCAATCATTTCAGCGATATTATCTTGGCAGCGCGGTTCCGATATCTTCTGCGCGAGCGAGCGGCCAGGACGGCCACCCTCCCCATAGTAACGCGCTATCCTGCGTCTGGAGCAATGTGACAGTTCCTGATCCACCGCTTCATTATGCTCCAGAATAAGCTCCCTCATAGCAGCAAGTTTAGCTGTAGAAGGATCAGACTCGAATTCACGCTCCAGCTGAGAGATGTCAGATGCCAACTTCCGTATTCTATGTCGAATGTCTCGCAGGATACCGGATTGGGCCCCAATACAAGATCCCCTTATAGTAACTTTAAAAGCTTCCCATAGCACGCCCGCGCTGTCAACGGATCCTTCATTTTCCCCAAAATAATTTTTAATTGCCTCAGCTATAGTCTGGTGAAAAACAGGGTCCTTTAGTTCTGAAGGTTGGAGCCTCCATGCAAAGGGTGGTCTCTGATAGGCAGGGAGCTGCATCTCAAGAAGCACAGGGGAATGGTCAGACAGTGTGCGTGCCTCATGCGACACCGCCATCGTCCAATTGCGGACCGGTTCCGAGACGAGCCAAAAATCAATGCGGGACCAGGAACCGTGGACTGCGGAAGCAAAAGTGCTCTCCCGGCCAGTTGGATGCCGGGAGCGCCAGATATCATACAGATGACCCGTATCTAACAGACCCAGCAGCATGTCAGTCGCATGTGTGGGCCGTAGCACGCCACTTCCCTCCCTATCCATTGTTGCATCAAGGCACAGGTTAAAATCCCCCCCCCATACAATTGCAGCCGGGGGGGAACAGCGATATTCTCCGCCACACATCCCAATAAAATGAGGGGTCGTCCACATTAGGACCGTAGACATTCACTATCAATGCGCTCTCACCACCCAAGCGCCCATGCACCATCGCCACTCGCCCGCAGTCATCAGTCTCAGACTTGATCACAGTGAAGGGTAAACCCTTTTTTACCAGGATAAGCACACCTCTAGAGTAGGTAGAAAAAGAAGACGCAACCTTCACACACGCCCAACGTGCACCTATCTTGCCAGCTGAATCCTGAGTTAGATGCGTCTCCTGCAAGAGGTCAATTTGCACTCCCATACGATCTAAATATGCAAACACTGATCGGATCTTTTTAGGCGTGTTGAAGCCACGAACGTTCCAGGTAAGGAATTGATGTACAGAGGTCATTGTGGCCGGCCGGCCATAGTGGGACATCTGAAACATGAGAATGGGTAATGGACACCAAGAAAAACCAAAAGCAAGTGCTTACCCGCACATTGACAGTCCGAGCAAATATCAACAACATTCTGCCTTCCCAAACACCCCAACCCCCCACCCACTTCAGCTGCCCCAACATGCCAAAGCCATCCCAGAGCCCAGCCCCCCCACCCCCCCAAATCCCAACAAGCAAAGCACAACATTGGGGTGCACCCATTAGCGGGGGGCACTGAGTGCTACTAACCTCCAGCAAAGTGGGAGGTGGCCGAGCAGGTCTACTAGATGCCAGTACATGAAATTGCCCAAATCTGCGGACCCTGGTGTAGGCAAGCGCAGCAGCCCCAGATGCAGCAAACACTCCATAGGGACAAACAACGAACAACTCCCCAATAGTTTCAACAAATTAAGACCAACATCGAGGGGACTCCCTTCAGAAACCAGTAGCGTAAAGTCCGAGACACCATTAGAACATAGGGAGAGGAGAACATCTAAGGCAGCAGCGCAGGGAAAAAAGCATAACCAACATTTAGGCATAGCAACACATGTTGCATACGATCAGCAGGTTCCAGAACAGTTGAACACACAGCATGAGGAATACAATCTAAAAAACCTAGTAAATGTGCAAGTTCGAGATAATGTTCAAATCCCGCTATTCCTACTCCTCCTCAGGGGCAGCACCAGACTCTTGTCTCCGTCGCTTCAGTTGCTTGGCGTACTCCATCGCGGCCTTAGGAGAAGAAAAGATCTTACAGTTACCATCCACGCCAATGCGTAGACGGGCCGGATATAGCATGGCGTACGGGACACCGTCGGTTTGCAAGAGCTTTTTGACCGAGCCAAATTCACGGCGGGCCGCTTGTACAGCCACCGTAAAGTCAGGGAAAAAGGAGAGAGCGTTGCCCTGATGCACTATTGGACCCTTCTCTCTAGCCAGCCTTAAGATGGTGTCCCGGTCCCTGTAATTGAGGATCCTGGCAATGATGGGGCGGGGCGGAGCCCCCGGGACTGGGCGGGCAGCCAGAGAGCGGTGGGCACGCTCCACAATGAACATGCTGGAGAGATGTTCCGTCCCAAAAATTTCCGAAACCAGGCCCTCAATATATGTCTCCATTTTACCCACATTCGTGGATTCCGGCAGCCCAGTAATACGGATATTGTTGCGCCTAGATCGCACTTCCAACTCCTCATTTTTGGCCTGGATTAGGGCTAGTACTTTTTCCATGTTCAACGCCTTGTCTGCCACGGTACTCAAGCCATCCTCCGTGGCCGATACCCTCTGCTCCACCTCCCCCATGCGCGCATTTTGTTTCTCCAACTGGGAGAACATGTGGTCAAGGCGGTGGTTGACAGAAGCCATCGTGCCCTCGATGGACTGCAGGGAGCGTTGCATGGCCAGCAACGTGGTTTCCAGCGTGGGAAGGCCGTCCGCTTGCGCATCAGCCTCCGAATCCGAGGCCGCCTTCTGTGGAGTTTTTGCGGGCTTGCGCAGGTCGAAATTCAGGCGTGGCTGTGACTTATCAGTCCTCCCCCTGGCACACCAATACAACCCCCGCGGAGGGTATCAAGGCCAGTGAAACACACCCAGCAATTGAAGTGCAGTCCCCTACGATGTGCCACTAACACGCGGCAGCCAACCGCGAGCGCGCTGCACAGAGCCCCAAGCTATTCAGGCAGCTCAGCTGGCGCGGCAGATCATAGGCACGGGGGGGGCGGGAAGGCTGCAACGTTGTCTACCAGACCTCAAACACCAGCCAGTATAGGGGGCCCTTCTAGCAAGAGCGTGCTGAGTTAATCAGGGGCGAATAATGGTGAGGCTCAAAGACCGCCCACTGAGCCAGTTATGTCCCCGCCGAGGAGTGGGAATCACACAGGGTGGCCGGTGATCAGCGTCGTCAGAAGTGCAGGCGGCAGCAGGCCGGATAGTGACCTCGCCCGCGGCTCCTCCCGCACAATTCATCCAAGGCCCTTGCGCCCCACGGCAGCCACAGCTCGCAGGCCGCAGCCTAGGCCTGGGCCCGCACCCACCTACGTAGCCGGAGCCCAGGCCGAGCCGCGCACCGCCCTCACCGCAACCGGCACCGACGGGCGTCCGATGACAAAAGGAGCCTCAGCCGATGCCCGCGCCGGGGCAAGCCTCCGCAGCGTCGGGCTCCGCAGTTGGTCTCTCTCCCGCTCTCTCACCTCGCGAAGCAGCCGAAAATCACTCAGCGTCCCCAAGGGGGGTCCGCCGCACCAGCAGTGCGCGGCACCGGGCGCCGCCAGGAACAGGAGTTGAAATGCCTCAATGTGGCTGCACGGTGCAACGGCCCAGCGAGGCCTACATCCACACAGCGGCCGCCATTATCGAAGTCGCAGTGTCCGCACTCTGAGGCGCTGCCAGTGTGTGTCCAGCAGCGCTACGGGGTCAGCAACACCACCATGAGATGCCGCCTGGGCTCAGGAACGCACTCCAGTGGTCTGTGGGCCAATTTGACCCGTAAGGCAGCAGATGATGGGCTGATTGTAGCTCGGCCGGGCAGAGCCTCACAGCAGTGCGGCCATATTGCCGTGCGCCCTCTAGCGCCCCCCGGCCTAGGTATTCTTGAATGTCTGATTGACAGATGCCCCAATGCTCTTGATCCACAATTTGCTTCCCTGTACCACATCTCGATCTGTGATAAGGAGACAGGAACACCTCCGTTTTGGGGAATTAAACTTGGGAGTCCCAAGGACAAATATTCCAATAGAGTTTTCCAGGTGAACTCAAATTTTAGATGTTATCCTTTGACATTACTAAATCACTTCTCAATAACTAGAACATCCCAGAGTCTTCAAAGACTTTGCGTCTTTTTTCTTCCAATTGAAGGCTGTTTCCAATTTGGCTCTTTCCAAACATTGCAAAATCAGGGTCTTGTCTTTGCCAGAGATCCTACTCTAAATCTGGGGGTCTCAGACAAAGCAGCACTACACCATGATATGGGACCTCCATGTATAAACTGAATTGTACTCGGCACCTCCCTCCCAAAAAATTAAATACAAGTTTTGGCCATTGTATTTAAACAAATGGGGAATCTTTCAGCTGACCACAATCCCTCCAACATTTTAATCTCACAGAAGGGTGCTTGTGTTTAAATTACTGGGTGCAACATCAATTATAGAGAACTATTGGCCAGATTTATGAATTTGCCAATTGCAACTAGTATTTCTATGACCTGTAATGATCTTTAATAGCCAACCTATATACGAATAGGTTGGTTGTTAAAAGTCCAAATCTCAGTGGGTCGCAATCCAACCCACCTCATGAACATTAAGGAAGTTGCAAATTGCGACTCACTATAATTGGAGGTTAATATAGGGATGGTGGCCTGCTAGAGCCAGCCGACCGCTATGTCTATGATTAGTTTTATAAAGCAAACATTTTTTTTTAAATGCAGCCCGTTTTCCTTAAAGGAAACTGGTGGTGCTTAAAAATACTTTTCTTTTTAGTTTGTGTAAGAGTAGGCAGCTGTCCCTTAGTCTGCTGCCTTCTCTTAAACAAACTTTTTTTTTTTACATTCCCAAAGATGAAAGGGTCCTTTTCCATTTTGTGAATGGGCTACTGCCTCCGTTGTAGTGTCAATAAAATATCATAGTTTTGCAGCCAGTTTTGGTTGCAAAACATTGATACATTGGATACCGATTCGGTATTTGGAAGTGATGCCGACAACATGCCCCTTTCAGATAACAAATTGGTATCGATTTGGAATCCCATTTTAGGAGTTGTCAAATATTTTCCGAATCAAAGCATTTGTGAACTCTAAGTGCTGTAATGACATCCCCTGTCCTGAACGCAGACCATAGGAGGCACAGTAATAATCCACCTCCCCTCTCAAAAATCAGCTGTGTTTTAGTTAAGTAAGCTCTATACAAAATTGCATTTTAATAGTAAGTATACGAGTGCCAAAAGTCCACAGTCGAGGTGGAGAACTCCGCACATATAAAAATAGGGCTGTCCTCTTTGTCATGCTCTTCCTTATTTCTTTTACTACTAATTCCTTTGTCATTCATTCTTCCTCTCCTTTCATTCATTCTGTTGATTGTATCCTCTTTCTGCCTCTTTCATTTTCTTAATTTCTCTCTTTCTTCCTTTATCTTCTTTCTTTTACTCCTTTCTCTGTTTATTTTTCCTCATTCTTTCTCTACTTTGCTTTTTCTCTTTCTTTCCCTGACTTTCTCTGCTTTTTTCATTCTAATTTCCCTTTCTTCTCTTCTGCCTTTTTTCTCTCATTCTGTCCTTCTTTCCAGTGCTTAATTTGTAAAATATTACGTGCAGGTGCTCAAATTGTTTTTAGGAGGCCACACCCACATACCCCGGCTCCACCCACTTCCTCCAGTGGCTCCACCCACTTACTGTATTGGCCCCACCCACATCCTCAACTGGCACTTCTGAAAGCCAGATGTAATAGTGTGAAATAATCTATCCTGCAACCCTAGGAAGTGTACAGTGGTAGGTGGTGTTCTCCAAAGAACTGAAGGTGGGATAGTGCTGCGTGTGTGCGACTGCTTTAATATCAGGGTTCCTCTTAAGTGGTTGTGATGGACAGTATGATGCCCTTTTAAACTCAGTGAGGACTAATGGTAACAGCTCAAATACATTATTAATAGCTTTCTTTTTATATCATTATATGTCTATATTTTTTATGTCTATGTATCAAGAGTCAGTTTTGAATTTGTTATTTAACTTCTCATTAAGGCTTCACATTTTGATTATCTTATTGTACTTTAGTGTCATTTTACTGTTTATATTGATGCAGGTCAAATTTAACCCCCAACAAAACAGATTTTGTTACATCTCTTGGTACCTAATCTCTAACTGGTCCAAACCTACTTGGACTCCACAACTATCTTAGAATGAACACGGACCACCACTGGTTGCTCTAAGTCTCTCAATTTGTTTGTAGATAGGCACCTCGCCCTCCGCAAACATATTAACCTAATGGCTAAAAACATCAACTGTACACTGATATTCATCCATGGGATAAAATCCTTTATTTCGGAACAAGACCTCACAGATGTTGCTAAATCTCTAGTCATCTCCAGTATTGAGTATAGTAATTGCATTCTTACAAATATTCCTAAAATGTATCCTCCCCACTCACTTAAAGTCATCCTTCGTGCTGTTGCCTGACTGACTTCTGGGAATGGTGGCTCTATTATTGAATTAGTTAGATCTTTTGTATAGGGTCTAGCTTGTTATGCAAGAAATAATGTTCCCTATTTGTGTTTTATTTAATAACTTATCATTTTGTTCTCACATAAGTAGTCTTGATAGTATTCATAGTGCTTATGCACTATGTAAAGTGCTCTGATGCTCTTGGGACTTGTATGAAGCATCAACTGGTAAAATAATTTATAAGTACATTAAATATATCTAAACCATAGATGAACTGATACATTGTTTTAAAAGCTATGGATAAACTAACAAAAAGTTCAGACACTAGGATACTGAAAGAATTCTTGAATTAGACATGAACACCATTGAGGATTCCTCCCATTTACAGAACCAGTCATTAACTCTCCAGTCCCTACACACAACATGCGGCCTCATCCAAACTTCCTTTCCTGTCTACAGATATTCTACAGTTCTGTTTACACAATTACAGAACATCTCCCTCCTCAAAAGAAGAGAAAAATACAGTTAGGAAGGCTGGAGTGCATGCTTGCCGACCTACCACTAAGTAAAATTTCGGGACCTTCTGGTTGTCTGTGAATTCTGTTTGTGGGGGCATTCTTGGACCATTCAGCTCCACTTCTAGATAGTGTGAGTGGTACTTGCCTTCCTATGCCATTGACTCTAGTCAACCAAGTTTCACCTGAGACCCTGATGTCCTCCAACACATACACGTTCCATACTAACTCCATGATTGTCCAAGGTTTGGAGATTTACCCATCTATACATTTATCCACATTACAGAGTGTAAGCTTGACATTCTGCCTGCTATTGTAATGGTGTAATACGCCTCCTGTTGTTTAACTGCTTCCATGAGCTTCATGACACTACCCAAGATTTGCAGTGACATTTTGGTTCTGGACTTGGTCCCTTTAAATGACATAAACATTAATTAGTCTCTAACCCCATTGGTAGTGGCTAATATTCCCCACAATGTTTTGCAAGTTTCATGACAAGATGCTGCATTCACCACTGCTCAGTGCAACCATTCCTCAACTATACAAATCAGTCTTTTGGCAAGCGAACTGCTTGCAGGCACTTAAAAGGGGTGTGTCTGTGTCCTACAGCCATGATATAAAGGAGCCGCTTCACCTCATTGACGTCACCTCCATTCCTTAGTCTGTACCCTGCCCAAATGCTTTCTTCATAAATTGTATTATTACAGTAGCGTTAAGCTCTGTAACCAAGAGTCACAATCCACTTGCTTCTACATTACAGCCCATGTCATGATCACTTTGGGAGGTAGGGTGTCCTACCAGTGATCATGAGAAGAGGAGAAAGGATATCTAGAGCCACATTTTTCAGGGGTAGGTGACATTATTATGGCAAATAACAGTGGTTTTCACACCATGTTCACCATATTGCTCACCACACAACATACAACTTTGGTCAATCTCATGCCATAATGAACGATACATAGGTTTCCTAACTGCACTCCTACATAAGTGACCTTTATGTGTCAAAACTGCAATCTGTTTCATGATGATCCTGTAAAGCCTCTAAGCTGCAGGCTCAGGTCACACAGAACATGGGGATCGCCATTTCTCCCTGCATATTTTGTGGTGTGATGTAAAAAATCCCAACCTGAGAGCAATGCACAATAAATAAACACCAAAATATTAGCCAATTCAGCACCACAATTATTGTTTAACACCATAATGAATTTATGTCATAGGCCCAAAAACTCCTGTACGCCATGCTTCATGGTTTGCATCATTACATTCAATCACGTTTATTAACAAAATAAGTATCAACCCATTACATTAAAATATTTTATTCATAACCATCTCGATGTTCAATTGTTAGAAATGTCAAATTGCACAAAACCAACAAGCAATTTACATTTGTTGGTCTGTGTGTAAAGGTGCCAGTGTGTTTGTTGCACCTGAGAAAATGAGTGTCTGTAGGTATGTTGGCCCTTTTGAATGCTCATTCTGTGCAAGTGTACCTGTATGTTTTGTGTCTTTAATTGCGTAGGCTGTACAAAAGATGGGACTCAAAAACTACATTTCTGTGTAACTCTTTCCACCCACAATTTGAGTGATTGGTGATGTAAACACTCAATTGCTTGAGAGTACAAACAGCATTGAGAACTGAGTCTACCAGAACGCTTTGGGAGTACTGGCGCAGTCAGCAGTTTGCTCTCCTGCTCCACTGTTTAGATTTCTTAAATGATGATCCAGATGTGGCTTTGCTGAGTAGACTTGTCAGAAATGTTACAGACCTTTCCAATTCAGGAGCTGAAAAGCATTATATGTCCTAATGTGGTATTGGTTACTGTAGACCCACTTTATTAGCTCAAGATAAATAATGAATATGCCTGCATCTACCCACTATGGGCAATGAACGATTAATTTTTTTATATATCTGCAATGTTATAGTCTCTTCAGGAGTTGTCAGTTCTGACAGGTGGGTCCAGACGTTTTGTCCGTCATGTCATTAATCCCCATCATGTGTTGACTGCTGTGATGCCACATCTACAACAAGTTATTTAAGCATTCCATGAGTTCAGACTCAAATTGTGAATACATGGAAGAAACTTCAGTTTTTGGATAGATGGGGAAGTCTACTCGTGCAGAATCAATAATTACTCCTTGTCCATGAATGTTTGTACTAACCTGGCACAGGGGGCATTGAAAGCACTCGAGGCAGCCCACAATTGGAAACTCCACTTACGATACCTGGAAGAATTCACTGCTACACCTGCTAGAATGAGTCAGCCTACTACCCTGTGCATCACCTCATGTTTACCGGTGCGAAACCACTCCCAACTACCAGCCAATTACAACATCAAGACACAAGGAGGGCTGCAGGGAGCCAAGGGACAAGCGACTCCATCTGCATTATTATTACAACACTCTGAAATTGATCTATGGAGTGAAGCTACAGATGATAATTAGCGTGGTTGCCATTCAGGAAACAACCTCATTAGCTACAACAATGCTCTTCAATATCAGATTAAATCAACATTGAAAACTATACACCCCACCACCCACCCTGAACATGAATGTCTGCCCAATCCAGTTCTGCATCAACCATTTCTGTGTAACCTGCTAAATAAAGGATTGCCTGACAGAGAGGCTGAGGGCCAGATGTACGACCGTGGAAATAGCGCCTCGCAAATTGCGAGTTTTTGCCGACTCGCAATTTGCGAGGCGCTATTTCCAATGTACAACAGTGTATTTCACATTGTTAGCAATTCCCAATGGGGTCGCAAATTGAGAGGCTCATGAATATTAATGAGCCTCTCGCAATTTGCGACCCCATTGGGAATGGCAGGCCCTCCCAGGTATGGTGGCCTGCTGGGCTCAGCAGACCACCATCTCTGGCACTGCTTTTAAATAAAGCAGTTTTTTTTTAATGTAGCCCGTTTTCCTTAAAGGAAAACCGGATGCATTTTTAAAAAAAAATGAATCGTTTTACGTTTCATTTTTTAAGGGAAGGCAGTGGACCTGGGACCACTGCCTGCCCTTAAAAAATATTTTCCCCTGCATTTGCAAAGGGGAAGGGGACCCCTTCCCTTTTGCGAGTGCATTACCAGCCTCTTCAAGAGGGTGGTAATTTGCGAGTGTTTTGCGCCCGCAATTGCGGACGCAAAACATTCTTACATAGGGTTGCGTTCGCTATTAGGAAGGGAACGCCCCTTCCTAATAGCGAGTCGCAAAACACTATTTTGCGAATCGCAAAAAATTGCGAGTCGCCAAATAGGGTTTGTACATTCCCCATGCTGTTCTTGCATGCTCAAACAGGTTCGGAAACCCATTTGCGCATGCAAAAATGGTCGTACACGGGGGGCGTGACCAACTGCGAGGGAGATGGCCGCACGGTAGCGAAGCTCCGTCGCACCACTCCCAAAACATCCGCTAATTCCAGTTTTGCCCCGAACGAAACCAGCTGAAATTTTGTCTTACTGCCTCCCGAGAGGTGGTGAGCCAATCCACCGCCCGTGGTCTTCATCCGCCGGGCGCAACCGAAGATCTTGCGCCAGACCCGGGCCGTGCTCGCTGAGGCGTGGGGCGCAGCCCAGGAGCCGCGGGCCGATTGATTGCGCTGGGTCGGCGGCTGGAGCGCGGCCCCCGCTTGCTGTGTCCTGGGGGGCCACTTCTCTACATCTATTGCTCCCCTCTGTCCCGGTTGGCCCGCTGAGGTTGTGTCCCCTGTGGTGTGGCGGCCGGGCGGGGGGCACACCCTGCGGACCTATCACTGCTGACTCAGCGGATGGCAGCGGCGCTGGGCCGGACGGACCCGTGGGCACCCACCGGAGCAATAAAGTAAGTTGCCGCGCTGTCTCTACTTGTCCCAAAGGGGAATCCGGCTCTGTACTCCCTGACCACTGCCTGCCATTACTCCAGCGGGACCGGCTGGCGGCTGACCAGCGACAGTGGGGGCATAGTGGTGGCTGCGCGGCAGGCAGGCCTACTGGTGGAGGCGGCCTGCCTTGGCGCGCTGACGACCGCGCTTGCCCTGGGTTCTGCGCAGCATCCACCGGGGCCGTGCTGACTCGTGTTCCCGGCTCCTCTCACGTCCGTCTGGCGCAGCCTGGCGACTACTGCGGGACCTGCTCTCCACCACGACCAAATACGTCACAGCGGAAATAGAGCGCACGGTAGGGGGGAGGCACCTGGAGCACAGTGGGAGCCTCTACATGGTATAGCAGACACCCTTCACAGACCCTAATCCTCAGGGAGACGTGCACCTTCACGACAACTCGCCCTGCTGACCCAGAGACGAGCGTATGCTGGGGACATTGCTGTCCTGATCTGTCTGAAAAAAGAAAGAGCAGAGCCACGCCAGCGTCATCACACCAGCCAATAGCTATCGCCTGGGTTGTACCATAGTCAAAAGAGACATTCGAATAAGCCGCGTGGAGAAGCCGGGTCACAGTCAGGCCGAACCCCTCTTCTTGGACCGAGTGTAGACTGCAATACGCCGTTCTCGGCGCAACCCGGCTGGTGAAACCCGACAGGCCGGATTGGGCTCGGTCCCACAAGCAGGCGGCGGTGAGTAGCCAGCTGGACCCCCCCCCTTCTCCTCTGCTGTGCCTGGCGTGCTACCTACATCATGGTGAGCGGCCGTAACGCGCTCTAGACAAAACTGGAAAAATTTGCCTGGCAAAAGGGACAAGAGGAGGCACAGACCATTCCTAAAAAGACGGGGGACCCACCAGAACCCACGCTACAAGACATACTAGCTGCCGTCACGACGGTGGGCACTTCCCTGGTGGGCCGCATAGACACCGTTGCTTCAGAGGTCTCCCTGATCAGGGCGGACATGCGAAAAATGCCTGAGCGGCTCACTGCCGTGGAATCCGCAACCAAGGACCTTGCGACTGACTCCGATCTCCTCAAACGCCAAGTTACTGACCTTCAAGTCAATCAGGACCTGCTAGAACATCAGCTCGATGATTATGAGGGCCGTATGCACTGCAACAATGTCCGCATACTAGGCGTGCCTGAACGGGCGGAGGGCCAGGCGGCAGATTTATCGTGGAGAACTTGGTGTTGCAGCATCTCCACCCTAAGGGTTTATCCAAATATTTTTCCATCGAGAGGGCGCACAGGGTGCCGGGTGGCAGACCTAAACCAGGAGCACCGCATGACCCCTACTGGCGCGAGTGCAGTATGACATCCCGGTCTCAGTAGTTGAACAAACAGCGAGAGCGGCCCCGCCTGTCATCATAGACAACAGTAAAGTCACCTTCTTCCCAGACTTCACGCTAAGGGTGCAGAGACAACGCCGTAGCTTCTTGGAGGTGAAACGAGCCTTGCGTGATCAAGAATTTAAGTATGCTATGCTCTTCCCAGCAAAATTGCGCGTTCAATTCGAAGGAAAAACCTGGTTCTTCTCCAGCCCTGAGGACGCTTGGGACTGGCGCACAGTCGGGAAGCGCAACAACAAGGCTCGCCGTGGGACTGGGCGCCAGGATCGACCGGATTACCACCAAGGGTCCCCTGGGGGTGGTGATGCCGCCATGGATGCCTCACCGGAACAGCATCAAGCGGACTAAGAACGTGACCCCGGGACTCTGATCGGCGAGGTCAACACTGCAGTGCTTTTGCGGACACCGAATAGTACACATTTGAACTGCTCTGTGGTGGTAACTTGAGATCGCCTGCTTCTGGTGGATCCAGAGACGTAACTATGAAACCATTGTGGGGTGTTGGGAGTACATTGTACATGTAATGAGGCATGACTCAGCTTCTTCTCCGGGTGTATGTGTTTGGGGCAAATGCTAATCATGAATCGTTGCCTCAGGGAGTGGGGTTGGTTCACGCACCCAATTCTTTTAAGGGTGGGCGATAGGCACTCTGCAAGTTGGGGTTGGCGGGAGGTTCATTGCCCGTCATGCAGGGAGGCAGGGAGGGGGGGGTGGACGAGGACCTTGGTGGGGGCGGGGGGACATATTTGTTTCATTTTTGGGGGGAGGGGGGATTGTTGTTGGGAAATTTTAACTTTATGCAGCAGTGCTACCCGCTTACAACAACTCAGGTCACTATATGTGATCACATTGTACCGAAATTGGAATCATGGAAGACACCCTTGTATATTATGAATGAGCCGCCCGCAAACTTAGTGATGGCACTGCCTGGCCTACAGATACGATACATGACCACTTACTTGCGGTGTCACCAAGGCGCGCTCCTCGAAGTACTTCCTCCACCCCGGCTCCACACAGGCCACCTACCTATCCACCTATGGGATCACACGTAGACCTTAAGTTCCTCACTTGGAATGTTAATGGCCTTAGGGACAAAATTAAGCGAGGGATAGTTCTTCAACATCTGAAGAGACAGGCGCCGGACATCGTCCTCCTTCAAGAAACACACCTAGTTGGTAACTCTTGCGGAGCCTTGAATAGGTGGGGGTATCGCCTGGTTGTCCATGCGGGGTTCACATCGGGTTCGTGAGGGACAGGGGTACTCCTACGTAGGGGTTGTCCGTACATAATACATAAGACCTGGTCCGATGAACAAGGCAGATACGCAGCGCTATCTGGCACCTGGGAGGGGAAGACTCTCAATGTCATATCGACCTATGCCCCCCCTGGGCTGCAGCGCTTCACGCTGCAGGACCTAGGAACGCTCCTTCTTGATCTTCCACTTGGCCTGTTAGTACTGGGGGGGGATTTCAATCTTGCAATGGATGGCGCCAAGGATCGCCTTCCGCCACGCAGAGACCCTTGGGGGGGATCCCAGCTTGCCGAATTCCTGTCCGCCATGGGCCTCGTTGATATCTGGCGACGGCTCAACCCCACCACCATACAATTCATACTCCACTCTGGGGCCCACAACAGTCAATCACGGATTGATCACATGTTTACCCACGCACAAGATATCCACGAGTTCTCTGAGTCCTTTTGCCTTGCACACGGTATCTCAGACCACTCACCTATCTTCGCGAAGATTACGATAGTCTCTCCCACGCGGCGCACGACCCTCAAAATAAACCCCTGGGCGCTTAAGATACCTCATAACAAGGAGACGTTAATTAAGGAAACCGATCTGTACTTTAAAGAAAACGAAGGATCGTCTCCTCAGCCCAAATTTTATGGGGTGCGTTCGGTGTAGTGATGAAGGGTAGAGCCCTCGCATTGATGGTCGGCCATAAAAGGGAACACACTAAATGCATAGAAGGGCTCGAGAATGATATTCTACTCAGGGAAAGGGCACTTGCACTCACCCCCAACCAGGAGGCGCAGCACTCGCTGGCAGTTGTGCGTCTTGATTATCAGCAGCTCCTTACAGACGCTGCCAAGGCGAAGTATAAGTCCACATGTCATAAGATATACGAACACGGAGAGAGAACAGGCAAGCTTCTTGCCTGGCTGGAAAAAAAGGAGCAACTGTCAAGATGGGTTCATCTGCTGTGTGGGTCCAGTGGGGAGGCAATTACAGATCCCCAGCGGATTGCGGACATGTTTGCTACTCACTTCTCATCAGTATACACATCTACCGGGTCAACCCCGCCGCACGCGGCTGTAGAATTGCTCTCGACTATAGATGTCACCTGTTTGTCCACTATGGATAGAGACGCCCTAGAAGACAAAATAACCGAACAGGAAATTCAGTTGGCTATTCAAACCGTCAGTTCCGGAAAGGCCATGGGACCCAATGGGCTCCCGATTGAATTCTTTAAACCAATGCCTTCCAGGCAATCCCTATACTTGCTCCAAATGTACACCGAAAGCTTTGAGAAAGGGGTACTACCAGCAGATATCAGGGCGGCCTCCATTGTGGTTATTCATAAACAGGGTAAACCACTGGACGATTGTAAGTCCTACCGACCTATCTCACTCCTCGCGGTTGAGGCAAAAATATTAGCTAAACTACTGGCCAATTGACTCATCCCCTTTATCACTGGATTGGTACACCGGGACCAATCCGGCTTTATGCCCGGGCGAAATACGGCTCTGAACCTAAGGCGATTAGATGGGGTGCTGGGTAGACGTAATACGATTAGGGAGGATGCAGCTGTGCTATCATTAGATGCCACGGTGGCATTCGATACAATCGAATGGGACTTTCTCTTTGCGGTACTGATGAGGTTGGGGTTCGGACCGAACTTTATAAAATGGATCCGATTGCTGTACGCCCGCCCAACCGCACATGTAGTGGTGAATAACCACACCTCTAGACAGTTCCAATTAGAAAGGGGAACCAGGCAGGGGTGCCCTCTGTCGCCCTTGCTTTTCCCCCTGGTGCTCGAACCACTTGCGGTCTGGGTCAGGGGGGACCCAATGATCCGCGGTCTGAAGTGGACGGAGAGCCATGAGGACCGCATTTCATTATACGCGGATGACATCCTATTATATATGGCCTCACCATCACAGTCCCTCCAATGGGTCCTACACATATTCCACATATTTGGCACCCATTCAGGATACACTATTAATTGGACCAAATCCCAACTCTACGTACTGTGGGGGACTCCACCATACAACCCAAAAGGATATGACATACCAGTGACATCGAGGGGCTTCCGATATTTAGGCATATATGTCACACTCGATCCGGCCCTATTTTATGAGGCAAATCTGCTTGAACCCCTGGCACATTTTCGCGCCGACGTCAAACACTGGCGCTCCCTCCCTCTCACTCTCTTGGGACGTGCAGCCCTCTTTAAGATGGTAGCACTACCGTGCTTCCTGTATGTGTTGCAAAACACCCCTGACAAAATCCCTGACATCTATTTCAACAACATTGAAAGCGCCGTGCGCGCGTTGCTATGGGACAGCCGAGCTCCACGGTTAGCCATGAAAAAATTTACGGCGGGGTGGTACGACTGGGGCATTGCATTACCTGACATTAGACTCTACTACGAGGTGTCCCAATTAGTTGCGATCAACAAATGGGTACATGGGGATCACGATGACCCGAATTTCCGCACGGACCGGTGGCTTATGGGACGGGGGGGGATACAACAGGGCACTCTACATGAACCCCCGGAAGTTAAACCTCACTGGGCCCACTGCGCGTACAGTAGACATATGGCACAGAGTGAACAGGCAATTGGGCTGGCATAATAAACTTACACGAGCCACACCACTTTGGGAACCAGATCTCTTGGGTCATCTCAGCACCTGTCCTGCGTTTGATAAATGGGACCTTATTGGCATCTCAACGGTGGGGGATATGTGGGTCTCGGGGGGGTTGGCCACCTTTGCAGACCTCCAGCAAAAATACCAACTCGCACAGACTGAGGCATTTTGATATTTACAAATCAGTCATGCAATCAAAGCGGTGCTGCCCAGGGATGACCCACTGCCTGAGGCCTCTCCACTGGAAGACAGGTTGTTACTTGACCCTATGAATAAAAAAGCCATTTCCCTCACATATAAAAAGTTACTAAATAACCGCCCAGACCCCTTGGTACGCCTGCGGCAATATTGGTAGACGGACCTGGGCGAACTCGATGATGATTGGCGAGACGCACTGGCCTCTCCCAGGGAAGTGGCTATCCCCATGAGATTACGCCTGGTCCAATTGAGGATCCTTCACCGCGTATACCTAGATGCGGGGGTATTAGTAAAAATGGGTAGAAGGATTGACCCTCTGTGCCTTAGACAGTGTCACCAAAAGGGAACCTTTTTCCACATCATCTGGGATTGCCCGGCTGTGCGAACATATTGGGATGATGTCACTAAACAAATGGAAAGGGCGGGAGGCAAGACTCTGAAGGCCTTCCCACAGCTTTGCCTACTAAACATCTGGGATGCTACTGATCTTACGCAAACTGAGAAAACATGGGCCTCATTGGGATGGGCCATTGCAAAAGGGAATATTGCACAGAAGTGGGGGTAATCCCTTCTGTACGCGACTGGGCAGTTGATAAAGATAGAGCAATGGTAGCTGAAAAAGACGTCTTCAAATACAGGGGATGCCCCAGAAAATGGGATCGTAAATGGGGTGGGTGGAACAGATACAGAGGAGACATATGTTTATCTCCGACAGTTGAATTGCGACGTGAACGTTTCAAACTGGTGGACATATATGATATTGATAATGTGATCTTGAGTGGGGATGAGTAAAGTGATTACCTGTATACCGACCAACACATGACATGTATATGTGTACCGTGACCTTGGTGCAATGCTGTATTGAAAATAGTGGATATACCTGATACCGATAATGAGATTTTATATGGGGATGTGTAGTGTGATTGCCTGAATACTGACCTACCTACGACATGTATGTATACACCGTGACCTTGATATACTGTTATATTGCTGCTTTGTGTTTTCTTTTGAACAATAAAAAGTTTACCAAAAAAAAAGAAAATGGTCGTGCATCTGGCCCTTAGTGTTCTGGGCCAAGCTGGGTCGAATAATTTTCTGTTTCATTTATGTCTTCGAGTGGGGGTGAGCATAATTGTCTACAGGCAAGCCTTGTGAAGCCACAGTTGTATTTAATACTTATCACTGGTATTCTTTTGGGAAGTTAATGATGCAAATTATATGCAAGATGTTTTTGCTATAACCCAACAAAGAACAGGAACACTACTGTTGCGGTTGACAAGAACCTTTGGAAGCAAGGTTTTTCTTTGTGTGATGTCGCAGACACATTATTTATTACTCGGGTAACCCAGCAATCGGAATTGTACGGCAGGTCTCACAAGCGTGCGCAACAAATGCGAGGTGCACTTTTCCTTGCACGTACCTCAACCGTTAAAAAATATACTTGCTTCACAATACAGTACTAGCACATATTAAAAGTGAATCATTACATACTTTGTCTTTGGCTTTTGGTTTTAGAGGCCTGCTGCTGCATGAGTCAGCGCAACACACGCTTCTTGAGTCGACTCGACTGACTAGCACTGCTGCAGCTGCGCAGTACACTGGGGTGGTGAAAAGTGGGGACACTGGTCTGATCTGCATTTGTCCGACTCCTCAAGGAGAAAGATGATCCAGCGCCAAGGAGGAACTGATGGGCCATGGGCCGGGCTAAAAATCCATTTTTTTATTCTGATTGGTAGCGCATTAGCGCTACTATTATTATTATTGCTGTTAAGCTGAGGCAGGGACCTCACCCAGGCATTTTATGGCGAGTGGCGTCCAAATTTTAATATTTTATGCACAAATCCATATCGCATGGGGACCCGGCCCTAAGAAATAAGTGCTGGTGCTAAGCACCAGAAAACACTGGCACAAATTAAGCACTGCTTCTTTCATTTCTTTCCCTCGTTCTCCTTTTGGCTTCTCTCTTCCTCTCTTTTTTCAATCACATTCTCTTCCTCTTTTTCTATCTCTCCATTCCTCTATTTTTCTCACGTTCGCAGTTTCAGGAGCAAAGGGACTAAACTGATCAGTAGGGACCCCAAATGTAGACCTTTTACCAAAAAAGCTCATGTGCAATTAATGCTTTATGCTCTCTTTGTTTAAGTTATTTGATCTATGTGTACATTTATCATACCCCTATATTAGGCAGTAGCTCACAGCGGTTTTCAATGATGAGAAGTAGCTCTCACTACAGGAAAGGATGGAGACCCCTGTTTTAGAGTCTTTGTCTTGTTCCACTATGCAGCAGTTGACCAGGTCTCTGAATAGAGCATGAAACAAATTTAATTCTAGTGCTAGGGCCGTGTAATTGTTGCCAGTGGCATATTGTCAAATACTCCAATGTAAAACCCAAAAATCTTAATCATGGATATATGTGCGTTTTATTTTTTCACCCTTTATGTTAATTTGGAAGATACATGCATACATTACTATCCCACTACTGCAGCATTGCTAACCACATGTTGATTGATATATAAAGCAATGTATTTATAATTCTGCTATACTGGATTGATGGAGAAACACATTTATATTTTACCTTTGTAACCAATTTGGTTGAGTGTTTTCTGTGAAGTGCCACTATATTCACCATATAAATGGCTGTCTCCAAACGTATTTGATTTAATTATGTTTTTTTAGAAGAGGTAAGATCCTTAACATTTGATGAAATGCTATTACTCATTGTCACTGTCCGTAAACTTCAACTCGCTGTGAAAAAGAGACAGATCATATCCAAACTCTGAAAATCCCCCTTGGCACCTATCGTTATACAGATGGTGATATCATAAGGACCCATCTGACAGGGAACAACAATAGCACTGTTTTCCCAACCTCCTTAAGGCTGTGACCATGACAAAAGCAGTATGCCATGCAATAGTACTGGTTAGTCTAACCTGCATAACTATGAAATGCATCAATGTGGAGCAGGAATCAAGGAATTTTAAATCTGTGCAGTGTGCTTGTGGAACAAGTCTCTCATCAAGGATTTCTAAATCTGTGCAGTGTGCTTGTGGAACAAGTCTCTCATTGTTGTAATAGTGTCCTGGGGGAGAGGAATTCGGGGGGTGCCCATACCTATGCCTGCTAACTTAAGATATATACTGAATCAGCAACTTTGCTTTCCTGTACCCCAATATAGAGGTGTTAAAAATCGGGTGTCTAGTTGGCAGAGGTATGCACCCTGTCCAAGTAGTGACCACAATCCTAGTCTGGGTAAGTCACAACACAATCCTAAATGATCCGGTGCTCACCCTCTGCTAGTTTGGCACAGAGCAGGCAGGCTTAACTTAGAAGGCAATGTGTAAAGTATTTGTGCAATAACTCATAAAACACAGTAAATAACCACAAACAAACAAACCACAAAAAGACTCCACAACACTTTAGAAAAATAGGGAATATTTATTTATATGAGGAAAATAAGACCACAACGACAAAAATCCAACTAGTAGAAGTTGAGATACTAAATTTTGAAAAAATAAATGCAGGAACCGCTTAGAAGCAAGTAGCGCTAAAAAGGTTACTTTAGGTCGCGCTGGACCGGGTCAAAGTCAAAGTTCGGGCCAACCTCGTGGAAGTGCAGGATGGCTACAGGACCCTCGCAGGCTCCGGTGAACAAAGTACCTTTCCTGGTTGCAAGCAACAAAATGGATCGATCTTCTCAACGCTGTTAAGGCAATGAGTCTGGTTCTGATTCAGGCAGGCGGGTCGATGCATCACAGTTGAGCCTCGCGATCGGGATCTCAGATCGGTGCTGTGTCATCATCAAACATCTCCGTCGGGTCGATGCAGCGAAGCTGAGCCTCACAGTCAGGACCTTGGATCGGCGCTGCGTGGTCGTCGAATCTCACAGTCGGATCCCATGTTGTCGTCAAGCTGCCAGAGCTGTCTCAGGATTGGCATGGTGTTAACATCGAAGGGCGCTGCATCGGTTCTGATCAACCCAGTGGTGACGATGCATCGATTCTGTAGCAAAACAGCTGCAGAACCCACTTCTGAGGCCCGGTACTTGGAGGGGGCACCACAGGCAAAGGTAGGACTCAAAGAAGGCAGAGTCCAGCAACACCACAGGATTGCAGGAAGTCTTTTGTGTCCCTGAGACTTCAAAAAACAGGTGGTAAGCCAGCAAGCCCATGGAAATCATTGGCAGGGAAGGCAGGGTCCAGCTCTCCGTCAGCAGAGTCAGGGAGCAGGCAGCAGGGCACCAAGCAGAAAAGCAGTCCTCCCAGAAAAGCAGTCCAGTTCAGACCTCTGAGCAGCACAGCAGTCCTTCTAACAGAGGTTCAGTTCAAGATCCAGAAGTGTCTGATTTGTGGGGTCAGGGACCCAGTGTTTATACCCAAAAGTGCTTTTGAAGTGACATCAAAGGCTGGCCTTTGAAGTGCACACAATCCCTATTAGCCCAGTCCTGTCTGCCAGGCTAACCCTGGGGAGAGTGGGTAAATCAGTGTTTTGTGTGTGGCCTGGACACTACCTATTGAAGTGTAAGTGTCTGACCCTCCATTCCTCCCTCCCCAGGAAGACCTATAAGAATGCGGATGAATGCAGATGAGTGCTCAGAATGCAGATGAGCCTCACCTTCCTATTTTTGTGGCTGTCTGAAGGGAATGCACAAAGTGTAGCTGTCACCCAACCCAGATGTGTATTGAAGGCACAGAGAGCTAAGAACAGACAAATGTCCACTTTCTAAAAGTGGCATTTCTAAAACAGTAATTGTAAATCCAACTTCACCAGTAAAGAGGATTTAGCAAAATTATTACAAAAATATGAAACATGGAAAAGCTACTCCTCAAAATGTGCCCTAAGGTATACTACAAGTATGAGCTGTGTGCTGGGGCGGTGCACAGCATCGGTTCGCATGCACCAATGGATGACATGATTTGCGTGAATGAATTACTTACAAGGGAAGGAGTGCATTCTCATCACATGTTTCTTGCTTAGCAATTTAACCATCCTATTAAGCAGTTTGCACCCCATGGAGGAGATAAACAGATTGAAATACAGGACAAAGATTGTTGCTGCACTACGGAGACAGCGAATAACTGGAGTGGATTCTACACTTTTACAAACTGCATATTTGACACTTGAACATTAGCAGTTGGCTTACGGACAGTTTACCTCTGTTTGTTGATATAGTGTTATTATTTTTTTATTTTTTCTGCATCAATGATTTTGGTGTATCTATTTATGAAAATGGATTAACTCCATTTGTTGTGTTAAGATTAGGTCACGTTATGTATTATTTTCTTTATTAACTTAATGTATGTGGCACAGATTTTCATCAGTGAAAGTAGGGTGTAGCGGGGGTGGTGATTTGTTCATATTCGTTTTGAACTTGGGTGGTTTATTTTCCCATTTCCGGTATGGCACTCGTGGGTGCATTGTGGGACTAGCAGTTTTTCTGGTAGCTTTTTGAAAGATTGGGTGCAGCTGAGGGGCGAGCAGGTCACGGGGTTAAGAAACGTCGAGTTAATTGGGTATACGTAGGTGAGGATTTTGCTTTTATCAACGGAGTGAGAGGGAGCGGGAATGAGTAATTTTCCACATAAAGGGAAGATGGATGAGGAGGTTAGGCTGCTGGCTTCGGCTCTAGTAAAGGTATTTTCTTATAGTACACACAGGCAGGGTATGTTTGAAAATGTTATGGAGTTGTATATGGGGGATATTGTCTTGTTGTATTTTGGATTTTGCACTCAGCAGATTGGGAATGGGGCACGCATTTCATTTTGGTAGTGTGTTTTTGATAACTCTTTATGCACGAGGGGGAAAGGGGTTTGAGTGGTGGGAAGGAGAGTGGATGGACATGATGCTTTAGTGGATGGGTTATCTAATGAGGCAGACATGAGAGTAAGAGGGTGGCACGAGTCTTAGTAAGAACGTTTGTTATTTATTTATGAAGGTGGTTGTGAACTGTCAGTTGAGTCGATGTTTTCATCCTTTGCAGAAACCCCTGAAGAGCAATTCTGGCTCGAAATGCATTGGGTACATAGTGATGAACCTATCCTGGTGTATGTTTCACTTTTTGATTGGACGTGGCGCTGTGAAAAGCCTCGAGGGGCACTCAGCAGTCATTTGAAGAAATTACAATAAAGAAAGAAGGTGGAATGACGCTGTCTCCGCAGTGATTTAATAAGCTTTGAAAAGTGATGAAAAAAGGTTTTGTACAATTATTGATTCTGATGATGAAAATGGAGAATACAAGATAAAGTGGATAAAATTGTGATGTTTTTCCCACATCGCAGTGCGACAGATGGGGCGCAAAAATGTGCCCTAAGGTATACTACACTTTCTAAAAGTGGCATTTCTAAAACAGTAATTGTAAATCCAACTTCATCAGTAAAGAGGATTTAGCAAAACTATTACAAAAATATGAAACATGGAAAAGCTACTCCTCTCTGATCAGGAATTACAGCTTAAATGTGTATTAAGGAATTTCCAATGCTAGCCTATGAGAGGAGTAGACCTCACAGTAGTGAAAAACCAAATCAGCTGTTTGTCACTTCCAGGACAAGTTATACATGAATGTACATGTCCTACCTTTTACGTCCAAATCACCCTGCCCTTTGGGTTACCAAGGTCTTTCCTTAGGGGTGACTTATATGTAATAAAAGGGGAGTTTGAGGCATGGCAAGCAGTTTTAAATGCCAAGTTGAAGTGGCAGTAAACTGCACACACCAACCCTGCAACGGCAGGCATGAGACAGGTTTCAAAGGCTACTTGTGTGGGTGGCACAATTAGTGGTGCAGGCCCACTAGTAGCATTTAATTTACAGGCCTGGGTATATGGTATACCAGTTGACAAGGGACTTACAGGTAAATTAAACATACCTAACAGGTGTAAGTCAACCATTACATGTTTAAGGGAGAGAGCACATGCACTTTATCACGGGTTAGCAGTAGTAAAGTGCTCAGAGTCCTAAAACCAGCAAAAAAAGAGTACAGAAAAATGATGGGAGACAGACAAATTGTTGAGGGAAGAGCACTTTAAGGCTGTCAGGTCTAACAAGAGGCATTAGATAGATCATCCAAGTAAAATTGTAGAAGAGATGGAGTAGGCATTTTTCTGTAGAAAATAGGGAAACTCAATGTAATTAATGTCTATAAGCCAGCTCCAAAATATGATAGGTCCCCTCATCCCAGGTTTGACGTATTTCTTTTCTTCAGTACCCCATGTAATATCTGTGATCTTTGTCTTTCTAATATTTTACTGGAGGATGACCCTTGTAAAGAAAAAGCAGTTTCTCTTCAATATACTCCAAGCACTTCAACCTGCATGAACCCAACACCTTCATGGCATATGCTGTCATTGAGAAGTGGAGTTCTTTTTTGTTCAGCTTAAAAGCAAATCCAAATGGGAGAAACCACCTACAGTGGATGTTGTACTGCTTCAGCTTGGACATGAGGGCCTAAGGAAGAGTCCCTTTTGAGGTTTAGCCATGAAGATGCTTTGAAACAATTAGCAAATATAATCCTGGTAGATATCTCTGGGGTTTTACAAACAGCCTTCACAGCCTCCTCATTTCCCTTGAAGTACTGAAACTTTGTAAGGACATCCCTTGATTCTTGACCTTATTGCAGATGCCTCAGCCACACTTTCTGCACCCTAAAGAGGTAAACATCCTAATGAACATTTCCCAGCAGCATACTGCAGACATTCCCTGAGTCATCTAAATTGAGGTAAGCCTTCCTCTACCCACAGGAGCCTTGTCTTACCTCCCAGCCCTTCATGTATGTGAATTAGGTTTCCTCTAAGGGTGGGCGGAATTTGCGTAGTCGCGTTACGCAAAATTCCGTGAAATGGTAAAAAAATCTCTGCGAGCACGCAGAATTCCGCGAGCACGCGGAATTGCTTGTTCCGCCCGTTCGCGATGCGTTTTTCCTGTTCAGGGGCGCTGTTTGCGCGCTCGGGGGGGAAATCTCGCGAACTTGCCCATGCGGTCGCCAATTGGCGTGGCCATCTTGTTTCACTTGTCCCGCCCGCTCGCGATGCGTGTTTCCTGTTCGCGAACGAAGATGTCCGATGGCGCGTCCGAATGACGTGTTCGCGATCGCACACTCTCGCGGGATCGCGTGAACGGATAGGAAAACTCGTCGGCGAACGCAGGGATCCCGGTAAGTCGCTACCTCGCGCGCGACCACGGATTTTGAAAGCGCGAACAAGGAAAAAAATTCTGCTACGCCGAGGATCGCAGAATTTTCGGCAATTCCGCGTTCTCCGCGGAATGCGGAATTGCCAAAATTTCGCAAATTCTGCAAGCGGAACGGAATTTACCGCCCAGGCCTAGTTTCCTCCTCCTACCATGCTGGAACCGGAGTGAGTTTAGTTCTGAAACTCCTATATGAGAGCAATAGCTAGGAAGGCTGCACTTTCTATTGCCATGTACTCTTGCCCCCTCCAATATGACTAATACCGTCAGCTTTCCTGCTTAGAGTGGCAGGTAGTGTCAGGTCAAAGGACTCCCAGGTGATGGGAGAGGAAAATATAAAAGAGATGGCACATGGGACAATGAAAATTATACGGTTTGGTATCTAAAACTACAACCACAGCCACTAGAGGGCCAGCAGATGCAGACATACTTCCAGGTCAAAAGTGGCAGTTAGAATATTTAGGCCTGACTCACACTGAGCTCAATCGTCTGACAACAGCAATTGTTGTGGCTCCTCACTACTCGCATTAGTTTGACTCGTTCCCTCACTTCTGTTGTTTTTCCCCTGTCCGATTACCTTGTTTCTTCTCCTGTCTTGTTATCCTCTCTCTGACCCTTTTGTTGAGTTTGTATTTTCAATCCATTCTTCTCCCTTCCAGATACTGCAGTGGTCTTCATTGTTGGCTCCTGTGCAGGATTTGTGAAACAGCTAGGGCTATATAGAGCGTACCATCTCCTTGCACCTGGGAAGTCCTAGTCTGTGGCATTGTGTCTCGTAATTCCCTTTTGAGGTATAGACCTCCTAGTAATTTGTGTTCTCTCACCTGTAGGTGGAGACCTAACCTAGATAAGCCTATTTGGGATGCTGTGCTTAGAAGTCCAGTCCCTATATTCCAACTACCGACCTTAAGGAGTGTTTCTCCCTCCCTCTCTTTCTTCATTCCATCACCCCCTTTATGGTGACAAATCCCTTCTCATTTTCCTCAATTTCGTTTGTTTTTATTCTGACCAAGCAGCAGCTCTTCCTGTGACTTCAGCTTCACTTTGTCCATTGCCTTCTTAGGAACTCAACCAGTGAGGCATCATTCCTAAAATCTGCCTCGCATGACCTTCGGTTCTCTTACAAAGACTTCTTCTGTGCTACAGTTACGCCTCACTCTCTATTCATTCTAAGAGAACCAGAGGTTACAGTAAATGTTTCCCAAAAATCCGATTGACTATTACTTGCTGTATACTTGCGCACTCTCAAGTTTGCACTAACATGGCATCTGGATGCCTGAAACACTGACAACTATACAACGGATACCATGGTTTTCAGCAGTGAACCCGGTGAAGGGGGAACAGGACTAAAGAGAGAAATAGAGAATTTACAAGCCCCTTGCGCGTCACTTTTAATATGGGAAAAAGTGACGTACCGGCGGCACAAGGGGCTTGTAAATAAGCCCCCAGATATCCTCACTCTCCCGGTTATCACATCTGAGCTTAATCTGCATTACAGAGGCATCGATATCTAAAACAAGAAATAGCTTTTAGTATTTCAACATTTAAATTCAAAATCACTGTTCCTAATATGGAACATCATATACTTTATCACAATTTCTGTATTTCTGTCTCTGCAAAATTGGTGGAATCTCTGGACCTGATTTGGAGTGCAGACCGTCATTCCTCAGTGATAGAGCCACTGATCCGTCCACCAAGCTGATGGAATACTGTCTGATGTATTTAAAGTCGGTGCTGTCTGTTATTTTTTTCCAAAAATATATTTAATGGTGTTTTTGTCAAAAACAGTTAGAATTGATGTACAAGCATGCCCAGGTATGTAGCAGAAAAGATTACTCCACACGTACATGTAGCAACAATAACCAACCATAGGTAAAGAAGGAAAGACGAGCAAATGGGACAGCGTACATCTCATTGTGGAATTCTTTGCATTTGCAATTCACTGCTCAAGTTTTGTTGTGTCAGATATACCATTAAAGGAATAAGAAACTCGAGTAACCTAGAACCGTGGTACCTCTCTGTCCTAGCCAGATCCTCACAGGCGTTGAGGAGGGAGATTGGGTGGAATGTGATTTATTTAGTGCAGGAGAGTGTCAAAGGCTGGTTGTAGGAGGCTGAGAAGATCTGAGGAGGAGAAGAAGAAGAAGAAGGGGGGTATCTTGTTGTATGACTTGCATGTTTTAACCATCAGGGGCCATCACATTTTGACTGGTATTGCTCAGGTGCCGAGGCAGAACCCCAGGAAAGAAACGGGCTCTAGTCCAAATAGATGAGTGGAGTGAAAGCGGGAGCGCAGTGGTCTTGGGCTCGCTGCTGGCATCAGCCAGTAGACCTGTAGCAGGACCTGCAACAAGATAGCAACACTGCTGTCAACAGGGCATGGTGTTGCTGCTAGGCTCTCCTTCCAGGATATCCCATATCACAGCCCAATCCCAAGTGATCTGACATTTTTGGAATCCTCTTCCTTCCCCCTATACAGTGCTTTCGCTTGAGCTGGGGCCCATTTCTTCCGCATTTTACGCCATTTCCTAACTAAGGAACGGGAGCAGTGTTTTCCAGCAACTCCAACATTAGAAAACAGGTCTCCGCTCTACCCTGTTTAAGACTTTTAAATAGGCCTAAAGGGCAGATTTCCCAAGCTCTAGGGCCTTGCAATCCTTTGCCTCTAGTCAATGTTTCTGTGACCTCTGACCAGAATAGCTCCAGAACATATGATCGATACTGCACTGGAGATCATGTATCGCGCAAAAGCATCATTTGCCCGGGGGGAAATATTTATTTATTAATTAAGGAGTTTTATATAGCGCTGCCCGGACTTGGGGGTATCAGAGCGCTTTACAACAGTTTAGTGCAGGAGTCATACAATAGAGCAGTAATATACAAATTGGTTCGGAAGTCCAAGTGTGCTGTGCAGCATTTAGGTAGTACGTAGGTCCTGAGATAGTCTCATTGAGTGCACGTTGTCTAGGGTTGAACCTCTATGAGGGGGGAGGGAACAGGTAGGGGTCAAGGGGGGGGAGAGGGTAGGTCTTAGTGATATAATGGCGGGGAGCTACGACGAGCAGGGAGTTGCGTTAGGGCGGCGGCTGTCTGTTCGGGAGAGAGCGGTTGAGGAAGAGGTATTTTAGGTGTTTTTTTTATTTTGTGAAGGACGGGATAGTCCTGATATCTGCTGGGATGGAGTTCCAGATTTTGGGAGCGTTTCCAGCGAAGGACCGTGCTGCGGTTTTTTGTTTGCGGGTTTTCAAAGGGATGAGTAGTAGGGTATTAGAGCTTCTGAGGGTCCTTGTCTGACCGGCCCTCTTGAGTTTGGCGGCCAGGTAGTCAGGTTTTCCTGTGTGCAGGGCTTTGTGCGTGAGGCAGGCAGTTCTGAAGCTGGCAAACAATGCGACTGGAAGCCATTTTAGATCTCTGAGTGCTGGTGAGATGTGATCGTATTTCCTAACTCCAGTGACCATTCTGGCTGCTGCGTGGAGAGTTGTTTTAAGGGGAGCTAGGAGAGATTTTGTTGTACCAGTGAGGGTGGCATTCCCATAGTCGAGTCTGGATAGCACCAGTGATTGGGTGGCTTGTTTGAGGTCTTTGGTTGGGATGAAGGGTTTTATTTTGTTGAGTAGCTTCAGATTGAGGAAGGCACTCTTTGCGGAGTTCTTAATGTGTTTGGCCATGTCGAGTTTTGGGTCTTGGGTGATTCCTAATGATTTTACGGAGTTGGCCAGAGTAAGATTGCTGTTGAGAGCATCCATTGCTTTTAGCCATTCTGAAATTTGAGCATTCTCTTCTTTGTTGGAGATGAGGAACATCTCTGTTTTGTCTTGGTTGAGTTTTAAGTGGTTTAGAGACAGCCAGTGTTGGATTTCTTTTAGAGTGTCATTTAGTCTGTGAATGTCGTCTATGGAGGAGGTTTCTAGATAGATCTGGGTGTCATCTGCATATAGGTGGAAAGGGATGTCGGCATTTTTAAGTATGGTGGTGAGGGGTTCCATGTATATGTTGAACAGTTGTGGCGAGAGCACTGAACCCTGGGGGACGCCCCTGCTGACAGGGTGTAGGTCGGAAGTAAAGTTTTTTATTTTTATCCTTTGTGAGCGGCTGTGTAAGAAGGAGGAGAACCAATGTAGGACCACCTCCTCGGCACCTACCCTTTCTTGTAGAGCCTTGATGAGTAATTGGTGATCAACCGTGTCAAAAGCTGCCGATAAGTCCAGGAGAATGAGGAGGCAGCATTGGTCGGTGTCGAGAGATTTGTGGATATCGTCTATGATGTTAAGGATCGCGGTGTCTGTGCTATAGCCTTTTCTGAAACCCGATTGGTGGGGATCAAAAAGTTTGATGATGTCCATGTGCTGAGTCAGTTGTAGGAGGACGCATTTTTCGAGGATTTTGGATAAGAGGGGGAGATTGGAGACAGGTCTGAAGTTATTCAGGTCCTTGGAGTCAAGGTCTGTTTTTTTTTTTAGTAGCGGCGTGACTTGGCCAACTTTGAGGCATTCAGGTATGACGCTGGTTTTCAGGGAGCTGTTTATAATCTTGCACCAGAACGGGGCTATGGCGAGTTTCAGTTTTTTGGTCAATTGGGTGGGTATAGGGTCAAGGACGTGAGAGGCGGGTTTGGAGGTGGAGATCAGTTTGAGTATCTCAGCTTTCGGGATGGGGGTGAAGGACTTCCATGTTTTTGTGGAGTGCTTGCGAGTGTTGTCTTCTGTCACTGGGGGCAAGCTTTTGCAGGCGGGGTTGACGTTGATGTCTAGAGAGAGCTCAATCGTGGTGATTTTTTCTTCGAAGAAGTTGGCAAAGTTTTTGCATAGGTCCTTGGAGGCCTGAATTCAGGATTCAGGGGGCTTGGAGGTTTGTTGCCTGATGTTGAACAGTTCTTTGGGCCTGTTTTTTGCGTTGTCTAGGGCGGTGCAGAAGAAGGTGGATTTTTCGTTGCTGATGTGATTTTTGTATTTCCTTCTGGCTGCTTTGAGTTGTTCAAGTAGGCTTGTGGAGGGGTTGTTCCTCCATAGTCGTTCTGTGGCTCTTAGTTGTCTCCTTTCATTGTTAATGTCCGTGTTGAAACAGGGATGTTCCTGTTTTTTTTTTAGTTTCAGGGGGGCTACTTGGTCTAGAATGGAAGTCATGGTTGTGTTGTAGTGGGCGGTGAGTTCTGTTGTGGATAGATCATCCGTGGAGGCAGTGAGGAGGGAGTTAACCCTTTCCTCTAGGTCAGTCATGTTGATCTGAGTAAGGTTTCTCGTCCATTTGGGGGGGTCTTGGGGGGGGTTGGAGTGTGATCGGTTGAGTGAGGTGGAATAGGATTAAGTGGTGGTCGGACCAATCCATGGGCAGGGTGTGGTCTATCGTGACGGTCGCGTTGGGCGATAATGGCATCTAAGATTGCTCCTTTGTTGTGGGTTTCCTCTGAGCAGTGTTGGGTAAGGTTGTTGCTGTGTAGCAGCTCAATCAAGCTCTGGGTTAGCGGGTTGTTTTCTTCATTCCAGTGTAGGTTGAGGTCGCCCAGAATTAGGTTGTTCGTGTCTCGGAGGGAGCAGTGGGCAATCAGGTCGGACAGGTGCTCAGTGAATGCGGTGGTGTTGCCTGGGGGGTGATAAATAAGATGGCAGATTAGTGTTTTGTTATTGCTAGTGTTAATGTTGGCGGTTAGGCATTCAAAGGTGTTGTAGTTGAAGGAGTCTATTTCCGTTACGGAAATGTTGTTTTTGTGGATGATTGCTATGCCTCCACCTCTTTGGTCTTTTCTATCTTTGTTGGTGATTGCAAAGCCTAGGGGGACAAGAGTATCCATGAGTGGTAAGGAGGAGTCATTTAGCCATGTCTCGGTGATGAATGCTATGTCTATGTCGTGGGTGAGGATGGATTCTGCTAGCTCTCTGGCATGCTTGGTGGCTGATCTGCAGTTTATGAGCATGCAGTTGGGGGGTCATCTCTCTTTTGGGTTGCTTCGTTTGGGGGGCCGTGGGGATGATGGTGCGGGTGGCCGGGGGTCTAGGGGGATTTCGGGAGGGCCTGGTCTCTTCCCAGTCCGGTGATCACCTGAATTTTGGATTGGAGGGTGACAGTAATTGGAGTGTCTGCCGCTTCACTCTCAGACATAGCATCTCTAGTTCTTTTGGGTCTCTGTGTCAGATTAGAGAGGGGGTTGAGATACATCTCGGGGGAGGAGCCTGGGAAGGCCTTTGTTGTGAGGGGGTGGGGAAGGAGGGTATTTGGTGAGGCTTAAGGGGGGCGGTGAGGTTGGATAGGATTTCGCTAAAGCCCTGGATTATAATTGCTATCTGGCTTTCAAGCAGGGTGAGCCGCTCTTGTGTAGCTTAGGTGGCGCATGAAATGCTATGTGGAAAATAAACAATTTTGTTTAAACTTTGCATTTTGGGAAACGTTTAACGGGTGCTCTAACACCGTAGGCCATTCTTTATCATGAAGTGCCCTGCCAATCTTGGCATCCCAAGACTCCATCAAATTATGCAATAATGTGAGTGTGTGGCACTGCAGGGCTTTGAACAGCCAACTAACATGTGATCTTCCTGGCCCAATTATGTGCAAAAGTGAATATCTTGCAAGTTCTGCATCAGTTAGGTCTTTGAGGACATTGAGGAGATGATCGTGTGCGAACAATTGGCCTTTGCGTAAAGTGAATTATTAACTGAGTGTGGAAAAGGATAACAGCTGTCTGTCTTGAAATAGGTCTCCTAAGGTCTCAATGCTAGTCTAGTCCTTTCCCAGTGGTGGAGGTCTAACTTTTTAATGTAAACCTCCGTGCTTGGGGAGGCCAGGTAAAGGGATAGTGTGGGCATATGGTACAACATGTTTTGTGATCACCAGGCTGCAAGTGAGACAAAGCTGCACTGCTGACACCAGGTTAGGAGAGTCATGCTTGGGTTTCACTTTTGGAAGTTCTGAGAAATTGGGTTGTTGGTTGAGTGGGGTGAAACCTGTGGTTAACCCTCAGATAGCTTGACACAAAAGCAGTCAGGACTAACTTAAAGGTAATGTGTAAATTATGTATGCAGCACACAAACAGTAATTAAGTGAAAACATAACAAAAGAAAAATCCCACATTCATCGGGAAAAATAGAGTAAAATGTAATAAATTATTTGACACCAAAACAATAAAACTTCAAACAGTAGAACTGGAGATATGCAATTTTAAACATTTCAGGGAAGTATAGCATCTAAAAGCACACAGCTCTATTCACAGTTATCTGGTCCTGTGGGACCAGGTGAAAGTCACAAGTTCAGGCTGACTGTGAAGGAGTGGGGGCCAGATACAGGGAGGGATTAGGTTAGTCCAGATGAAAAAATGACACTCAAAAGTCCAGCGTGAAGTGTTTCGGTCGCAGTGAAGGAGGCCGCGAGGAGCAGGGAGAGCGTCACAGATGATCGTCACAAAGAACAGGCCTGGTATCACAGACGGTCGTCACTGTAGCGAGAAGATCCTGTCAGATTCACCAGAGATTCACATTGGCGGTCACATAGGACTATCGCTGTTGTAGTGCAAAGTACAGATGCTCGCGCTGACGGTCGCGAAGAGCCCAAAACCTCAGCATTTCGCCTTTTTGAGTAAGAGGAGTGCACTCTGATGCCAGCCAAGGGTCCAGGGCCTGGGGGGGCACCTCTTGGGGATCAGGGGCGCATTCTTGCAGAGTCCAGCAGGGCTCAGGCAGTTCCAGTAGCAGGTCCAGTTGCAGATCCCAGCAGCAGGTCAGCTGGGCAGATGCAGGGAGGCATCTGGAGCTTGTTATATCCCTGTAGCTCAGAACAGGAGGTGGGTCAGCTGACTCTTGAAGACACTCAGCCTGGGATGAAGGGAGGAGTTCAAGATTCCTTCTCAGCAAGCAGATCAAGTCTCAAGCAGCAGGGCATCCTTTTTCTGTAGTATCCGCAGGTCCAGGAGTGTACTGAAGAGTGGGTCTGAGGGTCCCTTTTTTATACCTGGTGCCCACTTTGAAGTGGAAGAAGCTTCTGGAGTTTCCTCCTACAGAGGAAACCAAATTGCCTGCCTCCCTGCCCTGGTTCCAGTCTGTTTTGGGGAACAATAGGCTAGTGCAAAGTCCTTTAAGTATGAGCTGGGCCAGTTCCTTCAAATATAAGTATGGTGGATGACAGCTCCCTCCCGTTAAGCCAGGATGGCCCACCCTGCCAACACCCAGACCCTCTACTGTGAAACTGCCTGGGAGGAATACACAAAGGCCAACTGCCAACTACACCTATTCATGTGCCCTAGGAACAGGCTGCAGGCACCGCATAGTTATTACGAGCAAATGGCAACTTTCTAAAGTGGCATTTTCAGACTAGTGACTGACAAGCCAACTTTACCATTAAAGAGGGTTTAAATTACAATTCCACAGACACTAAATAGGATATTCCTACCTGCTCCAAAATCAAACGTTGTCACTTGATGTAATGTAATAAGGTAACCCAATGTTATCCTGTGGGAAAGGCAGGCCTCAGAAGTGAAAAACCAATTTAGGAGTTTCTGACTACCAGGACAGGTAAAAATTAAAAGTACATGTCCAACTTTTGAAAAGACACTCCACCTTTCCCTATGGGCTGTTTAGGGGATACTCTAGGAGTGACTTGCAGGCATGAAAAAGGCAGGTTTAGGCCTGGCAAAAGGCTTATTTGCCCGGTCTAAATGGCAGTTTTAAAACTGCACAAAGCCTGTAATGGCAGACCTGAGTCATGTTTAAAGGGCTACTTAAGTGGGTGGCACAATAAGTGCTGCAGGCCTACTACCAGAATTTAATTTACAGGCCCAGGCCACTTTACTAGGCACTTACAAGTAAATTAAATGTGCCAGTTGGGTGTGGGCCAATTTGACCATGTTTAAAGGTGAGGTCACAAGCACTTTAGCATGGGTTAACAGTAGTAAAGAGTGCAGAGACCTTAAGCCAACAAAAACAGGTTCAGAAAACAGGAGGGGTGAAGGCAAAAAGTTTAGGGGTGACCCTGCAGAGAGGTCCTAGCATAATAGAAGTGCAAGTTGTACACCTCTATATGGGACCTAGTGGGAGAGCCCCTGCCACTTTCCTCAACTGAGAGCCCAGTCAACCAACAGGCCAACTCTTGCAGTGGAGTCACCAGGAAATAGTTTTAAAGGTTAGGGGCCCCCAGGCCTCCTCCATAGAACGGAATTCGCAGTTTGGAAGTGCATCAAAGTAGATTGCTAGTAAAGTGTCAAGCTACTGAAAGAGTCTACGTGTTCGAAATATTGGGAGCTTTACAAAACATAGCAGGCAAGGCAACATAGCCATTTTAGAGATGCAGTGCACCCCATGACTGCGAAAGGCAGCGTCCTCTAGAATACCACCTGGCTTCTGAGAGAAGTCGTGACTCTACCGAGGTCGCTCTTGAATTAGTTCAGTTGAGAATGATATATATTTATTCCGCGATATCTAAAGGAATGGCTTTTCCAAAGACTTAAACCTCCACAGAGGTAGGTGTCGAAGGAGGTCCTGTTCGGACCCACTGGCAATAGACACAATTTAGCCTCTGGAACATAGAGGCCAGAGGCTGCTCCAATCTCCTGAGAGTGCAAATGATTCTGGAATGGCTGTGTCTTACGTATTTAAGATAAAGGATAACATTGTAGACAGTGATATAGAGTGTGGTGTACCCGATATGAGGATTCTCCAGTACTGCTCCTTGGTCTTCATCCATATTCCAAATGGCTCCATCGTCAGCACAAAGAGGAAGCAGGTGAGGGAACACCCCTGCCTTGTTCCTCGACCAACCTTCAAGGAGGCTGAAATGGATGTGCCCAGACAAACTCTTGTCACAAGGTCAGCATAAAGTAGGCTTATTAGTTATGTGATCCACCTCTTGAAGCCAAATCTAGCCTCTACTTGTAAGAGGTATTGCCATGCAAGTGTACTGAAGGCCCTCTCCAGGTCTAAGAGCAAGGAAGTGTCATGCAGCCAAGTGGGTTGTGATGCTTCCATAATGCAGTAATGCCTTCTTATGTTTAGGGATATACTGCATCTCGGAATGCATCCGTTTTGGTCCAAATTAATTAACTGTGGGAGCACAAGACAAATTCGGCTACCTAAAACTTTACTAAAGATTTTATAAATCAGTATTTCTGATGGTGATTCTCTTGTCAGAAGTTGTTTCAGAACCGATACAAGCTAGAGGGCAAACAACCCTCTGCTTTTGCTTTCTCCTGCAGCCTGGCTAGATGGGGTGGCAGGAGTGCCTCATAAGTCTTATTAAATTAGATTGGGAATCAGTCCGTTCCTAGAGTTCTCCCAGATAGCAAATCAGAAGCAGATGATGCCTGAACCCTCTTGGCCCAGTGGCCTGTGATCAGCACAAGTAGTTCAGGAGTAGCTGTGGGGGAGTTGTCCCAGGTTTGAAGATGACCGGGAGAGAATACCTATAGCGCCCTATAGGACCTAAGGAGCTTTTCTCTGAATTGATCATGGCCAACTCCTGTCATGAAGAAGTACTCAAAATCTGACAACAGAATTACTGCTTCAGCGACCTTTGGCCCCCAGTTATCTAAATGTCCCCGGGGGGCAAAATGTAATGAATTTCATGGGACAACTTATTGAGGAGGCTGCGCTTATTCCTTCTGCAGATCCCAGTGTCGGGGAGATGAATGAAGAGTCTCAACAATGTTTGTGGATGGAGCTAGTGGCCCAAGTTCAGAACCATAATTCTTATTTGGGCCTTTCAGTGTCAATGGATAGTTCCATCCCGTAGGCACGGGTGTTTTCAAATCACGTGTTTAGCCCAAGCCTCACTAGGCTTTCTCATGAGGGGTTCCCTTAAGTTTGCCTCTTAGGCCCTGATTACTAGTTGGTTAGTATATTCCAACCTGTGGGTATACCCCTATTTATGCACTGGTCGGAATTATGAGTTGTTAGGTATTAAAAGCATCTGATAATAATCGGATGCATTAAATTCCTCAATCTTCAATAAATTTCGGCAGGTCAAACATGCCGAACTTTAACAGGGCAAAAACATATGATATTTATCATATCATGCAGATTTTGGTGTGTTAAACACCAAAATCCTCATGTTATTCCCCACCAACTCTTAATAGGAGGTATTTATCGCACCCGAAACATAACATAAACTGTAATATTGTCATTTAACAGGTGCGATAAATAACACATAAACTCGTAATCGGGCCTTTGTGTGCTCGGGTGACCACTAAGTGAGAAGGAATGTAAACCTGGTGCCTGAAAGGGGTCCTCTTAAACAGTGGCGGCTGGTGACATTTGAAAGTGGTGAGCTGTAAATCAATTGCCGTAATTCACTGCGGCGATCGAGCGTAGCGAGCGAGCATGATCCACCTACGGGGGGTTTGGAGGGGTTCTCCCCCCGAGAAAATTTTGAAAAAAAGAGTGGGCAAATGGTGCATTTTCAAGCAAACCAGAAGGTGTGAAGAACAGCCCTGGAATGCTTTCTGCCCAGAACTCAGGATCCTTCCCACCTGGCAGTGCCCAAGGAAAAAATGAAAACCTGCCTCTTCAAGGAGACTTTTCTAGCCCTCTACAAAACTCACAGGATGCCTCCATTCCCATCCAAGGAAAAAGTCCCTGAAAAATGTTGAAGTGCCGCAGAGGAGCTCTGTAAAGCTTATATTTAGGAGGTGAAGAAAAAGAGAAAAAAGTGATATGTGGAAGGATGCACAAAGAGTGCTTGTGTCGTTCTATCCCAACTAGACCCCGTGGTGAGAGAAAGGGTGAACTCGCTGCTCCAGGCTAAAACGAGTTGTGACTCACTTGCAAATAAGCCTACTTTATTGGATGCCGTGAGCCCACTCAAGGTTAAAGATAGAACAGCATGTTTCAGACCACTTCAATTAGGAAAGGCCAACATGTTTCATTGCCAAATACCTTGCGGGAAATTCATCAGGGCTCGGGCCAGTCTTCACCTCACTGGTATAGAACTAGCTACTCATCCAGATCCTACCCAATTTCTGTCTAAGATAGCGAAGAGTTTGCATTTGTAGATGCCGTGAGCCCACTCAAGGTTAAAAAAAAAAAAAAAACAGCATGTTTCAGACCACTTCAATTAGGAAAGGCCAGCATGTTTCATTGCCAAATACCGTGCGGGAATTTCCTCAGGGCTCGGGGCCAGTCTTCATCTCACCGGTACTTCAATCTGAGCCAACGGTGACTGACAAACAGGAAAAGAAAAGAAAGATGGTGCCAACCAGTAAGGACATCTTAAAACATTAAAATATTACCAGGCATCTTTGCCCAGAAGGTAACACATGCAGCTCAGTAGTAATGGTATATTTACCAGGTGGTTGCCATCAGAGTTCATACCGGCAACACACCTCCTGGGGAGTGTTCTCAATTCGTTAGCCACACATCCCCTGTAGACACATGCAGTCGCCGCCCGTCAACCTGTGGGTATATGCACACATGTGAATCACTACGTATGTGCACTTTGTTGAGTATTCTGCATGTGGAATCATATGCCAACCCACTAGCACTCGGGTATAGCTGTTATTATGAGCTTGCTAGGTAATACAGTGAACGCCACCAGACACCTCAGGCACTCACACCTCATATCCCCCAGTCCGCTATATTCCGACTTTGTAAGGAAAGCCTAGTTGCTCCGACCCGTAGGTCGCTCAAGACACAATGCCCCTAAATCCACACTGCCTCGTCTAGGGAGGGGCAAAACCGCAGGGCTCTCTCACCGCCCTTCAACAAGCAAACATGCTCTTACCGCGTATGGACCAGAGTCCAACTTCACTCCAATCAAGCGCCCCGTAGCGATTGCGCTCTACTTCAAGAGCGTGAACCGGAAGGACATTCAAAGCTCCGCCTAGTGGCCTATTTACAATACAGTCCATTCCGTGAAGAGTTCGTCTGCGCCATCTTGGACTAGTATCGTAAATATGGTTTCAAATGTTAACAATTCCTCATGATGTATTCACAATGAGTTACCTTAGTAATTTGCCTCATGTAAGGACCTTCTGTCAAATCAGTAGGACGTCCTTACTGTCACTGCCCGAACGTTCCCGATTACCAATTAAAAATACCATCATGTCGGAAACATTATCAATCAGATGTAAGGATTTTCTCAGTGACGTTTTTTAATGATATACTAATGACAATTTTATCAGCAGACCCTGCCATCAATACATCGGTTATATGGCTACACTCGAATTGCATTTACGGTTGCCCCCCTCAACCACCTGACTGGAGGCCCTCCTTACAGCACCACAGGTACCATGGTTACAAGAGCTGCTTTATTGCCATGGTGATAGTGTAGACGTGCTCGAAACATTAGCTACTCATCCAGATCCTACCCAATTTCTGTCTATGATAGCGAAGAGTTTGTATTTGTGTAGAGAACAACTGCCATCACTGACATCAATGATATTACTGCAAAACTCTCATATGGGATACTATAATGCTGTGAAATCTTGACCCCCTCAATCAGCAGGTTCCTTGTGTATCCGATCCAGAACCACTACACACCTCGAATAGACTATCTGCCTACTTTTTTCCATTCAATACAATCTTTCAGGCCCACTTGGGCCACCTTCTCTGAAAATATCCATTGTGCCTCCTTCCTAGCCAGTATGCATTCCACACTGTGTGCATCACCCACTACTCTTTCTAGCACCGTCCATCTCAATTCCCTGAAATTGTGTCTCTGCTCTTGAAAGTGGCAGACCAACCGCGTGGTCAGTTTTCCTGCCTTTAGTGTGCTAATATGTTCCTGAATCCTTACTTTGATTTTATGGAATGTTAGACCAATATAATGCAGTCCGCAGCCGCAGGTGAGTCTATATATTACATTGGTAGTACTGCAATTGTTAAATTTGTTCAGGTACCATGTCTTGCCGTTCGCCAATTGCACACTTTTTGTTGTCTCAGTTAGATCACACACCGAGCAGCCACCACATGGGAAGTGACCAGACGGAATGCCAGACTCTATTGTGCGTTGAATGGGGCGGGTGTGAACCAACCGATCTCTCAAGTTGGAGGCTCTCCTGAATGCAAACCTCGGGGCGGCATTTTGAACTCACTCGTATTCAACAATGACCAGTGTTTTCTAATGATCTGTCGAATTCTTGTCGACATAGGGTCAAAAGTCGTAACTACTGGCAAGCAGATCTCCTTACTTTCCAATAAGGCATCGCGGGGGTGTTAAGCGCTCTCTTACTGGCTCTTTTTACCACCTTGGTTGGATAGGCCCTGTGTTCAAGTTTTGTTACCAGGTCCTCAGACTGCTCCATGTAAATTTCCGTTGACGTGCAGTTCCTGCGATATCGTAAAAATTGTCCCACGGGAAGATTATCCATCCCGCAGGGCCCTAGGATGGAAGGAACGGTAGTGTAATAATGAGTTCCAGTCAGTGTGTTTCTGGTGGACGGTTGTATGAAGTTTGTTATCCACTGCAGTGATGTCCAGGTCTAGATAGACAGCAGAGTGCCTGCTGATGGTCCATGTGAACTTAAGGCACCTACCCAACTCATTGAGCCATTTCAGGAAGTCTAACAGTCTAACCTCTGGCCTAGTCCAGATACATATCACATCATCAATAAACCTCTTCCAGAGGGAGATGTTCTGTTGGAAGGGATTGGAGGTGTGATAGATGAAGTTCTCCTCGAACTGGCCGACATAAATGCAGGCCAGGCTGGGCGCAAAAGTAGCCCCCATAGAGGTCCCGGACACCTGCAGGTACAGCTGGTTCTTGTAGCCAAAGAAATTTCTGGTGAGGGCCAACTCCTCACACTGCAACTCAAAGGACTGCGGTGTGTCGTAAAACCAATCTCAAACCCCAAGAGCACGCGCTGCTGCCACCAGCGTGGCATCTTGGAGTATGCTGGTATATAGAGATTTGTTGTCTATAGTCACCAAAAACTGGTGCTCAGGATCATACTCCACAGTGTCCAGGATATTTAAAATGTCAGTGGTATCCTGGACATATGAGGGTTGAGGTACGACAGACTTCCTCAGAAACAAGTCGGCAAACTGGGACAATGGCTCCAGGATTGATTGGATCCCCGACACTATCGGGCGACCAGGTGGTGGACGCTGTTCCATGTGAATTTTCGGCAAGATCTAAAATGCCGGCGTCCTAGGCTTAGGATTCACAAGGAAATCAGCTTCCTTGTGGGTGATCCACTTCTTTTCTTTGACATTTGTCACCATGGCCCTGATAAGGTCTTAGAGTTCCCACGAGGGGTCCCGTGTCAATGGTTGATAATTCTCACATGCCCCCAGTAGTCTAAGGACCTCCGTCTCATAATCCTTGGTGTTCATCACCACCACCGCGCTGCCTTTATCGGCCGGTTTTATGGTTATTGTCTCATTATCCTGTAAAGATTTTATTGCTTGCCAATCATTCCGACTCATGTTACTGAAAGTGTGCTGATTCTCAGACTGCTTTAGTGCGGTGAGATCTTGGAGCACCCGCTGTTCAAAGACCAGAACGTCTGGTCCCACAGAGGAGCTTGGAGGGCAAAACTGTGAGGGGCGATGTAAATTTGACGCAAACATTGATGGAGGGTCCTGACTCTTGTTCGCAAAAAACTTTTGGAGTTTGATCTTCCTCATTAATTCATAAAACTCCATCCTAAACTTGAAAGTATCATGTCTAGGTGTTGGCACATAGCCAAGGCCTTTGTTTAAGACCTGCAGCTCCCCAGATGTGAGTTGGTGGTCAGACAAATTGACCACTATGTCTCTCACATGGGCGTCCTGCCCCTGCTGTGGGTTATCCGGGGAGAGTACACCTGCCATGTTTGCTCTGAGTTTTGGCGTGCCCTGCCTCTTCCTCTCTGCCCACCCCCTGTTGCCTCTCTGGTTCTGGCCTAAAAAAGACCTCAGTAAAGCACCTAGATCTTCGTTAGTTCTGTTCTGGGAATTGAATCTGACTCTATTCTGATTGGACGTGGAGGGTTGCTCACTGGCCTCTTCTTCCTCACTATTAGTATTATCAAAATTCCAGTTCTGTGGGGCTCTCCTAGTCTGTCGGCGTCCCCCCTCTTTGATAACTAGGTTGGTATGACTGTTCTGTACCAGACTGATAATATTTATCTTCTACGTAGGGGAAGGCCCACTCGTGAGAAAACCGATCTAGGTTACGTTTCAAACCCATATAGTTTTTGTAATCTGCAAGATCAGTCTGAATACGTGTCAACTGTTCCTTGGTGTCAGTGATGGTAGTGTCTCTTTTAATTGCCTCTTCAAGTTCCAAAATCTCCTTTAATAGCTCTTCGCTAAGTCTCTTAGCTGTATTAATGATAAGGATTAGCCAGTCCTGTGTGCATTTGTTCGCAATGTAACTCCAATCCACCCGGAATTGCTTGTCCTCCAAGAATATCTTCAGCTCAATCCTTACTATCAAGCTTGCTGTGGCAGCACCTGCACGAAGATATTCAGTCATCAACGCCCCATGTAAGGCAACCCGAATCTGGCGTTTTTTCGTGTTTGTCAACTTCTCCCACTCCTCTCTAGCTGACGTGGTGCTAGTTAACGGGGCGTCTGGTAATAATGAGGGGCCTGATAATATTGAGGCAATCTGCTCATCCGAGAAAGCTAGGCAATTCCTATCCATTATACTCTCACTAGTATCGCAAAGAACCAGGCATATAACCACAAGCTGTTATGAGGATGGCTGCTAAACCACTACTCTGTAAAAGACTCCATTACAGTTGGCACAATCTGTCTACAGAATTTTTATAAAATGCTCTCACGGCTGAGCCGCCGTTCACACATCATCCACAATACGGAGCATGAGAGGGATTAACAATCAGGTCACCCACCACTCATAACAACAATATATCTAATAGACCTGATTGTGCTCAGACACAAAAGCTTTTCTAAGGATCCTGGGGACAGGATGGAAATATCTCTGCCCAAACGCTGGCTTCTGAAAAATGCTAATAGCAGCCGGACCTGGGTGTCCAATTTTTAATGTTTATCAGTCCACCACACTTGTACCCCCGCTTGGTAGTGTATACAGGAAGAAAAATATGTGAAAGATCAGAAAGTACCTCATGTAAGCATTACCAAGGGAGTTGCTGGTAGGTAGGCCTGGGCAGTGAACTTCGCTCCATTCGTGGAGTTTGCAGAGTTTTCTGCACTCCGCACTCTGTGGAGCTCGCGGAGTGCAGAAAACTCTGCTTCGCGATGTGCAGCTGAGTTTTTTCCCCGCTTGCGATCGCGAACAGTAAGTTCACGAACGGTAAGTTCGCGAGCGCGAGCTGCCGCTCGGGTAGAATTTCTACCCGAGCGGCAGGAATACCAGCACAAACTGCAGTTCGCACTGCACTCCGCCACTCGTGGAATTTTGCAGAGTTTTTTTGTAACTTCGCGGAGTTCCGCGTAGCAAAACTCCGCGAACTACAGCCAGGCCTGCTGGTAGGTACTCACCAGTTTACTCACGTTTTTCATCATTGGTGACTTTCATGACCATGAAAAAATTAAATAGATGTCAAGCTTATATTTAGGAGATGAAGAAAAAGAGAAAAAAGTGATATGTGGAAGGATGCACAAAGAGTGCTTGTGTCGTTCGATCCCACCTAGACCCCGTGGTGAGAGAAAGGGTAAACTCGCTTCACCAGGCTAAAATTAGTTGTGACTCACTTGCAAATAAGCCTACTTTAATAGATGCCGTGAGCCCACTCAAGGTTAAACAAGCATTTGCAATGCATCGGTCTCGCATTTGTTAGAGTAAGAGCTATTGGCATTTTAAATGATAATGCCTTTTACCAATGTGTTTTGCTTTGGAGTGGAGTGGATGCATGTGGTTTGGAGTGGATGCATGTGGGTTGAACTGGAATTGTTAGCTGTGGAATTGTGTGGGTTGGAATTGTGTGGTGTGGTGTGTAGTGTATTTGTGTAGTGAAATTATGTGAGTGTGTATCCGTAGAAGGGAGAGATCGAAAAAGTAAAAGTGCTTGTAAGAAACAGAAGAGAAAGAGAGGGATATGAACAAGAGAAGGCACAGTGTATAGGAGATTACATGTGTGCGAAGAGCAAATAAATGGGATTTGCCAGGGAAAGAGGATTTGAAAGTGCAAAAGTAATGTGTACATGTGTGTGTGAGGGGCATTTCTTGTGGAGGTGAGGGTAAGAGTGCGTGTAATAGAAAAAGGGATGGCAGGAGGAATATGTGGGAAAGAAAAGAAGCTCTTTGAGAGGAGTGTGAGAAGAAGGTCAGAGTAGGAGGTATGCGAAAGGAAGATGTGATGAAGGAATGCATGAGGTACAAGAATGAGAACTGTCAGGAAGAGTGGTGGGGGCGTGGGGTTAGCTTGAGTAATATGAAAAGCATAGAGATAGCAAAGTATTGGCGGATGGACAAAAACGGTGTCTAAATAAAAGTATGAGAAAGGATGTTATGTTACATAAAGGAAGGGAGGTGGAGGGGTGAGACAGGAAACGTGTGAGGATTATGCTTGCAAGAAGATGTTGAGAGATAAAAAGAGATTAAGAGCGTAGCTGTGAGAAGAGATGACAGTGCGAGAGACAGGAGACAGCGGAGGCAAAGTTTGGAGAAGAGAATAGTAGGAGGTTGCCTGGCTACCACCAGCAGAGAGTATCATATTGCCAGGAAAGCACAAAATGTGTCATCATTGATAGAGTGGGGGATATAGAAACATGTAGCTTCAACTAGGATGGCCTAAATCATTGTGGTAGCGGAAGGTGGTATAATGGGAGACAGGAGTACCGCAGCATGAAGGGCTGGGGCAGCAGGACTGGGGATTGGACCCTCAGAGGTCGAGCCTGAAGAGACGAGCTGTCAGGACTGACACTTACTGAAGATTTAGGCGTGCAGAGCCTGACTGTGCAAGGGAGCAAACTGGAATGAAATGAATCAAGTGTAATCACCAGAGGTCCGCGTGGAGTGAAGCATTAACCCCTTCCATGCGGCGTGAATTTTTCGCGCTGTGCGGGGGTTTTTATTAGTGGGCGGGGATTCGACGGCTCCCGGCCGTCGTGCGCACACATCCACCGTGACGCATGACGCCCGGGAGCCATCATGAGCATACAAGGGGTTAAATGGTCCTACGTGTTGGGGAGGGGTGTAGTCAGCTGTGTAGCATTTGCTGTTTCATATGGACTCAAACTGCACCACACCCATAGGGTCCAACAAGGCTGGTGTCATGTGTCTACTCGTGCCGAAGGGAGGTGTGCTAGACGTTCATGCTGCCCTGACCTCTTTGGGGTCAGCTCACAAGAGTACTGTATATATGAATGTGCTGGTATTTATTTAACGCAAACCTAGCTGTGAAGCAATGGATTGATGTGCATAACCTGAGGGGTGGGAAACGGTCAGGTACACCAAGGAGGGGCTACACAAATGCATTTAGCACACGTTTAGGCACAGGAAAATTAAGTGATTTGTCTAGAATCACACAATGTTGGGTTTAGCATTGAGGCCAGGATTCAACCTGGGTCCCCAGGTTCAATAGCACATGATTTGCCTATGCTTGACCCTGTCTGTAATGACACAGAGGGACTAAAATATAATGGAATAGAATGCACCCACAATAACTACCACATTTGTCCATAGTTCAGTTTGACTCTGTGGTACCTGTTTTTATTTCCTGTGAACTCCTCCGTGGTTTCTGGGTTATGAGTTATGTACCTCGCACTTTCCTTTACTTCAGCGATTAGAAAGTGTGTTACTGGTCTGTACTGTTTTCGGTTTCTCTCTTTCACGTTGGGCTTGGCGGGAGTAGTGACATCTTGCCCCTACTATTAAGCCACATGAGTGCAGTGGCAGTGGGTATTTACCCACATCTGGAAGCTTCCTTAACCCTGCCCCCAATGTTACTTGTTCAGGGGTTATAAACGTACAGATGGCTCAGTGAGTTAAACACTCGCCACTGACATCTATGATCTGCATTTCACCAGTATGAATCCCGGCAGAGACAGTTCAGTATGCCATTTAATTGGGTATAAGTGAGCCCTAGCGTATGCAGAGCTGAGGAACCACATAAACCTTATGGAAAACTAGTTATTAGAATTGTTATTTGCTCAGTCCCTACAGCGAACTCTACAATCAGGACTTTTCTTTCTACGGGCGACTGTTTGTTCCTGGACAATTTCCTTATCTCTCCAGACTCCGCTCTTCCGTGTGTCCGGATTTGATCAGAATCTGAGGTCTCTGCTCCTACTTCGGCGGGTTCTGGAATTTTCCCTTACCATGGGCTCCCTTCCTTCCTTCGCTCCAGGCCTGGGGTTTCCCTCTCCTCGGCTCTCCTTGGCCCAGCTCCTCTCCGGGCTTTGTAGACCGCCGGCACTGCACACACCGGGCTCCGCTGCCGACTCCGTGCACCATGAGCCGCCTCCTGCTGCTACTGCTCGGGGCAGGTAAGTCCGTGGGCAGGACTGGGCGCTATGAGGAGGAAGAAGCAGGCGCTAGAAGGAGGCGGGGCAGACAGGCGCCTTAAGGGAAGGAGAAGGCGCCAGAAGGAGGCGAGGCGGGCGTTGTTTTAGTGTAAGAGACCAGGACACAAGGAAGCAGCCCCTCTCTCCCATCGTATTATCATTTGTGGCCAAAGACGTTCTGTCTCCCTCTAGGGCCACTATAGCGTCGATGCATCTCCTTCATCCCCCCGCAACCCACTGGTGTCGCCATGGGTGCCCACTTCACCCTTACTGTCACACCAGAATGTTAGCATTGCAGCCTCAGCCGTCATCCACAGGGGGCACCCTTATAGCCATGTAAGGCTCCCTCGGAATGCTTCCCCATGGCTTCCCCTACCCCACATAGCTGCTGAAAGCGCGCCACCTTGTCCGGGTGCTGCAAGTCCTCGCAGAGCTGCTGCAGCCTCTTCAGCGTCCCCATGTTCCAAATCACGGAGCCCGGACTCGGCGCCTCAGCTGATAACGGCTATCTCCCCTCCCAGCCTGAATCCGGCTGCGGGGAAAGGCTGGGCCGGGGCCGCCCAGCACCTGGAGGCAGTCAGCGCTGCTTGGCCTCCGCCTCTAAGAGGAGGAGCCACTATACGATAGAATACAGGACACCACCAGAGGAGCAACTCAGGCCTTGCGTTACAACTGCGGACTGACTGCCTCGGAAACTCGTGAGCCGAAGCGACTGTCTGAGGCAAAGTCAACAACTTACACACCACTCCCCCCAGGTTCTGAGGGGCAGCGCTCAGGGAACCAAGCCCCTCCTGCAAATGTGAAAACCCATCCTACTTCCAGGGCGAGACAGAGACCAGTCAGCCACACAGCCAGAGGAGGGGGGGGACGGGCGAGAAGGCATCGGACTGCGGGAGGGGGCGGGCAGAAGAAAGTAGTCCATGCAGTAAAGGGGCAAATAGCCATGGAAGGACACAAATGATGACATGGCCACCAGGAGGAGGGACTAACAAGCCTAAAACCAATCAGAAGGCAGCATTTTGGATGTAAGCCAATCAAAAAGATGGGTGGAGAGTGGGCGGAGCTTCTAGAAAGCTTCCACGCTATAGTATATACTGCATGTCTCAACGAGACAGCGCAAGCGCTGCCTAGGCGAAACCTAAAAAGGAACAGCATGTTTCAGACCACTTCAATTAGGGAAGGCCAACATGTTTCATTGCCAAATACCTTGCGGCAATTTCTTCAGGGCTCAGGGCCAATCTTCACCTCACTGGTACTTCAATCTGAGCCAAGGGTGACTGACTAACAGGAAAAGAAAGATGGTGCCAACCAGTAAGGACATCTTAAAACATTAAAATATTACCAGGCATCTTTGCCCAGAAGGTAACACATGCAGCTCAGTAGTAATGGTATATTTACCAGGTGGCTGCCATCAGAGTTCATACCGGCAACACACCTCCTGAGGAATGTTCTCAATTTGTTAGCCACACATCCCCTGTAGACACATGCAGTCGCCGCCCGTCAGCCTGTGGGTATATGCACACATGTGAATCACTAGGTGTGTGCACTTTGTTGAGTATTTTGCATGTGGAATCATATGCCAACCCACTAGCACTCGGGTATAGCTGTTATTATGAGCTTGTTTATAGGTAATACGGTGATCGCCACCAGACATCTCAGGCACTCACACCTCATATCCCCCAGTCCGCAATATTCCGACTTTGTAAGGAAAGCCTAGTCGCTCCGACCCGTAGGTCGCTCAAGACACAATGACAAGAATTCAACAGATCATTAGAAAACACTGGTCATTGTTGAATACGAGTGAGTTCAAAATGCCGCCCCGAGGTTTGCATTCAGGAGAGCCTCCAACTTGAGAGATCGGTTGGTTCACACCCGCCCCATCCAACGCACAAAAGAGTCTGGCATTCTGTCTGATCACTTCCCATGTGGTGGCTGCTCGGTGTGTGATCTAACAGAGACAACGAAAAGAGTGCAATTGGCGAACGGCAAGACATGGTACCTGAACAAATTTAGCAATTGCAATACTACTAATGTAATATATAGACTCACCTGCGGACTGCATTATATTGGTCTAACATCCCGTAAAATCAAAGTAAGGATTCAGGAGCATATTAGCACACTAAAGGCAGGAAAACTGACCATGCGGTTGGTCCGCCACTTTCAAGAGCAGCGACACAATTTCAGGGAATTGAGATGGACGGTGCTAGAAAGAGTAGTGGATGATGCACACAGTGTGGAAGGCATACTGGCTAGGAAGGAGGCACGATGGATATTTTCAGAGAAGGTGGACCAAGTGGGCCTGAATGATTGTAATGAATGGAACAAAGTAGGCAGATAGTCTATTTGAGGTGTGTAGTGGTTCTGGATCGGATACACAAAAGGAACCTGCTGATTGAGGGGGTCAAGATTTCACAGCGTTTTAGTATCCCATATGAGAGTATTGCAGTAATATCATTGATGCCAGTGATGGCAGTTGTTCTCTACACAAATACAAACTCTTCGCTATCATAGACATAAATTGGGTAGGATCTGGATGAGTAGCTAATGTTTCAAGCACGTCTACACTACCACCATGGCAATAAAGCAGCTCTTGTAACCATGGTACCTGGGGTGCTGTAAGGAGGGCCTCCAGTCAGGTGGTTGAAGGGGGCTACTGTAAATGCAATTCGAGTGTAGCCGTATAACCGATGTATTGATGGCAGGGTCTGCTGATAAAATTGTCATTAGTCTATCATTAAAAAACGTCACTGTGAAAATCCTTACATCTGATTAATAATGTTCCCGACATGATGGTATTTTTAATCGGGAACGTTCGGGCAGTGACAGTAAGGACGTCCTACTGATTTGACAGAAGGTCCTTACATGAGGCAAATTACTAAGGTAACTCATTGTGAACACATCATGAGGAATTGTTAACATTTGAAACCATATTTACGATACTAGTCCAAGATGGCACTGACGAACTCTTCACGGAATGGACTGTATTGTTAATAGGCCACTAGGAGGAGCTTTGAATGTCCTTCTGGTTCACGTTCTTGAAGTAGAGCGCAATTGCTACGGGCGCTTGATTGGAGTGAAGTTGGACTCACGTCTATACGCGGTAAGAGTATGTTTGCTTGTTGAAGGGCAGTGAGAGAGCCCGGCGGTTTTGCCCCTCACTAGACGAGGCAGTGTGGATTTAGGGGCATTGTGTCTTGAGTGAGACCTCCGCTCTGCCCGCGGAGTGTGCAGAGATTTGCCTACTCTGCGTTACGCGGAGAAGGCAAATCTCCGCACACTCCGCAGTGGAGCGGAGTTGGCCAACCCCCACCTCCACCCCCCTATTAACAAGTAATTCGACATTAATTAAAAATAAATAAAAAATCACTTACCTGTACTGCGGCATCCCCGGGCGGCCCTCCGCCTCGCCGTCTGGGTAATCCTTGGGAAAACTGCGCATGCGCGGGCACGCGCACGCACAGTTTTCTCAAGGATTACCCAGACGGCGAGGAAGAGGAGGGCAGCCCGGGGACACCGCAGTACAGGTAAGTGGTTTTTACTTTACTTTTAATTAATGTCGAATTACTTGTTAATAGGGGGGGGTGGAGGCAGGTGGCAGAGCGGAGCGGAGTTCCACGAGGTTTGTTCGCAACTCCCTGGACCTTCTCGTAGCCCCGCTGCACCCACTATGCCCAGGGTTAGTCTTGAGAGACCTACGGGTCGAAGTGACTAGGCTTTCCTTACAAAGTCGGAATATAGCGGACTGCGGGATATGAGGTGTGAGTGCCTGAGATGTCTGGTGGCGATCAAAGTATTACCTATAAACAAGCTCATAATAACAGTTATACCCGAGTGCTAGTGGGTTGGCATATGATTCCACATGCAAAATACTCAAAGTGCACACACGTAGTGATTCACATGTGTGCCTATACCCACAGGTTGACGGGCGGCGACTGCATGTGTCTACAGGGGATGTGTGGCTAACGAATTGAGAACACTCCCCAGGAGTGACCCTTTGTAAGTTTGGTCTTCACGAATACTTCTTTAACATAGTACAGTTGAACTATGCACACCCCTTGACACGAGTGGTGGACAACTGAGTGGCTCTGATTCTTTCCCATTACAACATGGTACACGGCAGGGATGCTCGCTCTCCCCACTTTGGTTCACTCTCACTATAGAAGCCTTGGTGGCTAAGATACGTGCTACACCGGAGATTCAGGGGATCCCTTTTGGCTCATGTGACCACAAAATATCACCCTTTGCGGATGATGTACTGCTCTCCCTTCCCCACTACATCCCTGGCGGCGTTACGACGCACATTGACAGGCCATGAGACTATCTTAGGTTATCATGTTAACCTCCATAAGTCTGTTCTTCTCAATCTCACCCTACCTGCTCTGGAGTTTGAGGATCTGGCAGCCTCAACTCCCTTCAAGTGGGTGAAAAAAAGATATCACGTACCCGGGGATCAAGATCACCCAAAATGTTTGACCTGTATCATGTTAACTTTCCTCCCCTACTCCGTCAGCTCAAAGCGGACCTTAAGAGCTGGCCACCAATTTATCTCTCTTGACTGGGACGGATTAATGTGATTAATATGACGGTTCAACCATGTATATTGGGTCTCTTTCCAGGCCTCCCTGAGAGTGCTTTTGTGTAATGAAAGTTTGATAAATTACAAACTGGTGTAATTTACAAATGGCTTTAGTAATTTTCCTGCGTATTGTTCTATTTTGTTTTGATTTCAAGCACAATTGTTTAATTTGACAAATGCAGTTTAAGAATAATTTTTGTTTAATTAGACAAATGCACAGTTTATGAATGATGTATTTGATCTTTTGAAACAGTGTATTATTCCATTTTCAGACTTTGACAACTGTTTAAATGTTACAATCAAAATGTTTGAATAATGGTCGAATAATTAAGCCAGGACCAATGATTAAAAATATTGGCCCTCAGTCTGCTTAAATAAATAGCAGCATGGTAAAAAATGGCAGCCAGTTTTTCTTTTTTGTAAAACTTTCTAAAAGTGGCATTTTCAGACCTGCAATTTAAAAACTCCACTAAAAGATGTGATTTTAAATTGTGAGTCCTGAGACACCAAACTCCAATTTCCGCTCTGCTCCCAATTGGAAGATACACTTCTAAAGTGTTACAAGGCAGCTCCAATGATACCCTATGGGAGAGATATGCCTTCCTCAGTAGTGAAAAATTAATTTAGCAGTTGTTCACTACCAGGATATGTAAAACTCACAAGTACATGTCCTACCTTTGAAATACACTGCACCCTGCCCATGGGACCTTAAGGGTGTCCTACATGTAGTAAAAGGGAAGGTTTGGGCCTGGCAAGTAGGTGAACTTGCAAGGTCCATATGGCAGTTTGAAACTGCTCACTCAGGCCCTGCATTGGCAGACCTGAGACAGGATTGAAGGGCTAGTTATGTGGGTGGCACAATCATTGCTGAAGGCCCACTAGTAGCATTTGATTTACAGGCCCTGGGCACACACCGTGCACTGTACTAGGGACCTATTAGTAAATCAAATATGCCAATCATGGAGTATTCAATCATACCATATTTTAGAGGAGAGAGCATAGTCGCTTTAGCACTGATTAGAAGTGGTAAAGTGCCCAGAGTCCTAAAGCCAACAAAAAGAAGGGCATAAACATAGTCAGAGGAAGGCAAAAAAGTTTGGGGATAGCCCTTCAAAAAGGGGCAGGTCCAACATCTCATATTACCTCTACCCACTCCTAAACCCTAAAATCACTCTACCTTCTTTTACCTTTACCCACCCCTAAAATATCACTTACCTCACATTACCTCTAACCATCCCTAAACCCTAAAATCACCCTTACTACCCTTTACTTCAGAGGACCTGGCTCAGGGGACCCCCTACTTATGTTACCACCATGGGCTTAAAAATGTGATGGGTGTTGCTACCTGGCAGGAGCCTAAATTATCCACTGGAGTAACACATTAGTGCCTACACATTAAATTCAGGGTGGTGCAGGATGGCTTTAGGTTATTATCTGCAGCAATGTACAATGTAGCTAGCTGTTTACATTGTCAACCAACATCTGCTGCCAGCTGGTTACACAAGTATCTCCAGCTGGCAGCTCCATAGTAAATGCTGTTTCGCACTAAGCCCCCAGTCAACCCCCTCCTCCAGTTGCCCTTAAGAGGGGTTGTTCTTCTGGCTTGATGGAGAACAACACCCTTGAACCCACCACCAAGAAATGCAAAAACATATGTAATTCCTTCTGTGAGCATCTGGAGTATTCATCCTAGCCACCTTCTGTTCCCACATTTGCTATCTAGTCATGGACAGTTGGATGGAAAATACTTGAATCAATTGGAGACTCAAGTTTTATTTCTCAAGCACCATACCTGCTTACTCATGTTCTGAAAATATTATGTTAATTATAATTTTTATGTGTGGGTATTATTCTAATACTGAGAAATTAACACATACATAATGTGCAATTAATTTATCAATTGAAAAATATTTATATTAGTTACACACAAGAAATTTTTCTACACAAAAAACTGAATAAATTACTTGCATCCCAATTGTTTAATAATTCATCTATAAGAATCTATTATTTCAAATAAAATATAAAAGTATTTATGCTTCCAAACTGACCAGCAAGGGAGAAGTATCTGTCATCTGAGTCTACAAACACATGCCAAAATGAAAACCATGCAGTTAAGACATTACAGTAAGAAACACTAAATAAATGATTTTGGGGAATAATGAAAAAAGAAAAAGGGGGGCAAAACAAATTGAATACAAAAAACACCTATTGTGAAGATAAAAGTAATTGTTACATTATTGTAACAACTGGTCCTCAAACATATTAGCTGCACCAATGGGAATCGTCACCCAAACTTGGACACTGTACTCACTTTTTTCTGACATAAAATGCTTCGATGTACTCCCAAAACGCATCTAATTTCTACAGATATGCTACAGATGAAAAACTCAAGAACCTCATCTATAGTTTGAAACAGACACAATGGGACACATGTATGTACCTTTTTTTAGATCGCAAACGGCCCTATTCGCAGAATCGGGCCGCTTGAGACCGGAAAAAAGGCTTTTCCTATGTAACAAACCCCATTTGCGATTCAATTACCAAATCCGTAAATAGGGATTGCGATTCGGTGTTAGGAAGGGACGTGTTTAGGGGGTTCCTTCCTAATACCGAATCACAGCAGTATGTAAGAAAGTTTTGCAACCAAATTGTGGTCGCAAAACATTTGCATTTTACCACCAACTTCTAATCCATTTTCAAATGGGAAGGGGTCCCCAAGGGACCACCCTCCCCTTTGTGAATGGTGGCAAAAACGTTTTTTAAGAGCAGGCAGTGGTCCCACGGACCACAGCCTGCTCTTAAAAAATGAAAAGAAAACGTTTTTTTTTTTCTTCTTTTAAACGCAGCCTGTTTACCTTTAAGGAAAACGGGCTGCGTATAAAAAAAAATGATTGCTTTATTTAAAAGCAATCACGGACATGGTGGTCTGCTGACCCCAGCAGGCCACCATCCCCATTGTTTTTGCATTTCCCAATGGGTCGCAAATTGCTACCTACCTCATTAATATTCATGAGGTAGGTCGATTTGTGACCGACTAGGAATTGCTAAATGAAACCCATGGAGTTTCATACATTAGGAATAGCTATTACCTAATTGCGATTTGCAGAAAATTCTATTCTATTTCCAAAATTGATACACGTGGCCCAATATGTGTCAGTTACCTTAGATTAAACTCCATAACATTAGCATCACCCCATGACAGAGAGGAGGTGTTCAAATATTATTCTCAAACACTACGCACCAAAGATCAGGCAACCTGCAAGGAAGATCTCTCGACAATCAGTTTATCTGCAAGACTGCAATATACCCATCAATGATCTGCGAGTGCAACAGCGGTTGACTGGATGAAATTATCTTGAAAGGATTAAGCAGACATATTATTATGCTTAAAAAGAAACTTGCCTTTTAAAAACCGAGAAACAAGTTATGTTTGTAAGTCATTAGCAAGACATAGAATATATAGAATCTCACATGACACGCCCATCTTTTGGGTTACGTTTCAATGATTTCATGTTTTCTTCATTGGCTATAGAACTTCAAATTTGTAACATTTATGTTACATAAATGTTTACAACATAACCCATGAAGCAAATTAAACCATTTGTAGTAAACATTGTAAAAGAGGACAAGTAAAGATTGTAGGTATATATTGTCATTGTACTTCAATGCACTTACCATCAGGCAAATATGTTTCAGTTAGTTCACATCTGAGATCACCTTGTCAATGTAATCTTGCAGATGCATCTCAACCACATCACTCTGGGGTTCTGATTGGTAGTCATCATCAGGGATGAAGGGGATATTCCTTCACAGGGGAATGTCGTGCAGCATACAACATAAGAAAACTAGTTGGCAGGCCTTGCTAGGAGAGTAGAGAAGGGCCCCTCCAGACTTGTCGAGGCATTGGAACCGGCCTTCCGGAGCCAAAAATTCCACACATCCACTTTTCAGTGATGCCCATGTGACAAAGAGGACTTCCCCTAGTGTGGTTGAGTTTTGCAATGGTGTTAGAACATATTTGTGGGTAGAATAAGCTGAGTCCCCCTAAAATATAAATCAAAATACCAAAATAATTGTTAGTATGCTTGCATTACAATATCTGTGCTAATCATATCAATACAAAACAATTTTTTGCACTCATCAACAAGCCAGGTCCTTATTGCTGCAATGTCTGCCTTCTGTTGTGGTATGCAGCTGCTGCGTATCAAAAGCAAGTTGTGGGTTGAGCCAGGAAATGTTGCACACGCACACACGTGATGTCGAGATTTGATATGCAAACTACTTGGACATTGATGGAATGGAAATGCTTTCGATTGTGGTACACTTTCACCTAGTCATAAAGTGGCACCAATGAAACATAAGTTACATCTATGGTACCAACAACATGTGGTGTGCCTCCCAAACTGCAGATCTCAACCTTGATATTGTTCAGTATTTCATTTTCTGTAGGAAACTGGAGGTAGTCATTTATATGTATGAGTAAAAGATCCAAAACATGGCTGAGGACATCAGAAAAAGTTGGCTACAGCATCCCATTGGAGCTACTAACAGTACTTGAAGGAGTCAGTAGCACAGCAATGGAAAACTGTCATTTTTACAATAGGTGGGGCGGCAGTTAGATTTCTAATGTCAAGCAACAATTCTGACCTAAGGTGTTGAGCTAACTACTGTAGTGCAGCGCAATTAAGGAGGTACCTCGTACTGATGTACCTTTCCTGCATAGTTTCCAGATTATGAAGTGCTTTGTGGACTTTTTCTTGATGTAACCTTCTAAATCTTCTCCCATATGCTGGTGAATGGACACATCTGCAAAATATGATTGCTATGCGTAAAAATGTTCTTTGCGCACAGGTGTTGGACAATTGTAATAATATAAAACTATTTTCTAGGATTCAACACGAACACATACAATATGATATACCTTATAGCATTTTTTAATCAGTTTTGCAAACTATTTACTTAAAAAAATAGAGGAACTCTAGTCAAGGATATATCTTTGTTACATTGTAACACTAATCTTTTTGTAATGAAAAATATTTTTCTCATTTTTTGTAAACTTTTTTTGTTCTGGATTTAGTTCATCAACACCTTACACAGCAGACTGTTTGTCTCTTTGTTTTGTATGGAAGACATTCTAGTTGATTTAGACAGAAGGAACGTCATGGATGGTGGATGGTTCCGTCAAGTATGGATAACCGGTCTACCATATTGTAAGGCATAACCAAGCATGTCAATACACGCTTATGTTGGCAGATGTAACAGGGATAACTGGCATATCCATAATTGGCAACATACTAATAAGTGTAGGCTGTACCTACCTTTTTAGATGTTCGCTGTCCTAAATTGGTGAAAATAGAACATGATTGACGGAATATGCTGATGCCGTGTAAACATCCATTGACGTAATTATCTGTCACATTGGGGTACAGGTGTTAGGGGGATAAGTTGCCACTTTCCTCCTAATCTTCAAATGCAGCAGTCCTCCTCACCAGTTTCTGCTTATTTTCTTCTAAGGGAATCCACCATTGCTGAGGCTGCATGTGACAGGGTCCCCAACTTCATTGAGGAAAAACTAAACATCAATGCGGTGCGGACCCTTACCCACTACAGCTAGCTGTTTGGTCCAGCAGAGTCAGGTAAGCTCAACACATTAAAGAACTATTACATATATTTCTTATTTCTCAACCATGCATGTGAGTGACTACACAAACTATATTTAATATTGTTATATAGATATCATACTTAATTAATTCATATCAATAATACCATCAGTTTACTCCGGTGGGAAACTTGATGCAGTCATCATCGGTTAAGTTCTGAATTTCTACTCAGGAAGGTCTTGCAGGCTGTTGGATGTTCAATGTCGGCCTCCGTGAAGTCCCACTACGTTCAGACATAGAACATTTTCTGGAAGTCAAAATCCTTTCAGTGGGGAAAACCAGCGAGTTTATTTATTTATTATTTATTTAAGAGGTTTTATATAGCGCTGGCCAGACCTGAGGGTATCGGAGCGCTTTACAGCAGATATAGGGGAGAAATCACATAAAAGAGACAAAGGTAAGCGTAAATGTTCGAGGTCCAGTGTGCTGTGCATCATTGAGATAGAGAGGTCCTGAGATAGCCTTGAAGCGTGCACAAAGTCTTGGGCTAAACCTCCCTCCGGGAGGAGGTAACGAGGAGGGTGTAGGGGAGCGGGGATGAGGTAGGTAGTGGTGGAACATTGACAAGGGTCTGTAAAGTGCAAGAAGAGGTAGGTTGTGGTGGAACATTGTCAGGTGGCTGCAGAGTGCAGGCTTGTGCGTTTCGGCGGCGGTTCTCAGTTCGGGAAGGCACGGTTGAGGTAGAGGTCTTTTAGGAGTCTTTTGAATTTTATAAAGGAAGGGATAGTCCTGATATCGACTGGGATGGAGTTCCAGATTTTGGGTGCGTTTCCAGCGAAGGATCGTGCAGCAGTTTTTTGTTTGCGTGTTTTCAGAGGGATGAGTAAGAGGGTGTTGGAGCTCCTGAGGTTTCTTGTCTGGCCGGCTTTCTTGAGTTTGGAGGCCAGGTATTCCGATTTCCCTGTGTGCAGGGCTTTGTGCGTGAGGCAGGCAGTTCTAAAGCTGGCACGCATCTCGACTGGGAGCCATTTTAGTTCTGAGTGACTAACCCACACACACCAACTCCACTGACATCCAGGAACGAATGGACAACATTGGCCTCACACCGCTGATCTCAGACCCAACGCACAGAGCAGAACACAAGCTGAACCCCATCTTCATGTCCAGCAACAGAATCCGATACAGCCGCACCGGGGAATTCACCTGGTCTGACCATTCCATCGTACACTTCACCATCACTGGATCCCCCCACACCCGCACCAGCCACCATAGCACCCCCTTCCACAGCTGGACCAAGGTCACTCAGCACCAACAGATCAACACCATCAGCATCACCCAGCCCAACATCTCCACCAATCTGAATAAGCAGTAGAGAACCTCAACGCCAGGATCACCAGCTCCTCAGAGTGAGTCACCCCTACCAAACCAGCCAGAACACACAATCCCCCCAAACCAGCTAACTGATACACCCGTGAACTCAGCACGGCAAAGCGCCAATGCAAACAACTGGAAAGAAGATGGCGCACCAGCAGAAATAACACTGATCGAGCCACCTTTAAGTCTGTCCTCAACAACCTCCTTCACCAACTCAAAGTCTCAAAAAAGGAGGCCCTGACACACAGCATTGAGTCCAACGCCAACCAGACCAAGGAACTCTTTGCCATCTTTAGAGTTCACCTGCCCATCAGCCACCGAAAACTCGATCCCCTCATCACAGGAACTCTGCGATGCTCTTGCAGACCATTTCCACAACAAGATAGCCACCATATACAGAAAATTCGAGCCCCAACCCACCAAACTCCTCATCCTCCCCACGAAGACAACCGGCAACCACCCGCTCAGCCCATGGGAACAACTCAGCACATCGAACTCTACTTCTCTAATGAACTCTATACACTCTGGAGCACCCACCGACAAGTGTCCCCATCAATTCTTCAACCTCGCAAGAGACGTGATTAGCCACCAGCTCACCATCATCCTTAACACCTGCAACACCACAGCCACCTTCCCCAATGCCTGGAAAAATGCAGAGATCAGACCCCTCCTCAAGAAACCCTCTGCAGACCCCAGCAACCTCCAGAACTACCGCCCCATCTCGCTGCTCCAGTTTCCCGTCAAAGTCCTGAAGAAGGCCATCAACCTTCAACTCGCCAAAAACCTGGAGACAAACCACATGCTAGACCTCTCCGAATCAGGATTCAGAGCCACCCACAGCCACTAGACGGCTCTGATTGTCACGCCAGATGACATCCGCACCCTACTTGACAGAGGTGAATCAGCTGCCCTGATCCTTCTTGACCTCCCGAAGCCTTCAATACCGTCCCTCACCACACTCTCCAATCGACTGTACCAGTTCAGAATCAAAGATGATGCTCCTAGATGGACAGCATCTTTCCTTATGGGATGCACCCAGAGAATCCATCTCCCAACTTTCACCTCACAGCCAAAGAGCACCATCTGTGGCATCCTGCAAGGTTCATCCTTCAGTCCCACCCTTTTCAACATCTACATGACCCTTCTAGCAGACATAGTCAGAACCCACAACATCAACTTTATTTCCTACACCGATGACACTCAGCTCGTCCTCTCACTCTCAGCGGACACCTCCACGACAAAAACCAACTTCCACAACTGCATGAAGAAAATCTCAGCCTGGATAAAAGACAACTGCCTGAAGCTCAACATGAACAAGACAGAAGTGCTGATTTTTGGCAGCCTACAAAGCCCTCCATAACCAAGGATCGGCATGCATGAATTACTATCTGAACTTACACCAACCATCCAGAAACCTCTGCTCCACTCACCTCGCCCTCGGATAGACATCATGCATCTGCCTCTGCCACACCGGCCGACGATCCTTCTCGGACATCGCTGCCAAATCTTGGAAATCCCTTCCCCTTCGAATGTCACCCTCAATGACAGACTTCAGGAAGAGACTCAAGACCTGGCTCTTCTTCTGAGACCCGCAGCCCAGCGCCTAGATGACCTCATGGGTGATAAGCTGCGCTATACAAGTAGTGATTGATTAAGTAACCCAGTGTTTTCTATGGTGCAGCTATCTTTGCTACAATAAAAGCATGTTTGGGGCCTTTTTCACTCTATGGTCATGTAAAAACATTAAATACATATCGCCTTCTTTTACGTACAATGCACACTGCCTTAAGACCAGTAAGGCCTTCTATAGGAGTGACTTACTACTATTTGAAAGGATGGTTTAGGTCTGGCATAAGGGTGATTTTGACAGGTTGAAATGGCAGTTTTAAAACTGCCTAGCTAGGCTGCTGTGGCAGGCCTACAGTCATATTGTACACATATGTGGTAGCACAATAGGTGCTGCAGTCCACTGGTGGCATTTACCTTAGGGGCCCTGGACACACTGGGTACCCTAGACTAAGGACTTATAGGTAAGTTAAATGTGCAAATCAGGGATTTTAACACATTCAGCAAGATTTTAGGAGTCAGAGCACATGCACTGGGAATTGGTTAGCAGGGTCCCAGTGTACAGACTCCAAAAACAAACAGCATCCATTGAAAGAATGGAGGTGATCATGCAAAGTAAGGAGTTTTCTTACATACCCCCTCCAGATGAAAAGTAAGGAGTAATTTAACCATTCCCTTTGGAGTTCTCATCATTTAAGCAGAAGAACCTGGAAAAATCACCTGCCTTTGCACGGTCATTCCCATTTCTATGTTCCAGTGTGAAGTCTATTCCCCGTAGGGAGATGGACCACCTGAACAGTTTGGGGTTTCCCCTCTTATCTTCATTAGCCATCTGAGAAGCCTGTGGTCAGTTTGAATCTTGAGGTGAGTCTCAAAAAGGTAGAGTATCAGACTTTTCAAGGACCAAAGCACAACAAAGGCTTCTCTCTAAATGGCACTCCAAAACTGCTGTCTGGGAAGGAGTTATCTGCTAAAAATGGCAGCTTGTTGATCCTGTCCCTCATAATTCAGTTGTGATAGAACTGCCTCAATTCCAAGTTTTGAAGCATCTGCTGGGACCGCAAACTGTCTGCTAAATTCAAGTGTCTTGAGTATAGGTGATATGCACAGCACCTTTTTCAGGGTGTCAAATGCCTTCTTTCCAAATGACTTTCCTGAGCTGTTTCTTTGAGGTGAGTTGTGTCAGGGAAAACAATGGTGCCATTAACCTTCACAAACCTCCTGTTGTACCCAGTCAGGCCCAGGAAGGCTCTCAAATGAGTTTGTGTTTTGTGACGCTCCCATCCCATAAGGGTTTGGATCTTGGATTTGAGAGGCTTACATGTCCTCCCTCCACCTACAAGGTTGCCCAGGAACACCACAGATCAATGCCTTATATGGCACTTGCTAGCCTTTACAGCCAGACATGCCTGTTGCAGTGCCTGAACCATTTCTCTGAGGTGGGTTAGGTGTTCCTGCCATGTGGGGCTAGAGACAGCTATATCATCAAGATATGCTGTACTAAAGGACTCCAACCCAGACAGTACCATGTTCACCAGCATGTGGAAGGTGGCATTGGCATTCTTCAGCCCAAAGGGCATCACTTTATCATGTTAAACTGAAAGTGGTCCTCGTGGACCTTTCATTTGCTCCCTCAGTCAGGGCAATTTGACAGTACCCAGAAGTGAGATCAAAAGTAATGAGATAATTGGCAGCCTATAGGTTGTCAATGAGTTAATCATATCTGGGAATGAGGTATGTGCCAGTCTTGGTGACGGCATTGAGCCCTCTGTAGTCCATGCAACCCCACCCACTTTCGGGTCTGGCTTGGGCACCAACACCACAGGACTATCCCAGGGACAGTAGAGGTTATCACCCCCAGGTCCAACATTTTTGCAACTTTTTCCTGACTGCTGTCCTTGACTTTGTCTGACAGTCTGTAGATTTTGTTTTGACAGGTAAACTGTCACCAGTTTCCATGTCATGGACACACCACTGGGTCAGGCCAGGTGTCAGAGAAAATAGACCTGCAAACCGTTCTGGCAACAGTTCTTCTGCTGCTATATAGTCAGTCAGAGCATAGTCATGTCTGCCCTGTCAAAGTGTGGTTTCAACCGGATGACATGGATCACCCTGTGTGGGTGTCTGGAAGTGGCAGGTTCACCAAGTAGGTAGCCTCTCCCATCTTTTCCAGCACTGTATCGGGCCCACTCCATTTGTTCTGGAGGGCCCTGACTTTCTGACCTTGCTGGTATACCACCAAAATTTGTGCTCATCCCAGTGGTTTGGTTAGTCTTTTTCATTCACTCTGCCATATGGGAGCAAAAACCTAGCACATACTCTAGTATGTCCCGTTTGAGTTTGTTGAGAAGGTTCTCCCACCTTTCTTGGAGTGGACTTAAAAGACCTCTAACAGGGTGTACATACCAAAGATCAAAGGGCTTAATTTTACTCCCCTTTGTGGTACCCCTTTCAGGCAAAGATAAAGGCATGGGGCAGGACATCCCACTTCCTACGGAGGTTTCTCAGACAACTCCATAATCATGCCTTTTAAGGTCTTGCTGAATCTCTCTACCAGACCTTTGGTTTGTGGTTGATAAGGGGTGGTAAACTGCTAGGTCACCCCACACTCATTCTACATAGCCTTCAGGTATTCAGGCATGAAGTTTCTTCCCCTGTCAGATATTACTTCTTTGGGGAACCCTACTCTGATGAAGACACCAAGCAGGGCCATGGCCACTGAGAATGCAATCACTGTCCTCAGAGGTTTTGCTTCAGGATACCTTCTGGCATGGTCCACCCCCACTAAAATGAACGTATTCTCTGAATCAGTTGGAACGTTGAAGGGACCAACAATGCCACCCCCATCCTCTTAAAAGGCGTCCTAACCACAGGCTCTGGAGTTAAAGGAGCCTTGGGTTACCCTCTTGCTTTTTCACTGGCTTGACATGTGGTGAAGGAGGGAAAGAACTCCTTCACCTTCTTAGACATCTGTGCCAGAAAAAGTGGTTGATCAACTGTCCCAGGTCTTGGTCTGCCCTAGATGCCCAGCCAAGGGGATTTCATGCGCTATGTTTTAGAGGAAGGAACAATACTGTTGAGGACCACCAATCTTGTGAATGCCACAGGTTTTGTGTCCCTAGACTCACTGTACAGGACACCTTCCTCCCAGTGGTTGCTGTGGGTTACAGAGTTATGCTCTATGCATGGGCTTCAGCCTAGCTTCGAGGGCCCTCAAGAGTTGGTTATGTTTTCTACCCTTGGCAGAATTCTTCCTTGGATGGTCATCCTCCCCTTTGTAATTCTGCAAGCTATGATAGGTCTTTCAGGGGGGGGGGTTCTTCCCCTTAGGTTCCAGATCCTCCCCCAGGGCTCAGACTCCCTCTGGACCATGGGAATGTTTGAAGCTGGTTTCCCATGCCTCTTGCCCTTACTCCTGGTGGTTGGAGCCTGGGCCTTTGTTCCAGACTTCAGGCTCCCCTCACTACCCTGATGCACTGTCTGGGCCTTTGTGGCCATCCACAACCACTCAGGGATACCCAGCATTTCTGCATGGGTCTTCCTTTCAACATCAGACCAAGCAAAGGATTCTAGGTCATTTCCAAACAGACACTCCACTTAAATGTAGCTACCTTCTTCAGGCCAATAACCCCCCCACTCAAAACTGATATTTGCCATGGGATGGTGCTTAACCTCATTGTCTTTGGGAACACACTCTACGTAGGAATCACTGCATGCCTCCTGCAGATACTACAGACTACACAAAGCACAGCATCAAGACTCATCCTCAACCTCCAAAGAAGGACCCACATCACACTACACCTCAAGAAGCTACACTGGTTCTCCATCCAGAAGAGATGCCTGTTCAAGATGTTGACCCACGCATACAAAGCCCTGCACAACGAAGGACCAGCATACATCAACAAACACATGACTTTACACCAACCAACCAGACACCCACGATCCTCCTTTCTCACAGACACCCCTTGACCCGCCAAAGCAACAGTGGAGGATGCTCCTTCTCACACCTGGCAGCCAAAGCTTGGAAGGACCTACCCCTGCACCTCAGGACCGCCTCATCGCTCTGAGAATTCAGTAAAGGACTCAATACCTGGCTGTTCAAATGAACAGACCACCACGGAGCAGCTATCAACTCTGGTGCCTTGAGAGCCTCACAGGTGATTTGCTGTGCTTTATAAATTCTTGATTGATTGATAGATTGTCAGCATTGACCACTTTGTGGAGGACATCTGGAATAATTTGCGCTCGGGAACCCAGTCTATCCACCACAGTGGTCATGCTGGCTCCTGTATCCTTCAGGCCTTCTACTTTGGTCCCGTTGATGTTAGGCCATTGCCTGTACTTCATCATGCTGGGAGGTAAGACGGCCAGGGCGTCAACATCCTCCCCACCCATTGAGACTAAAGTAGCTTCAGTTTAACCACTGGCTTCCCCTGGGCAAACTTGCACCCCAATTCCTACACTTTCTATCCTCTGGGACTGCCCATCGGTGGCAGGGCTTTTTGGAACAGAAATAGTCTCCCTTTTTATGGCCTAGCTGATGACAGTCCAGGCACACCCAGCCTGTACAGGGTCAAAAGGCTTCTTTCCCCTGTACACTCCCCAATTAGTTTGGTAAAGGTATAGGTCTCCCTTAATTAGGCAGGTTTTTGGGGGCCCTTGTGGGAACTCCCTTTTATCCTTGTTGCTCACCTCTTTCCTCTGTTGAGGGTCCTGATCCCCTTTCCACATCCACAAAGTCTGTTCAGGACTGTTGTGCATCTTTGTGGGTGTCTCTGAATGTTTTACGATACTGGTCAGGTGTGAACCCAAACTTTTCTATGCAGGCATTTTTCATGTGTTGATAGAATTCAGGACCCCCCTCTCTAGAGTCAGGAGCTTAACCCTACAGGCATAGCTCCCATAGTAGAGAACATCAGTGTTGTGGACTCGACTTGCATATTTTCCATTATCTATGACATTCTCCACCCCAAAGCTAGGCACAATACCCTTGGGCAAGCAAAGGTTTTGTGGACCTCCCCTGTAGATATTTCTTCATTGCTGCCACCATTGTTGCTGGGCTTCAGGCCTGCTCAGGTTGACTCTCCTATCCTCTAAGGTCAGTCTCTTTTCTGCAAGAGCCAGTTTGGCTTTCCTCAAGAGCCAAGGCTGCTAGCTAGGTTTCCAGCTCTCTGAGGGTGGGCTGTCTAAGAAGTGTTGTTGATGGCTGAAATAGTAAGTTGGGACAAGGTGTCTTTATCTCCATTCTCTTGAGTTTCCTCAGTCTCAAAGGTGTTCTGGGCTAAGCAAGCTTCTTCCCATTCCCTTAGGGAATTTTCCAAATCTCCCTTAGAAATAGAGCTCGATTTAAATTCCCTATCTCTGCCAAGGGATCTTAGCTCCACTACTTTGAGGGTGGGCAGGCTAGCCAGATCTAACTCCATGTTCCATTTCGAATTTTAACAGGTGTAAAATTAAGACAGGAATAATTTTGAAAAATTAAAAATGACCAATTAAAAATCAAAAACAATTTTCGCATTCAGTAAATTTAAGGATTTTTAATTTCCTAGCTTAATAGCTGAATAGTACTGTTAAAAACAAGTTCTGAATCCCAGTGCTGCATACCCGTTAGACCTGACAGGCTTTGGTGTGGTCTTCCCTCAAACCTTTTGCCTTCCCTCCCGATTGCTGAGATTCATTTTGTTGGCTTTAGCCTCTGTACACTTTACATCTGCTAACCAGTTTTAAAGTGCTTGTGCTCTCCCCTCTAAACATGGTAATATTGCCTCTTACACCCGATGAACACATTTAATGTACTTATACGTTCCTAGTAAAGTGGTATTACATGTATCCAGGGCCTACAAATGAAATACTACTAGTGGGCCTGTAGCACTTATTCTGCCACCCTTTTAAGTAGTAGTTTTAAAACATGGCTCAGGCCTGCCATTGCAGCCTGTGTGCAGTTTTAAACTGCCAATTTGACTTGGCAAACTAATCCTTTTGCCAGGCCTAAACCTTCCTTTTTAATACATTTAAGTCACCCCAAGGGTAGGCCCTAAACAGCCCTTAGGGCAGAGTGCAGTATATTTAAAAAGTTGGACATGTGCTTTTAAGGTTTACATGTCATGCTGGTGAAAAACTCTTAAATTCATTTTTCACGACCCGCAAGACATACCTCTCCCATAGGATAACATTGGGTTACCTTATTACATTCAATAAATGATAACTTTTGATTAGCAGTAGGTGGGAATGTTAAGTTTGCTCTCTAAAGAATTGCAATGTAAAACCCTCTGTAATGGGAAAGCCAGATTGTAATTCACAATTCTAAAAATGCCACAATTCTGAAAAATTATCTATTGAAGTTCTTCAGAAAAATTCGGCTCAAAGCCTTTTTCCTTCAGCACTATCCCCCACATATCAACGAAGTATCAGGACTTAGGAAAAATCATCCTTTTGCCCGCCACCAAATCCTATTCCTGAGGAGGTGGTAATTTTTGAACAAACCGTTTTGTCAGCCATTCATGATTTGGAGAAGAAAAAAGAATATATAAATAAAATATCATGAAAGATCAAAGGGAGGCCTTGGCCACATTGAGAAAAGGTACTTCAATTGCAATGAAGCAGGCAGAAAAAGGGGGTGCCATCGTGATTTGGTCAGCTGAGGTTTGCAGGAGAGAAGAGGAGAGACAAGTGCTAAATGAGGAGTTTTATCCAAAAATTCAAGAGGATCCTGCAAAAGATTCAGAGGGAGATTGCCGGAATATTGAAACATGCATTTGATAAGGGTTTAATTGGACCTAGAGAATCTGAGTTCTTAAAGAGAGTGAACCCACGAATGCTGGTTTTCTTCTTACTTCCTAAAAGCGCATCAAGATCAAGAAGTCTCTCCTGGACGCCCTATAGTTTCTGGATGTGATTCTGTTTTTGAACCTATTGCAAAGTACGTAGATGTATTTTTAAACCCTTTTTTGAAACAAGTTCATCATACTTGAGAGATACCTTGAACTTTATAAATAAAATAGAAGGCCTGGATTATTGTCCTAATACTCAAAGATTCATCACCCTTGACGTCTTATACCTTTATACTCAGATACCTCAAGAGGATCACTTGAGGCCATTGAAGGATATTTGGATGCAAGACGAAGGCCACATCAGGTTCCAACTAGTTTTATTATTGAGCTAGCCCGATTTGCATTGAAATAAAATTACTTTAAATTTAGTGAGAATTTTTTTGTACAAGTAAAAGGCACCGCCATGGGTTGTCCCTTTGCTCCAGAGTTGGCCATGTTATTCATGAGGAACACACTAGAACAGAGGGCTGAGAGGATCAGGTCCCTCTTCAACCTCCCGCTCAGACTTAAATCACAAAAAGAAGAGGGAAATAAAATAACAATCTAGTGATAATAGGTGTCAAAAAGTGAATGAAAGGGAAAGACACCCTGTTTTTAAAACTGCCCTCACACACAGCAAGCTGTGTCATGCTTCATTATAGGGCTGCTAACACACCTCCGTGTTTACCCAACACTGGAGGTGGAGCAATAGGGAAGGGAAGACAATACGACATACAGTGTAGAATCAAGGGTGAGAAATAGAGCAGAAAAAGTGATATAAAAACTGGTCATAGGGAAGCCTTATTACAGTTTTAATATTAGGTCCCTGTCCAGAATTAAAAATTGGAAAAGATAGTGGATGCTAAGGTAGAGGAACTTATAATGAGACTCCACCTGCTCCACTCTGCATAGGTGTCGACATGTTTCAGCCAGCAATAAACAATGCCCCGGCTTTCCTCAGGACTCTCACTTCTATGATCCTGGGTGATACCCCTCCCTTTTATGAATTCATAAGTCAAAGGGGGTATCACCTTTCATGGAGCCCTTCGCATGTAAAGAGGAACCTGCATAAATTAAAAAGCCAAAAGACTCATGATAAATTGTATGTAGTGCCCATTGCCTTATTCAAACTAAATGTTAACAAAAACGTTTTTGGTGCTTCACTACCACTCACTCTGATCACACTATTAAAATCATGGGGGGGCACTCCTCCTCCTTAAATCTCGGGGTTCGGGTGCTCTATATCTCATAACTTTAGTTGATACCCCAGTCATATGTAAATGACGATTTATCTGTTCAACATATAGTGGTGAGAATTGTAACCATGTGAACTCTCCCATCAACACTGATACGTTCCATCTGCGGGCACTCAATAGTGCAAACAGACACGGAGACAACACAATCATCCAAGTTACTCGTCCCAAGAGACTTACCGAGTTTATGTAAGTCTACAACTCGAAATGGCGGGGGAGGAGAACAGCTTCCTATTAGCACTCTCTGTAGACAAAGCAAGGAGACTCGTTAAAGAAGCCCCCTTTCCTTAATGATGTCAATCAAGGCCCTCTTTATAGATGTTATTAGGGGAAGGCACCTCTAAATGTCTGTAAAATAGCAAAGTCCCCTCTCATATTTTACACTAGCCCAAAATGTTGATGATACAAATGAACACGAGACAGAGGCCCTAGACCCCTTCTCTATTTCTAAAAGTAGGTCTGTTTCTTACAATGTTACACTGACCACAGTTTAAAATATAAAAGTTATAATGATTGTCACAGTATTTTAAACACAATCTCATAATTAAGAGCCGTTTTAGTCCCGGCCAACAATGAAGTATATAAAATATATAGAAGGACAGTCTCTGAGTACAGAGATAATTAGCCTCACTCTTCTTACTCATTATTTGCTCCTTTATAATGGTATCCCTACACAGATAAGAAGGACACTCTTCAAAGACTGGTGGCAGGAAAATCACCGCATTTCTCCCTTTTTACTCTTCTGCCATAAATGGTCCCGTTACTCAGGCGCCCCTACACCGACTTACTGCTTGCGAGGTAAGCTGTTACCGATCATTGTCTCTCCGGTACGCCGCGTAGGATAATGCCCCGTGTTCATAGCGCCTCTCTTAAAGTGACGAGGCCACGCCTCCAAACGCGTAAAGAGCAACGTCGGAAGCGTCAGTCTGACCGGATATGCTGCAACACTAGAGCGCTGCCCACTCCATACTATAAGGTGATTGTAGCATCCATTTTTGGCCGCGCTCTAGGTGATAACGAAACAACTTATTCTGAATACTGGACCGCTCTGCCCTATCAACGTGGTATTATTACATAGTTACTAATAATGTAACTTAGGTCTAAAACTGAGACATGTTAATGCCTACAATTGAATAGAGCTAAAAAGTATATAAAAAATCTATAAAATGCTCAGTCTATCGGTAGGGGACTTATACAAGGAACTAGTGTGATTCTATAAACAAGGTATATGGCTAGTATTCTAGAGGAATAATATTCCTATAAACCCCCAAGAAACACTGTAAAGAAAAGAGAGGATAAGGGTCGATCAGCTGTTCTTGAATATAAACTACCCATTGGCCTTCCAGTTATCAACGGGCACCCTATGATGTTTCATGGGTTATTCAGACTATTCCAGGGGATATCATCATTCAGTCCCCTGGAAAAGCTCCGTACCCTGTAAATCCATTTTTGTTCTCTAATGAACAATGCTCTTTCTGGATTACCTCCATTCATGTTAATGTTGGGCTTTTCGATTACTGTCCAGGAGAAATCCTCAGCCGAGTGCTTATTCTCCAAAAAAATGGGTCGTCAGTTTGCTCACACTCCGTTGGCATCTAAATGTGGATCTATGCTCCATGATTCTTGTTTTAACCTTTCTGGTGGTCATGCCCAGATACATTAAATCACATGGGCATTTCAACATGTAAATAACAAAGGAGGAATTACAATTCGTGTGTCTCCTTTGCTCCCAGAGGTAAGTTAATCCAACATCTATTGCCTTGGTGTTAACTGTCAAGTGGCATACATCACACATTCCACATTTTGTGTGGCCAAAAACTGGGGGGAGAAACCCTATCGGATTCCCTTCTCCTGTGCCCACCTGTGTCCTGTTATTCACTCTCGGTCTTGTGTGTACCAAGATATCTTTGATACTCTGACTCTTTTTAAATGAAAAAAGGGGTTTATCCAGAAACAAGCCATTAGAATTCAGAATTCGCCAGTGATGTAGGATAATCTTTTGAATGCTACTAGAGGCTGTATTAAAAGTAGTGACACAAACTGTTCGCTCCAGGGATGATCTCATTAGTCTCTAGGAGTGCATCTCGATGACAGTTAATTGCTCTTTTCTTTGCCCTTTTCACCACCCGTGGGGGGTAATGTCTTTGTAACAGTTTTTTTTGGAGGGACTCTGCTTCTTCCCGAAAATCAATAGTATTGGAACAATTGCGCCGAAGGCGCAAAAATTGTCCCACCGGGAGATTCTCGCTTAGGGATTTAGGGTGGAAACTTTTAAATGAAAGTAAACTGTTCCTATCTGTAGGTTTGTGGAACATTTTTGTACTTAAACCACCTCCCTCTGGAAAAATTGTCAAATCAAAGAATGGTAAGCACTCTTTGGTGATTGTCGAGGTAAGAAGGAGGGGATTCCTGCTATTAAGCCAACCCAAAAAGTCATCCAGTGACTCTCTCTCCCCCTTCCACACCAGGAGGACATAGTCTATAAAACGCCTCCAGACCTTGATATGATGGAACCAGGGACCCCCATGGGTGTAGATGTATTGATCCTCAAATGCGGACATATACAGCCCGGCCAAACTTGGTGCAAAAACACTCCCCATGGAGGTACCATGGGTCTGGAGGTAGAAAGTTCCTTGGAACTCGAAAAAGTTTTTAGTCAAGGCAATTTCTGCCAGATGTAAGATAAAGGGTCTCGGCGTAGAATATTCCCAATCCATTGCATACAAGATATCTTCAACCACTCAGTGTCTCCATTTGTGGTATATTTGTATACAAGGATACCACGTCCAGCCCTACCAAGAAATCTTCGATAGGATTGAAGTCCAAGTCCTTAAGTAATAACAGGACCTCTGTCGTGTCCTTCAGGTATGCTGGTCTAGATTGAACTATCGGTTTGAAAAAGAAGTCACAAAATTGTGACAATGGCTCCAGTAATGATCCCATACCTGAAACAATGGGCCTCCCAGGTGGGGGCCTGGTTGGTTTATGGACTTTAGGGAGAGTATAAAAATATGGAGTTATTGGTTGACAAAGAAAACTCCCCTCCTTTTCTGAAATCCATTCATTCTGAACGGCTTCTTCCACCACTGAAATTATTTCTTTCTTGATGGTCTCTGTTGGATCCGGTCTCAGCTGCCTATAGTTTCTTCTATCGGCCAACAATCTAAGGCATTCGATTTCATACGCAGTTCTACTCTAACACCGTAGCTCCCCCTTTGTCGGCCTGCTTTATCACTAGATTTACATTATCTCTGAGCTCCTCCAATGCTCTTCTTTCTTTTTTAGAAAGATTCATGAAAGTCGTATTCCTCTCTTTTGACAGCGCTTCCACTTCACGCGTGACTGCCTGTTCAAAGGCCTCTATTTCCACAGGAAGTTGTCCTAAAGATGGAGTAAACTTGGACTTAGGACGGAAGTTAGTATACCCCTCTCTGTGTCTTCCATAGGCTGATTACCAAAGAAGACTTTCAAGCGAATATTCCGAAAAAAACTTGCTAGCTCTTGTCTCATTTTGAAGTTGTCTGGTGTATTAGTGGGTACATACCCCAGACCCTTCTCAAGGACATCAACTTGGGTGTCTGTCAGTTCTATACCCGTAAGGTTGATGACAAGGGAGGTCATTCCCGGCTCTTCCCTGGGGTTGGTTCTTTGGCCATACTCCTGGTTACTCTCTGTTCCAGTTCCTCCCACTGCACCCCCGTCATGTTCTTCTGTTTGCCCCTGCCCCTCCCTCGGCCCCTCCCTAAAAAAGGATTAGGCATTGGGGGGTAGTGTGTCATGGGGCCACCTGGCATTCCTTGAAATTGGGGTTGGTACAATGGGGGCCCTCCAAAGTTATTAGGAAAATGAGGGTAAGGGGTATTAAACTGGGGACGGGGACCTCCGAAAGAACCCCTACCTCTCCCCCTTCTGCGGGGCTTCCTCTCATAATCACTATCCCCGCTACTCGAGCTGGTTCTATCTGATAATCTCTGTTCTGTTAGTACCCTTCTTCATGTCATCAATTTTTTGTAATATATGGGTAGACCTTCTCCCTAGAAAAGTTCTTTAAGTCCTTTTGAAGTTTATCCACTTTAGATCTTAATAAGTAGTCCTTGTGTTCAGCTATGTCATTGTTTATCTCTTCCAGTTTCTTTTTGAAGGTGGCGGACAGGATTGTTGTCTTAATTCCCTGTTCATTCGCCTGGATCTTGATGTAGAGGGTATCAGCTGTTCTCTTAGCGGTGTTAATAATGAGAATCAGCCAATCCCTCGTACACTTCCAGGCGATTAAGGACCAATCCTTCCTAAAGGCTGGGTCCTCTAGGAAAATAAGAGGTTCGTTTGTTACCAGCAGACCTCTCGGTGCTGCGTTTCCTCTCAAGTATTCTGTTAAAATTGCCCCGTGTAAGATGGCTTTAACATGGGACTTTTTTAACTCTAGCAAAGTATCCCAACCTTCCCCTTGGGTTAACACTTGATTGATTGTGGTATCTCCGAGTAAAGATGGCCCTCTGAGGATTTCTGCAGCCGCTTCATCCCCAAATGCCAAAACCTGACCCTCCGCCATTCTCTCAAAGTGGAATTCCCACTTAATTGAAACCTAATCGGGTTATTTTTGGCTACAAGATCGGGTTAAATTAAAACATTTTATCCCCTGCGGCTCAGCAGCCGCTCAATACATTAGGAACACACTAGAACAGAGGGGTGAGAGGATCAGGTCCCTCTTCAACCTCCCGCTCAGACTTAAATCACAAAAAGAAGAGGGAAATAAAATAACAATCTAGTGATAATAGGTGTCAAAAAGTGAATGAAAGGGAAAGGCACCCCGTTTTTAAAACTGCCCTCACACAGCAAGCTGTGTCATGCTTCATCATAGGGCTGCTAACACACCTCCTGTGTTTACCCAACACTGGAGGTGGAGCAATAGGGAAGGGAAGACAATACGACATACAGTGTAGAATCAAGGGTGAGAAATAGTGCAGAAAAAGTGATATAAAAACAATGTTACTCATGGCCAAATTTTTGGAACGCTTTATTCATCAAAATTATCCTTTTCATCACTACATTTCAAAATGGATAAGGTTTATTGATGACATTTTTTGTGCATGGACAGGACATGAAGATTCACTGAACCACTTTTTTTGCAGGTTGAATCATAGATCTTCAGACATTAAGTTTTGGTTGAAGAGTAACCCTTCTATGATTAAATGTTTGCATGCTGAAGTTGTTGAAAATAACGGGCAGTTGACCAGATTACATTCAAAGCCAATGGATCGTAATAAAGCATTACAATATTTGCGTCATCACCCTTGGAGCCTTCGTGATAATTTGTGATTTGGGCAATTTTTAAGGCTCAGGTGTAATTATTCAGAAAAATTTGATTTTCATCATGCCAACATTTTGGCTGAAAAGATGAAAGAATGTGGATACCCCAAAAAAACTGTTGAAACAATCAATGAAGAGAGCCTGGTGGACTCCACAGGAATGACTCTTGGCCAAAAAGGACAAAGTAAGATCGGAATGTTTGGTTTGTGTGTCGACATTTTGTCCAAAAACCAATCTTAAATGGATTATCACCCCAAATTAGCTTTTGATTGGTAAATCATTTGAGAGGCCATTGTTTGTTCTTAAGAAATAACACAGCATTATGAGCCAAGTGGTCCGTGCCTACATACAGCCACCCTCAGTTCAGTTCAGTTCAAAATTATGTTTATTTAGACCATAGTCTTTAAACAGTGATAGTACCAATAAAAACAACAATATAAAACAACACAATTTATACATTCTCAGTGTGAAAAGTTGATAAATTATCGGTAAGGAGATAGTAATAATGACTTTTCTACACAGGGCATCACCATCCTTTCTAAAAATTGTACAAAGCTTAAAACATCTTTAAAATACTATACAAATATTTATCCTTATAAAATAGAATTAATTTAAGATTTATAAAATTAAAGACTAATTCTCCCTAAGGAACCTTTTGACTTCCTTCATATAGTTCCCTAGTGCAATCGCAATCTCGAGATTAGGCATTTCAGTAAATAATTTAACCGCCTGTATCCGCAGTCTTATATCATATTTTAAAAATATTGGGCGAAGATATCTTTTACGCTGCTCTAATACTGTTGCACAGTCTAACAGGATGTGCAATATATCACCTTTGGTTCCCAGTGTACACTTACAGTACCCATCCTGATACAGCATTTTTGTTTTTAATTCTTCATTTACTATCCATGGATTTATACCTATTCTCAGTCTTAAGATCTCCTGTCTATACCAATAGTTTGGTAGAATATCCAGATAAGGAAACCATTTTTCATTTAGCCATGCATCTCTCATGAATTGCACTGATTTTTTCTTGGCCAGATAATCCATATCTGCTTGTCTTGAGGCTTCTAGCCCCTTATTTCTGATGTCTCTTTTACAGAATTCTACATTCAGGGTTTCTGGACAAATTTTTACCTTTACATTCTCACAAACCAATACTATTTCCTTCCTTATCTTTTTAGCCCATTTTAGATTACTACATTGGATCTCTTTCCTACACCACTGAGATATCTTTTGGCCTGTTTCTAAGTCCAAGCGTTTCCAAAATCTTATTAAAATCATTTGTGACTGAACCCTCCATGCAGTAGTGCCTAACTAATTTCTTATTGCTTGAATCATTGACGAGTGTGGCAATGACAGAAGAGTTTTCAGGCACCTCCCTTCCTCTAGATCCCAATCTTGTTTACCACTTAGATAGAGAACTTCTGCTCCATAGAGTACTTGTGGGGGTATCATCGCACTAAAAGCCTTTAACAATGGTCTGTGAGACATATCTCCATAGTCTCGATTACATTTTTCAGACCACAGATCGATGTGTAAGCTTTCGCTTTCTGGGCTTCTATGTGAGTGTGCCACTTTAAAAACCTATCAAACCACATCCCAAGATAGCGATATTCATTCACTATTTCTAGCTTCAGATCTCCTAAAAACCAATTAAAACTAATCACTTTTGTCCCAAAACATAAAATTTTAGTCTTTTCCATATTTACAGTTAAGAGTTTCCTTTCACAATATTCCTTAAAAATATTCAACTTCCTTTGGAGGCCTATTTCAGTCTGATCCAGAATTACCAGATCGTCAGCGTATAAAAGGCAGGACACTTTATTTCCATCCATTCGTGGACTGGCACTTCTTTCGACCTCTAAGCTTGCTGGTAGATCTCCTAAAAATATGGCAAATAGCAGAGGGGCCAGCACGCAGCCCTGTCTAAGGCCATTCTTAATTGCTATTTTGGGCGTCAATGAGCCTTCTGTGTCTCTAATTATTTGTGCCCAAATTCCACTATGTAGCTCTTTTATTAATGCCAACAGACCTTCGGGAATATTTCTCTTTACAAGGGTATCCCAGAGCACCTTCCGGTCAACTGAATCAAATGCTGCACGGAAATCAACAAAACAACACAGCTTACCGTTTTGTTCTATTGATTTACGTGCCACTGACCACAGAGCGAAACAGTGGTCAATTGTGGAGTGGCCTTCTTTAAAGCCCCCCTGTCCAACTGGTACAATTGAAAATTCCTCTACCCAATTCTGTAATCTGTTCAAAATTATTTTTGAGAAAACTTTTTCCCCAATGTCTAATAAGTTAATCAGCCTATAATTTTGTGGTGCGTTCATATTACCTTTTTTATGGACTGGCCTTATTATAGCCCCTTTCCAATTCTTTGGTATTTGTCCACCATCTAAAATTACCGAGAACATGAGGGAAAAGAATCTCACCCACCAAATCATCTGTGACTTTATTATTATTGCTGGGAGATTATCTGGTCCTGCAGCTCGTGTTAATTTTAATTTACTTATTATCTCTTTTACATTCTGTTCTGCAAAATCCGGTTTCAATTCTTCCATTAACTCTTGCCACGGCTGGGGCTCTTCGACTTCTTGTTCTCTACGAGGGCTATACAATTCCTTCAGATACCTCTCCCATGCTGCCTCGTCTACTACACAATTCATTGCCCCTGCTGGATGATCAGTTGCTGCTTTTACCAGCTTCCAAAACTGTCTTATGTTTTTTGATTCAATGGATTCCAGCAGATTTTCCCAGCATTTGTCTTTGTACGCCCTTTTTGCACTCACAATCAGTTTTTTGTATTCTCCTTTCAATTTATTAAGATAACTTTGACTATTCTGGTCATTTTTTTTACTGATGTTTCTTATAGCTTTCCTTAGCTCTCTTTTTTTCTTTAGACAGTCTATAGTAAACCTTTTTGGCCTCCTAACTCGCATTTTTTGTTGGTCTATTTTATCTTTTTTTAATTCTATTCGAAGGCATTACACCACTTGGTCTATTTTTCCCTCATACCATTTCAGCTTCTTAACCCCTAATTCTCCCAGGAATATCGTCTGTTGGAATTTTCCTAATTTTTCCATATACTCTTCCGTTAATCTAGTTGTCACTCTTTTAGGATATTCTACTTGTTGTAAAATTACTTTATCTCTGGGTTTCGGGGTTCCCCCTTGAATCTTCAACTTCAGTGGGTTGTGGTCACTGCCTTCTTCCCTAAATATCTTAAAATCCAATATGAGTGAAAAATTCCAGGCAAACATAAAGACATAGTCTATCGGGCAATTCTGAGTGCCTATTGTAAATGTCTTCTTTGCTGGGCAGTCTGATTCTAATCTGCCATTCAGGCAGAATAGACCCTTCGTACCTAGATAATTGCCCAGGTCTTTATCCTGTCTTGTTGGTTCACAGGCAGGGAATGTTGCTTGTTTTATTTCATATGCGTCTAGTATATCCCTTTGCCAAATATCTACCTCCTTTGGGTACAATTTATGATTAAAATCTCCCACGATAAAAAACATATCCAAATCATACTTTTCACATAGCAAATCTATATCATCTTTAAAATACCCCAACTCAATTCCATACTCCTTGGCATTCTCCCATTGCATATACACATTTATGATGATCACATTTTCATTTTTTGTTTCAGAAAGCAGCAAGGAGAGTCTACATACCAGGAGCCACTTACATTTTACTTTCAACAAAATCGCATTGTTAGCTACTTTTGTTGACAGTAGGGTCATAATCCCCCTGCCGGGCGACCAAACCTTTTTTTCTTTGCTGGTCGATGGAACTGGAGAAAGCCGTCAAATATTGGGGTTTCGTCGCATAGCCAGGTTTCTTGCAGACAAATAATTTCAACATTTCTTCCTAATTTATTTATACATTCTTGTTTTATTATGTCTCCAAGACCATTTATATTCCATGATAAAAGATTTAGGCTATGCGACACCCCTTTATCCTATTCAACCTCACTTAAACCTCCATCTTCCACCATATCTTCCCTAAACCACTGGGAGGGACCTGCCGGACTACTTCTTTGACTCCAGTTACCCCATAAGTTATCGGTAGCTGAGTTATTGACTACTACATTCAGGGTACTCCCTCCTTCTTCTTTATCCTCCCGAAGCCTCACTTGTCTCTTACCAAGACCTCCATGACATTTAAGGAAGCTGCTGCCTGGATGGCAATATCCCTTTAGTTCTCTCTCTGTGATTAACCTTATACCTTCATGCTGTATCTCTCTCTCTGCTTCCAAAATTGCCAATTTTACCAGGTCAGAATAGAGTAGTACTCTTGTAATTTCCTTTCCATTTATTTTTTCTATAAAGCCCACCTGTCTCAAATCTTTTGTTCCTATTCCCCTCAGGCTAGGGCATCTAGAAAATGAAAATAGGATTTGGGATCTATTTAAGGGTATAATTTTCCTCGTTTTTTCCCCCTTTTTTTCTGAATACTCTGGTTCGAGGTACAGCCATTTATTGCTTCCCACCTCTATCCCTATCTCGGGGTCCTCTATACCCCCCTGTCTGGTAGTTTTCCACCTATCGTACCCCTGTTTATTTTTTCCTTCTATTTTCCTTTTTTGTGGGTCTGTTACTCCTTGACTTTGATACTTCTGGGATTTTATTTTGTTATGATATCCGGCTAACGTAAAGATTCCAGTTAGTAGGTCGAGAGCTGACCGAATAGAAACCCACTTCTTACGTGACGAAATGAATTGAATTCCAGGATGAACGCACACAAGGACGTCTGTGGGCAACTCGGCAGAGGGGATGTCAACGACGTTGTCCTCCACACAACAAAAATCCTCGCCAGTGTAATAACGAAGATCAATCCAAAGTAAGATGAAGAGAACTTTATTAATCGACATCCATCACCTACAGAGACCGTTAAACTGTCGAGAGCAACAGTTAGAACACTCAATGGAACGTTCTAAGCAAAGAGCAGTACACAGTAAAAGTAAAGGAGGGGGGAATGGAAGAATCCATAAAAGGAAAAGAAGGAGTGAAAGGAAGGAGAAAATTGCAGTGAGGATAATTACAACAATGAGCTACTTTGACCCCTGACGAAGGGCCCCAGTAGCCCGAAATGCATTGGGTTTTAATAAACGCTGCTTTTGGATGAACATATGCGTTTGTACGTGTTTTTGAGAAGAGGTCCGGATGGACACACCAACAACATGAGAAACCTTGAAAAATGGCATTATACTGTGCGTGTGGAGCTAAACGGATGAATATGATAAGATGGAATAAAAGTATGATTACATGGCATAACATTGAAAAACATGGTCTGAAACATGAAAGCAACAAGCAATAGTAACGCTGTGCCTTTGAATTGGGGCGAAACTCGCCCCAACAATATCGGTATCTCATTTTATTTTGTTACCCACATTGTTTAATTTTAGATCCATTTTTACTTTTGGTTGATCCTTTTTTGGGTCTGTGCTACTCTGAATATTTACTTTCTTATTGGGGCCCTTCTTCTTACCCTCAGCTCCGGGGGTCTTAGTGGGTACCCTTATCAATGCAGGGATTTTTAAGTTAACCACTCTCTCCTTTGCCTTATTCTTTCCCCTTATTTCTACTTTAGATTTCATCTTTCTGCTTATATTTCGTTTGGCTTGGCCCCTATTATACCTGGAGCTATATCTTATATTTTCCCCTCTTCTTTTTACCAACATTGGATATTTCGATATATAAACGTTTTGAGAGGTTTCTGCCATTTCTTTCTGTTCTGTAGACTGAATATCTGCTACTGGCCTCATCATTTGCGGCATCTGACCTCTGATGCCTTGCAGCTCCTCCTCAATCTTTTTCAAATATAGTTTTTGCGTATTCAGAGCTCCATTGTTTAACATTGTAACTTCCAGTATCCCTTTCAGGGTTTCCTGGAGCATCATCAGTATGTCCATAAGTGATTGAGAGGGGGTTGCAGAGATGTCCAAATTTTGTAGGCTGTCTCTCTCTGAATCATCTATTCTTTCTATTCTTGATAGTTCCTGCTGGTCCTGCTGGTCTTGATTTCTACTCTGTTTTGAATGTAATACCGGGGTATTTAATATGTCCCCACAGTCGGTTCTCTTCTCTTGACTATTATTCTCCATTTGGCCTTGGGGCACCGGTTCCTGTGTTTGCATTAGAAACAGTCTGGGGAGGATGACAGTCGCGGTGCTGTTATTAAGGGGTGTTGACTTAGAAGGGACTGATTTATCAGAAATGATGCCTCCAATAATTCTTCGGAGGGTTCTACCATGCCAATTCCATTTTGCACCACACCCACTTCCACGGGTTCCACTGGTTGATCTATCCGTTTATAATGTTTACCTAAGAAGTCCTTTATAGATGTAGGGGCTAACATACTCCCATTGATCACTTTCTGGGACTTTTTAGTGGCTTTTTTATTTTTACTCTTTTGCGGCGCCCTTTTTGGCCTCTCTCTGGCGCTTGCCTGACTCTCCTGGCTCTCTTCTAGGGTCCTAATCTCCCCGGAAGACTCTCTCCTTCCAGAGCATTGCTCCGTCGTTTTCTGCTTCCTTTTTGGTGCCATTGTCCTTTATCTATCGCGGGCCAGAACCTTTTTGTGATGCTCTTAATCATTTCAATTATACTGTGCGTATGATTTTAATACTCTTCCTTGCTTTATCCCCTTTCCTTGCCCCCTATGTAACCAAATTGTCAATTAATAAGCGCTTGAGCGGGGCATTTAGGTACTCCAATCATCCATCCATTCGTTCTTGTACTTACCTCTGTTGTGCCTTAGCCCAGCATTGCCTGCCAATTTTCCTTTGAGATTATATAACTGCATTAATGTCCTTACCGCCTCTCCCTTCCCTCTTTCTTTCTACTGGGGAGACGCTCCAGTTGTGCACACCCAACTTTCCAGATATCTTCTTGGGTGTGCAGGGTCTCTTATAGAAGCAACCTTCCTGCTTTCTCCTCCGCTCCGCGGCTGTTCTCCTCCCCTGCCCGTGATTTCCTACAGGGCGGGGGCTCTCTCACTGGAGCTTTTTCTACCGCTCCCGCGGTAATCAGGTCCCTTCGGTTACCAGCGGGGCCCGGATTGCCCGGTTTTGTTTTTATAAGAGGTCCGATGTCCGATGTGTGGCACGTTTGATTTTCCTCCCTCAGTTAAAAGTAATCTCCAACAGCTTTGGAATGTAGGGCACCACAAATGTGGAACGTGCACTTGCTGTGACCAGACTGTGGAGGGATAAGAGTTTATACATAAAAATGTGGTATGGAAATACAAATCTTTTTCAAATTGTTAAATCAAATATGTGGTCTAAGGAGTCATTTGCCATAACCAGGCCCAGAGAGTGGTGGGGTGAGTTGCAGGAGACTTTTTTTGATTTATTTGGAACAGGGCAGAGAGGCCATGCTATGTATAGCTCTACCATCACTCCGCTGCTCTTGAGTAGCTGCTGAAAGCAGGGGCAGGTGATTGGGGGGGGCATACATAACATAAAATGTGAATTGCAGGGATGTTTCTTACCTCTGGGTCTGAGTGGCAAAATAGACAACTTGAGCTTTGCTCTCATTGTCTATGTGTCATCACTCAGAGCCCCTTGGCGAAAAATATTTCCGAAATTCACTGTTACCCACTTATAATTCTATATGTTGGTATGGCAACTGGAATAATTAAACATGGTTTTTGTCTACAGGCTTGATGGTGGCTCAACTATGAGGACAAAGAAGCTTGTGTTCTGCATGTCCTTAAATTCTCAATAGTGGTCAGCACCTACTTGTCTTCCTTAGCACTCCTCATCTTCTAAGTCTTTCCATGCCCAATTTCGTCTTGTTATTCGCCATACCCCAAGAAGTGAAGTGCATTCCATTGCTAGCCCATTAGTATTTACCTGTGCTCCCTCCCCTTTTTATTTTTCTCCTTGCGTCATGGTGATACCACTCCCGGTACAATAGGTGACATGTGCAATAATTAATTTGTATATTTATTTAAGTTATTAAATATATTTGTATAACATGAACCTTCACACGAACACTAGAGCACTTTCAATTAAACCAGAAAGTTTAGTGAAATATTCTCAGGGAACTTATTTTACAACAGGAGTCTTCTTAGGAAATGGTTAGGTGCACTGATACTCTAGATTTGCAGTTATAAGTGGACACATAGTCCACACTTCAGGCAATTGGTCCATATCAAGATGACAACTTGTTTAATGAAAAGGAAAGCTAATACTCCAAGATGCAGCATACTATGCAGGCCTGAGAAATCCTCAATTAAAAGAGCTTTTAAGCAGGAATGCTATTCTTTCATGCTGTACTATTTCATCATAGCCACACCCTGCCTAACTCAACAAGGTCAAAAAGGAAGATAGTTTTCACTTATCCCAGTTTTGCGTAAAATCCATGGGGCTTTCTGGTGCTTTGGCATTTCAAAATGGGTCACAGATGCTTGTGAAGCCCTACCTTAATACAAACCACATCTGTATTACATTTGCTCCGGCCAGATCTCAAGGGACTGCTCCCTTGTATGGGAAGTGGTCCCAAATGAGAAAACGTTTTGTCTCAGTACATGCACTGTATTGCAAACACAGGTGCAGAGCAAAGGAGCTTTCAGGGGGCTCACTGGTTGGACTCAACATGAATATGTTGCACAGTAAGTGCACCCCGCCAGTCTGCCTTGAAAGGGGGGAATGGGTGTCCCAGGGCTCCCCAGAGATCCCCCACCAGGCAGGTGTAGTCACTCATCGTACCCACCTGCTGGGCAGTCTCTACCCCCCCCCCTTTCAAAAGCAAGCCACGGAGCCACCTGCACAGTGAAATGTGGACTAGTGGCTTCAAAATCCTGGCCTTTCTTTCACTAATAAGTTGTTGCCAGTGTAGGTGCAGATTCACACCTGCACTGCACTAGAAACAGCCCCAATGTTGTGATACAGTGTGCTATGGACAGTACGCAGTGTCCAAGGAATTATGTGGATTTGTGTATATAATGATGGAGTGTCACCCAGACCGGCTATTACAGACATCAAAGAGTCTGATGCAAATCATCACATAAATCACACTCTCTGAGAGGTGGTCGGGTTAGGGACGGTGACTGAGTAGAATTGAAGATGATATGATAAGACTGAAAATGGTTATCTTCCATTGCATTTCAATCTATGCTAATAGACAAGAATCTCTTCAAGGTTAAAAATTGAGCTTAGCAGAAGGTTTAGTTCAGTGTTTCAGACTGGCTTGCTTCTAGAATTTCAACAAGTTCAAATTTGCTTATGGTTTATCTCATTCACATTCAGTTTCTCTTTCAAATACAGAAGCCAAGCTTCAGAACTTAATTATATTTATTCATTACTTATTATGTGAACCTTTAGTTCAAAGTGCACCTTAGTGCTAAAATCATAAAGACCAAGAGTAGTGAAACAATTGAGGACATCCTCTTCTACAAATCATATTTTAATATAAAAGCAAAGTCTTAAGAGCTTTCCTGAATGAGAGATGGTTCTGTATGCTATACAGTAGACTAAGCAGATTGTTCCATAGTTTAGGCCTGAGCACAAGTAACAGCAACTGAGAATTTGACTTAAGAACCTTGACGTAGTTCTGCTGAGAAACCTTGTCTTAGACAAGAGTTGCTGCCACCATTTTCTACAGTCAGTCCTCCAGGAAAAGTTCTATATTTGACTCCTTACCCGGTCCGGAAGTCCTATGATCCAGATGTTCTTCCTGTGAGTCCTTCCTTTAGAGTCTTCCGCTCTAAATTTGAGGCAGGGGACACTTTCCTTTAGAAAAGCCATGTGTTCACTGTATTCATTGGATTGAACTCTAGATCATTAAGGGCCACCGCTGTGCTTGTCACTCTGTCAATCAATCAGTACTTGTTAAGCGTGACTACTCACCCGTGAGGGTCTCAAGGCGCCGGGGGGCTACAGGGCTGACTGGGCGCAGCAGTTCAGTCGAAGAGCCAGGTCTTGAGATACATCCTGAATTGGGTCAGCGACAGAGATAGCCTGAGGTGGAGAGGCAGGGTGTTGCAGGTTTTGGCAGCGAGGTAGGAAAAGGACATTCCTCAGGTCCTGGTCTTGCAGATCCAAAGAACGGTGGCAAGGCACAGTTGGGCCAGGTGGAGGTGTCTGGTGGGTATGTGGAATGAGAGGCGATGGTTCAGGTATGCTGGTCCGGTGTCATGGAGTGCTTTCTAGGCGTGTGTGAGGAGCTTGAAGATGACTCTTTTGTGGACTGGGAGCCAGTGGAGCTCTCGTAGGGGTTCGGAGATGAGGCTGTGGAGGACCAGTCTGGCTGTGGCGTTTCTGGGTGATGCCTGCGCCGAGTGCGTTGCCATAGTCGAGTCTGCTGCTGACGAGTGCATGGGTGACCGTCTTTCTGGCCTCAGTGGGGATCCATATGAAGGTATTTCAAAGCAGGCGAAGAGTGTGGAAGCATGACGAGGAGACGGCGTTGATCTGGTGGTTCATAGTGAGCGAGGTGTCCAGTATAATGCTGAGGTTTCATGCATGGTCCATGGGTGTGGGGGGGTTCCTAATGCAGCGGGCCACCAGGAGTCTTCCAAAGCGGAGGTGTTGGGCCCGAGGATGAGGACTCCGGTCTTGTCCGAGTTGAGCTTGAGGCAGCTGTCTCATCCAGGTGTCGATGGCCTTCATCCTGTTGTGGAAGTTGTTTCTTTCAATTGGGGGCTCGTTGGTGAGGGAGAGGATCAGCTGGGTGTCGTCGGCATAGGAGACGATGTTGAGTCTATGGTTCCTGACTATGGCAGTGAGAAGGCCATGTAAACTTTGAAGAGAGTGTGACTCAGGGAAGAGCCCTGGGGGACTCCGCAGCCGATCTCCGTGGTTTCTGAGAGGAACGGTGTCGAAGGTGGCCGGGAAGTCCAGGAGGATGAGGGTTGCTGTTTCTCCCCGGTCGAGGAGGGAGTGGATGTCATTGGTGGCAAAGAGGAGGGCGGTCTCAGTGCTGTGGGTGCTTGAATATTTCTAAAGACAATGGTCCCTAGACAGTCAAAATAAGATACAAATTAATATAGACCAATTCAGTACTATATTCTTTGTCCAGCCGGACAGGTTTATTAATACACAATGAGCTTATAACACAAAATAAGGGAAAAAGATTCCAAGTGGGACACAGCCTGCGTCCTACTAACAGACAAACTAACAACATTAAGTGAAAGGGTAAGGCAAGGGAAAACATGTCTGCATTTAAGTTTGATAAGAATACAGCAGACAGAATACTGTGGAGACACCATTACAATTTCATCATTACATTATAGTCAATGTATATGACGTACATTTTGTCGACGACGTTTCGATCCCTTAAATAATTTGTGTTATCATCTTCAGGACATTTACGGTGACATGCCTGTATTCATATAGCATTGAATAGTTGGGGAGGGAAAGGGAGGAAAGCAATAAAAACACAAAATTACAAAAGGGCAATTACAATACAATCTTATAAAAAAGGTTCTAATCCGTAAGTGATATCAGGCGTGCGTAGTATATAAAGAAATTGGCCGTGTAAAAAAGGGTTACAGAGGTTTTAGAAGAACAGAGGAGAACCAGAAGACATGTGGCATGTTCTGTAGAAAGAGAACCAAGTGAGTACAAGGATGGCCGTGTAACAGAACCGAAAAACAAATACCTAGTTGGTGACATATGCGCGCGCCACAAAACGTCACGTAAGCATGGAGATATAAAATAAGGAATAGTCGGTCCAAACATAGGGTTGGATAGTCCTCTAAGAAGGGAAGACAGGAAGGTTCCCTGGCTTTACAAGGATAGAAGGCTTACCAAAAAGCCGGCGAACCGGAGGTTCCAAAGCGGAATACGTCAGTGATTAAATTAACTGCTGGCGGCCTGATGCGTGCCTAAAAGAGGGGGGGGGAGATGAGAGCTAGTAATACGGTGGTGGGAGTGATTCTGAAAGTGCAAAGTGCTAAATGGGCGCTTACCGAAGACAGCTGTGGTAAGCACAATGGCTACCGGGACCATTAATTGTTGAGTAGAATAATGAATTAAAGCCTTCAAGGAAAAGGCTCATATTAGAAGGTTTGTGGCAGTGTGGTGTATGCCGACCATTGCATACAACGATACAAAAGCTTACCTTCTTTGTCAACTGGACAGGAAACAGAGCGGAGCCGCGTGCGCGATCTCCGTGATGGGGAAGTCCTGGGGGTAAACGGAAACTAATTCAGAAAGGGTTACCCAGGCGTGGAGAAGGAGTCTACGCGCCTAGATGCGCGATGAGACGGGTGTACTTACCGAGCGAATCTCGGCTCCTTACTTTTACTCGTGGTCCCAGCGGGATATCTGAGTGGGTACTCGGTGCTGTCAGATGTGGAGCACGTAACCCGGAAGTAATAAGGGACGCGCGGAAGGTCACATGACCTAGGGGAGGTCATGTGATCAGTGGAAGGCCAACGTGGTGTGAAGCGTGGCGGACATATTGGAGGGTGCAATGCATACAGAAAAGAGGGCTAATAGTGCCCGTGATGGGCCAGAAGACAGTAAATAAAGAAGTTCAAACGGAAGGCAAAAAGTGTGTAGATGAGAGCATGAGTGACATGCACTTTACAATTCTATCAACGTTTTACAATCTAATTTCAGAAGACGCATACAATGCTGATCATAAGCAATTAATCATAGTTGAAAGACCTTTAGCCTGTCACATAACAAATCCACCATTTCCTTCCTCGACCTAAATATCCAACACAATCAGGGCCAATTGATAACAAGCTTGTTCAGAAAACCTACAGAGCGTAATGCACTTCTCCGATACGACAGCCATCACCCCCGTGCTCTTAGGGACTCACTCCCCTACTCCCAATTCCTCCGGATCAGGAGGAATTGTTTCCTAAAAGAGGACTACTTCAAGGAAGCACAGATCCTTAGTAACAAACTTACCACTCGAGGTTACCCACGCAGACTAGTTCGTAATTCACTAAAAAGAGCGTGGTATTGTCCCAGAGATGTGCTCCTAGAGCCCAAGACCAAGAAAACACAGAATCGGATGGTATGCGTAACGACTTTTACACCAGTATCACATGCCATTCGAAAAAGTGTCAAACACTGGGGAGTACTTAACGCAGGAGTTCTTAATCTGGAACGTCCCGTGTTTGCTTTTCGCAAGGCTAAAAATATTAAAGACCATTTTGTACGTGCAGCTCTATCCTCCACAGACGCTAAATGTACTTTGAATGACCTTTGGGGTTTACCTCAACTCACTGGACACGCTAAATGTGGAGATTGCATTGTTTGCCAAACTACAATAGAGGGAAAAGAATTTGTATATGAAAAGATCAAGTTTGAACGAAAGTTTTTCTCAAATTGTAGCACCTGTAACATCATATACGCCAATGTATGTCCTTGTAACAAGATATATATTGGACAAACAATTCAGAAAGCACATATACGAATCTGCCAGCATCAAAGAAGGATACGCAACAATACCCCTAATGCACCATTGGTTGAACATTATAATGTGACAGGTCACACAGAAAATGACATGAAATGGACAATCATTAATATAATCAAACCACTTTCCAGGGGTGGCGACATTCATCAACTACTCAACAAGGAGGAACTGAAATGGATTTTGAAAACTGGGAGTATACATACGGGCCTGAACTGCCTCGAAGATTGGACCTCCCTGCTCTAACCTGTTCTCCTGCACAACATGTACTAGTGAGGAGCAAAAAATGTGTGCCTTGAATACAAGATGAGATTTCTGAAATTAGAGAATTCTAAAGTGTATGTAAATTGTGCGTGAATTCTCTTTTAACGGTTTTTACTTTCACACCTACTGTTTTTCACATTATCATGGGCACCACTAGCCCAATTATTGTATATATTGTACCATAAATGCAGGCAGTGCTAGACCTTACTTGCATGAACTACATAGGCCCTGACTGGGCCTTTACCTCAATCTTTCAACTATGATTAATTGCTTATGATCAGCATTGTATGCGTCTTCTGAAATTAGTTTGTAAAACGTAGTTAGAATTGTAAAGTGCATGTCACTCATGCTCTCATCTACACACTTTTTGCCTTCCGTTTGAACTTCTTTATTTACTGTCTTCTGGCCCATCACGGGCGCTATTAGCCCTCTTTTCTGTATGCATTGCACCCTCCAATATGTCCGCCACGCTTCACACCACGTTGGCCTTCCACTGATCACATGACCTCCCCTAGGTCATGTGACCTTCCGCGCGTCCCTTATTACTTCCGGGTTACGTGCTCCACATCAGACAGCACCGAGTACCCACTCAGTTATCCCGCTGGGACCACGAGTAAAAGTAAGGAGCCGAGATTCGCTCGGTAAGTACACCCGTCTCATCGCGCATCTAGGCGCGTAGATTCATTCTCCACGCCTGGGTAACCCTTTCTGAATTAGTTTCTGTTTACCCCCAGGACTTCCCCATCACGGAGATCGCGCACGCGGCTCCGCTCTGTTTCCTGTCCAGTTGACAAAGAAGGTAAGCTTTTGTACCATTGTATGCAATGGTCGGCATACACCACACTGCCACAAACCTTCTAATATAAGCCTTTTCCTTGCAGGCTTTAATTCATTATTCTACTCAACAATTAATGGTCCCGGTAGCCATTGTGCTTACCACAGCTGTCTTCGGTAAGCGCCCATTTAGCGCTTTGCACTTTCAGAATCACTCCCACCACCGTATTACTAGCTCTCATCTCCCCCTCCCCCCTCTTTTAGGCACGCATCAGGCCCGCCAGCAGTTAATTTAATCACTGACGTATTCTGCTTTTGAACCTCCGGTTCGCCGGCTTTTTGGTAAGCCTCCTACCCTTGTAAAGCCAGTGAACCTTCCTGTCTTCCCTTCTTAAAGGACTATCCAACCCTATGTTTGGACCGACTATTCCTTATTTTATATCTCCATGCTTACGTGACGTTTTGTGGCGCGCGCATATGTCACCAACTAGGTATTTGTTTTTCGGTTCTGTTACACGGCCATCCTTGTACTCACTTGGTTCTCTTTCTACCAGAACATACCACATGTCTTCTGGTTCTCCTCTGTTCTTCTAAAACCTCTGTAACCCTTTTTTACACGGCCAATTTCTTTATATACTACGCACGCCTGATATCACTTACGGATTAGAACCTTTTTATAAGATTGTATTGATCTGTAATTGCACTTTTGTAATTTTGTGTTTTTATTGCTTTCCTCCCTTTCCCTCCCCAACTATTCAATGCTATATGAATACAGGCATGTCACCGTAAATGTCCTGAAGATGATCCCACTAATTATTTAAGGGATCGAAACTTCGTCGACAAAATGTACACCATATATATTGACTATAATGTAATGATGAAATTGTAATGGTGTCTCCACAGTATTCTGTCTGCTGTATTCTCATCAAACTTAAATGCAGACACGTTTTCCCTTGCCTTACCCTTTCACTTAATGTTGTTAGTTTGTCTATGTTAGTAGGACGCAGGCTGTGTCCCACTTGGAATCTTTTTCCCTTATTTTGTGTTATAAGCTCATTGTGTATTAAAAAACCTGTCCGGCTGGACAAAGAATATAGTACTGAATTGGTCTATATTAATTTGTATCTTATTTTGTCTGTCTAGGGACCGTTGTCTTTAGAAATAGTAACGTACCCAAGGTCCCTGACCAATTGCATATTGGGTTCCCTTGTGTTTTGTAACAGTATGTAGCGCAATCTTTCGATTGCAAGGGTCTCGCACTCTTATCCCCTTCGCAGCAAGTGGGTACTCCCTTCGCCCCACCTTTTCCTTTTCTCCCCTCAACTCATTGTTCTTCTTCATTAGGGCATGTCTGACCATACACCACTTTACTCTGATGACTATATCAAAAAGATTTTAGAGGGACCTTCCCGGCTCTCCGATTCTAATGAAGTACCTGGAGACCCCAGCTTATCTTTAGGAGAACAGTTAGAGAAAAACAGAAAGAAATTTGTGCGTTTGCAACTAATGATACGTATGCTGACGGAATATTTAAAAGCCAATATCATCCCAACAGAACTACAAGTCCGCAATATTCCAGGGGTCTTTACTGACAACCCCAAGTACATCAACGGCTTCAGTTATATCGGTACCACTTACTCCAGACATTGGATGGTGCTTGGTATCGATATAGCCACCGAAGAACTTAAAAAACTTACCGAGGAAATTGCGGATTTGGAAAAACAGATCAAAGACAATACTCCAACGAGTGAGGGTAAAAAACTCCTAGAAGAAGTGCAGAAAACTATAGATGAGTTTCACAGGCTCGAGCAAAATAAAAAATCTAACAAAGTAAGAAAGGACATTAAAGCCTTTACCCAAGAGCGGGCATACCCTTATCTGGCTAAAGACTTTTATACCAATAGGTCTTACAATAATCCCCAAAACCAGAGACCCTGGGGCCGCTTTAACAAACGCCAGAATTTAGTGGACTTTTCTGACACATCGGCTGAATCCTCAGATAGCTCAGACCAAGGAGAAGGCCCCAGCACTCCCAATAGGATTCCTTTTTTAGGACGTGGTCAAACAGAACCACCAAAGAGAGGAAAAGTAAAACAGCAGCAGCGATGGCCCAATCCCCCGGACGAACGGCACACACGCCGTCAGCATTACCAATGGTAACAAATACTGATGAAACTTCTTCTAGTTCCATATTGCCAATTTTTAACCTCACCACTCATCAACTATCCAACCCTGAACAGTCCTTACTTAGTAAAGGCCTGTAATTTGTGCCGACTATTCGGCCAAATTTCCTAGATTTACAAACAGAACTACTTGGGTTCTTTAGGAAAATACGGTTACACAGTTACTTTCTTCTCAATCCAACACCCAGCAAGAATTCCAACACTCCATTCAGACCCCCTTCCACCTTCTCACCTTCCTCCAATATGGTACCTGGAGAGATCTTGACTTTTGAAAAATTGGTACTAAATGATGTCACCCATTTAGAAAGGAATCACTGCTATGTACCATACAACATATCATTAGACGAAAGAAAGGCACTGTCCACATTAAAAATGAACCCCTCCCTTGTAATAAATCCAGCCGACAAGGGAGGTGGAATAGTCCTCCAAGAGAAAGAAGAGTATACTAATGAAATCTTAAGACAGCTGAGTAACACCGACCATTACTGTAGACTTCCCACGAATCCGACTAAGGAGATATAGAAACTTATTCTACAAGTCACCAATGATAGCTTGGAGACTGGGTTCCTCAGTAAGAAAGAACATCTATTCTTAAAGGTCAAGTCACCGCGAATACCTGTGATATATACTCTTCCGAAAATTCATAAAAACCAAGACAAACCACCGGGTCGCCCCATAGTTTCGGGGTGTGGTTCTATCCTAGAACCTCTGGGGCAGTACATTGAACACTTCATCAAGGACTTTGTACCTGAAACAGTGTTACATATTTGATAGTATGGCTATGATTAATCTCATTGAGGAATATCCTTTTGAACCCACATCCAACACACTTTGTACATTGGATATGGAGTCACTTTACACCAATATTCCCCAAACTGAATCCATGCTCGTTATTGAACGAGTATTGAACAGACGCCCACGCCCACATGCAGTACCTACCATTTTTATACTGCAACTCCTAGAAATATGTCTGACCAAAAACCTTTTTAATGACCAATACTATGGACAAATTAGGGGGACATCTATGGGGGCAGTCTTCGCCCCAAACCTGGCTATTCTGTATATGGGCGATCTTGAGACAGGCAGGATACTGTCACCCATGAACCCTTTCCACATTGGCATTGCCCTGTGGAGGCGGTATATAGATGATATTTTTATGATCTGGCAAGACTCCAATGAGGCCATGGAACAATTTCTCCATTGGCTGAACAACAACTGTGGAGGCCTGACCTTTAGCCTGTCACATAACAAATCCACCATTCCCTTCCTCGACCTAAATATCCAACACAATCAGGGCCAATTGATAACAATCTTGTTCAGAAAACCTACAGAGCGTAATACACTTCTCCGATACGACAGCCATCACCCCCGTGCTCTTAGGGACTCACTCCCCTACTCCCAATTCCTCTGGATCAGGAGGAATTGTTTCCTTAAAGAGGACTACTTCAAGGAAGCAAAGATCCTTAGTAACAAACTTACCACTCGAGGTTACCCACGCAGACTAGTTTGTAATTCACTAAAAAGAGCGTGGTATTGTCCCAGAGATGTGCTCCTAGAGCCCAAGCCCAAGAAAACACAGAATCGGATGGTATGCGTAACGACTTTTACACCAGTATCACATGCCATTCGAAAAAGTGTCATCAAACACTGGGGAGTACTTAACGCAGGAGTTCTTAATCTGGAACGTCCCTTGTTTGCTTTTCGCAAGGCTAAAAATATTAAAGACCATTTGGTACGTGCAGCTCTACCCTCCACAGACGCTAAATGTACTTTGAATGACCTTTGGGGTTTACCTCAACTCACTGGTCACGCTAAATGTGGAGATTGCATTGTTTGCCAAACTACAATAGAGGGAAAAGAATTTGTATATGAAAAGATCAAGTTTGAACGAAAGTTTTTCTCAAATTGTAACACCTGTAACATCATATACGCCATTGTATGTCCTTGTAACAAGATATATATTGGACAAACAATTCAGAAAGCACGTATACGAATCTGCCAGCATCGAAGCAGGATATGCTGCAATACCCCTAATGCACCATTGGTTGAACATTATAATGTGACAGGTCACACAGAAAATGACATGAAATGGACAATCATTAATGTAATCAAACCACCTTCCAGGGGTGGCGACATTCATCAACTACTCAACAAGGAGGAACTGAAATGGATTTTGAAAACTGGGAGTATACATACGGGCCTGAACCGCCTCGAAGATTGGACCTCCCTGCTCTAACCTGTTCTCCTGCACAACATGTACTAATGAGGAGCAAAAAATGTGTGCCTTGAATACAAGATGAGATTTCTGAAATTAGAGAATTCTAAAGTGTATGTAAATTGTGCGTGAATTCTCTTTTAACGGTTTTTACTTTCACACCTACTGTTTTTCACATTATCATGGGCACCACTAGCCCAATTATTGTATATATTGTACCATAAATGCAGGCAATGCTAGACCTTACTTGCATGAACTACATAGGCCCTGACTGGGCCTTTACCTCAATCTTTCAACTATGATTAATTGCTTATGATCAGCATTGTATGCGTCTTCTGAAATTAGTTTGTAAAACATAGATAGAATTGTAAAGTGCATGTCACTCATGCTCTCATCTACACACTTTTTGCCTTCCGTTTGAACTTCTTTATTTACAGTCTTCTGGCCCATCACGGACACTATTAGCCCTCTTTTCTGTATGCATTGCACCCTCCAATTTGTCCGCCACGCTTCACACCACGTTGGCCTTCCACTGATCACATGACCTCCCCTAAGTCATGTGACCTTCCGCGTGTCCCTTATTACTTCCGGGTTACGTGCTCCACATCAGACAGCACCAAGTACCCACTCAGATATCCCGCTGGGACCACGAGTAAAAGTAAGGAGCCGAGATTCGCTCGGTAAGTACACCAGTCTCTTCGCGCATCTAGGCGCGTAGACTCATTCTCCACGCCTGGGTAACCCTTTCTGAATTAGTTTCCGTTTACCCCCAGGACTTCCCCATCACGGAGATCGCGCACGCGGCTCCGCTCTGTTTCCTGTCCAGTTGACAAAGAAGGTAAGCTTTTGTACCGTTGTATGCAATGGTCGGCATACACCACACTGCCACAAACCTTCTAATATGAGCCTTTTCCTTGCAGGCTTTAATTCATTATTCTACTCAACAATTAATGGTCCCGGTAGCCATTGTGCTTACTACAGCTGTCTTCGGTAAGCACCCATTTAGCGCTTTGCACTTTCAGAATCACTCCCACCACCGTATTACTAGCTCTCATCTCCCCCTCCCCCCTCTTTTAGGCACGCATCAGGCCCGCCAGCAGTTAATTTAATCACTGACCTATTCCGCTTTGGAACCTCCGGGTCGCCGGCTTTTTGGTAAGCCTTCTATCCTTGTAAAGCCAGGGAACCTTCCTGTCTTCCCTTCTTAGAGGACTATCCAACCCTATGTTTGGACCGACTATTCCTTATTTTATATCTCCATGCTTACGTGACGTTTTGTGGCGCGCGCATATGTCACCAACTAGGTATTTGTTTTTCGGTTCTGTTACACGGCCATCCTTGTACTCACTTGGTTCTCTTTCTACCAGAACATGCCACATGTCTTCTGGTTCTCCTCTGTTCTAAAACATCTGTAACCCTTTTTTACACGGCCAATTTCTTTATATACTACGCACGCTTGATATCACTTACGGATTACAACCTTTTTATAAGATTGTATTGATCTGTAATTGCCCTTTTGTAATTTCGTGTTTTTATTGCTTTCCTCCCTTTCCCTCCCCAACTATTCAATGCTATATGAATACAGGCATGTCACCGTAAATGTCCTGAAGATGATCCCACTAATTATTTAAGGGATCGAAACGTCGTCGACAAAATGTACACCATATACATTGACTATAATGTAATGATGAAATTGTAATGGTGTCTCCACAGTATTCTGTCTGCTGTATTGTTATCAAACTTAAATGCAGACACGTTTTGCCTTGCCTTACCCTTTCACTTAATGTTGTTAGTTTGTCTATGTTAGTAGGACGCAGGCTGTGTCCCACTTGGAATCTTTTTCCCTTATTTTGTGTTATAAGCTCATTGTGTATTAAAAAACCTGTCCGGCTGGACAAAGAATATAGTACTGAATTGGTCTATATTAATTTGTATCTTATTTTGACTGTCTAGGGACCGTTGTCTTTAGAAATAACGTACCCAAGGTCCCTGACCAATTGCATATTGGGTTCCCTTGTGTTTTGTAACAGTGGGTGCTTGAATGGCAGATTGAGAGGAGTCTTGGACGTGGCTGGCTTCGATGAACTTGGAGAGCTGGGGCGTTGATGGCTTTATCTATGACCTTGGCTGGGAAGGGGAGCAGGGAGATGGGTCTGAAATTCTTGAGGTCTGTCGGTTCGGCAGATGGTTTCTTCAGCAGGGGGTGGATCTCAGCATGTTTCCAGTCGTCGGGGAAGGTGGCGGTCTCGATGGACTGTCTGTCAGACAGTCCACGCACATCGGCCCATAACAACCCATACATTAATAGCCACTGTGTCCATCTTTGTCTCTAGTACATTATGGGATTCAGCATTGGGGACAGGATGCTGTCTTAATGGGCTGGAAGATTTGATGAGTCGTGTTTAGGGGTGGGTGTAGTTGGGACTGGCCCAGTCGTCTTCATATTGGGAGATTTCACCTTCATTTTCAGATGCCATTGTCACCTCTTTTTTTAGTTTCCCCATTTCATCACTAGATATTGTGCATTCAAACCCAGGGGGTAATTTATCTGAGTTCTGAGAAAGCATTCCAATATGACTGTCACTCACTCACTTGTGTAACTCGCTCACAGTGCGCCCATTTGTCATTGCATTTTGCAAAAGTGTATTTTTAATTTAGCAAATGTAAATAATCCCCTTTACATAATTTCAGCTGTGGCTCATCATGCTACTGGTATATTAAACAGCTGAGGGAATTCAGAGGTCTCTGTGTTGAATTTGTGGCATCTAAATGAGCCAATGTTTCTTGATTCAGTAGCACTACGTGAGTCACATCTGAGGGGGGAATGAATGGGTTCAACTCATATTGCTCTACTATTTGTACACAGTGGTCATTTCTACAGTATAACTATCGCTCAGATCTACCATTTCAAGCTGATGCAGTTGCTGCGGTTCAATCCCTGGACACCATCTTGTTTTCTGTTGTTGAGTGTCACACTGGGTCACCTCACCTCCTGTACTGATTGTGCACAGTCTGTGTATTTGTGTGGGGGTACAAAAGACATGCCCCCTCTCTGGTCTCAGGCACCTCTCTGCAGCATTCCTCTTTAGGTATCCACACCTTCTGGCCAATTCTAGCACTGGCAAGAGGGCCCAAACCCTCAGGCTATCATTTACTACTTTCTTGCTGCACTATCAAATCCTCAACAGCACCTCAATGATGGGATGAGGGGGATTAGGGGGAATGCCTTACAGGCAAATATAGGCTTAGGATTAAAGAGGACTGTGGCCGTATTCCTGCATGCAGCACATTGCAGCCTCACGTGACACCCCAGCCAAATTGAACAGCTCAACTGCACAAGCCACCATCCTTTGGGACTTGTTTCAGCAATCTGCGAGTTGAATGGCTAGCACTCCACTCACAAATGAGCAGGCACCAATTTCCCTTTTGTTATGGGATGGATATGATCCAATTTTCTTGGGCCTCAGAGATGGCATAAGTCAGCATGAAATAAGGCCTACATTGGGTCAAGGGCACATTTAGGGCCACATGCATTAAGCTAAGGAATAGCGATTCCTTATGCATGTAGGTTTCGCTAAAATATTTGCGATTCCTACACATTCCTTAATTGCAAATCGAAAATTGTGATTCGCAATTAAGGAATGCCTTCCCATTCATTCCTATGGGCCCAGAGGCCTATAGGAATGAATGGGACAGCATTCGCAATTTGCGATTACCAAATAGGTCGTCGCAAATTGCACATGCAATCTCAAGGGTGCAAGGGGGCCAAAAGGCCACCCTGATGCACTCCCAACAAAGGTAAGTATGCACATGTGGTGCACACACATGCCCTAAGGGCATGTGTATGCACCACATTGCACTTTGAAAAATGCATTTTTGTGCATTTTTCAAAGGAAGCGCAACTTACCATCAACTTTAAGTTGATGGTAATTTGCGATTCCAATTTGTGAATGCATAATGCATCGCAATTAGGGAATCGCAATTTGCAATTCCCTAACTGCATTCGCAAACTAGGTAATCGCAAAAATTGCGATTACCTGTTTTGCGAATGCCTTTGAGCCTGTTGCATTGCAAATAGAATTTTACCGGTCGCAAACGGGCCGATTCGCAGAATCGGCCCGTTTGCAACCGGTAAAATGCTTGATGCATGTGCCCCTTAGAATACAGAGCTAGCATCACATTACCACCATATAAGTGTAAGAGAACCAGAGCCTGAGGAACAGTTCTGCATGCTTAAAGATGAATGATGTTTCAGTTTTCTTAAAACAAGTTGGAAGGATGCTGATATAATAAGGTTGGAGACTTGAGGTGTCATCTGTATCTTTTGGTCTAAGATAGGGCCTTGTGATTTGGCAAAGGTGACCAACATTTGGAAGATGTTCTGAAAACGTTTTGAGTTATTTTTCAACAACTGAACCTCAGTCCTTTGCATGTACCCTGTGGACTCTGTCAGCCCAAGCTCTGACAAACTGTTCTTAATGTATTGCTCTTTTTGAAAACTATTTGTGATTATCTTTTACTGCCTTTCTTGGGTTTTATGTACATACTATTAATGGTATTCTTATGTTCTGCACTGTGGCACTGTTTGGGGCCTGGTAGGTGCAATATAAAACTGTAACAAGCACTGTCAATGACAGCAGGTCTGGCTTATGAATGAAAGTGCCTTTTGCATCATTGATGTGTTTAGATATTCAATAAGTCCCCCTACATGTACTCTGCCATTCATCTTTGCACTCATACATCCATTCATCTATCCGCTGAAATATGGCATTCAGACTGCAACACAACCGCAATAAAACACACACAAATTCAACAACATATGAAGATAAATTAAACAAGTACAAGTAGAAAGAATAAAATGTGCTGCTGTCTAAACACGATGTACATATGGTTGCAATAGCAAAACTAAACACTGCAGCTGGTGTCTGCCTTGCAAAGGTATTGTTAATACATTGTTATTAAGTTCTAGCATGCCCTCCACATTTAGTATCAAAGTGTTGGACATCTTAGAATGTTAAAACAATGATACACTATTGCCAACAGCATTCCATTATGGTCTTCTGGTTCAGAAGCAGTAGCAACATGGAATGTGGTGCATTGCAGAAGAAATGAGTGGCAAGCAAGTGACCTGCTAGCACTTCCTTGGAAAGGAGTAGTATCTTCTTAGGAAACATAAAAATACAAAAAGAAGAAATTAAATGAAAGGGTAACTATGAAAGGGAAACATTAAAAACTAAAGGACTGGCCAACTAGCTCTAGCGCTGAAGTGCACTAATTTACGGGTGGGTGTACACCAGTAATGAGAAAAAGCTATAATTCACAGGGCAAGAAAGCCAATGAATGATGTGGACTGAACCTTTACACCATCCAGTTTGGTGACATGGATGGGAGCAGAGTGTAACTGACACTCAGACAGACAAATAGTATAAAAGAGATGACCCAAAGGCCCTCTATGTGTCAGGATGGATATGCATTTATATAAATGGATGATGCATTATTTAATGTTATTACAAGATCCTGGCAGATAGCTAAGAAGAGATTATATGAGAATTACTTCAGTGCAAATCTTCTCCCCGTAGAGTTTGTTAGAGGCACTAACTAGCACCAAAGTCCTTCCCTACATAGGTAGTCTGTGACATTTCATGTAACAAAATGCTTTTTCCATAGGCTTAAACACAGACAAATAACAATCCACCCTTCTATGCCTACTGATTTTAACAAACTTTTCACAATCAATAATTCATGCCTAATGATTTTATCAAAACCTTTCATAGTAAACAGATCAAACCTATGGCACCAGAAATATTTTTCCAAGTCAACCAATCAGGGCTGTAACTGTTATCATTGGCTTATCACCATAACCAACGGAGGCCTCCTGTATTAAGCTTTCCCATAAGGCAACCATCAGTTATACAGTCTTAAAAGTACATAGTATCCACAATTACAGTTGGTAAAGGAAAACACTATATGTCCTGAGATGACTTAAGAATGATTCTGACAGTCCAAATATTCTACACCAATGGTTTGTCAGAGGGGAGCCAACACCAAAACCCTTGCCTACAAAATCCCTCTATAGGCTTTAATACAGAACAATCAACCCTTAAATGCCTACTGACTAACATGTGCTTTTCACATTCAATATGTTGCCTTTATCGGAGCTTTTCATTATAAACAATCTGGTCTATTGGCTTGTCACTATAATCAACTAAGATCTACTGTATGGGTTCATGCGCCTTCCCACAAGGCAACCACCAGCTAGACCATTGCAAATATGTACAAAATACAGTTGTCAAACAATATAAAATCCTTTCTAATAGAGCCTAATAAGGATTATCATAGTGCAAATTGCCTATCTCCATGGTTCTTGAATGTGGATCACCAGCACCAAACCCTTGTCTACTACACTAATCTCAGAGATTCCATGTAACAAAATACCTACCTACAGGCTTTAGCACAGTGTAATAACAATCCACCCTTAAAAGTCTTTTGCTTTTCATACTAAGTAAGGCCTACTTCCTTTGTCATAATTTTTAATCATAGACAGATCACACCTAAGGAATCTGACAAAACTGCTCCCATTGAACCAATAAGACTTCTGTCCTTTACTAATGTCATGACACTACATACAACCCAGGCCTACTGAGGTGCACATAAATTTACAAACATAAGGCACACATTTATAAAATTACAAGGATGCACAAAGTTACAGTTGGCACAAAACCATGCAACCCCTCTAAATAAGGTATAACAAGGTTGTATGGTAAATACAAGGTATCTGAGATGGTAAACAGCCATTACAACGAGGCTGTTACCACGCAAGTTGTTACATCGCATGCGTAACAACGCATGTGATGTAACAACGACTACCATTACAACGCAAACCATTATATCGCATGCGCTTTTAAAACACAAGCGATGTAATGGTTATCCACATCGTTGTGAGAAAACTGGGCTGTTCCGTTTCCTCACAACGACGTGCACCGCCCCTCTGTCGACGCTGGAACCAGGAGAGAGGAACCACGAGGAGAGAGCGGTAAGGGGGATTGTCCTTGGGGTGGGGGTTACTTTTTAAGGGTTTAGGGTAGTGTCGAAGTAGTGTAGTAATGTTTGTGTAGTGTAGGGTTGTGTGTAGGGGGAGGGTCGTGCTGGGGGTAGTGTTTTAGGGTAGTGTTGTGGTGTTTGTGTATGGAAGTGTTTTTGGGTTTAGGGTAGTGTCGAGGGGGTCGTGCAGGGTAGTGTTAGAGTAAAGGGGCCAGACTGGGGGTCGTGCGGGGGTAGTGTTTTAGGGTTTAGGGTAGTGTTGTGGTGTTTGTGTAGTGTAGGGTAGTGTTTTAGGGTAGTGTAGTGTTGTGGTGTTTGTGTAGGGTAGTGGTTTAGGATTTAGGGTAGTGTCGGGGGTCGTGCAGGGTAGTGTTTGAGTGTAGGAACAAACTGGGGGTAGGGGGAGGGTCGTGCGGGGGGTAGTATTTTAGGGTAGTGTTGTGTTTGTGTAGTGTAGGGTAGTGATTTAGGGTAGTGCAGGGGGGTCATGCAGGGTAGTGTTAGAGTGTAGGGACAGATCCGGGGGGAGGGTCATGCTGGGGGTAGCGTGTTAGGGTTTAGGGTAGTGTTGTGGTGTTTGTGTAGTGTAGGGTAGTGTTTTAGGGTTTAGGGTAGTGCTGGGGGTCGTGCAGGGTAGTGTTAGAGTGCAGGGACAGGACTGGGGGTAGGGGGAGGGTCGTGCATGGGGTAGAGTTTTAGGGTAGTGTTGTGGTGTTTGTGTAGTGTAGGGTAGTGTTTTAGGAATTAGTGTAGTGTCGGGGGGTTGTGCAGGGTAGTGTAGTGTTATTGTAGGGAGAGGACTGGGGGTCGGGGAATTAGTGTAGTGTCGGGGGGTTGTGCAAACGTTTACCATGAGTATACCTTTACCACGCATGCCTTGGCGTTGAAATGGCATGCGTGGTAAAGGTATAGTCGTGGTAAAATTTTGCGTTGTATTGGTACTCGTAATTGACATCGCGTAGTAATACCCGTGTAGTAAAGGCATGCGTGGTATTTCTATGCGATGTAACGAGTGCTATTCATCTGAGATTACATGTAACCAAATACAGTTGTACAGTTTGTAATATAACATGATAACAAACTACTGTTAGAGGCCTATTGGCTTGAACAGCATATGGTAATGATATGTAAGCCTGGCCTACTGCCTTTAGCACAACTTTTCTTAATGATTAGCCCAAAACCTATGGGATGGGGCACAACATTTCCCTGAGCACCAGTCAAGCCTCTATCGGTTATCATTTGCTTGCCACCATAACCAACTCAGGCCTACTGCTCTGAGCGTAAGCTTTTCTAAAAGGCAACCATCAGACAGTCATAAAATTGTATACAAAATTAAAGCTGGCAAAGCAAAATACTTCCTCTCCGAACTGGGCAAAAGGATTCTCGCATTGCAAATCTCTACTCATGGGTTGTCAAAAGGAGTACACCAAACCCATAGCCATTTAGGTAATCTATGAGATTCCATGTATCAATAAACCTATCTGTAGGCTTTAATTCAGATTAATAATATTCCAACCTTAAATACCTACTGAGGTTATCATTATAGCTTTTATCATTGTCTTGTCACCATAACCAACTCAAGCTCATTGTACTGATCATAAGCCACAAGGCAACCATCTAGCATACAGCCATAAAAATACAAATGTATACAAAATTACAGATCTCTTCTAAGAGAGCATAAGGAGGATTATTGTAGTGTATATCTTCTATCCTCACAGTTTGTTTGAGCAGATCACGCAACACCAAAACCCTTGCCTACTATAGTAGTCTGTGAAATTCCGTGTAATAAAATAGCTGCCTACAGCCTTTAGAACAGAGTAATAACAATATATCCTCGAAAGCCAATTGTTTTTAACACATGTCTTTTTTCACAATATGTAGGTAAGGTCTTCTGGCTTTGTCATACCCTTTCATAATACACAGATTAAACCTATGACATCTGGCATGACTCTTACCAATGGGCAGATGATGCCTTTACTCTTTAACATTGGCATTGCAGTTTATCCAACACCATCATAATCAGGTGCACATAAAATGGCAACCATTATGCATGAAGTTATAAAATTACAAATATGTAAAAAGATGCGGTTTGCAAAACAAAATACAAAACCTCTCTAAAGAACCTAAAAAGAATCATCACAGTGAAACTCTCCAATGTTTGTCAGAGTGGGTGGCCAACACAAAAAAACCCTTGCCTACTACGGTAATCTGTGAGAATACATATAATAATATACCTATCTATAGCATGTCTATACCCAGGTCAGGCCTATATTCCTGATCATTGGCTTGCCACCTTATTTAGCTAAATCTTTCTGTGTCAAGTATAAACTGTGCTACAAGCCAAAATATGCAATACAAGGAGTCTTTTTAGTGGAAGCACAAAAATTAAGCCCAATCAAATCGTGTATTAAGTGCAACCAACATGTACGTGGAGCCTAAGTCCCTATCTCTGTAGGACTCCGGAAGCTCTTTTTTGTTGATCGCATAAGGTAAGGCGACAGTTCCACTATCAAGCTGGACCTAAAAATACATGCAGATTAATGTACCCCTGAGCTCTCAAACACGAACCTATACTCCGAAGTCAAAGTTAATGTCTGCACTCCTCCCATCTCAGCTGCTGCCAGAGAAAAACAAACACCTTAAATTATGCAGTTATTTAAGACACTTCAGCAGCAATACAATGTCATGTGCATGGCCCTGAAAATTCAAGCTCAGGCAGCCTCAGCCAGCAGCAGAATAAATAATCAGCTGTGTGTAAGGAAAGCACTTTATTTCGGAAGTATATAACTTCTGTGCAATCAAAACGTACTCCTGGCTACCAACGTGTAGACGGAACCAAAGCCCCTCTCCTCACAGTGGGGCAGATTTACAAGCCCCTTGCGCCACTTTTGCGTCACTTTTAACATGGGAAAAGTGACGCAAAAGTGGCGCAAGGGGCTTGTAAATCTGCCCCAGTGTTTTTTACAGCCCTTTTAGGTTAATTATAATGCATGGTGACTGGTGCGCTGTCAAGCCTGACTTAAAAATGGTTACTTATGTGTAAAAATAAAGAAAGTAAAAGTAAATTGCCACAGAGTGTGGCACTATTCCTATTTCTGTAGTTGAAATGCCGATACGTGTTGATCTCATTATCCACCTTATCCGGTTTATCAGAACGATATGAAGTATTCAGGCACGAGAATTTGAGTAATATCACACAAATTCAGTATTCTGTGATGCAAAGCAAAATAAAGAAACGGCGAATTTTCATAAGTGACAAAGATGTGGTGTAGTGTTATATTCAGTGAGAAACACTTCAATAGGAAGTGTGTTTTCAGGTGTAATACTTCACAAACAGGACCACTGACCTTTCACTGCTTAGAAGAAAAATCCTTTGTTGTTGCTTCTAGGGCTGACACCTTTAGCTTCAAAAGTAAGAACAACATCAACAGAACCTTGTTTATTTCTCTTGGGGGACCCAGCGGCGATAACACTTTCTTCGTAGTACAAAGTATATTGCCAGTTAAATTCAAATATTAAACAAAAACACACTAAAAACATTTCACTCATCAGGATGTCAGTGCATTTTCCATAACTTTTATTATAAGATTGCCTAAGAATTCTAATGAGGCGCATGCTTTATAAAAAAAATCTAGATAAATACATTTGGGAGCTGCTATCGGAGCAATCACACTCGGAAGATTATGTGTTGTAGCACTAAATTGGTATGCTGAAGAACATCATCAGAAAACAAATATGTCTTTGTTGGTATGGCAACTGGAATCATTTAGGCTCTATTTTGCGAAATGCATCTTCAATGTGTGACGCTTAATCCCAGGCATTCTGTTGTGCTACATTTGCTGCTTGAATGACAGGGTACACAATAGCTTTAACTAAGCTTTGGTAAACACAGTTTATTTGAAATTATGCTATGCGATTCTGAACCAATTTTTCTCTGGGGAGATTAATGAAACCCTTATACAGACCTATCATGGATTGTGGCTACTCAATAAACTTTCACTGAAAGATTGTTTAAGAATTGTAATTTTGCCTCATTTCAGTCTTTTTCTTTCAGTCGTTTAAGACACACTCTGGATAACTACAAACCTTTACTGAGGTTTTCCCAATAATCGATGAAAATCAGGTGTTTTATGCTCATAGTATGCATTAGGGACACTGTTACTTGACCCTCTGCAGTAGTTTATGTAGGTGTCATTGCTGCTTCACGTTGGTGAGCCAAAAGTCATTTCACTTAGATCAATAGTTAAAAATTAGATACAAAGAGGCCCAAAACAATAGGTCAACGGTTTCATTCATTTCTCTGTACAGAAAACTTGTTTTGTATTTAGGCCTGCATACAAAACAATAATGTCTTTGGTCCAAGGCCTAGACCCGAACCCCCTAGATGCAAAGACAAACCACGCTACACTAGGGTTAAGAAAAGAAAAAAGTATTTAAAAGCTCCAAAACAGGTAAAGAATGTAATAACAAGCATTTTCAATGCAATAGGTCTCGCATTTGCGAGAGTTTAAGCTATTGGCATTGTAAATGACAATGCCTTTTATTTATGAGTTTTTAAACCCAACACACATAAAAGGCATTATTATTTATAATGCCAATAGCTCAAACTCTCGCAAATGTGAGACCAATTTTATGGTGGGTGCGCCCCTTTCTTTAGACGCTGCTCGCCGTATTCAGGTTACAGTGAGCAGCATTTAAAGAAAAGGGCACGGCCAACATTAAAGTGAAAGCGCGGTAGGGGACGCTTTCACCCCTTCCCCCCAAACAAATACAGCTTCTGCAGTGCGCCCACTAAAGTTAAAACGGACCGTGCTGAAAAATTATATAAATAAAAAAGCGTATCCGCTATTCTTAAAGCGGACCACGCTGCAAATTAAATAAATAAGCCCGAACTGCCAGGCCAGTTCCTCCCTGGACTGGAAACAAGCATCCTAGGACCGGTTTCGGGGTTTCACCCCTCATCAGCCAGGATAGCTTGACTCCAGTGGCATGGAGAGCACGGGACCCACGTCTGGGCATACCCGTCCCACTCGGGGTGACAAATGCAAAAAGAACAATTGATGGACAGAATGCAGAACAAAGTCATACATTCACCCCAGTACAGAGATCTGGGCCTAAATACATCGTTTTTTTGCTCACCATGCCATTCCAGTTTGGACCCAGCCATATGCAAATCAGTCTTGACCCTGCGCCCAATGGGAACAGTCCAGCCCGAACTGCCAGGCCAGGTCCTTTCAATGAAATGAGAATGATGATGGATTCAACCCAGATCTGTGACTGGGGGTGAGTGTCTGAAAAGTTTCAGCGCTCCGTCCATCATCTCCTTGTGTTTGCTTTCTTCGCCCTAAGTTGGCAGGGTATGCCCAGACGTTGATCCCTTGCTCACTTTGCCATTGGATTCAAGCTAGCCTGGCTGATGAGGGCTGTTAGCCCGAAACCCGTCCCAGGATGCTTGTTTCCGGTCCAGGGAAGACATGGCTTGGCAGTTCGCGCTGGATTGTTCCCATGAGGCACAGGGTCAAGACTGATTTGCATATAGCTGTGTCTCAACTGGGGTGGCAAAGTGAGCTAAATAATGATGATGGATTCAACCCAGATCTGTGACTGGGGATGAGTGTCTGAAAAGTTTCAGCGCTCTGTCCATCATCTCCTTGTGTTTGCTTTGTTCGCCCTAAGTTGGCAGTGTTTGCCCAGACGTGGGTCCCTTGCTCACTTTGCCACTGAATTCAAGCTAGCCTGGCTGATGAGGGCTCTTAGCCCGAAACCAGTCCCAGGATGCTTGTTTCCGGTCCAGGGAAGACATGGCTTGGCAGTTCGGGCTGGACTGTTCCCATTGGGCGCAGGGTCAAGACTGATTTGCATATGGCTGGGTCCAAACTGGAATGGCATGGTAAGCAAAAAACGATGGATTTAGGCCCAGATCTCTGTACTGGGGTGAATGTATGACATTGTTCTGCATTCTGTCCATCAATTGTTCTTTTTGCATTTGTCACCCCGAGTGGGACGGGTATGCCCAGACGTGGGTCCCGTAGAGCGCTCTCCATGCCACTGGAGTCAAGCTATCCTGGCTGATGAGGGTTGAAACCCCGAAAGCGGTCCTAGGATGCTTGTTTCCAGTCCAGGGAGGACCTGGCCTGGCAGTTTGGGCTGGACTGTTCCCATTGGGCGCAGGGTCAAGACTGATTTGCATATGGCTGGGTCCATACTGGAATGGCATGGTGAGCAAAAATAACGATGGATTTAGGCCCAGATCTCTGTACTGGGGTGAATGTATGACATTGTTCTGCATTCTGTCCATCAATTGTTCTTTTTGCTTTAAGGGACAGGCAGACTTTTGCAAGAAAACCAAAATTTCCTACACAGGTTTGGCATTTTACTGGGACATAGCCTATTGTTTGCTACTTTTTGTGCTTTCAACCTCCTTCCAGTTAGTGGTAGAAATATGTATGAAAGCAATAATTGATCCTGGAAAACTATACATTTCTAAAATGTAGACAGAATTCTGAATTCGGCAAAAGGTCATTTGTGCAGATCCTTTAAGTTTTTTTTTAATAGAAACTAACAGTTGAAAGTAAGAAATATTGAAAATGTTTTGAAATAAACAGTCATATGTGCCAAATTTTCATCTGTAACTTCTAAGTATGACAGATTTTTTAAAGCGATATACCGTTACATCTGCTGGACCCTTCTGGTTGTGGGGATATATAGGACTTGTAGATTCACCAAGAACCTAAGGAACCCAGAGCCAATAACTGAGCTGCGTCTTGCAATGTTTTTTCATTGTGTACCGGGTATACAGCAATTCATTTGGTAAAATATAAAGAGTGAAAATAGGTATCAAGGACATCTATGTATTTCCGAAATGGGAACAAAATATAGAGTTAAGAAGCAGTAGTTATTTGCACATCTCCGAAATTGTGTGCCCATACTAGCATGTGAATTATAGGAAATTTTTCAAAGTGACTTATATTTTTTACACATTGTCTTACATTTGGAAGGCAGAATGCATAGAAAGTCAATAGGTAATAGTTGCTCTACAATTCTGTGTTCCCCTAAGTCTCCCGATAAAAAAGGTACCTCACTTATGTGGGTAGGCCTAGTGCCCGCGACAGTAAACTGGCCAAAACACAACGTGAACACAACACATTTTTACAGTGGAAACTGACCCTTTTTTTGCTAAGTGGCCTAGCTGTGGATTTTGAACCCTAGCTCTGCCAATAGCTAGGGAAACCTTGCAAACCTATACATTTTTTAAAACTAGACACCGAGGGGAATCCAGGATATGGTGACTTGTGTGGCTCTCACCAGGTTCTGTTACCCAGAATCCCTTGCAAACCTCAAACTTTGTAAAAAAAAAAAAAAACAACAACATTTTTCTCACATTTCTGTGATGGAAAGTTCTGGAATCTGCATGAGTCCACAAAATCCCACCCACCCTGCATTCCCCAAAGTCTCCCGATAAACATGGTACCTCACTTGTGTGGTTAGGCCTAGTGCCCGCAACAGGAAACGGTCCAAAACACAATGTGGACACACCACATTTTTGCAGTGAAAACTGACTTTTTTTGCAAATTGCCTAGCTGTGGATTTTGAACCCTAGCTCAGCCGGCACCTAATAAAAACCTAGCAAACCTATACATTTTTGAAAACTAGACACCCAGGAAAATCCAGGATGGGGTGACTTGTGTGGCTCTCACCATGTTCTGTTACCCAGAATCCCCTGCAAACCTCAAACTTTGTAAAAAAAAAAAACACATTTTCCTCACATTTCTGTGATGGAAAGTTCTGGAGTCCTCGCGGATCCACAAACTTCCACCTACCCCGCATTTCCAAAAGTCTCCTGATAAAAATGGTACCTCACTCTTGTGGGTAGGCCTAGTGCCCACAACAGGAAACGGGCCAAAATGCAACGTGGACACACCACATTTTTACAGCCAAAACTGACCCTTTTCTTGCAAAGTGCCTAGCTGTGGATTTTGAACCCTAGCTTTGGCAGCACCCAGGAAAACCTAGCAAACCTGTACATTTTTTAAAACTAGACCCTTGCAAATCACAAACTTTGTAAAGAAAAAAAACCACATTTTCCTCACATTTCTGTGATGGAAAGTTCTGGAATCTGCATAGATCCACAAATTTCCATGCACTCCACATTCTCCAAAGTCTCCCGATAAAAATGGCACCTCACTCGTGTGGGTGGGCCAAGTGCCCGTGATAGGTAAGAGCCCAAAACGTATTGTGGAGACATCATAATTGCCTATCACAAAATGCCTTGGTTTTGCAAGGGGGGCACCTGGGTATTTGCTCCCGGGCTCGGTGGCCTTCTAGGGAAACCTACCAAACCCACACATTTCTGAAAACTAGACACCCAGTGGAGTCCAGGGAGGTATGGCTTGCGTGGATCCCCAACGTTTTCCTACCCAGAATCCCCTGCAAACATCAAAATTAGCTAGAAAAAAAATCAAATTTTTCTCAAATTTCTGTGTGGGAAAGTTGTGGGATCAACGGGCTTACACAAATTTCCTACAACCCCAGCGTTCCCCCAGGTTTCCCGATAAAAATGAGACTTGGCTCTCCCACTTGGGTGGGAGGGCCAAGTACCGGCGAAAGGCAAGGGCCCAAAATGTATTGTGGAGACATCAAAATTACCTATCACAAAACGACCTGGTTTTGCAAGGGGGGGGCACACAAGTGGGTACCAATTTTATCGGGAGATCTCGGGAAATGCTGGGTGGTATGACATTTCTGTCAGCCCGGTGGTCCCACAACTTTTCCTCACAGAAAAGTGAGGAAAATGTGATTTTTTTTTAGCTAAATGTAAGGTTTGCAGGGGATTCTGGGTAGGAAAATGTTGGGAGATCCACGCAAGCCACACCTCCCTAGACTCCACTGGGTGTCTAGCATTCAGAAATGTCTGGGTTTGGTAGGTTTCCCTAGATAGCCGCTGAGCCCGGGACCAAAAATGTAGCTGACCCCCTTGAAAAACCATGTCGTTTTGTGATAGATGGGTAGGCACCTGTGTTTTTGTCCTGGGTTTGCAGACATCTAGGGGAACCTACAAAACCCAGACATTTCTGAAAACTAGACACCTGTGGGAGCCCAGGGAAGTGTGGCTTGCGTTGATCCCCCAACATTTTCCTTCCAAGAATCCGCTGCAAACCTCAAATTTAGCTAAAAGTCAAATTTTTCTCCAATATCTGTATGGTAAAGTTGTGGGATCCTACACCTCAGCGTTCCCCTCAGTCTCCGGATGAAAATGATACCTTACTTGTATGAATGGGCTAAGTGCCTATGATATGGAAGGGCCAAAAACGTGTAGAGATTGATGGGGCCCAAAGCGGGTCCAAAAGGGCAGTTTGTTTGCTGGTTTTTAGGCTGATGCTACTTTGGGCACCCACAGTGAGGTATAATTTTTCTCGGTAGACCAAGGGGAATGTTGGGTAGTAGGAAATTTGTGCCTGCGCGGTGATCCTACAACTTGCCCACACAGAAATGTAAGGAAAATGTGACTTTGTAAGTAAATTTCAGGTTTGCAGGGGATTCTGGGTAAGAAAACGCTGGGGATCCATGCAAGCCACACCACCAGACAAGAGTCAGTACATGGATACCACCATCCACGCACACCACCAGCTAAGAGCCATCCACGCACACCGCCAGCCAAGCGCAATCCACACACACCGCCAGCCAAGCGCAATCCACACACACCGCCAGCCAAGCGCCATCCATGCACACTGCCAGCCAAGCGCCGTCCATGTACACCGCTAGCCAAATTCTAGCAATGCACACAGTCAGCCAAGCAATATCCATGCACACTGCCAGCCAAGCGCCATCCCCGCAAACCGCCAGCCAAGCAGGGCCGGACTGGGAACAGCAACCAGCTCTGGCAGATTGCTGCTCAACCGGCCCTGGGGGGGGGGGGGGGCCTGCTAGTAGAAAGCACTGCTCCCGCTTTTGTTACTGGGGCCTGATATTGCAGCACTGCTGCAAAACCGGCCCCCAGTGACAAAACCACCCCCCACAGCCAGAAAACTGGCCCCCACCCCTCTGTCCCACCAGGGAAATGCCCGGTGTCCGCTATGACCAGTCTGGCCCTGCAGCCAAGCACCATCCATGCACACAGCCAGCCAAGCGCCAGTCCACGTACACCGCCAGCCAAATGCCACTCCACGCACACCACCAAGCAAGCGCCAATCTGCATACACCGTCATCAAGCGCGAGTCCACCCACACCATTAGCCAAATGCAGGTCCACACATACCGCCAGCAAAATGCCAGCCAAAGGTCAGTACATGCAGACCGTCAGCCAAACTCCGGTGTACACACACACAAACTCTCCCTAATTTCTAGTGGTTTTCCGCCCCAGCTTGGGTGCAGATGACAATAAAAATATCACTGAAACAGCCTAAATGTGTGGCTAAAAAAAAAAAAAAGGGAGCGACCCTTGCCTATGGGGCTTCTCACTGGCATGCCCATAAACATATCCCTGATGCCTACTGTGCTTTCTGCCCACCCTGAGGGGGGAAGAAAAGGGGCTATTGCTACGATCTGCCTTCTGGGGGGCCATAAAGCCTTTTTTGGCAGTGGGGGCATTAGCATGCCCATTCTCGGCAGCCCCCACCCCTACGTATAAAAAAAACCAACAAAATCCCTGGTGCCTAGTGGGCTTTCTGCCCCCCCGGGGGGCAGATTAAGGACTATTGCCACATCTGCCTCCTGGGGGAGGCAGAAAGGCTGTGGCAATCTTTTTGGGGGGTGGGGGCATTGGCAAGCCATTTTGGGAACCCCCCTCTACGTATAAAAAAAACCAATCCCTGGTGCTTTGTGGGCTTTCTGCCCCCCCCAGGGGTAGATCAGGGGCTATTGCCCCCACCTGCCTCCTGGGGGGGGCAGATATAATGTGGGATTTTTTGAGGTGGGGACATTGGCATGCCCATTTTGGGTAGCCCCTATAAAGATCCCTGGTGCCTAGTGTGCTTTCTTCTCCCCCCCCCCAGGGTGGCAGATTGAGGGCTATTGCCCCATCTGCCTCCCAGGGTAGACAGATAGGCTGTGGAATTTTGTTTTGGGGGGGTGGGGGCATTGGCATGCCCATTTTGGGCAGCCCCCACCAATACGTGTAAAAGAAAAACAATCCCTGGTGCCTAGTGGGCTTTCTGCCTCCCGGGGGGGGGGGGTAGATCAGGGCTATTGACCCCATCTGCCTCAAGGGGGGGCAGAAAGACTGTGGGGGGTGGGGGCATTGACATGCCCATTTTGGGCAGCCCTCACCCCTATGTACATAAAAAACAATCCCTGGTGCCTAGTGTGCTTTCTGCCTCCCTGGGGAAAGATCGGGGGCTACTGCCCCCATCTGCCTCCCAGGGAGGGCAGAAAGACTGCAGAAGTTTGCGGGGTTGGGGCATTTGCATGCCCATTTCGGGCAGCCCCCACCCCTAAAGAAAATAGGAAAAATAATCCCTGGCATCTAGGGGCAGATCGGGGGCTATGCAGCAGTCTAAGCCTGAAGTGCCTAGTTTCTGTGTATATAAGGCCCGTAAATAAATCTGAATTGGCAACCTTGGATCGGCGTGGCTCGTTGCTTGCTTGACAGTGCAAGTGTGGTGGTGTATATATATATATATATATATATATATATATATATATATATATATATATATATATATATATATTCACTGAAAAACCATAGGTTTCAGACACGTTATAGTTACAAATTAGCATTTAAAAACCTTTGAAATTCACTGAAAAACCATAGGTTTCAGACACGTTATAGTTACAAATTAGCATTTAAAAACCTTTGAAATTCACTGAAAAAACCATAGGTTTTAGGGACAGTTATAGTTACTTGGACATTGCACTCGTACAAAACCCGTGAAATTCCCCCGTTATAGTTAGTTCAGCTAACTATAACTCGCGCTCTCGCAATGCACTGCTGATGACGTCACATATTACATCACTCATGACATGGTCAGTGACATCACTGATGACATCACTGATGACATCTCAAATGACATCACTGATGACATCATCCACGTGATAATCTGATGCACCTCCTCACACCCTAATATAATCTTTGATACACCCACTCTAAATTACAGACTGCCATTCGCAAAACCATAGACACTCCAACACCAATAACTACATACCCACTCACTGATTCTTAGGTCTACACACACACATCCACTCACTCACCCGTACAGTCACTCATACTTACGGTCACTCAGTACAGGACTATCATATGCACTCTTACTCCTATATAGACACTCAAACAACGCCACTCATCCATAGAGATACTCAGACACCTAGTCAGTCATGCAAATAATTAAACACACTGCCATTTACTCACCTATACAGTTATACACACACCAGCTCACTTACTCATACAAATAGTAGCACATTGTTACGCTCTTATACAATCACTGATACATGCACACACTCATCCATACAGCCACTATCACAATCACTCACTCTTGCTTATAGCTATTTATATACTCCAACACACATATATACTGCCTTTCACATATGTAGTTACTCACACATGTACCACTGGGACATACATTCACTCACTAACACACTCTTACACACACTTACCCACCCATACAGTCTATCACAGATGCACTCTTGAAACCATCCACCCAGTGAATCACCCACTCACACATCTATGCACAGAGTTGCACACACCCTCCCACACAAACACTCAGGCACCCATACAGATACTCAGACAAGCATTCAATAACTCATATAGACACTCATTTAGCTATTCACAAACACATGCAGCCACTTACACAGCAACAGACAGACGGATACAGACATTCACCCAGTTTAGTCACTAACCCATGCATTCAGTAAGATACGTTAAATCCCTCACTTATAGAGTCAGTCACGCACCTACTAAATCATCCATACAGACACTTACACACCCACTCATTCTTCAATACGTCTTTTCCTATATATAGTAAAAATATTTAAACTTTACAGAAACACACAGTCACTGGATGATGTCATCAGTGATGTCATTTGAGATGTCATCAGTGATGTCATCAGTGATGTCACTGACCATGTCATGAGTGATGTAATATGTGACGTCATCAGCAGTGCATTGCGGGGGCGCGAGTTATAGTTAGCTGAACTAACTATAACGGGGGAATTTCACGGGTTTTGTACGAGTGCAATGTCCAAGTAACTATAACTGTCCCTAAAACCTATGGTTTTTTCAGTGAATATATATATATATACACACACACATATATATATATATATATATATATATATATATTCACTGAAAAAACCATAGGTTTTAGGGACAGTTATAGTTAGTTGGACATTGCACTCGTACAAAACCCGTGAAATTCCCCGTTATAGTTAGTTCAGGTAACTATAACTCGCGCCACCGCAATGCACTGCTGATGACGTCACATATTACATCACTCATGACATGGTCAGTGACATCACTGATGACATCACTGATGACATCTCAAATGACATCACTGATGACATCATCCAGTGACTGTGTGTTTCTGTAAAGTTTAAATATGTTTAATATATATAGGGAAAGGCGTATTGACGAATGAGTGGGTGTATAAGTGTCTGAATGGATGATTTAGTAGGTGCGTGACTAACTCTATAAGTGAGTGATTAAACGTTTCTTACTGAATGCATGGGTTAGTGACTAAACTGGGTGAATGTCTGTATCCGTCTGTCTGTCGCTGTGTAAGTGGCTGCATGGGTTTGTGAATAGCTACATGAGTGTCTATATGAGTTATTGATTGGTTGTCTGAGTATCTGTATGGGTGCCTGAGTGTTTGTGTGGGTGGGGTGTGTGCGACTCTGTGCATAGATGTGTGAGTGGGTGATTCACTGGGTGGATGATTTCAAGAGTGCATCTGTGATAGACTGTATGGGTGGGTAAGTGTGTGTAAGAGTGTGTTAGTGAGTGAATGTATGTCCCAGTGGTACATGTGTGAGTAACTACAAATGTGAAAGGCAGTATATATGTGTGTTGGAGTATATAAATAGCTATAAGCGAGAGTGTGTGATTGTGAGAGTGACTGTATGGATGAGTGTGTGCTTGTATCAGAGATTGTATAAGAGCGTAAGAATGTGCTAGTATTTGTATGAGTAAGTGAGCTGGTGTGTGTATAACTGTATAGGTGAGTAAATGGGTGTGTGCTTAATTTTTGCATGACTGACTAGGTGTGTGAGTACCTCTCTGGATGAGTGGCGGTGTGTGAGTGTTTATATAGGTGTATGAGTGCATATAATAGTCCTGTACTGAGTGACTATAAGTATGAGTGACTGTACGGGTGAGTGAGTAGATGTGTGTGTAGACCTAAGAATCAGTGAGTGGGTATGTAGTTTTTGGTGTTGGAGTGTCTATGGTTTTGAGAATGGCAGTCTGTAATTTAGAGTGGGTGTATAAAAGTTATATTAGGGTGTGAGAAGATGCATGAAATTATCACATGGATGATGTCATCAGTGATGTCATTTGAGATGTCATCAGTGATGTCACTGACCATGTCATGAGTGATGTAATATGTGACGTCATCAGCAGTGCATTGCGAGGCGCGAGTTATAGTTAGCTGAACTAACTATAACAGGGGAATTTCACGGGTTTTGTACAAGTGCAATGTCCAACTAACTATAACTGTCCCTAAAACCTATGGTTTTTCAGTGAATTTCAAAGGTTTTTGAAATGCTAATTTCTAACTATAACGTGCCTGAAACCTATGGTTTTTTCAGTGAATTTCAAAGGTTTTTTAAATGCTAATTTCTAACTATAACGTGCCTGAAACCTATGATTTTTAAGTGAATTTCAAAGGTTTTTTAAATGCTAGTTTCTAACTATGCCAACAGAGGTAGGACATGTGAAGAAAGAAGAAAAAACGCACAGAAAGAAGCAAAAGATGTGCAGAAAGAACCAACAGAGGAGCAGAAAGAGGCCTTGTTGCAAAATCATCCTGTGCCCACAACTTCTTCAGACGGGTACTGGTGGTAACTGACTGACTAACCAGAGCCAGTGCGCGTTTGCACAGTGGTGAAGGGAGGGGGGCCTGAGGTGACGTGTGCAACGCGCGCCGTGGCGCGTTTTAAGTTGCGGGATTAAGTCCCCTTGAATCCTGAGGGTCCCTGGGGCCCAACTAGCCCCCCAGGTACCTACAGTTAGGACCACAGAGCTGAGTTGCAGAGAGGCGTTCCGAGGCCACGCACCTTTTTCACCTCTCTGCAACGCAACTCTGTTGTGCTTACTGAAGGTACCTGGTGGGCTAGTTGGCCCCAGGATTCAAAGAGAATTAACTCCCCAACTTAAAACGCACCACAGGGCGTGTTTGCGCACATGTCACCTGAAGCCCCGCCCCTTCCTTCACCACTGTGCAAACGCGCCCCGTGGCGCGTTTTAAGTTGGGGGATTAGGTCACCTTGAATCCTGAGAGTCCCTGGGGCCCAACTAGCCCACCAGGTACTTCCAGTAAGCACCACAGGCCTGCGTTGCAACGCCTGTAACAAATTGTGCAGTTGTGTTTAGGTAGTGAAGAGGGTCATGCTGGGGGTAGTGTTTTAGGGTTTAGGGTAGTGCAGTGGTGTTTGTGTAGTGTAGGGGGTCATGCTGGGGGTAGATTTAGGGTAGTGCAGTGGTGTTTGGGTAGTGTAGGGAGTCGTGCTGGTGGGAGTGTTTTAGGGTTTAGGGTAGTACAGTGGTGTTTGGGTAGTGTAGGGGGTCGTGCTGGGGTTAGTGTTTTAGGGTTTTAGGGTTTAGGGTAGTGCAGTGGTGTTTGGGTAGTGTAGGGGATACTGCTGGGGGTAGTGTTTTAGGGTTTAGGGTAGTGCAATGGTGTTTGGGTAGTGTAGGGGGTACTGCTGGGGGTAGTGTTTTAGGGTTTAGGGTAGTGCAGTGGTGTTTGGGTAGCGAAGGGGGTACTGCTGGGGGTAGTGTTTTATGGTTTTGGGTAGATCAGTGGTGTTTGGGTAGTGTAGGGGTTAGTGCTGGGGGTAGTTTTTTAGGGTTTAGGGTAGTGCAGTGGTGTTTGTGTAGTGTAGGAGGTCGTGTTTTAGGGTTTAGGGTAGTGCAGTGGTCTTTGGGTAGTGTAGGGAGTCGTGCGGGGGTATTGTTTTAGAGTTTAGGGTAGTGCAGTGGTCTTTGGGTAGTGTAGGGGGTTGTGCGGGGGGTAGTGTTTTAGGGATTAGGGTAGTGCATTGGTATTTGGGTAGTGTAGGGGGTCATGCGGGGGGTAGTGTCTTAGGGTTTAGGGCAGTGCAGTGGTGTTTAGGTAGTGTAGGGGGTCGTGCTGGGGGAGTGTTTTAGGGTTTAGTGCAGTGGTGTTCGGGTAGTGTAGGGGGTCGTGCTGGGGGAGTGTTTTAGGGTTTAGGGCAGTGCAGTCGTGTTCGGGTAGTGTAAGGGGTCATGCTGGGGGAGTATTTTAGGGTTTAGGGTAGTGCAGTGGTGTTCGGGTAGTGTAGGGGGTCATGCTGGGGGTAGTGTTCTAGGGTTTAGGGCAGTGCAGTGGTGTTCGGGCAGTGTAGGGGGTCGTGCTGGGGGTGGTGTTTTAGGGTTTAGGGCAGTGCAGTGGTGTTCGGGCAGTGTAGGGGGTCGTGCTGGGGGTGGTGTTTCAGGGTTTAGGGCAGTGCAGTGGTGTTCGGGCAGTCGTGCAGTGGTGGTGTTTCAGGGTTTAGGGCAGTGGTGTTCGGCAGTGTAGGGGGTCATGCTGGGGGTGGTGTTTCAGGGTTTGGGGCAGTGCAGTGGTGTTCGAGCAGTAAAAGGGGTCATGCTGGGGGTGGTGTTTCAGGGTTTAGGGCAGTGCAGTGGTGTTCGGGCAGTGTAGGGGGCGGTGCAGGGGGTGGTGTTTCAGGGTTTAGGGCAGTGCAGTGGTGTTCGGGCAGTGTAGGGGGCAGTGCAGGGGGTGGTGTTTCAGGGTTTAGGGCAGTGCAGTGGTGTTCGGGCAGTGTAGGGGGTCGTGCAGGGGTGGTGTTTCAGGGTTTAGGTCAGTGCAGTGGTGTTCGGGCAGTGTAGGGGGCGGTGCAGGGGGTGGTGTTTCAGGGTTTAGGGCAGTACAGTGGTGTTCGGGCATTGTAGGGGTGGTGCTGGGGCTGGTGTTTCAGGGTTTAGGGCAGTGCAGTAGTGTTTGGGCAGTGTAGGGGGTCGTGCAGGGGGTGGTGTTTCAGGGTTTAGGGCACTGCAGTGGTGTTCGGCCAGTGTAGGTAGTCTTGCTGGGGGTGGTGTTTCAGGGTTTAGGGCAGTGCAGTAGTTTTCGGGCAGTGTAGGCGGTCGTGCTGGGGCTGGTGTTTCAGGGTTTAGGGCAGTGCAGTGGTGTTCGGGCAGTGTAGGGGGTCGTGCTGGGGTGGTGTTTCAGGGTTTAGGGCAGTGCAGTGGTGTTCGGGCAGTGTAGGGGGTCGTGCTGGGGCTGGTGTTTCAGGGTTTTGGGCAGAGCAGTGGTGTTCGGGCAGTGTAGGGGTCGTGCTGGGGGTGGTGTTTCAGGGTTTAGGGCAGTGCAGTGGTGTTCGGGCAGTGTAGGGGGTCTTGCTGGGGGTGGTGTTTCAGGGTTAGGGCAGTGCAGTGGTGTTCAGGCAGTGTAGGGGGTCTTGCTGGGGGTGGTGTTTCAGGGTTTAGGGCAGTGGTGTTCAGGCAGTGTAGGGGGTCTTGCTGGGGGTGATGTTTCAGGGTTTAGGGCAGTGCAGTGGTGTTCGGGCAGTGTAGGGCGTCTTGCTGGGGGTAGTATTTCAGGGTTTAGGGCGGTGCAGTGGTGTTCGTGCAGTGTAGGGGGTCGTGCTGGGGGTGGTGTTTCAGGGTTTAGGGCAGTGCAGTAGTGTTCGGGCAGTGTAGCGGGTCGTGCAGGGGGTGGTGTTTCAGGGTTTAGGGCAGTGCAGTGGTGTCCTGGCAGTGTAGGGGGTCATGCTGGGAGTGGTGTTTCAGGGTTTAGGGCAGTACAGTGATGTTCGGGCAGTGTAGGGGGTCGTGCAGGGGGTGGTGTTTCAGGGTTTAGGGCAGTGCAGTGGTGTTCAGGCAGTGTAGGGGGTCGTGCTGGGGCTGGTGTTTCAGGGTTTAGGGCAGTGCAGTGGTGTTTGGGCAGTGTAGGGGGTCTTGCTGGGGGTGGTGTTTCAGGGTTTAGGGCAGTGTAGGGGGTCTTGCTGGGGGTGATGTTTCAGGGTTTAGGGCAGTGCAGTGGTGTTTGGGCAGTGTAGGGGGTCTTGCTGGGGGTAGTGTTTCAGGGTTTAGGGCAGTGCAGTGGTGTTCGTGCAGTATAGGGGGTCATGCTGGGGATGGTGTTTCTGGGTTTAGGGCAGTGCAGTAGTGTTCGAGCAGTGTAGGGGGTTGTGCAGGGGGTGGTGTTTCAGGGTTTAGGGCAGTGCAGTGGTGTTCGGGCAGTGTAGGGGGTCGCGCTCAGGGTGGTGTTTCAGGGTTTAGGGCAGTGCAGTGGTGTTCGGGCAGTGTAGGGGGTCATGCACGGGGTGGTGTTTCAGGGTTTAGGGCAGTGCAGTGGTGTTCGGGCAGTGTAGGGTGTTGTGCTGGGGCTGGTGTTTCAGGGTTCAGGGCAGTGCAGTGGTGTTCAGGCAGTGTAGGGGGTCGTGCTGAGGCTGGTGTTTCACGGTTTAGGGCAGTGCAGTGGTGTTCGGGCAGTATAGGGGGTTGTGCTGGGGCTGGTGTTTCAGGGTTTAGGGCAGTGCAGTGGTGTTCGGGCAGTGTAGGCGGTCGTGCTGGGGCTGGTGTTTCAGGGTTTAGGGTAGTGCAGTGGTGTTCGGAAGTATAGGGGGTCGTGCTGGGGCTGGTGTTTCAGGGTTTAGGGCAGTGCAGTAGTGTTCGGGCAGTGTAGGGGGTCGTGCAGGGGGTGGTGTTTCAGGGTTTAGGGCAGTGCAGTGGTGTTCTGGCAGTGTAGGGGGTCATGCTGGGAGTGGGGTTTCAGGGTTTAGGGCAGTACAGTGGTGTTCGGGCAGTGTAGGGGGTCGTGCAGGGGGTGGTGTTTCAGGGTTTAGGGCAGTGCAGTGGTGTTCAGGCAGTGTAGGGGGTCGTGCTGGGGCTGGTGTTTCAGGGTTTAGGGCAGTGCAGTGGTGTTCGGGCAGTGTAGGGGGTCTTGCTGGGGGTGGTGTTTCAGGGTTTAGGGCAGTGTAGGGGGTCTTGCTGGGGGTGATGTTTCAGGGTTTAGGGCAGTGCAGTGGTGTTCGGGCAGTGTAGGGGGTCATGCTGGGGATGGTGTTTCTGGGTTTAGGGCAGTGCAGTAGTGTTCGAGCAGTGTAGGGGGTTGTGCAGGGGTGGTGTTTCAGGGTTTAGGGCAGTGAAGTGGTGTTCGGGCAGTGTAGGGGGTCGCGCTGGGGGTGGTGTTTCAGGGTTTAGGGCAGTGCAGCGGTGTTCGGGCAGTGTAGGGGGTCATGCACGGGGTGGTGTTTCAGGGTTTAGGGCAGTGCAGTGGTGTTCGGGCAGTGTAGGGTGTTGTGCTGGGGCTGGTGTTTCAGGGTTCAGGGCAGTGCAGTGGTGTTCAGGCAGTGTAGGGGGTCGTGCTGAGGCTGGTGTTTCAGGGTTTAGGGCAGTGCAGTGGTGCTCGGGCAGTGTAGGGGGTTGTGCTGGGGGTGATGTTTCAGGGTTTAGGGTAGTGCAGTGGTGTTCGGGCAGTGTAGGGGGTCGTGCAGGGGCTGGTGTTTCAAGGTTTAGGGCAGTGCAGTGGTGTTCGGGCAGTGTAGGGGGTCGTGCTGGGGCTGGTGTTTCAGGGTTTTGGGCAGAGCAGTGGTGTTCGGGCAGTGTAGGGGGTCATGCTGGGGGTAGTGTTTCAGGGTTTAGGGCAGTGCAGTGGTGTTCGGGCAGTGTAGGGGGTCGTGCTGGGGGTGGTGTTTCAGGGTTTAGGTCAGTGGTGTTCGGGCAGTGTAGGGGGTCTTCCTGGGGGTGATGTTTCAGGGTTTAGGGCAGTGCAGTGGTGTTCGGGCAGTGTAGGGGGTCATGCTGGGGGTGGTGTTTCAGGGTTTAGGGCAGTGCAATGGTGTTCGGGCAGTGTAGGGGGTCATGCTGGGGGTGGTGTTTCAGGGTTTAGGGCAGTGCAGTGGTGTTCGGGCAGTGTAGGGGGTCGTGAAGGGGTGGTGTTTCAGGGTTTAGGGCAGTGCAGTGGTGTTCGGGCAGTGTAGGGGGTCGTGCTAGGGGTGGTGTTTCAGGGTTTAGGGCAGTGCAGTGGTGTTCGGGCAGTGTAGGGGGTCATGCAGGGGCTGGTGTTTCAGGGTTTAGGGCAGTGCAGTGGTGTTCGGGCAGTGTAGGGGGTCGTGCTGGGGGTAGTGTTTTAGGGTTTAGGGTAGTGCAGTGGTGCTTGTGTAGTGTAGGGGGTCGTGCTGGGGGTAGTGTTTTAGGGTTTAGGAAAAGTGCAGTGGTGTTTCTGTAGTGTAGGGGGTCATGTTTTAGGGTAGTGCAGTGCTGTTTGGGTAATGTAGGGGGTCGTGCTGGGGGTAGTGTTTTAGGATTTAGGTTAGTGCAGTTGTGTTTGGGTAGTGTAGGGTGTCGTGCTGGGGGTAGTGTTTTAGGGTTTAGGGTAGTGCAGTGGTGTTTGTGTAGTGTAGGGGGTCATGCTGGGGGTAGTGTTTTAGGGTTTAGGGTAGTGCAGTGGTGCTTGTGTAGTGTAGGGGGTCGTGCTGGGGGTAGTGTTTTAGAGTTTAGGGTAGTGCAGTGGTGTTTGTGTAGTGTAGGGGGTCATGTTTTAGGGTAGTGCAGTGGTGTTTGGGTAGTGTAGGGGGTCGTGCTGGGGGTAGTGTTTTAGGGTTTAGGATAGTGCAGTGGTGCTTGTGTAGTGTAGGGGGTCGTGCTGGGGGTAGTGTTTTAGGGTTTAAGGTAGTGCAGTGGTGTTTTTGTAGTGTAGGGGGTCATGTTTTAAGATGCAATGCTCCAATACCTGACCAGTCTGCACTACATAAAACTGCAAAAAACTAAAAATAAAAAGTGTTTTGCACACTTTTGTCATTGGGCTATATGTGGGCTACATCTGGGTAATATTTGTGCTACATTTGGGCTCTTTTTTCACTGGTGGCCATCTTGGAAGACTTCTTTGTTATAAAGTTTCCTAATTTCTTCATTTACTGCAGTCTCCTCAGTAGGAAATGCTTTCAGTTTTTACTTTGATTCCATCAAGAAGGCATTCAGATGTGTCTCACATCTGCCATAAATTCAGAATGTTAGCACTCTAGTTGCTCATTAGATCACTGGAGTAAAGCTACTGCTCACCAGGGAGTTAACTGGTAGTCTGCTGCTGGTATTGAAAGTGATTGTTTCAGTCTGCATGTCAGAATTTTTTAATGAAATAGAAGAGGATTTGAGATCTCACTTAAAACATGCCCTAATTTTTCTTTCTGCAGCACTAACCATAATTTCTATTTCAAAAAGAACCCCTCATTTTGTTCCTTTTTAAATTAAATGTTTTAAGTGTTACAGGTTTATTCCAATCAAGATGGCTTCAGGTGTGCCATACTTTTGTCATAAGTAAGGCTGTTAGCGCTCTAGTTGTTCTTTAGAACACTCTGGGAAGCTGCAGTAGAACACAAAGGCATCAACTGGCAGGCTGCTCCTGTTGAAATATAACAGGAAGATATTTGAGATCACACTTGAAATATGTCCTAATTTTTCTTTCTACAGCACTAACCATAATTTCTATGACAAAATGAACCCCATCATTTTGTTCCTTTTTAAATTAAATGTTTTAAGTGTTACCAGTTTATTCCAATCAAGATGGCTTCAGGTGTGCCATACTTTTGTCATAATTAAGGCTGTTAGCACTCTAGTTGTTCTTTAGAACACTCTGGGAAGTTGCAGTAGAACACAAAGGCATCAACTGGCAGGCTGCTCCTGTTGAAATATAACAGGAAGATATTTGAGATCACACTTGAAACATGTCCTAATTTTTCTTTCTACAGCACTAACCATAATTTCTATGACAAAATGAACCCCATCATTTTGTTCCTTTTTAAATTAAATTGTTTAAGTGTTACCAGTTTATTCCAATCAAGATGGCTTCAGGTGTGCCATACTTTTGTCATAAGTAAGGCTGTTAGCACTCTAGTTGTTCTTTAGAACACTCTGGGAAGCTGCAGTAGAACACAAAGGAATCAACTGACAGTCTCTGCCCTTGTTGGATGTACATGTTTTACTGAGAATGTCAGACTTCATTCTCACATGAGTGAGAAAGATAAAGTGAATTTACAGAAAATATGCTCTCATTTTAGCTTCTGGAGCACCTTCCAAACCTCCATGGGACAAGCATGAGAAAATAGTGTTCTCTCAAACATGATTCATGATATCCCAGCAGAAGGTTTTTCACATGGTAAAATCACCTTAGAATACACCACAATTCCTAAAATTAGTATGGTACCATCAACAAATAAATTCTAATGTAACTAAAGCCTGTTATCACCCTTTATAGTTCTCCTTTTGGTGACCCTCAAAATCTTCTATTCACTACAATGCATTTCAATGAGGTACTATCATTTATATTGGTCCCAAGATGGCTGCCAGCAATTCCAGGATGAAGTGCTGACAGCCAATCAGATCTCACGATGACATGTGTGGTTAGGCTCCGCCCAGATATATATGTGACTTTACTTTTGATTTTCTCAGGAACTACTGAACGGATTTACACCATTTAAGCAAAAGGCACGACACTGAACCAAGGGCTACCTCTTTGCCAAATTTGGTGTAATTCCGTTCAGCAGTTCGGGCTGTAGCTGCGACTAAAGGTTCCTATGGAAAAATGAATGGGGAAAATGCGTTTTGGGACCCCCCTTTTTTCTCGGCCCCCGCTTGACGTATCACCCCAAGACTTTCAGGATAGGAGCAGACCGCAGCGCCCCAACAAGTTGGAAACTTTCGCGAAGATTCGTCAACCGGCGCCAACGTTATTTCAAATAGAATGTCGCGGATTTCCTATGGATAATAGGTTTTAACTATAACTATCTACTGGCGACCGCCAGTAGATAATATATATATATATATATATATATATATATATATATGACGATTCCTTGTTCACAACAGTCTTCTCCCAGACAAAACGAGAGTGGACCCAGGTATTGTGCAAATATTATTTATTCACGCACCAACAATTCCGCCATGACACGTTTCGGCAGTTACCTGCCTTGATCACATGACAGCGTTGACCTGTTTGATCGCATTATTTACCAGCCAATTAATGGATATGGAAAAAAATACATACATGTTTAAAACATGTATGCATTTTAAAATATGTATGTTTAAAATATGTAGACATATAAAATTATTTGCTCAAATGCAGAATGTGAATTGTAAATTACTGTTATAACGCACTTGACATGTACATCATACACATTCCCTAATATGTAAATTCAAGCATTTATGCCCGGTTAATATTATTCTCATTAACCTTAAAAATAGTTTGCTCTAATGCATAATTGTCAGTAATATTCAAAATTTCCAGTCCAAACTCCATTGGCTAATAACAACCCTCTAAAGTGCAAATTCTACTAAGTGTTCCCAATATTCGAAAAAGTGCTAAAATAAATAAAGTGCTTAGTGCTTGGAAGAATTATAAACGTATATCCAATATCGCCAGCAGCATCCATTAATAACCTAATGTCTATTTTTTTATATATATTTTATTTATGATGCTCCAGTAATATAAATAAAGTGCAAAAATAGCATGTGCAGAGTAGGCATTTGTGTATGGGGCAAGATAGTGCGATATTCATGATTCCAATCTTAGAGCAGTTGATTCCCACAATTGTAAACAGACATAAATATGCAAATAAATACATATAAATATCCATATAAATACAACTCAATTGCCTAAAAACTAGATAAAATTCATTACACATCTATCTAACATTTAATAACAGTTAATCCAAAATCTTGAAATGATCCATATGAACATCAGATGTGACATTGACCAATTGTGCCCGTCATCATAAAAGTGTATATTGGGTTAAGACAAAATTCACATATAAAATTATATATAAAAGTTATCTAAAATCCTCCATACACTAAAATGTAAATAGATTGATAAAGGTAGAGCCCAGAATATAAAATTGGATTCCCTGCATAATTAGAATTTGTTCTTTAGGAGACGTTTTACAAGTATGTGTACAGATCCTCACTTGTGTTGAGGCCCCCAGGATATTTCGTGTCCAACTCTAATATATAACGAGTCTCCAGGCGCCTCAATTTTGCTTCCCTGTCACCTCCTCTTTTTTGTGGCGGTACCGCATCAATCACAAAATATCTTAGATGTTTAGACTACTCTCATGGTACTCCTTGAAGTGTCTGGTCACAGGGTAGCTAGGGTCATTGTTGGTGATTGCCCTTATATGCTGCAAAATCCTTGTGTACAGGCAGTTTGGTGCTACCTATATATGCTAGGTTACAACTGCATTCAAGGACATAGATAGCATGATCTGTCCTGCATGTTAAATGTTGATTGATAACTTGTAACCTATCATTGAAGGCTGTAAGATATGAAGTTTTATGAGTACCAAACTGAAATGAAATGAAAATGAAATGAAATTTGTACTTGTAAAGCGCACCCATACCCCCAAAGGGGTGTCCAGGCGCTGTACGCATACCGCTGTGGAACCCTTCCTGGCTTTTCCCTGTGAAATGTCCACTCCTGGGCACCCCCAGGGTGAAGCCAGGCATCCCAGCGCTGTTGGGGCCGTTGTGGAGATTAAGCAAGCTATTGCCCAGAGTTGCAGAGTGGGACCCATGATTAGAATGGGCACCGAGGCGAGAATTATCAGGTCCGAGGAAATTGAGCCCAAGACCCGCCGAGGCGGGAATTGAACCCTGGTCCCGGGCCAGATCTCTGCATCAGGGTCTGCCGCTCTAACCATTGAGCCACACTTCTCCACTTCATTGAGCCACACTTCTCCACTGACATGCTTTGCAGCTTGAGCACTTATAAAATCTCTTCCTGGCTATAAGCCATGTCCCTGTGTCTTGGTCCTCGGGATTATTTCTGACTAGTGCATTGCCCATAGATGCAGTTTTTCTGTATGTAATGGCAGGCTTTTTTGGGAGAAATTCACCTATTACTGGATCGTCCAATATAATGGGCCAGCTGCGTCTTATAATTCCTCTGAGCTGTTTCTCCTGCCTTGAATATGACATAATGAGCCTAATAGGTTCACCAGATACATTCTTGGGCTTTGCTTTATATTCAAGTAGGTCTTCCCTAGCTTTCTGTCTTGATTTCACCATGGCTGCTTCTATAGTTCGAGTTCTGTACCCTCTCTCCAAAAATCGTTCTTTGCTCTCCATTTGTTTAACTCTACAATCTATTTAATTGTTACATATCCTCCTTATTCGCAGCATTTCACCGTAGGGAATGCTTTCTATCAGATGGAGGATGCGCACTGGACGCGTGTAATACAGTATTACCAGCAGTTTCCTTGCGATACAGGGATGTCGAGATAATATTGTTGGCTACAGTGATTTGTACATCTAAGAACGTTATGCTCACCTCACTAATGCAGGAAGTAAACTTTAAATTGACATCATTAATGTTGAGCAATGCAATGAACACATTGGCACTCTGTACTGTACCGTGCCACACAATAAACAGATCTATAAATCTGAGCCATGAAACTACTTTTTCCTTATAGATGTATTCAAACTGCCTCTTGAGAACCAGCTCCTCCCACCAGCCCATGATCAAGCATGCATAGCTGGAGGAGAAGCTGGCCCCCATTGCCACTCCCTGTATCTGTTGGTACATTTGATTCTTAAAAAGGAAAAGATTATTTTCCAGACAAAAAGTCAACATATAAATTAACATCCTGTTATGTTGTTCAAATCTCAATGGCCGACTAGCCAAATAGTGCTCCACAGCCCTTATTCCATCATGGTTCCTTATGCACGTATACATTGAGGATACATCCAAGGCTATCAACTTGTATCCACTTTGCCATTGAATGTCTTTGATTTTACGCAGGAAATCACTTGTATCTTGTACATAGGACTCTAGATTGTGGACATGCACCTGTAGGAAAAAGTAAATATATCTCGACATGTTCTCCAGTGGCCCGTCACATGCCGCTATAATAGGTCTTCCAGGTGGTTTGTGTATGTCTTTATGTACCTTGGGAATAAAATATCTTAGGGATGTTCTTTCTTCAGGTATTTGTATTCCTCGTTGTTCAACATACCTAGACTTTTCAATGCCAGCAGCTTTGTAAAGAAAATGTCTTGTGTGCTTTTAAATTTTTGAAAAGAGCTTTTTCTGTAGCACTCAGTGTTATTAAGCTGGTCCAATGCCTCATTCATATAATCCTGCAAGGGCCACAAGACAATATTCCCTCCTTTGTCAGAGTTCCTGACTACCACCTCCTTTTCCTTTTTTAGGTTTTCAATTAAGTGGCCATATTTTCTTTCATGATTAGACATTTTTCTTTTAGCTTTGATGTTAATATTCAATTTTTTCACTGTGCCACTATTTGTTCATTAAACACATCCAAAGAATCCCTTGGCATGATCGGAGTGAATTTGGATCTTTCTTTGAAGTGGGTAACCGGTTTAGCACATGTCTCATTCCCCGGTAATCCCCAGCCCGGAGAATCATTACAGTGTTCTTCCTGCGTTCCTTCTTCGCTTGAGACTCTGTTCTCCCTCTCCAGATCATGAAGGTCCTTCAATACATTGTAATCAGCAGCTATCAAGTTTGAGGTATTGGACACATTTGATGTTGACGCCTTGTTATTCATTCCTTTTGACTGAGACTGAAGCTGGTGAAATTTCTTCAACTTAAGTTTTCTTATAAACCTGTAAATGTCTGCTCGCGTCTGCGTATAATTAAAATTAGTCTCAGGACAGAAGGATAGACCCAGAGAAAGCAGTTGTTGTTCCGCTGCACTAAGATCTATATTTGCTAAATTGATGATGGTATTAGCATTATTCGGTGCTTTGGGACACTGTTGCCATGATTAATTGCGCTTCCAGGCCCCCCGTCCGCGGGCCGGACGCTTGTTGCTGGCGCTTTCTGGCTGCTTGTCTTCTCTCCCTCCTTCTCTAGGTCTGTCGTTTTTTGCCGGTGCATTTCTTGGGCGCAGTGTTTCCCTTCTACTGTGCCTCAAATAGTCCAATTCTTCCCCCAAAGTTCATTTGATAGCACTCTGATTGGATCGGTTTCTTTGGCCTTCTGTATCTGACTCACTCTCTAGCGCAGAGCTGAGATCAGAAGTTGATATGGCCTCTACCAGTGGTTGACGTTGGTCCTCCTTGTGCGATACCTGCATCCATTTATTTGCTGTAGCTTTTCTAAAAGTATCAAACTTACGGGCAAAGGTAAAGATTTGCCCATTGGCATAATCTTCCTTGTCTCTTCGAAACTTATAAGTTTTCCTTTGTTTTATTTTGTCCTCCTCCTTGTTCAATCTGGTCATCATTTCATCATGAAATTTTTGTTTCTGCTGAGAATCACCGAGTGCCCTAATTTCTTCATTTAGGGTGTCAATTTTTGTTTGGAGGTCACGTCTGTCACTGTCTGTATATTTTATCAATATTAGCACCAGTTTGCGTGAGGACTCCAAGTTACATTCTGCCCACTCGACCATCATCTCGGGATTGGGTGTTTTGTAACTCGGGACAATCATTATTCTTAAGCCCCTGGGAATTCTTCCTACATCCAGGTACTTTTGTAGTGACTTGGACTCCCACCACTTTGACATCTCTTGGCGCATAAGTTTCTCCAAGATTCGAAATTTGTCCTTAAGGCTTTTAGCCCCCCCGCTTGCCTCTTCGCTGGCACTTTTACTCCCATCATGCTATATAGATATATATAGATATAGATAGATAGATGTGTATAAACACGCACACACAGAAATGATAAATTTTCTCTCTTTTGCAACCTTTGCATTTTGCATCAGTGTTTAACATGGACACAAAACACTGCAATGTTTTGCATAATTTCCCAGTCTCATAATTTTAAAATAATGTTTATTATCATTTTATAATCATTTTAATTTTATAATGCTGTTGTCATAATTTCCATGCCTCAGAATTTTCCTTTCCGCTTGACTGAGTAAAACTTGCCACATAGTTTGATCATCCACTGCTTCAAAATTCCATTGTAGTCCTACTTATGCATGCCCACTACTGCTGCTTTTTATATACCAGCAGGGTAGAATGAAATACTTATGGCCTACTCTGTAGCTCTTTAGAGCTTAAACACAACTGTGGTGTCAACCTCACAGAAACGATATTTCAAAAAATAATCTATAGAGCAAGTACAGATGTTATGAAAGAGATGAACGTTCTTTTTACCCATATTCGAAATTGGACACATTTTCTTTGCGCATAAGAGTACATACAACTAACCCTAACTTATCAGAAGTGGATTTTAATCATTCCTATTCTAAATTTTAGTTAATCGGAATAAACATGCACAACTCTGGCTGAAGGCATCTCCAAATAACATGCGGTCACTTTGGCATCTATGACTTAATGACAGAATGGATTCACCCGATGCCCATAAGTGAGAGGAGGGATCTCGAAATTTTTCCCCAAAAGCACCGGGTCACTGATCAAATGAAATGTGTGTTGACTAATAGGGCACCTAGTATTCCCCGCACTCATGGTAACGTGAAGGACCTCACAGATGAGTTGCGCCATACAATGTTTAAAATAACAGAATTGGCTGCTTTGTTGCTCTTAACTCAAGGGCGGTAAAAGGAACAGACGTCGCTGAGTCTCCACTTCCTCTACTACGTACTCTCGCAAACCTCGTTCCCCCGGCATCCAAAATGGCATCAATACAAGCCACCACTGGCTCCCTCTGAGGTTTTCGAACTCATGGTGACGTGCCGCGAGAGCAGCCACTGGTAGGAGGAGTTCGCATTTCTCTCTGCTGCTGACAGGCTAGAGTGCACACTGCAGCGTTGTACCGCCGGCTCACGCTCCTTCACCATTGTCAGCTACTGTTTGCTGACTTGAGTGGAGCTCGCACGTGCACAAGAAGAAGAGGATGCACTTAGGTGAGTGCGAGCTCAGGGAGGCCGGAGAAGATAACCGTCAAAATATATACCCTTCCAAAAACGAGCCCAGGAAGGGTTGGAGGGCGGGGCCAGCGGCAAGGACAGCGAACCGAGCATAGCAGTGGACCTGAGGGAGGAATACAAATAACTACCATGTATAAGATCGGTGCACAGAAGGCAATGTGGAAATAACGAAAACAAGAAGATATAGGAACGCAAGCAGCGTGCGCATGGCTGCTCCCTCCAGAGGCAATACTCCATCAGAGTTAACTTAAAAAAAGATGTGGGACATGCACCAACCTTTAGCCATTTGGAGGCTACGATTTTTAAATGACTCAGACAAAAGCCAATCCAAAGTGGTGAAAGGAGTCATACTCCACAAAGTACATACAACAGATCATCCTGATGCGCAAGCGCTGTAGGCTCAACCTAAAAATGGCACAAACATCAAGAAATTCAGATATAGGGATCAAGAGATATTAAGAAAGAAAAAACACACCAGAGGAAGCACTGATCACATCTGTTCAGTATTATCTGTTAGAACATAAAAGAAATAGGTGAAGGTGATCTCAATGAGGCTGACCAGGACCTATGTGCCCTCTATAATAGTTTGATGTCATATTAAAGTTGGTGGGTAGTCACGCTGAAAACTACTTCCATGTGGGCTTGGAAACCTTCCTTACGTTCAAAGATCTTTAACTGGATTAGAATGGAAACTGTAGATGGTAAATGCTACACAAAGTCAGATACGCTGAGCAAGTGTTTCCACTGTAGCCTTAAACTTCCCACCAAAATGGTCCATGCCGAAAAAATCATGAAGGTGAAACCTCCAATGTCATGATTTCCACAACTCTGATTCCAAGGTCACGGAAAATGTCCACTCCAAATGGTCCACTGAAAATCTTCAGAGCAAGTCATAGCTTCCTCTTCCTAAATCATTTTGAACACTTAAGCTACTGTGACGAGTAGACCTCCTTGACAGGATCTTAGCAATGATGGTCAAAATGAGAATGTTTCTACCAGTTTTACAAAAAAAGGATGTGGAAGTTGAAGTCAAAGTTCAAAACAATGTTGTACACACTCCGCAGAACTCTCGTATACAGACCCCCCGGCCCACGGGCCCCCTTCATCGCCACCATCACCGACCTCATCGCACCCCACGCCATCGCCTCAATGAACTACATACTCATCGGAGACCTGAACTTCCACCTCAACAACCCCAGCGACCACAACACCACCACCCTGCGTGACAACCTCGCCCACATCGGACTCAAACAACTCGTCTCCACTCCGACCCACAGGGCAGGACACACCCTCGACCCCATCTTCGCTGCAGGAAACAGCGTACACTTCAGGCACACAACCCAACCCCCATGGACCGACCACCACTGCGTACACTTCACCGTCAACAAAGCCAAGACACCCAAACCAGCCCCACGCCCACCACGGAGGAACTGGAGCAAGGTCACCGACAAGCAACTCAACTCCACCCTCACCCGAGATAACCACACCTCGGCACCCGACGCCAACGTCGCAGCCAGAGAACTCCATACCTGCGCAGACGAGCTGGCCCCGCTACGCAACCCCGACAAACAACGCCCCAGGAAAGCTGCCTAGTTCACCACCGATCTCCAAGAAGCCAGACGCACCTGCAGACGCCTGGAGAAGAACTGGAGAAACACCAAGACACCCGAAAACTACACCACCTACAAGGACGCCATGACTGAATACCACAACCGAATTGGAACCACCAAGAGGACTTTCATCCACAACAAAATCCTTGCCAACTCCAAGGAACTCTTCAGTGTAATTCAGGAATTCACCAACCCCCGCAGCGAAGCCACAGACATCACCCCGTCCCAAGACCTCTGCGATAAGCTTGGAACCTACTTCCACCTCAAGATCAAAAACCTCTACGACAACTTCATCGACCACCCACCTGACGCCACAGCCGGCCCCCCAGACACTCCAGCCAGCCCATCATCTCCACCTGGACTCCGGTCACGGCCAAAGACACCGCCTCGACCATGAAAGGCATCCACTCAGGGGCCCCCACCGACCCCTGCCCTCCACACATCTACCATAGAGCCGCCTCCGCCATCGCACCCCAACTACAACGCGCCATCAACACCACCTTCAAAACAGGCTCCTTCCCAGACGACTGGAAACGCGCAGAAGTCAGGCCTCTGCTCAAGAACCCATAGCCGACCCCACCGACCTCAAGAACTACCGGCCCATCTCGCTCCTCCCCTTCGCGGCCAAAGTCGCAGAGAAAACAGTCAACAGGGAACTGACACGATTCATCGAAGACAACGCCATCCTCGTCCCGTCCCAATCTGGATTCCGAAGCAACCACAGCAGCGAGACCTCCCTACTCGCCACCAAAGACGACATCCGCACCCTCCTGGACCAAGGCCACTCTGCAGCCCTTATCCTACTCGAACTGTATGCAGCCTTTGACACCGTCTCCCACCGCCCACTCGTCGCCAGACTACATGACGCCAGCATACAAGGAACAGCCCTAGACTGGATCCGATCATTCCTCACCGGAAAAAGCTAAAGAATCAGACTACCACCCTTCCTCTCCGATCCCACGAAAATCACCTGCGGAGTCCCACAGGGGTCATCACTGAGCCCGACCCTCTTCAACATCTACATGGCCCCCCTCGCCTCCATCGTCCGACAACACAGCCTCAAAATCGTATCCTACGCCGACGACACCCAGCTCATCCTCTCCCTCACCAAAGACCCCACCACCGCCAGACTCAACTTCCAGAAAGGAATGCAAGACGTCGCGGTCTGGATGACCAACAGCTGCCTGAAGCTCAATGCCGAGAAGACAGAAGTCCTCGTCCTTGGAACCACCCCTTCAGCATGGGACAACACCTGGTGGGCGACCACCCTCGGAAGCCCACCGACCCCCGCGGACCACGCCAAAAACATCAGCATCGGACTCGACTCATCCCTCACCATGAGCCGACAGGTCAACGCCTTCACCTCCAGCTGCTTCAACACCCACCGCATCCTCCGCAAGACTTTCAAATGGATCCCCCCCAGAATCAAGAAAGACAGTCACCCACGCATTCATCACCAGCAGACTGGACTATGGAAACGCACTCTATGCCAGCATAAACAAGTCCCTACTCCGCAAACTCCAGACGATACAGAACACCGCCGCCAGACTCGTCCTCGGCATCCCCTGGCAAGAACACATCAGCCAACACCTACGAAGGCTCCACTGGCTCCCCGTGGAGAAAAGAGTCACCTTCAAAATACTCACCCACGCCTACAAATGACTACACAACACCGGACCCAAATACCTCAACGACAGAATCAACTTCCACGTACCCAAAAGAAACTTCCGATCTTCCAACTTCGCACTGGCCGAAACCCCCCGCATCCACAGAGCCAGAGCAGGCGGAAGATCCTTCTCTCTCATTGCGGCCAAAACCTGGAACGAGCTCCCGGCAGACATCAGATGCGCCCCCTCCCTCAACACCGTCAGGAAGACTCTCAAGACCTGGCTCATCGGCTGAACAGATCTGCGTACCCCCCAACCCCTCCAGCGCCTTGAGACCCTCACAGGTGAGTAGAGCGCTTATAATCCCCCCGATTGATTTATTGATTGTACAATATTCTGGCATTCTCTCAGTTTAGCAAGTATGGACACATTTCTCCTCCTAAATTCCAAGCAAATGTTCTCTCACTAATAATATCCTTTGTACTGTATTCCTTACAAACCTTTCATAATCTATCAGCTTGTAGTTGGTACAAGTAAGGTAGATTTCTTTTCACCCTAAGACATGTACTTATTCTCATTACTTCACCCTTGAAGGAAAAGAGATAGCATATTCCAACCATCATATTTCAAAAATAAATGCCATCTTCAGACTCAGAATTTTGGGCCAAACTACAGAAACTCATTGCTTTTGTTATCTGTAAATAAGTCAAACCCATCACACAATAGTTGAAAATACTTTTCACACTCCAGCAAGTATCTAGGGCATTTTATTATGAAGTAATTTAAAAACTTCACATTTTCATGTTTGTGTGTGTTACAGTTACTATAAAACCCATTATGCCATCCTTCTGTAGTTGAATGAGAGGAGTCCAAATGCAGCATATGCAGAAGCACCTGGTGATTACGTGTAAAATGAATGTGTGAGGAAAGTTTCAAAGTGATCTTGCATTGGATCAAATTGCACAATGATGATTTGGAAACTGCATATAAAAAACTTTAAGGTATCAACTTCTGAAATCCTTTAACTATTTACTCTATCAAATTTTACTTCTAAGCTTACTCCTAACAGCTTTCTCAACAGAAACAGATATAGATAGAGAACATAATTGTGAGATATTTATGCTGTGAAACTGCTTCTAGTATTCACGACCCCCCACGTCCCAGGTGTACCAAACTTTCAATATATTCTTTTCAATATTTCTTAGCAGAATATGGCAAAACCTGTGTTTTATCAACAGTCACAGTAGGGTAATTGTCTTCACAACAGTGGCAGTTTGTAGTTGCAGTCTCTTTGGAACAAAGACTAAAAGCACTATGTCATCAGCCAATAATAAAGCTTATCCAAAACTATAGGATAAAGGCCTTGTGCTTGGGATAATACTGTCAAAAGGTTAGCTAAGAAAAGACCGTATAAACATAGTGCAAGTACACAGCCATTTCTGAGCCTTTTAGATTTAAGAATAGGGATATCATTCTATCATCCTTGCTCAAAAGTACACAGGCCTAATTTCTAACGTGGAAAAGCTCTATTATGGCTACCAATGATTGACCTATACATCTACCCAAACCGTGGCCCACAAGGAGCAGTGATTAACTCTATCAAATGTTATCTGAAGGTCAATGAAACAAGTATATAGAACCCCATCAACATATGGCGATATACCACAAGCTAAAAATGTGATGGTATATGCTCAACTCTGGGTGGAAACATGCTTGTTCCAGAGGAATCAGACTTACAATTCTCACTCCCTATTGAAGCTGTTGCCGAATTATTTTACTAAATATTTTAAATGCAGTTGCTAACAGGAATATTGACCTTTTAACATCATGGGTTATTTTTGTCAGCCTTTTTCAACCAGTGTTCTGACTGAAGAACCCATTCAGGAGTGCGGTAATAGGAGTGTAGTTGTCAAAGGAGTAAAAACGGGCAACTAGATAGAGGCGAAAACTTTAAATCTTTTTTAAGAACTACATTAAGAATGCCATCAGGACTGTCAGCCATGGCTAGACTTCAGAGACCTAATGAGGAAAATTGAGTACAAGTGATACGTTTCTCAAACAATCCTGGGTCCAAGCAGAACTCTTTCCTACCATTAATAAAAATCTAAGATTGACTGATGCAAATCAGTGAGAAAGCTAAGCCAATAATCCTCTGTGATTTCAGAATCATTTTAAGTGTCATCATAATCCTTACACACCAGTGTCAAAATATAGGAGTATTCCCATGCTACAGGACCGTATTCATCTGTTTCCAAGTTTTTTTAGAAATCTTTTTAGGTTTATAGGCCCACAAGGAAGTGTTATAAAGCACAGAACCCATTATTGGTATAGATGTGTCGCCTTAGGGACTTCCCCAAATGCTTAACATTACATATCATAACATGTGTATTTGTAAAGTGCACATCCACTCAAGGGTATCTTGGCGCTGAATAAAAGATATTTTGTTATTACCCAACTCAATGGTACTCATTGAGTACCATTGCGTGTAACATAACAGTCATTATCAAACCACAGACTTGTTTTCACATGCTCCTACATGGCGTTTTACCGACAGCTTGGAAAGGACAAGTTGATGCTGCTTATTGTAGGAAACAATGATCATAACTCTATTTGGCCCAAGCCATACCTGTTTGACCAGGCTGCCTTTGGGTAGTCTTCCCCCAAACGTTTTGCCTTCTCTCCTCCTTTTTGCTGAATTTGTTTTTGTTGGTGTTAGGACTGCTAACCAGTGCTAAAATACTTGTGCTCACTCTCTAAAACATGGTAAAATTGGCTTACACCTAGTTGGCATATTTAATTTACTTATAAATCCCCAGCAAAGTGATATACCATATACCCAGGGCTGTTAAATAAAATGCTACTAGTGGGCCTGTTCCACTTATTGTGCCCTCCAGTTAAGTAGGCCATCAAAACATGTTCAAGGTCTGCCATTAAAGCCTGTGTGCAATTTTAAATTGGTATTTTGATTTGGAAAAAGAAACCCCTTGCCGGGCCTAAAACACCTTTTAATACATATATGCCACTCTTAAGGTAGGTCCTAAACAGCCCATAGGGCAGGTGCATGGTATGCAGTGGCAGCTCCTCCACTAAGGCAGAGGAGCGGCGCCTCACTGCTTTTTTAGTAGTGAAATAAAGGGAACATAAAATTATAATAACTTGCGTTATCATCATTTTATTTTCTCCTACTTCCGAAGCTTGACGTGAAGCGGCAGGGGCAGGATGGAGTGGTAGCACCTTCCTAAGTGAGCAATGACTGCTTGGCCGGCCCTCTACGGCCGGCCAACAGCCTTGTGCACTTCACATGTTCTCCATGAAGGCTGCATTACAGCCTGCATGGAGAAAATGCTCAGGCTCCCAGTCAGCGTCTGAGCGCCGAAACACAAATCTGCTAAGGCAGCATTGTGATTGGCTGACTGGGAGCGCTTCCTGTTCAGGCCAGCGAGGAAGGACTACAGAGGAGAGACGCAGCGAGGAAATGACGAGAAGGTACGTTTTTTATTTTATTTTTAAATACCCGCGTCCTACCCCCACTTGCCCCTGCCCCCGCCCCCATACCTCTGATCCGTGTTGGCTGCCGCTGATGGTATGTAAAAAGTTGGAATGCACTTTTAAGTTTTACATGTCCTTACAAATTTATTTTTCACTCCTATGAGGTCTATCTCTCTCATAAGATACCATTGGGTTACCTTATTACATTCAATAAGCGATAACTTTTGTTTGGGACTAGGTATGAAGATCATGTTTGGTGTCTGCTGAATTGTGATTTAAAATCCTCTTGAATGATACATTTTGATTTTAAGTCACAATTCTGAAAATGCCACTCTTAGATAGTTAGTTGATAGTGCAAGTGTACACTGCCACTTGGCCTGGCCGCACAGCAGAAGAAAAGTTTGACTTTACTAATCAACAATCTTACACATATATAAAAATGCTTAACAAAATGTATGAAGTTATATGCACTTGTTTATTCTGATGGGTAATTTCCCATGTTTACAAAATGTTTTTATCTTGAACACAAAATTCTTTTATCAAGGTTCAAGCATCAATATTCAAAATAACACGTAAACAATTTGATGAATTTTTCTCTGAACAGAAGAAGGCTATGCTTGTCTTGAAAATTGTAGTGCAAGCCCAATGCATTTTGGGGAAAAAGATCCCTTCTTCAGGGGCAGCTGAAAAAAATAATCAATTGCATTTCCTAATTTACAATGTCCAACAACATACAGGGAAAAAATGCTATAATAACTAAACGAATATAGTTTAGACAATAAGTGCAATCAATCAATTGGAACCATAGCGAGTCCTGTCTACAATACAAATATCAACGTTCCTTCGACCACCATGATACAAATAAGAAAAGGTCCCGACACCTCTAAAAAAGAAGCGAGTGTAACGCATTTTTGAAAAGAGGGGGAGAAAATCAAGAAGCTAAGGAGTAAACCGAATGTGCCCTCTTTGTAAACACTGAGAGTAGTAGTACATGCAATGATGTAATTAAAGTGTAGACCGTGGAAACCCAAAAGGAAATGATACCGTGTAGTAATAGTGACCTTCTGACTTGCTGAAAAAAGGTGGGTAACGGAGTGAAAACCCAACACACAAATGAGGAGATTGAAAAAACAAACTTACTAAAGACGACAAAACTGTATTCAAAGAACCTAGAAGACCTGATTCAGAAATGCTCGACCTGCAAAATAACGAACATCGGAAACATCAAAATTTACTCAGACCAACATGGTCTCTACGCCAAAACCGATGTCAAGGAGCGAAGCTGAAAGTACCTTTTGTTCTTTAAACAACCACATGTAGATGTCCCAAATTGAAACACGAGCCAATTATTGCAGGATTGCTCTACAAAAAGTGAAAAGGAAACTGAAATATCTGTGATTGAAATAGAGCTGCGGACTACAAGAGTCTCCAAAATATCTTACCCTCCTGCAACGCCGTAACAACCTAATGAAGTCGATCCTGGCATACGGAACCTAAGCAGTAAACTCAAAGAAATAGCGTTCTTGGGAACTCGGCATAGAAACAGGACTAGTTACTGGAAAAGCGATCAGAAAGACCAACAGGCGCCATCTTTACTTGGCTCAACCAAAATAGGATAAGAACGGGGTACGAAAATAAATAAAGAGAGACCAAGAATGGATGTGCACCAAAAATAATGTAAAGTAAATAAATCTTTGGGAATGTGATTTAGGAGTGTACACAACCCAAATTCTAGTGCATGGAGACAATGAAAAAAGTTATAGAATAACCTTGTGCTGGGAAGAAAAATGGGACTAAAGTGTTCTCTGTCTAAAAATGAACAAAAGTGAAAAGGTGGAGGAAGGAAGGTCGCTGATATTGGTACAAATGATAACACAAGATGAAAACTGGTGGAAACAAATTACAGTGCTGTGGGAAAGACGCAAAAATGCTAAAAGCACGAATGAAAATGTAACATCACTGAATTGTAGCGAACAGTAGCGTGAACACGCATAGAGTGTACCAAACATAGTAGGATGTTGAATAAGTTGTGACACAGTGTACTAGTACACCGGCGCAGGGGAGAAAGACAGGAATGCGCCTTATCTTGTAGATACGGCGCATTCCTGCCCTTTTATTTTGACCCACGCCAGCGCAGCAGGAAGGCTTGGTGTGCTGCCATGCATCAGAATATAGTAAATGAGGCCCTAAGTTGTTGGGTGAGGGGCAGCGAGGTGAATGATTTTACTGTGCTGTACAACCTAATTCTGAGGAAGCATATGCTCAGTATGTGTTATCTAGAACTGTACCAACACCTGGTTAACAGTAAGCTCACTGACCCCAGAGAGATTGCTAAGGTAGCAGACCTCTTGGTTAGCACCAGAGTGTTCAAAAGGCATCAGGAGGACTCCCAAAAGGGTGATCAGGGTTTACACCAGAAGAAATAAGGGGGAGAACAACACAAGTCAAGTTCTCTCAGGACTTCCAAATTAGTGTATGGGGGAAGAAGACCCAGTTCCAATCTAACGAGAAGAACATGGGTTTGTTGAGAAGAAAATGGGAACGTTTGTCCCAAGTGCTATGAGTATTACAAGTATGGGCAAACAAAAGCGAATCCCAAGTGCCCCAAGAGGGCACAGTCCCCCACTGGTGGGAAGTCCCAACGGTTGGCCAATGTCGCACTTGGGCAGGTGATAGCCCCAGTTAGTATGGGAGTACAGCAGGGGTTATTCTAGTGTCCCTGGGTGACAAAGAGATGGGGCCCACATGCCTTCCAATACCTCCAAGTATAGACAGTGAGCCACTATCAATGGTTAGAGGATGGAGGCTTTGAGGGACACAGGAGCCATCATGACTACTGTAAGGTTTCCTTAGGTGCCCTCAGAGCAGGAAATCCTCAATACATTCCACCTGGTTGTAGTACCTGTGAGAATGAGAGTCACTACCCAGTGGCTCTAGTTCCCTTTGAGTGGGTGGGTCTCAGGTTCTCTCAAGGTAGCAGTGAGCCCTGCTATGCCTGTGGATTGTCTATTAGGCAATGACCTATAGCACACTATCTGGAAGGAAGTGGAGCTCAGGTCACACCTGGAGATGTTAGGGTTGTCTGAATGGGTGTGCATGACGACAAGGACCATGGCCACCCAAGAAGGGTGCAAAGGAGGCCTGGAACCTGGAAACATTGCCCAGGCAGCTAGTAAGTGGAGGAAGGGCAATGGGCTTGGGAAACCAGAACCTGAAAATCCTGAGGTCCAGGTTGAAGGGGCGCCTGAGGAGACCAAACTGGAGTATACCAGGGAGGACTGCCACCATGGGAGACTGGCCTGAGCTTGCTGGATGGCAAGTTGAGGATGGGCCCACCAAGGAGGAATTCTGTAGTGCACAGAAGGAGTGCGCAACTTTAGAGGGCCTGAGGCAACATGTTGAGGCCCTGGCAGCTGGTGACATCTCTGAAGATCACCTGATCTATTGGAAGAGTGACCCCCTATATAGTTAGCCTAAGGTTCCTGTGCTTGAGGCAACATGTGTGTTTGTAGTCCCCCAGTATTAGAGGGCCTTCCTGCTCGGACTTGCTCATGATATACCCCTCACAGGACATCTGAGGCATGACAAGACCTTTGCCAGGCTTGGGACCCACCTCTAATAGCCCTAAATGAAGACAGACTCAGAAACATTCTGCACGTCATATCCCATATGCCAGACCAATGGAAAAACAGGAAAAAAGCTCAAGGCTCCCCTGGATCCTTTATTTTTCTAGCTATGTTTCCCTAGATTTCCAGTCCCCTTGCAGGTCAGAGAAAGATTTGGATGAGGTGGTCATCACTAACATGATGTGGCATGCTTCATCATTTGACACTTTATCCCATCCTGGTGAGACAATACTACCGCGGTGGGAGAGTTTATAAAATATATTATGTATCTAAATAGTACTGGGATCCAGCTAATTAGTAAAAAATACCTTAAGGTATACCACAAGGGTATTCTTCCTTATGTGGTACCTTTGGTATAATTAAAACCAGATTTTTGGGATGTTTCGGGGTGCCATGCTCCCATCATCCTTGGGAAGTGCGAACATGTTTTTGCCCACTCAAAGGGCAGTGAACCGGTCAAGGGCACTCTTCATGACGGTCAATGGATCCTTAATATAGATTGTATTTGTGAATTCTTTGTTAGTATGTTTACGGAAAGAAAGGTATTTCCTACCTCTCCTCATGTAAGATTTTGCAACTTAGGGTACAAGCGCACAGTTTGACCTTATACTTCCATCCTATATACTGGAGTGGTAGAGGTTCACAGGTAATCATACATAGCATGCGTCATGTATAGGGTGGCACTGGAAATCATATACACAAACATAACATGCATATCAAGGTGAAACTTTCTGATCAATCTCAAACTCATGCTGATATGTCTTTTCTTACCCTATTTGGGGTTGCGTTTTGCTTCATGGTCTGGTGAGGATGGGCTGTTCCTGTAGTCACACACTTGTATGAGATATTGAGGATTACTTAGGAGAAATGTTGGGTTCTCTCATACTTATATTCTCATATTTTTGTGTAGGAACTTATCTCCAGAGGTTTATGTAAAAATACTGTTGGTAATGAATAATTATGATAACTACGACCATGATGGCCTGACTACACGTCTGGATAACATTTACTCTGCCACTGTTCTTTTTCCTGCCTCTTCATTTGGAAATACAGCAGATTTATCACGTAGCTCATCAAAACTGGTCTAATTGCTGTTAGAAAACGAGGCATTAATTGTGAGGCCTGCACAAGTAATGGGTCTACATTTGTCCTTCACTGGGAACCAAACACCCCATTGTAGCACTTGACTCTCAGAGGGCAGCGTTGCAGAGCAGTCCAAGGCTTACTCAAGGGAGGTGGTGTGGTCTAGTAATCACCATTGACACGTACGCAGAAATAACACTCAATAATTGATCGTCTAGTCTGTGCTTTTCTTTATAAAAAAGGAAGAGTACATTTATTACACACACACTACTCAATACTATGCATCAATGTACATATATAAGCTGATGGAAATACTTCTTGACATTGCGTAAACAATCCCACCCCTCCCGCAGAAGGGGGGTCTAGTACCACCACTCACATGTATGAACATCATCTTGCCCCCAAATGCTATGGGTTGACCATAACCTGAAGTGAGGGCCCTTTCCACTGGCACCACCCCAGTGGCTGCCCACCCCATTATTTCAACACGCATTTATAATAGGAACACCTGCGATAGTGACACCTAACCCTGACTGAGAGCACCTGATACTGACCATACAGTATACACACTTAAATCACAGTGGCTGACAGTCTGGTTGTTCAGCTAACACAGTAGCAAGAAAACATGCCTAAGCATCACTTGGAATGGGAAAACATGTCTTAGCATCACTTGGAATGAGGGGTAATCATAATATCTGGTAACACGTACCATGCAAGTCAATCACATCCCCAAAAAGGCATCACCTTTATAATCACATGGCTATGCAATTAAAACCAGACTCCCTGGCAAGGATGTTGGCAACAAATTTCCACTTCACTTATAACATCACATATTGCATGTGACTTCAAGTCCCCAAAAGGAACACCATTACATAAATGCAACTCCTGTGCAATTACACCTTTCCACCCCTAGGGGATGTCTCCAATAAGACCATCCATATTCAGCCTCTCACACCTGAGTGTAGTCCTAACCATCAGCTCCCAGCTGAAGAATGAAAGTTCCTGCATTAGGTAGGCTGGAAAACATGGATGAACCCTTGAGGGGTTATTTCCTTTAAGTCACCAGAGACTCAGGGTGGGGATTTTCCATTTCAGTGCTGGGGGAGTCTGTGCTGCTCCTGCAGCTCCCCCTGCAGCTTTGCATTCAAATGGCGGTGACCCCATCTTCCTCACACCGAAAAATAGCCGGTTTTCCTAGCAGCATAACCATGCCCTGTAGGGCATTATGGAGCGCTTCCTCCAGTGTGTGAATATTTGAGCAGCGGCTCTCCCGCTGCTCTCTGGAGAGCCGCTCTGGCTTGGATGGCAGCCTCACGCTGCTTCTGCACTTCTTCGGGGGCCTGGTCCCATCCTGGCACCCGCGCCCAGTTAAGGTGGAGAGCGGCTTGGGGAGCCCAAACCCTGGCTGCTCTCGCCGGCTCCCAGCCTGGCCAGCACCCTCGCGTGCTGCTGCGGGAGCCGGCCCTTCATTCTGGTCTGCCTGCTCCTGCATGCAGACAAGGATGCTGCAGCATGCCGGGCGGGGCCTTGGGGGAGTGCGACGCCACTTCCCCCTCCTTCCTCTTGCTGCTAGGGAGTGAGACGGCACTCTGCCCTCCATTCCACTGACGCCCAGGGCCCAGGGATGAGGTCCTGGGTCCCCACCCACCTTCACGGGGAGCACGGCAGCGCTCCCAAACTTCCTTTTTGGCGGGGCCCTCGGATGGGGTCCGGGGCCCGTGGGTCTTTTTACAGGGGGCTTGACGGCGCTCCTCGCCTTCATTTCCGTCGGGGCCAGAGATTGGCTTCTGGGCCCCTGGGGGCAATTTCAGGGGGGGTGCGATGGTGCTCCCCAACTTTACCTTCCTGGGGCCCAGGGATGGGATCCTGGCCCCCAGGCAGCTTCACTGGGGGCGCGACGGCGCTACCTGACTTTCTCTTGGTTGGGACCCAGGATTGGTATCCTGGGCCCCAAGGCACCTTCACGGGGGGCGCGACGGCGCTCCCCGACTTTCTCTTCTTCTGGGGCAGCCCCGGGACCTGGCCCACCTTGGGGGCACATCGGAGACCGCCGGCAGAGCCCCAATCACTTTGTCGTCGGTCCGATGAAAGGTCAAAGGTCGCCTACCTTGTGGGATGCCTATCTCGGCCCATGTTGGACCGGTTTCACTGATCTTGCTCTTATTTCACTCCAGGTGGCCAGCCCTAACCTCCTGGAGCACTTTCCGCCGACCTCCTGGCCTCCAAGAGGGTGAACTCAGACAGGAGCTTTCTTCACAAGCTCCCTACACCAGTCTTTCACCTCGCTCTCCTTCTGGGCCTCTCCTCCCCCTGCGCAGAAGCCCAGGCGTCCTCTCAGTGGCCCTGGACTCCCTCAGAGGCACAGTCCAGAGTCCTGGGGCATTCAGGGAGTTCTTCCTTCCAACTGCTCATGGTGCCAGTTTCCAGCACCAGTCTTCCTCAGCAAGACCAGACCCCAGAGAGAGCTCCTCTTCCTGTGCAAGATCTTTTAAGAGAAAATGTAGGGGCTGGCAGGAATGCACTTCTACCTTACCTTGCAATGACACATCACCTCTCTGCCCCTGATCCCTCCTTCCTGCACAGGCCTCTGGGATACTTTAAGATGGCGTCGTCCAGGGGTCACATGCAACATGGTTTCTGAGAAGCCCCCTTCCCCCACTTGCTGACATCACGGCCCAGGCCCAGAGCAGGCCTGGTGCCTGGCACCGGGTGACAGCTGCTGATTGATGCCCTGCGGATTCACCCCATCTCACTCTTGGAGAGAAAACCTTCGCCCCTGGGAATGCTTGCAGTGAAGGGCTAGGCCTCCGATGCTACAGCTTGGGGAGAAAGGCAATTAATCCAGCCTGGCAGGGTCACACCTGGCCAGGCTCTGGTTCTGAGCTAATCTCAGGAATATGACATTTCTAGATGACCCATAAGCAGTACAGATATGGTTTTGGACATAGCAGAATGGTTCTTTTCACACAACTTACAGTGTACTTTGGTGCTTGTCTGGAGTTTGAAGGCTCTAGGGAATTGAAACTACCCTATGTGGACTCTTTTTCCAAAGGAGAATAATGGAGTGTTCCTACAGTGAAACAGTGAAGCACGCTGACTATCCCTTACATGTGTCTCCCCACATTATAAGGCCTATTCCATGTCACCACTCAACTCTGCTTAGTTCCTTCCACACCATTCTATCTGTACCCAGCTCCTGAGCAGCGCACAACAAGAATCTCCCCCACACAGCCTTACACGCATGCACACATGTGTGCACACGTGTCCACATGTAACCAGACCGGTGCCCCTTACCTTGGCTGCAGACAGCGTCCTTATCTCACAAGGCAGACATCGCTGGAACCCACATGCAGTCCATTTTACCATGAGTTTACTGTGGCTGAGTCTCAGCTTATGAGGCTCTCCCACAGTATAAGCTCAAAAATCAGATGTTTAAAAAGCAAAAAATCCAGGCAGCCCAGATGGTCAGAACCACCGTCTCAATTTCCATGGATGTAATTTTAACAACGCTTGGGAACTACAATTCCCAGTTCAACTAAAAGTCACTCTCCAATGCAAACCAGAGGCAAAATGATGTGTCATCACATGAGCTCAACTGGAAGCCACTCACAAATGTGAAATTGACCCATCATCACATAGCAGCTCGTGATGCTCACCTCCTGATCCCAATATGGCGCCCGCCGGCCAAGACAGACCAGTGGATATGCCTCTCCGACACTAAAGTGGTTGGCTGGTGTGGAGGGAAACTCCAGAGGGCTGTGTACCTTGATGAAGTAAGTGCCTTTCTCTGTTTTAAATGAATAATTCAAACTCTTCAGAAGGGGATTTACCAACATTTACACCCTGGTGGCTTAAAGCTCCAATACAGCTCATATCCTTAAACGCTACACACTATCTTTTCAGATACATGTAAGTGTCTGGAATTTATCAATGATGGGACTTCATACTTTATTGACAAAAAGCCCCCAGAAGGGCTTAGAACTACTAAAAGTATATTTACAGATACCTCTGGAAATAAGTTCCTGCACAACAATAAGAGACTCAGGTTCTACTAATTGGACTTTTGTTAAAAATAATTTAATAAAATTTACTCTATTTTTCTATATTGGTGTGGGATTTTTCCTGTGTTGTGCTTTGACACTATTACTGTTAAAGTACTGCATAAATACTTCACACATTGTCTCCACATTAAGCCTGATTGCTTTCTGCCAAGCTACCAGAGGTTAAGCACAGGTTAATTTAGCTACTTTTTGTGGTAAAGTCTGACAAGGATTGTGACAGTTGCTTGAGAAGGGCTCACACTCCCCTCAACCCACAGCCCACAATATCTTATACTTCTTTAATATTTCATGCCAATAGGCCAAACCGGAGCCAGCATACTTTATCATACTTACAGGTTGAACTAGTTTAATTGATTTTAATGTAATCATATTATTTCTTAAATCGTTCATAGAGTGCATTAGCAAACCAATCGTAGATGACCACTTCATTCCCAAGCATGCACTTTAAATGTACTACAGGTATAAAAGGACCAGTAGTCAATACTAATGTATTATATAGGAGGTTCCTACCTGCCTCTTAGAAACGTTATTCTGTTTTAAAATGATCATGAAAGGTGATAATATCCAAACTCATTAACCATTTGGGTACAGCTTTATCTCGTGTAATTCATTTGATAGCATTAGGAATCAAGCAAAATTTCCTTGCCAGAATAATTCTTTGTCATACGGTGTTGTGCCTCTTAATCTAGCATTTATATCTCCCCCATCACAATTGGGATCTTTGGAGCATTATCTTGTATGGATTTTCCAACAAATTCATGCAGCTCCACAATGTATAATTGGCTTTACTTGGTTTCAAATAAACATTAAGGTTTATCAACAGGACTGTCAACATTACCTCAACCAGCTTTGCCTATTTTGAAGTGTGCTTCAATTTCAAATCATATTTTCAAAGGCAACAGAATACACCCAGCTTTACAAGAGAAGGTAATACAAAATGCCAAACCCACAGCAGATGACCTACAGAAGAGGCCTCGGGTAGTACAGCAAATTAATCAAGGCCATTAATTTCTGGTGAGTCACTAAGCAAGTTGTCTGGACTATCAGGACTGCAATCATACAGGACAGCCTTTTCAAATTACCTATTTCACTGCACCTCCGAAAACCAAATATATTCCACGATACAGTAAAATCAATATCGGCCAGATTATCAAGGTGGACCTAATTGGACATTTTGGATGAGAAATAGTAGTATACATAAGTTATTGTTTAACACAAAAGTCTCACTTCAGGAAAGTTTACTATAACTTTAAGTAATGTACATGCTTTGGCACGATGAAGCAAAAATTCCCTTTTGCAAGAAAGTACATTTGTTCCATATTCCACACACTGTGTGCCCAATTCACAATGATGTTGCTGTGACTTACTCTTGTAGTACTCTTGACTTCCTTCTGAAATCCAAGAGGAAACAGGAGTATTCTTGGCTTACTCCTGGAATTCATAAGTAAGCTTGGAGTACCACAAGTGTAAGTCATACCTACTCATATAAAGGTTATTGACATTTGGACTACACTTGTCCCTAGACATGGGTCAGTTAAGGTTTATTTGTTGGGTCAATATAGATTCCAAAATTTAAGGAAGCGTAGATTTTGTTTGTGTAGTGCAGAGGAACGTCAGGAAGTCTTATATTGACTAAACAGGAAGTACATTGCAAGAGCCAAATATGTCAGTAGCCCATTGTCCGTGATATGATTTGCCATAAATGGCAGGAATGACATGAGAATGATATAGTAATGACTTCTCTTCTGGAAAGGGTGTCTTGATGGCTAAAGGATGTTTGCACTGCTTTGCAGAGTAAGTGCTACTCAGGCAGACTGTTGGCGACATCCTGGACTGCTTGGAAATGTAGCCTTTGTAAACTTTGCGTTCTTATATTAGTAGACCGTGTGGCTTCTGACTTATTAGAGGGAGCAAGGCAAAGTACAGGTTCAAACTGCTTGGCCGGTCAATGCAATTTGCAATTTATTTATTTCCAATAGTCCCCTGGAGTATCACCTCCTTGAACTTCCAATCTGAGATCACAGAATAAATTCGAGGGAACGTGCCTGGAGAAAGGTTCTTTTATTAGGTTCTGCAACTAAACTATTCTTTCACAAACACTTCCCTATAGGGATCATTAGCAGGCCCACACATTCACGGAAAGTCCGTCCGCCTTATTGAGAGTGGAGACGGATTGAATATTTTGGCATTGTTTACTTCATGCGTTTTTTTATCTTATTTGAATAACAATATTCACACAGATATGAAACCCGCACTGAAAGGTAACAACAAATCTTTTAACTCTTGACTAAATATAAATCCCGATTTAACAAATATTTTCCGTGTCAAATTCAGTTTCACGTACAGAAACAAATTTCAACTTTTTTTGCATGACGTTTTCAGATGTTATAAAGTAGAATATTGTTATACTGTTGTTGCTGGTCTGAGGCCCACTTTACACCAGCACAGAAGAGGGACGCTAGTTTGAATCCTATCCCATGCATGTACAGAACATCCTGAGGTTGCAGAAGCAGTTAACCTGTGCATTCGCATTCACTCCAATAGCTGGACAACGGGAGGAATGACCGAAATGAGGCAGTACTAAGGTAATAGCAGCAAAACAAACAATAATAAGCATTGGCAAATGCAATAGCTTTCTCCTATACGATTAATAATAAGTTTATTTTTTTTGTAAGTTTCAGCTTGGTGAGCAAAAATGAAATGCAGTCGTCAATGTTCCCCAACCATTTGGTAACCCTTTAATATATTGAAGCAAAGCATGTTTTTGTGAAGTTGCGATTTGCAGGGCGGAAAAGATGTGTCCAATGTTATTTTAGCAATAGAAAATAGCGTTCTGCGTGAGGTAAAGGTCCAAAATAATTTTTTATTTAATGCGTTTTTATATAGCGCAAGTTTTACCCGAAGGTGTCAGAGCGCTTTACAAAAGGACCAGTTACATTACATTAGGACTTCAGAGTACATGAGTTACATAAAAGATACAAACAGAAAAACTCTAAATTCACATAAGAATGGTAGTAGGTACAAACATCTACTACAGATACTAGTGGTTAAGTGGTTAGAGTTACATATATACAAGTTGCAGATTCACTTGAGGAAAAATACAAACAGATAAACTCTAAATTCATATAAGAATGGTAGTAAGTACACAGCCGCAGCCCGTGCAGGTAAGAGCGGTGCGGCCCGGTGGGGAGGAGGGGGGTTTCGACAGACAATGACAAGGGGAAATTAAATAAATAATTATTTTTCCCTTGTCATCATCCGTCGAAATCCCCGCCACTGGCCCCCAACACCCCACCGCTCTTACCTGCACGGGCCGCAGCTATAAGTACATGAGTCTTATACAGATACTAGTGGTTAGAGTTACATATATACAAGTTGTAGATTTGCTCGAGGTTACATTTTAACAAAAGTTGAAGTGGTTAGGGTTGGACAAATATAAAATAAAAATTTACAAAGCATGATCTTCTCGCCATAGCTGTAATGGGGGCTTCCTCACTGTTCCTGTATCTGGCAAGTCACTAGATTGAGGGAAACAGGAAGTGGCATTCCTTAAGTCAACAGTCAGCAGGTAGGAAGGAATGGAGTAAATGTGTCCGGGAGTTCGACGGCCAACATTGAGTAAATATGTCAGGTTAACACAAAGAACATAAAAAGCAAATCTGTGCTTAAAAATGTCCTTGCCGTTGCTCTAAATGCCCATTGTGTAAGATTGTGATATACGGGAGTTAGACGTGCAACATATAATAAATACGGGCAGTCATGTGTAAAATTGGTGATTTACCGATTTTAAGGGGTTTTTGTGTAAAGTAACTGGTGGTAGAGTGAAACATTTTGAAAGCTTTGAGTAGTGTTGTGGGTTATAAAACAGCACTTATGTTAAAAATATTATGAAAATCAGGGTTGTGCGGAAGGGATTTGACATTTAAATAAAAATTTGAAAAACATGTTATTATACTGTTGCGAGTTGGGGGTGGAGAGAATATGTGCAATGGTAGTTTAGCAGTGGAAAACAGCAACCTGCGGGAGGGAGACGTCCAAAATACAGTAAATGCGTCCAGCCATGGGGAGATTAGGTGAAGTGCGTAGGACAGGAATTGTGTCATATGCAGAGCCATGATTAAAAATGAAACAAGCATGTTTTGGTGCGCTGGCGATTTAGGGAATGGGAGGTAATTTATGTAACAGTAGTTGTGCAGTTTAAATTTGACACATGAGGAAGTTTGACGGCCAACATATAGTAAATGGCAGGTTGGCATGGGGAGATTGGGTGAAGGACAAAGTCTATAAATTAAATTAGAACATTGGAATGTGGAGCACTCCATTGAATACAATGGAGTGCTCCGAGCTTCTACGGGCCGGTAAAGGCCTGCAGAGCAACATTCCAATGTTGCTTTTGTTCACAGCTATTGCTGTGAACAAATGCCTCTCGGAGCTCGAGGGGATTTAAACCCCCCGGGCTCTGAGAGGCCTTCAACCCTCTAGTGGCAGAATGTTCTAATAGCCTTATAGCCCTTCGTAGCTGGGCTATACCGGCTATTAAAGTCCCGCTCCCTTGTTAAAGGCCCCCGCCTTTGGCTCGGGCCTTTAACGTTGGAGCGGGCCTTTAATAGTCGTATAGCCCGCTACGGCCGGCTATAAGGCTATTGTAACCGTTAAATGAAAATGATAAAAGCATGTTTTGGTGCGAAGACAATTTGGGGGGTGGAAGGGATGTATGCGGGAGGAAGACGGCCAACATTCGACCAAATTGCACAGCTACAGGGAGCAGGGGCAGCTCCTCCGATAAAGGGGAGGAGCAACGTCCCACTGCCTTGCAGCAGTAAAAAAAGGAAAAAATAAAATGATAATAACGTAATGTCATTATCATTTTATTTTGTCCTCCTGCTGCGGTAGCTTTGCGTGAGGGGGCGAGGCTGAAGAGCAGAGGAGTAGTGGTAAAACCCTCCTAAGTGCGCAATGACTGTTTGGTCAGCCCTCTCGGGCCGCCCAAAACAGTAATGCACATTTTCCCTATTCTCCATGCAGGCTGCATTACAGCCTGCATGGAGAACATAACCAGGCCCCCAGTCCCTGGCTGAGCGCCGAACCACAGCACTCAGGCCAATCACAACGCTGCATTCCAGTGTTGTGATTGGTCAGGGGAGCATGGCTGTTTCCTGGAGTCCGAGACAGAGGGGGAGGGAGACGCGGGACCCGGCAGCAAGGTAAGTGTATTTTATTTTAAATTTAACAATGTGCCCCCCGCACACCCCGCTGCCCCTACGCCCGCCCGCTGCCCCCGCCCGGCTCACCACCCTCGAGCCGTGCCGGCCGCCACTGACGGGAAGATTAGGTAAAGGCCTGGGTACACCCAAAAACCATATGCAAATGCTCAGCAACTATGTACTGTCCAAGAGAAAACCTTTGCAAATTGTTGTATAACTATTTTAAAACAAGCAATAAGCACTCTGCACACCCGACCACCAGATAAAAAAAAGGCAAGCCCTTCTTGATACGGTCCCATGTGCTCCAGATCTTATGCTATGCTCTGAGCCTCCTCTGAAGTGTTGCAATGGGTACACTAACTTCTAATCACTTTTATCACAAAGGCTCATGTTTAATTTATGTTGAAGCTCTGGCTAACCTTTGCTGTGCCCCAAAACCTGTGATATTTAATACTGCAATGCAAAGGATCTTCAAAGCTACAAGAACACATAACTAGAAACTACACACATTAGGACTCATCAAATTTAACCTCTATTGGAATTGTGATTTAGAACCCAGCGAAATATCACACATGTTCTTAAAATGCAAAGATGTTTTCCCACAGTGGAATGCAGTTCAAAACTTCGTAAATAAAATCTTCAATATTAACCTTAACATTGACTCTTCCATTGCCTCCCTGGGTATCTATGCAGCAGTATTCATCCCTCCTCTTAACTTCAATGATCTCTCACTTATTTACCTGATGCTGATCATAGACAGGAAGTTGATTTTATCAGAATGGAAAAATGCAGCTAACATCTCTTTTTCACACCTGTTGGGAATGTTTCTCTTTTCTTACACAGCCATTGCACTGGTCAGACTTCTTGATACACTCTGAAATTTTGAACATTTCAAAGAGAGGTGGAGTTGTGCAAAACTTTAACATTTTCATTATGAATAGCAGAATCATTGAAGATTTCAGACCTTACTTTTTATTGTTTATTTATTTTTTACAAAATCTCGATGAAACCATATATTGCAAAGAAAAACAGACTTCAGAAATCAATTAAGACTCTACCTTGACCCAGTTAATTAACTCTGATGAGACAGGCAGGACCCAAGTCCTAAAAACATAAGTGGGAGGACTCACTAAGTTAGGCAGAATGGGTGCAACACCATCGCACAAGCCATCACAGGAAGTGACATCACAGGACGTGACATCACAAGAAGTGACATGCATGTTCAATTAGTCTATCGGGAGCACACTTGAATATATTAAGAGGTTTAACAAGTAATATGACTGTGGCATACTAAACTTGGCACCAAGAACAAAGCAGTCAACACATTGCAATAAAGATGCTAGAAACTGCAATTGTGAGGTGGAGATGGGTCCCTGTGCCCTGATGAAATTGCCAAAAATTGTGTAGACAATGAAACATGTTGGCCGTTCAAGTCAAAATGGTCTAAACATGCCGTTTCTTTTAACCGATTGTGGACACTATTAAAATAAAGAATGTGTGGAATAGTTGTTCACAACTCATTTTTAAATAGGAGATTTATTCACTTTTCTTCACATTACGGGGCTTAGACGGTTGATAGATGACACTATTATCTACACGTTATCATTTTTCACCACTTCACATGAGCCTGAGAGTTAGGCAACACTTCTTTTTCTTTCTGTCAAGAACGTTGCCAATGATGACAGAACGAGCAAACTGGTGAGTACCAACCAGTAGCTCCATGGATGGTGCGTACGTGAGGCACTTTCTGACTTCTCTCACATTTTTTCTTTGATGGGTGTGAGATTAGTTGTGGATGGTTGATATATATATTTTTTAACGAGAACATTTAGAGGTAGACATGACTGGATCAGTTAGCATAGCATAGCATAGCAGTATATAATACCCGCTTTATAGAAGTTACAAAGACTAAAAGTGTTCTGCCTAACCAGGTTATTTTTGTTTGAACTCCTTAAGCTTCTCAATTGCGCTTACTGCACGATTGATGAGCAGGCAGTGTTATCTCGTCACTTTGCAGTGCTTCTGAAAGTGTTCCAATTTCTTCTACAGCATTAGAAACACCAGCTAGATTCAGCAAAAATTCTGCTGATGTTAGGATCTTATTCAGCCCACTGAAAGTAGAATGATGTTGGCATCAAGATGTGCCTAAGCTGGACAGACAAAATTGCTTGTGAAGGGCTGGGTGTAACTCACAGACTGCTCAAATTGCCCTTTTACTAGAGGCAACCCACCTAACTGAAAATATTTGCCCAATTTTGAGAATTGCCATTTCCAACTCTTTAGCACATTCAGAGAGTTCCCATTGATTTTTAGAAGACTTGTGGTACACAGCATAAAGTTTTTCAAAACAATTTCATGAGGTTCTTAAGGCCTGCCACTGTACCAACCGTGTCCGATTCACTGAGTTTGATCCGGAGGCACAGACAATGCCATTTTACAAGGCGAGTGTATTTTGATCACCTTAGAGTTCCTCCTAAGCATCACACTGGCACCATCACTGCACACCCCTATCCAATTTTCTGCAAGGAATTGGTTGCAAAATCCATGTTTCCGAAGACATTTCAACAGTGAGGCCTCAATGCACTCTGCGTTTCCCCTAGTCAACTCAAACAAGTCAATGAAAAAGTTGAGGAGCTCTTTCCCATTGATTGCAGCACAGATATAAATGATTAAAACTGACACAGAAGAAAGGGTTGTCGACTCATCGATGTAAACAGAGATTCTGGGAGCTTTGTCAACAATACCCATGGAAAATTTTCTTCTCATTTCATTAGCTATACAATTGGTTATCTGTGCTGCAGTATATTCACTACGAAGAATAAAGCCCATATCTGCTTCATTGGCAACCTGCAAGCCTATTAGACCTGAAAAGTCTGAAAAGGGTAGGTTATTTTTGGCACAAAAATAACGAGTGTCAAAAACCTTAACTGTTGAGGCATGGCAATGCCTGTTGGTTTGTGATACTTATCCGCAGTACCTCCTTCTTGGATTCAGTTTGAATATCACATGCTTTAGTATGTGCTTTGGAAAGTTTGTGCTTATCACAATGAGGTTAACTGGGTTGCTTTTGTTGGACCGGATGCAGCAATGCTCCCAGTGATCTATTCTTTAGACATACACACACCCTGTGCTACCGACACTCCTAGTAGCGTAACCTAACTGCATATTTTGCACCGAAGGCGCCATTGTCTGTGCTTAGCCATGGATACTTTTCATTAAATTGGGCCCACTGATTATTGTCCCAACACTCTGGCAAGCTGTCATCTCTTTCAAAACTGGCACCTGCATCTTGATCTTTGGCTGTACCGTATTTCAGTGGGGAAGGTAGGATGGATCCTTGGCTTGACATCATCCCCTCTGGTGCAGACACATCTTGCAGGGATGAACTGGATTGTGCTAGGTTACTTTCCGAATCGGACTGCAATCGCTTGTTGCCATTTGCAAATAAATCCATGATGCTGGATTTGCATTTCTATATGTCTGTAGAAATCAGAAGGCAGGGGGTCAGCTACATTTTTTTGCACTGATCACTCTTATATAGATATTCACTGTTGGTTGGTGAGCAGAAAAATTAGAGGAAAAATCAAAAAGTTGTTTGGTACAAATATTTTCATCATGGCTGGGCATAGGTGAATGACTTTGCATTTAGACAACTTTTGATTCGGAGCAACTTTGTTTGCTCATTTGTCAAATTAATCCCACATCCAGGTTTGTGGTGATATTAAAATTAATCAAAAGGAAGTCACTAAATGCTCTTTAGAAGAAAATTTCCCCTCTATTAGCATAAGCTTGTCTGCAAAATGACGTTGTTCATTTAGTCTTCCACGTATTGCAAAACATTAAATTAGGAGGATTTATGGTCAAATATGGCCAAAACGTTTTTGGCAGTGTGTACTGGTGTTTTTACCTCTCTTGGGTACCACTGATGCAGCCTCCACACTAGGCAGTGAAGGCAAGGTTTCCTGTCCTGCAGCAGATGGTGTGTGGCTTTCTGACAATCTGAGATGTCTCCTGGGTGTATTGGAATTAAAAACATTTTAGTAAAAGCATTATAAAAATGGCAAAGAAAGTTAAAATGAAGCAAGCCCTGAGACGATGACTGATCACATGGGCAAATTAACACTTTAGTGGAATCAAACTGCCCAAGTGGAAAACCGAGGTGCCACCTCACGAAACTGAGTCTAAATCTGGTTAAAAGCAGTCTATTCCAGGAACATTCCTCACATTCTTAATATGGCTCCAGTGCTAAAGAGCTTTGGAGCTTTGCATAGTCCCTCACATTAGTTTTAGCCATGTCAGTTTCCTCCCTTAATCAGTGTCTCCTGGTTTTAAAGGTCTTCCTGACCCAGGCTAAATCAGTCCACGAATAGAGTTATAGTGTCAGCAGCGTAGACCAATAGTGGCTGCATGGGTATAGTGATTCTCAAGTTGTACCTTAATCTATTATGCTCAAATGTTTCGTGACCCCACTGCTTAGAAGTCACAATAACAGTAAAATTTTCCAAAACACAGTAATGAAAAGGAGCATACAATTATATTCAATCCATTTGTAAAATACAATCAGTATCACAAGTCCATAAGATCCTAAAATATTGAACAGGGAGTCTTGGAGTGTCTGTTTCCAATTTCTCTTTATTTGTAGTCATAAGTGACATGCGTACATCAGCCCAGCCAACACATTTCTGTCCAACAGGACTTCCTCAGGACTGTAAAAATAATTTAATATATATTTTTAAATTTTACTTAAAGATAGAAGAATTTTAGTAACCTGAAATTGAAAGACCAGATAGACATACAAAAGTGTTTATATCTACTCTCAAACAGACATATTGTCAAATATCACCTCTCTTGTGTGACCCCCTACCTATATACATTCTTGCCGAAACATCCCATTGTCGACAATTATTGGAAATACAGCCGTATTTATTTAACCCCTTGCCTGCTTATGACGGAACCACGCCGTCATGAGCCACGGGCGGCGTGTGCTCATGACGGCGTGGTTCCGTCATGCGGCTGCCGCTCCGCCCACGCGGCATTAATTCCCCGCCTGTGCAGGCGAATTAATGAGCGGGCGGGGTTGTGACGGATCCACACCGTCATGAGCACACGCCGCCCGTGACTCATGATGGCACGGTTCCGTCACGAGCATGGCAGCGCCGCGCTCATCCCCTACCTCCTCCGCGCCGCGGCGAAATTTGCGCTGCGGCCAAAGGGTTAATTATATGGACATTATACTGACATCAGACATATCTGTTTTTCAATAGATCAAAAGAACAACATACATCTGCGGTACACAGATTTCTTTGTCTCCTCTCACTCTTAATCCTCTAAATTCGTCCGCGGACCGCAAGATCATGTTAACAACAAGTTACATCTAAGTGTGGGTAGAAAGTGAGTTATCCTAAATCAAGATCATAAATTACCATAATCACTCCTGTTGGCTACTATATTACGTGAAAAGGTTCACAAAATTATCGAAAGTTCGGTATTAGCCATATCTAATGATCTCAAGTTTCAAGAACCTTCCAGAGCCATGCAGGAATGTGACTCACTTGGGTAAATCTTTCAAAGAAACTGGTGTGTTCTTCCTCTATTCCAATACTATTCTGCGCTGGGATTCCCGATAGCATCCAAGCTTTCATGGGATAAAAGGATAAATGCCTTCTTATCCGATCTATAATCAAATAAGATCATATAATATCAAAACTGTCCCTCCATCAAAATTTTCCAAAGTGTAATGCTTTGTCAACATATATCGGCCAGTTAGGTATAGTTATTATGCGATGTACCTCAATTCCATTGATATTCCACATTGTAATAAGGTTAAACGTGACCACATGTCACAATATCACCTGTATCTATTTGTTTATTAAAAGGACGAAATTTCTGACCAAAGTTGTAAAGACAAGGACAAAGTAAGAAAATAGACTAACGAGTAAAGCATATCCCCAATGGTTCAAAACAATACACTATTATCCTCATTTACCAGAGAAACGCTTAAGTTAGCCCCTTAAAACCTGAAAGCCGGGTCCAAAGTGTACCTGCCACTCAAAATAACCCTTTCAGTCCTCCAGGCTCACCTACCGTGTTCCATGTCCTGATCCAAATGTCGGATTGTCTATCCGTGTAATGCTCTCCTATTTCGGACCTCAAATTTAAATCCCATCACAACCAATAAAAAAGCGTTATACAAAATCCCAACCAGAGCCTGTTTCCTGCTAGGAAAACCGCCCTATCCCCTCATTATTAACAAAACAAAGACCAGTGGACTAAATAAGTTTCCACTTTGGTCCTCAAAGTGTATGGACCAATCGGCATAGTTTCTAAAAAGCCATATCATTATAAAAAAACGTTTCCTCTCTGGTCAGTGTTGTAATCGTACCAATCAGAACGCTACATTTGTATCCAATGTTGCAAATGAGTTACGGTAAATATATCCCTGGTTTACTAATATCTGGAAACAATGAACTCGGTTCCGTTGTGTCTAAGAATGTAAACATGCCGCTTCCTCTCTGGTCTGTGTCGTAATCGGACCAATCAGAGCGCTACATTTGTATCCAATGTTGCAAATGAGTTATGGTAAATATATCCCTGATTTACTTGTATCTGGAAGCAATCAGCTCGGTTCCGTTGTGTTTAAAAATGTAAACATATTGTTCACTCCCTATTATAATTAATCAGTTACATGCATTCGTATCTGAATAAAAATCAGTCTACAACATAACGGATGGACTAGAGAAGAAGTCTGGCCCCCTCAAACTGGACAATTCTGTCTTAATATATTGAAACCAGTGAATTTTCAAGCTTCTTCCACCATTTCAACAGTCAAGGATGACCTCTCTATTAAAACCAGCATGCGGGTTTGCCAAAATGGTGCACCACAGGTCAAAGTGGGGCAGTTTGATAATATCCTCCAAGTACTTAACCCCAAACTCTTGGGGGCTTATTACGATGTTGGACGTAAGGAGGACTTACGACTGACATTGTCGTTTCAATTCCGACCGGCTGATTATGATACAGCCGGTCAGAATTGATACCGGCTGGTCATTCCGGCTGGCTTCCGACAGGCTCCAGGAGCCCGTCTGCCAGTCGGAGACCGTCCCGTAATCCAGATGGAAGGCGTTTCTGCCTTCTGGGTTACGATGCACGGTTTCCAGCAGGGTTTCCATGCAGGCTTTTCCGACATGGAAATCCTGTCGGAAAGCGTGTCTAGGGCCCTAGCAGGGTCCCCTTCTGTATTCGGCCTCTGTTTGGGGGTCCCTGCCACGGAGTGCAGGGATGAACACAGATTCCCATTTCTCAATGGGAGCTTGTGTTATGGCCGGTTTACAGCTGTAACACAAGCTCCCATTGAGAAATGGGAGAATGTGACTGAACCATGTACAGTCGCATTGTAATTAAGAGGTCGGCACCGCTGTCCGGAGGACGGTCATTCTCGTTTCCACGAGGGTGCGGCCCGACATTGTAATAAGGCCCTTGTTGTACAATATAGGTTGAGCAAGAGGAGGAGCACACCCAACAGACCCCTCAGTACCCTATTCTGTTCACCCTGGAGGGAGATGGTGTTCAAGTAACCCCGCAGGCCAGCCCCATATATAAGAATGGGAAGGCATTTGCTTCTATACACTTCTAGTAGGGGGGCCACTGGTTTACTCCCAATACGAGGCTAGACTGTTGATGTACCCAACTACATTCACAAATCTGTGGGAGGCTTTAAGTTTTCATGGTCCCCAATTTCCCCTAGCATCGAAAAGAACACCCAAGTAAGAAAAGTCCTGGGTAGAAGCAACGGGATGTCCTTGCAAAGTTTGGGGTCACAGGCCAAAGTAAATGATTTAGACTGATTGGTGGCGAGGCCAAGTGCCTCCATAAAGCTGACATAATTCCTAAACAAATGCCTAGGCTATCTGGGGTTCTTGCAAGTAAGACAGCGTCATCTGCATAGAGTAACAAGCATGTGCAATGCAAAATGGTCTCGCATTTGTAAGAGTTAGAGGTATTGGTGATGTAAATGACAATGTCTTTTACCCATGTGTTTTGGATTGGAGTGGAGTGGATGTATGTAGTGTGGAGTGGAATTATATGGGTTGTATTGGAATTCTTAGTTGTGGAATTGTGTGGTGGAATTGTGTGGTGTGGAGTGGATTTGTGTAGTGGAATTATGTGGCATGGTGTGCAGTGGAAATATGTGGATAGTAATTATGTAGCATTGAGTGTACTGGAATTATGTGGAGTGGGACTGTGTGTCATAGAGTGTAATTACGTGGATTTATATTTTGTGGAGTGGAGAGGTATGTTGAATTTTGTGGCATGATGTGGAATTCTGTGGTGTGGATTGGATGTACGGGGTGTGTTGTGTAATTGTGTTCAGTTGAAATATGTGGTTTGTTGTCAAATTATGTGGTGTGGAATGGACATGTATAGAGTTGAATTGTGTGTCGTGGAAGTGTGTGCTGTTGAGTGAAATTATGCTGATCGGAATTATGTGGCATGGTGTGGAGTGTATTTGTGTGGATTGTGTTACCTAGTTTAAAAATGATGAAACATAATTATAAAGAAAGGCGGCCTATCATTGCACACAAATTTACAAAACCTTATAATATGCAAAGACTTGTCCGAATATCAAAATGAAACATGCAGAGTCAAACCTAGGTGACATTTGTGTTCATGAATTGTACGGGGGGCTTTAACAATGTGGGGTGCTGCTTTGGTTGCTAATGGTCCTAGGGCTCTGCACATCTCTGCTTTTAAATGCATTTTGTAATGGGAATCCCACAAACCACAGAGGATGTGCAGTAACTGCTAAGCTCCCTCCAGGCATTGGCAAAGCCAATAGGTCTCAGCAATACGAGATCTATTAGCTTTGTCAATGTTAATGTGTTTCAGCATTGCATGGCTAGATGGTAAGTGTTCCCCAGACAGATGCAACAACCAAGCGCCGGCAGATGACATGTTGTTACTCTTTTGTGTAAACCCGTGCATGAACACTGGCGTTGGTACCACCCCATGAGGCACTTCCCCTGTGAGTGGAGGTGCGGGAGACAATGCACATGCGTCTTGAATGGAGGTGCCACATGGGTAGCACTGCAGGGAAGAACAAGTGCAGGACTGCTATAGAGAAGAGGGTCCTGATGCAAACTGCCATAAAGATAAAATGACACAGGAAGAGAACTGCCATTGAGAAGAGTCGACGGAACTGCAGCGAGGAATATTGTAGACGGTTGTTATATTTGTTGTTGAGGCAATCATAGTATTATAAATAATTTTGCTTCGTTCCATCTGAGATTTTCATCAAGTGATCACAAAATCTAAGCATGGCTTGGAAAAGCAGTGTAAGTTTTGTGTGTGTTGTGTTAGTCAAGACCTCTACAGCATACAGCATGGGGCAATGTATCTGCCCACTTCAGTTGTAGCCAAGGCCTTGTTGATGTAACTAAGATGTTATGTGTAATGTACTTAGTATAGGGCTTTCAGACAGACCTCTTCATCCATTGGTCTGTCATTCACATTTTTTTCCACTTTCTACAGCATACAGCAACTGGTCACACTTGAGCCACTGGGTATCTTCACTATGAGTAGGAACATTCTGCCCTTTCATAAGAAGCACGGTCACAAAATCTAGTCCCTTCAGTGCCATGGACTAGGTAATGTGTGCTTTTTGAGACTCAAAACATGTTTTTGCTTTCTGACATTTGTTTTACATAAGAGTTTTGAGAAAAAACATGAAGAAAAACTAAAACAAAAGAAGCATTGGCAAATCCAAAAGGGTAGTGGCCAGCGCCAGACATACTGCCGTTGCCACTGGTTGTTTGATTAGCCTGTGCCATTTCTTCAGTGAACTCGACAAACATGAGTGCCCTGTGGAGGATTCATTTTTTGCCCTGCTATACATCATCAGGCCTATGAAATGGTCAATGCTATGCAACTTTACCTATGCATACACACACATATAAGTACACAATGTTAAATGCAAAAGCAGTCATTTATGATACATTACGGAAAGCGCAACATGAAAGTAATTTTTAATACAGGGTGTTTGAGGTTGGTTATCATGTTGTGCTTTTATAATAACAAAAAAAAAACGTGAAACCAATATATGGAAATTATCTCACGAAAATCACCCAGGAAATGTAAACATAAAAGAGGGGTAAGCTTGGTATGTTTTCTGAGAAGATCAAAGGGGATGTTTCCAAACGCCAAGATAGGAGGTGGCTGGGTTTCAACAGCAGGCTTTAGCCACATCAATTAGCCCTTTAACATTCTCAAACAAGCATTTGCAATGCAATAGGTCTCGCATTTATGCGAGTTTGAGCTATTGGCATTGTAAATGACAATGCCTTTTATTTATGTTTCGGTTTTTAAAACATAAATAAAAGTCATTGTCATTTACAATGCTAATTGCTTACTCTCGCAAATGAAAGACTATTGCATTGCAAATGCTTGTTTTTGTTAGCAGTTTGGATTTGAGCTGTTTACTTGTGCTTGCTACGTCCTGTGTCTTGATGGGGATTGGCTGCACCAATAAATAAAGCTACTTTTAGGTATTATGTTTGTTACAATGAGAAGCCGCGGCAGGCGTTGCCATAGATGACGGTAAAAGGAGCTATGAAGAGCTGCTTGTTCGTGTGGCATGTATTTAATATGCAATTGCGGTTTCACAATGCACCTTAGAAAGGTAAACTGCAGCACTCTCTATGTTACATGCACTTAACTTTCAACAGTACCTCATGCAACTGTTACACTGTGCTTGGAGGGACATGGGATAGGAGTGACAGAGATGATGCTCTTAACTCAAGTATAAGTGTTGAACCCTGTGGCAGTAGCGGCTAGTGGCAGGGAACAGTCGTGGGGCAGCGCAGGAGGTGGGGGTGACGGGATGGATGACAACAATAGTAATAGCACAAAATAAAACAAACACAAAAGAACTTACCTGCCGCCCGCCGCATCGCTGCTCTTCTGCTCCTCTGGCTCCACTGCAGCACAGTCTGAGGCACGCAGACTCCCCTACCGCCAAGCCAGACACTGCTCTCATGCTGCTGGCAGCATGAGAGAAGTGACGGGACTGGCCTGAGCGGCCTAGATTTGCATTTACAAAAGGTAAAACATGTCGCTGGTAGAAACAAGCTTTAGTTATTGCCAAAATCTGCGAAGTGCAGGAAAGTTCAGTGTGTAAAAGTACCCCTAAATTATTAACTTCACATGGGTTGAGGTAGTACTCACAGATATTGGCTGAAGTACAGTATACCAGAAGTTCACTTTACTCCTTCTTGGGAAGATTTCAGAACTAGGCCCTCATTAGGAGTTGCCTTCTAGATTTCGTTATGCGTGATAACTCCCGTTACTGCACATACTGGAGTTATGAGTGTTCTGGCTAGCACCACTCCTCCACAATTATCCCCAGGTGAATTTAGACAGGTCAAGCATGCAAAATCCGCACACTATTATCTAAAAACCCTTAACTTTTGAACATGCTCTCCAACTGGTAAGTTCAGACCACCTCAGTGTCCGATTTTAACGGGTGCGATCTGATTATCACATCCGATAATGGGCTACTCGTAACGAGGTTCTTAAAGAGACCACTGATGTTCACCCACCACTGGAACATCATAATACCCAGTACATAAAGAAGATGAGCAGTTAAATACTGAACAGGAGGGGGAAGTGCGCAGATCCTTGCAGCAATTCGTAAAGGACTAATTCAGTAGCTCTATATGCACAAGGCGCAGAAAGAAAGGAAGGATCTGACGTCGACGAGCGGAGGTAGCAGTAATATTATGGGCCAACGAAATGCATATGCTGGGACGGACCTGACGAGGAGCCACACGATGCCACCTATGGCTGAGAAAAATCTCTGGACCCATGCCATGAAAGGAAAGCCCCCACTGGCCGAGCAGAAACCACTAATGGATCCAGTTACAATGAAAGCGGTATCCCGCAGCCAGCCTGGCGCTTCCTAAACCGATCACCCCAGAATGAGTACCTGGATCTGAGTCTACTCACCGGTGTGTCGTGGGGCAGGCCTCTGGCCTGGGCGCTCACTCGTTCGGACAGACTTGCTGGGGCACGGGCCGCTGATTCCTCCCAGACAACCTGTCACTTAGTTCAGAGTTGGTATCTCTGCACTCCGAAGCAGGAGGCCGCCCACCCTGGGGAGGCGGGGCATGCAGCAGCTAAGCGCTAGGCTTAAAGTAAAAAAATAAATAATAATAAACAGAGCGCGGTGTTCCTGAAGCGGGCACCACGCTTTGAATTAAAGTTAAAAAACAAAATCACCCAGCGGTACTTCGCTACTGGCAGCCGCTATTAAAGTGAAAGCACGCATTGCGCCCTCTGTGTACAAATAATGCCTGTCATTGTCCCGCGAGTGCTGGGGCGGAGGGGGGGTTTGGCCACTATTAAAGCGCGATGCAAAAATAAACACGCGGCCGCCCTTGCCACAGGCGACTGAAACAAGCTGTCGCCATTACGCGAATAAGAAAAAAAAGTGCTTACCCATTAGTTAAAGGAGACTGTATAACGCCGCAAGCAAAAGATCCAGTCTGGATGGGCCGTCCAAAAAGGAGACAGGGCGGTAACAAAGAAGCCTCATTTTGAATTGGAAGCCAGCGTTTAGCATAAACGATGACGCCAGCCAATAAGAATGATGGGCGGGGCTTCAACTCCACTTCTGAAATCTCCTCGATTACAATAAGCCTCGCAGAGCGAGCAGCGCATGCGCGCTGCAACGCAGGTCTGCGAGACCTAAAAAGGCTGGGTCTGTAAAGTGACACCGGTGCAATAACACAGCCATACCGATGAAAGGGATGACTTGATACATTTTTCTTCAGCTGAACTGCCGCCCACCCCCAGGGTTATATAGTGCCATAAGTGCCTTACGTGCTGGAATTTTGTTCCCATATTTATGAACCTTAAAACAAAACTACAGGTCCCAAACACAGTGGTGGGGGTACAAAGGGGAGTGCATTTAATAAGTTCAGTACTTACACAGTACGTTAAAGGCGTTCAGAAAGGAGGAGGAAACAGTAGAAAAAAGAAAACTAGGCCTAGGAAGAATGGAACCTGGAACGTTTTAGCTGAAGAAAGGAGGGTAGTTACTAATAGAAATGGCAACAGGGTTTTCAGGAGGATTGCACTGCCCAGTCTAGTCACTACCCTTCTGGAATATTGCCCACCTCAGATGGCCAGCTGCCACTTGACCATAAAGTTAAATATTCATACAAGGGGTATGAGAGGCAACATGTATGTACAGTACATTACAAGGTCTATGTTTTAAAAAAATGAGTCCACGTTGCGGTTTGTAGTCTTAGTGTGTCTTTATTACAAAAATGCTGGATTTTCATAGAAGCACAGCCAACGCGTTTCGCCCACACATGGGCTTCTTCAGGGCGATCAAAGGGTGCTGTACTCTCGCCAGGGTAAAAAAGTAGGATCCGCAAAATTTCTAGTCCGTGTCAGGACGTAGAATATAAAATAGTTCCCTCAAAGTCAAGGTAACTATTGGTCCATAAAGTCAGCGACCAAGATTCTCTGTCTCTGCCATGAAGGTCCGTGTAAGAGGCAAGGGGTGGTTGTAAAGGCGAATGGAGCGCAATCCGTGTTCGGTGGCGTCAGGTTCAGGCCGGGCGAGGTAAAGTGACCTTTTTGTAATAAAGACACACTAAGACTACAAACAGCAACGTGGACTCATTTTTTTAAAACATAGACCTTGTAATGTACTGTACATACATGTTGCCTCTCATACCCTTTGTATGAAAGGAGGGTAGTTTATTTATTTATTTTTCCAGTTGTGTATAGCCAAACATGGCCCAGAAGTATTGAAGCGCCTTACATTAGCGCTATTACATAAATTTGCATTCATGTTTTTAAGCACGGGGAATGTATGTGCCCAGAATCACATGATGTTGAGCTGACGCCGAGAATAAACCTGTTTCCCAGTTCTCGAGTCGACAGCTCTGGCCAAAAGTCACATGCTCTTCGTTTGCGAGAGAGAAAGGGGAGGGACATTTGACTAGATAACAGAAGGGCAGGGGAGTTTCAAGGGAAAAGGGGGAAGAGGGTTTATATAGGGGGCAGGGGAATTAGGAGTGCTGGAAAATGGCGCCATGTATTCACGTGCGGGAACACAAACAGTAATAATCAAAACGTTTAAGGCAACGATTGCCAACGGGAGGCACAGGAAGTAGCAGCAACAAATAACAAGGGTAACAGTTTTGAGGCTGCAGTTTAATAGTGAGCTCAGGCTGGATGAAAGCTGTTCAGGATAGGGTTGGTGATTCGCTAGATGGGAGTAGGGAATGCTGAGATGTGCAAAAAGTCATGGAAGATGGAGGCCCCGCAAGACCTGGATGAATAACACTAAAGGTTTAACCCAACAGATTACTCGGGCACCAGACACCTAGAGAAGCCAGGTTTGCCGCTGTGTGGAGGCAAAGGGAGGGGGAGCAAAACCCAGACCAGTACACACTGTGTAATCATCGAGCCCCCAGATGAATCGATTATACCTCCAATAGTCCAGTGTGAACTCACTGAAGCAGCACGGTGCAACTACTGAAGTTGCAAGGCAGGAGGGCACGCAAGTCAAGCAAGTACCCTCCAGAGTCCAGCAAGGGCCAGAGGTTAGTGGGGCCGCACCGCACACACAGCATTCAGCAGGAAGGAGAGTCTTCTGAGGTGTTAGGGCAAAGGTGCTTCCCAGCCCACGGCAGGCTCCAGTGTGAGGCACGCCCTGCCAAGCCTATGTAAATGGCTAATACAGGTCTCTAGCTGCCAGGGAAAACCCCATCTGCCTCGGCTCGTAAACAGGGGGCTGAAGGGACTGATGTTCATGAAGTCAACACTCCACTTAGGGACACTCCTAAGTCCCCACAAGGCGGTAGCTCCGCGTGAGCACAACCCCGGGCTGGCTCCCCTCACCTTCTGTTGCCGGGGCCCTCCGCAGTCTCTGCGGAGTTCGCCCCTCACCCCACCAGTGTGCAGCAAGGCCAGGAGGCAAGGGCAGTGCGGGAGGGGAAACAGGCGACCTGCCCGATCGGGCTGGTTCTCGGATCATGCAGCAGTGTCCTCTAGGGCAGGGCAGTGAGAGGAGAAAGCACTACTCAGAGGCATTACGACCCTTCACTAAGGACGCGATAAAGTGTAACGTGACCCCAGCCTGAGTCTAATTTTATCCCAGTGCTATGGTGAGCGGGCGGGGGTGCATTCGGCCGTTCCAGGTTGAATCCTTACCTTGCACAGCACACCGGGGGGTTTAACGGCGTAAAAGTTGCGGCAAAGCTCGGGTGCATTATGAGGTTCTGGTACATTGTTTGTGCGACGTGAATAAACAAGCGGTCGAGATCGTCCCAGCATCGAAAGTGAAAGCGCGCACAGGGCGCTGAATGTAAATAAAGCACAAGGTCCTGCCCGAAGTACGTAGGACAAACTCAGTAAAGAAAATAGTACTTAGAACTCTACAAATAACACGCACCATGTAGGAACCGAAGTAAAGGGTGCAGTAGCCATGGGATGTTACAAATGATGACACGGCGGTACTAAGGAGGGACTAACAAGCCTCTTTACCAATCAGAAGCCAGCATTTAGGAAGGACAAACACCCAGGCCAATGAAAACTATGGACGGGGGAGTGGGCAGGGCTTCACTCCCGTATTGAACTACCCCAGATCTTCGCCAGAGCAACGCTTGCGCGCTGACTCTAGGCTCGACCTAATAAAGGAACTATGTTCTTGCCAATAAAGGGGACATTCCAAGGTTTTCCTGGTAAGAGCTGCACCTAGGCCATTTCTATATAAAAGAAATAAAATCAGGGCCCAGACACAAACCTGGCGCTCTCCTTTCCCTAATTTGAAACTGTCAGTGTGCTCACCCGAGGGCCCAAACCTAACAGACGCTGAGAGATCATAATGTAGGGCACATAAAAACTAGACTAAGCCAATATCCACCCCCAGATTCGTCAAGATTTCCTACAACTTGTATCTAACTATGCTGTTGAAGGTGCATGACAGGTACATGAAGGCCAGGCAGATGGAGCCCTGCCTGCAGCCGGGGCCCATGCAGGTAAGAGCGGTGGGGCGATGGGGCCAGGTGAGGGGGATTTCAACGGACAATGACGAAGGGAAATGAAATAAATAATTAATTTTCCCTCGTCATCGTCCGTCGAAATCCTCCCTCACCTGGCCCGACCGCCCACCGCTCTTACCTGCATGGGCTGCGGCTGCCTGCCTGATGATGGTATACTTGCTGATCAGCAGGTGCAGATTCAGGCATCGCTCGACCATGCCCAGCCCCACCCTTGAAACCATTCTGCACCTCATTCAGCATACCCAATTCCCTGACCAAAGACAGAAGAAGCTCCAGCACAAACCTCCCAGCAATCTTCACAGAAGAGTTCAGCAGAGAGATCACCAATATCAGCCTGAGGAGGAGGGGTCACTCTTTTTAAAGATCGGAATGATAGCGGCAGTATACCAAGAGTCTGGAAGGCCCGTTTTAACCAAAGTGTTAAAAGAGTTTCACAGCAGAGGTGCCCAGAGTTCCGGAAGGGATTCATACAAATCCATAGAGACACTGTCTGGCCTAGGGGCCTTATTAGATGGGGACTTGATGATGGCCTCCCAGACTTAATCCAGGATACATTCTATTGGCAATGGAAAAAACACCTAAGTCTCAGCACCCTCATTGTGGCAGCGAGAGGCATGAAGTGTTTGGCTCAAACCTCAGGGCTGATAGAAGTAATAACAGAATTTTTCTTATTAGGCCCCATGGAGCTAAAGTTGTTCACCAATGTCCAAAAAGCCCTGAAGTCTTTCTGCCTGCAGGCCATCACAGCCTTATATACTGTCCTGCACTAATTAAGGTAACAAAAACAGAAAAGTAATGTTACAATAGATATACACAATTTTGTTTACAGTCCTATTTAGTATAATGTGCAGGAAGTGCAGACTCTTAAAACAACTCCAAATGGCCAGTATTTTTCTTTTGAGAAGGTGGCAACCCAACCTTCCACCTGCACTATCACTGCTTTTCTTCAAGTATCCTGACCCTCCCGTCACCCACTGGTCTTCCTCTCTAAGCACTTTTATATTTCGCTGAGGAGGACTCAGCACATGTGTAATACTTATGGTACATGGTGGATGCATGGCCCAGTGTGTTAAACTAGCAACACTTTAATGCATAGCAAATCACGGGCTCCAGTACCGACAAAGTTGAGGATTTTAAAATGGGTCACAGCGACATGCTATCGCTCTTTCTGAACAGTTTATCATTAACCTCAGAATTGTGCATAGAAACTTCTGGAAATGCAGGTGAATAACAGAGGGGTTTAGTGTGGAAATTTGCATGACATTGCTGCTCTTTTTAATGCTTCAGTCACACTTCATAGAGGACGGCTCCACGCTGACTTAGTCTGTTACCAAGAAAACTTTCTAGCCCAATACCCTGAAAATAGCACAAATTCATTAAAAAAATATCACAGTATTTGGCAACCGGCACAAAGAAACATTTACTCTCTCAAATTGGAAAATTTAGCCCAATTTGTCAACACTTCCCCCTTACCCTTGACTTACCCGGTTTTTAGGTCTCGCCTAGCGTTGCAGCGCGCATGCGCTGCTCACTCTGCGAGACATATTGTTAATGAGGAGATTTCAGAAGGGGACTTGAAGCCCCGCCCCTCATTTTCATTGGCTGGCGTCATCGTATATGTAAAGCGGTGGCCTCCGATTGAAACTGAGGCTTTTTGGTTGCCGCCCTTTCCCCTTTTCGTCCGGCCCATCCGGACTGGATCGTCTGCCTTTCAGCTGTCGTGAAGCACTTTCTTATCTTCAGGAGGCGTGTACTGTCGGATCATGTTTCCGACAGCTTGTCCTGAGAAAGGCTTCCTCGGTGCGCGTGCGGTCAGGTAACGCCATTGGGGCTCTGGACTGGGTGTGAGCTCTTACAGGCACCTTGAAAGCGCTTCCCCCTGACCTCCTGGCCCAATTATTGAGCTTGGAGACGCGCTGCAGCGCAGCAGCCCCATTCTTTCCTGCTACTTACAATTCCCATCCGCTTTTGTCGCGCGGCTTGACTTGTTTTGCATTTTCTTTCACGCGTATTGCCTCAGATTCGAGCGCTTTAATTTTAAAAACATTAATATGATCGTAGCTCATGTTTCCGACAGCTTGTCCTGAGAAAGGCTTCCTCAGTGTGCGCGCGGTCAGGTGACGCCATTGGGGTTCGGGGCTGGGTGTGAGCTCTTACAGGCGCCTTGAAAGCGCTTCCCCCTGACCTCCTGGCCCAATTATTGAGCCCGGAGACGCGCTGCGGCGCAGCAGCCCTATTTTTTCCTGCTACTTAAAATTCCCATCCGCTTTTGTCGCGCGGCTTGACTTGTTTTGCATTTTCTTTCGCGCGTATTGCTTCAGATTCGAGCGCTTTAATTTTAAAAACGTTATTATGATCGTAGCCCTTTGAAGGGGCTAGGTACACATTGAAAAATGGAAATGTTTAACCAAGTGGAGCTGACTGTCAGAGTGCGCTAATTAATCGACTTCGTCAAGGAGTGCTGCTTTTCAGAGCCCAGTGCCTCCTTTTTTTTGCTTATTTTCTTTTTGTTTACAGCCACGCTTTGAATGGCTGCAGCAAGCAGCTGCCACGTCAGAGTCGCCATGTTTGTGTTTTCTCTACTGCTGTTTTAAGTCTCTGAGATCCAGCAGAGTACACACGAGCTCAAACTGTAATTGAAAAGAATTAATTTCTTAAATGCTTAATCTAGCAGCAAATGAATTGGAAAATCAGAGCCACATTATGCGCAAGTCATGGCCTTTCCATACATTTTCTAATCAGCTGAAAAATGATGTGCTGGAAATGTGTGTGTTTATATTCCACAATGTGCGTATGAAACTCGGGCCACTGTCTTTGACACACCCAGACAGAGGTTGTCTAGGCTGCTTAATGTTTGCACTGGTTCACACACTCTAGCTTAATAGCCGGCTGCAGAGGCTACCGTCGTCAAAAGCCCTCTACCAGAGATATAGATGTGCATGCACGAGCCTGGAATGAGGGAGAGGGCCTTGAGAGACCACCACAGCCCGAGGCAAAATGGCAACAATAATATTAGAACAATCCACTCACATTAAAGGGAAGGAAACAAGCAGTCCAGCATTGGAAGGTTGGAGCAGATTATTTATGTCAGCCATTGTTTGCCCTCGGCAACTCCATTGTCTTCAAAGGAGCTCCAAATAATTCAATGTTCTAATTGTAGTTACAAAGCAGACATCAATTACTGTCAAATGTGGTTGGAGTGGCCGTGACCGGCTTTAAATTGCTAGGGACCTGTCCATGAGCTTTGCATTCAGGTTGGTCTCTTCCTCATGTGTTCCATAAAGTACACATTCAGAGTGAGGATAAGTATACTACCACTTAACAACCTATTAAAACATACATGTTTGGGTGCACAGGTGCAGAGCGTGGCGCCTGCTAGTAGGTCATTGCGCAAAGGCACACATGCAACTTCAAAATTCTCAGTTAGTGCCTAAGTTGCAGACAACACAACAGAGAACCAGGGAGCAGTGGTGCAGTGCAGCTGTCAAATATCCAAACAGAAGTTTACTGACTTTGTTTTAAAGTGCTAAAATGTAAATATTTTAGTTAACACTATACAACTTCAGAGGATCATTATTTTATGCTTCAACTAGCACTTGAGAAGCAGCTGCTACACACCCACCTCCGCACATTATGTATGCTGCAATGGAAATGATCAGTCAGGGTTGGACTTGCCTGCTCATGACAGCAGCCACTGTGACAAATTGATTTATTTAAATATAGTACCATACGATACCTAAAGTTTAAAAGACAATCAGATTCAGATAAGACCTTGCACACCATTTGCAGGGCCCCAGTTTCAAGGTTGTGTCAATGAGAATATGAACTTTATTTTACAATTTACTTTACAACCGCGGTGAAACTATAGAATTGTTGCAAAATGTTTAAGATGCGATTGTCAGATATTCCTTTTTATGATGGGGACATGCTCTGAGCTTTGCGGGGGTCAACAGGGGGTAAAAGACATTGTCATTTACAATGCCATTTACTACGCCAATAGCTCTAAATTAAGCAAATGCGAGACCTATTGCATTTCCAATGCTTGTTTAATCCAGCCAATGGTAGCAGAGAAGGCGGAGGGGCTGGGACACTTGAAGGCAGGCCACAGTAATGTGTAACACAACCAGTAGGGGATGGGGCTGAGGCGGGGCAGAGGAAGACAGCTGACTCCACTTCCAGTCCTTTGTCACCGACATCAGCCCAAGGAGGAGCAGCCAAACAGGAACAAATAGGCCAGGCAGCCCATGCAGCAGGGAAGACAAGGAACACAGGTGATGTCTTGAAAGGGCGGCACGGAGGAAATGAATATCTGGATCCAGATCACTCGCACAAGAAAAGAAGCTGAAGGAGGTGAGTCTGAAAAATAATGCGCAAAGCAGCACAAGGGCTGGGCTGCAGAGGTGCACACATGCCCACCCAGTGATGCACATATGACCACTGATTGGTCAAGGCATTCACTGGGAGAAAGGACACAAGGGCAGCGGGGGTCAAAGGCTATTAGAAAGTGCAATGCAGGTCTGTCATAGGTAGCGCTTTTGCACGCCAAGCAAGATTGACCGTAGTGCTGCTGTGGGCAGACCAAGGGACTCCCCAGCAAGAAGGCAGGTGCAGAGGCTGTGGTACATGGCAATGGACTATCCGGTATTTTCTAAATTCTGGCAGACGTAGGAAAGGAAGGTGGCACTCCTGTGAAAGTGGCCAGCTTTGCAGCAGGTTAGATGGCATCTCCCCTCTGAAAACAGCCCCACATCTATCCTTGACTCGTGCAGGTTACAGGTATCCCGTAATCACCTTTGTTTAAAAAAGCAAAGTAAAATAACGAAGAACTCAATACCTCTAGACAACGTGCAGCCTCAGTGTCAGGCAATCTTCGGCTTAGGGGAGATTGACTCCTTTGAGGACTTTTTACTTGATCATGGATGTATGCTGTAAGTTGTAACACAACCACATCTTCACAATGGTGAGAGTGGCTCCAGTGTTCTTTTCCTGACAACCTCTTCAAGAAGCTGTTACTAGTTAAGGTCTTCCTTTTTTAACTACTTTGATCTTGCTAAATTTGGAAAATATGGTTGACACCTCTTTGTTTGCTCCATTATAAATGGAAGACCTTGTAACCAGTTGATGAGAGGCCTTGGAATACTTACAGGTGAAAGCGCATTTAGTGTATGAAGTCTCAAAGGAAATTTATATAGGACTTCGAGATTTTCATTACTCAAACTGTGACCAGCTTAAAATGTACAAGTTTGCCTGGAATTACCATTACTAGGGGATGGCATAACTTGCCTAGCTTTCTGTAGAGAGGCACGCAGAATTACCGCAAAATTACATGAGATTCCGCATAATTACGAAAGAAGAGTAATTTGGCATTTAATCATATTTTCCTAGCGTGGAAATGCCCCCTTACATTGAAAATGGTCCTGAGGATGCATTTTGCACTAAGAAATAGCTGTAAATGCAACAGAACATGAATAGCAGATGATATTCCCCAACCTACTCCCTATATTAAGTGCTATCTTCTTAGTGCAGAATGCAAACCAACACAAACAGCAAACTTGTTGCTTCTGTGTTTATTTCCCCCCCAAATAACTCATTTCACTGTTAGAAATTGTTTTTCTAGTTGGCAGAGGTGTGCACCCTGTTCAAGTAGGAACCACAATCCTAGTCAGGTAAGTCACAGCATACCCTAAATTATCCTGTGCTCATCCACTGGTACCTTGGAACAGAGCAGTCAGTCTTAACTTATGAGGCAATGTGTAAAGTATTTGTACAATAAAAACCAAACCGATAAAAATTCAACAAGTAGAAGTCAAGATATGAATTTTTAAAGAGAAAATGTAAAATAGAGCTCAGAAGCAATATGCACTTAAATGGGATTTCTGATCGAGCCACACTGGGGAAAAGTCAAAAGTTCAGGCTGACCACGATGGAGCGTGGACCAGATCCAGGGACCCACTTAGGCCCGCTGACCCACAGTACCTCGATCTGGGCTTGCGTCAAAGTCGAAGAAAATGCGAGGTGCAGCCGAAGCAATTCAGCGGTGTCGAGCCACGCAGTGGGCAAGATGCATCCAGATTCTCCACACAATGGCAGCAATGCGTTGGTTTTGTGTGCAAAGCTCTGGTTCCTGAGTCAGTGTGTGGCTACTGCTCCCACAGCAGGTGATGCGTCGATTCGCAGGTGATGCGCTGGTTTTGAATGCGGTGCACCAGCTCCGTTCCATGCTTCGAAGGGGATGCACGGGTTCAAACCCACGCAAAGGCAAAGATGTGCCGGTTCCGATGAGGATGCATGGTTTCTGGTTATAGCAGCACTTTATACCCACTTCCAAGGGCTGGGACCTGGGATGGCATCACTTGGCAGGGCAAAACTTGCAGCAAGCAAAGACCAGGGGCTGTGGCAAAATGGATTGAAGCCTTTGATATCCCTGAGACGTAGTGTAGGAGGCAAGCCAGCTAGCCCTTGGAGTCACACTGGGTTCAAGTGATGCAGGTCCAGTCCTTCTCACCCAAGCAGGAGAACAGCAGGCAGCAGGGAAGCTCAGCAAGGCAAGAGTTCAGCAAAGCACCAGGCCAGCAGAGTGGCACTCCTTTCAGCAGCACAGCAGTTCTTCTTCCTGGTCCAGACGTGTACTGAAGTTATAGTGTCAGAGGTCCAGTACTTATACCCAGTTGTACCTTCAAAGTGGGGGAGACTTCAAAGAAAACTTTGAAGTGCATAGAGGTGCTCCCTTCCTGCCCTGGCTCCAGAATCATTACAGGGGGGTATGCAGCCCTTTGTATGTGGACAGGACACAGCCTATTCAGGAATAAGTGTGAGAGTGTACCCAGCTCATCCCACCCATCACCCAAGATGGCCCATCAAGACACACCTAAGCTTCCTTTGTGTGTGGCTGTCTAGAGGGAATAAACAAAGCCCAGCTGTCACCCAATACTAAGCCTGGGCGCAGTGCGCGTAGCGGTGATATGCGGAACTCCGCAAAGTGGTAAAAAAACTCAGCCGCGCTACGCGGAGTTCCGCAAGCGGGTGGAGTTGATTGTTCCGCCCGTTCACCTGATGTTTCTGCCGTACAGCAATGTGGTTTGCGGTTTCGGGGGAAATATCGCGCAAACTGCACCACGCAATCGCGCATTGGCGCGGCCATCTTGTTTTCTTCTCACTGTTATGGTGCTGGGGCCTACTTCAATCCTGCCTTAATCTTTTAAATCCTCCTTTCTGAAAACTTTTTTTCTGATCTTTTTTATTTATTATCTTTTCCTGTGTCTTGTTAAGTGTATATTTTGGGTTGTTTTCTACTTTTTGTGTGTTTTTTACTACGCTTTAGACTGTTTTTCTATATTACTTGCTTTCTAATTTTTTTTTACTTCCTTTCTTCTTCTCCTCCCTTACTTTTTTACTTTCTACATTTTATTTTCCGCCCCCGCTCCCCCAGCACCATGGCAGAAAGTGCGACCCGGGCAAAGAGGGGCCGCCTTCCTTGCGGAAGGCAGCGAATGGAAGGGGTGCAGTCCTGGGCCTTGTTTTCGGAGGTGTAGGTGGCAGCGCTTGTTTTTTTCATGCAGCGCCACCTCCCCTCCACCCTGGCAGCAGGAGGCAGGCATGGGTCCGGGTACGGGAGGGTCAGCAGCGGTGGGCGAGGGTGCCCCGGGGAGTGTATCACTGCACTGGGGTCCGGCGCACCCATAACCAACTGACGCACCGGTGGTCCGATATCCTGGACCGAGAACAGGACCTGCTGGACCTGCTAGGTGTTGAGATCGCGGGGCTTGGTGAGTAGCTAATTATAATTATTATTGTGTCTGTTCTATACTATTGCGAATATTTTTGTAATATTTTCCCAAATAGCAAGAATGCTGCTGCTCACATGTAGGTAAGTTACGTTTAAAAATCTTATATTATGTGATCTGTATTCTAGGCAGGTGCTTGCGCTATCTAATCGTACTTGTTTGCAACTTTGCGCTTGCTTGGGCTGATTATGTAAGAGTATTTAAGTTAGGTAATGCAGACTAGAGAGACTCCTTTCCTTTGTCCTGACACTAAGATAGTGGTAGTTAGTTAGTTACTTAGTAATAGTTAGTAATTTAGCAGCCTGCGTCCTCTCACTTCAGTCCTTGACTCCTTAGTAGAGCCTTTTTTGTAGTTCGTATAGTGAGTGAATAGCAACCAATCAATTTGGTGTATGCCAAAATGCAGACTTATGGCCCGTCAAAAGTGGTTGAGATGATTCCGAATGAGATCCGAACTTAGAAGCAAATATCTTTTTTTTTGCAATTAATTTCAAAGTCTTTGGAATAGGTGGGCTATGTAGGTTTAGAATTCAGAAATTGGAATGGAACTGTAGAAATATAAAGATAGGATGGTCAGCGACCACGATACTAGTCTACTACTACTACTAATTGATCTGATTTAGGAAAGGGCAATGTTATTGCAATCGCTGTTTCCTGTCAAAAATCCTTTTGAAGCGATTATTTAATATTAATTTAACACCAATCATTTTTTGTCTCTTTAACTATGTCTTACATGATCATCAGCATCCAGGGGCAAGAACACGAGGTCTTCCAAGGCAGGAGCTGGAGGTGCCTCCCAGGGCCAGGAATGCTCCTCATCAGATGGCTCTGCTGGCCCCAGTAAGTCCTCCTGTTGTTAATATTAATATATATTTCACTAACTTTTACCGCTTCTTATTTTGAACTATATTATTTCCGTTTCCTAATTTTATTTTTTCCCAAATCCTCTTCGAACTATCTGTTTCAAATTCTGGTTATCCCTGCATTACCTACTAACTAAGGGCCAGATGTACGACCATTGGCAATTGCGACTCGCAAATTGCGCCAAATTGCGAGTCGCAATTGCCAATGTACAACAGTGTCTGAGACATTGTTTGCGATTACCAATGGGGTCGCAAATTGCATGCCTCATGCATAGAAATGAGGCTGTCGCAATTTGCGACCCCATTGGAAATGACTGGCACTCCCAGGGATGGTGGACTGCTGGGGTCAGCAGACCTCCATGTCTGGGACTGCTTTTAAATAAAGCAGTTTTTTTTTTTTTTAAATGCAGCCCGTTTTCCTTAAAGGAAAACGGGATGAAATTTAAAAAAAAGAAATGAAACGTTTTTGATTCATTTTGTAAGGACAGGTAGTGGTCCCTGGGACCACTGCCTGCTCTGAAAAACGTTTTGCGCACCCATTCACAAAGGGGAAGAGGTCCCCTGGGGACCCCTTCCCGTTAGCGAATGGTTTACCACCCTCTTGCAGAGGGTGGTAAATTGTGAGTGTTTTGCTACCGCAATTGCGGTTGCAAAACACTCTTACATAGGGTTCAGACTCATTTAATTAGCGACTCGCAAAATAGGGTTAGTACAAGGCCCAAAGGTTTTATGCATGCGCAAACGGGTCTAAAACCCATTTGCGCATGCGAAAATCCGTCGTACATCTGGCCCTTAGTTATTTACATTTCTAGTGTCTGTTTTGTTTTACCTCAAACTGCCTCTGACTCTGTATTAGTCTGTCTGTAGCTTGCTTTCTTCTGGTAATTCAGTCCGCTTTTTTCTCTCCCCTTATATATTTTGTGGACTGCCTAGTGGTGGTACTGTAAGGCTCAGAGAACCCATTGGTCCTTACTACTACTAGTACTACTAGCACTACTACTCTGCAGATTGTATTCTACGCATGTTTGTTGAGATGAGAAGGCTTTCTTTTACTTTTTCATGCTCAATCAGTAAATGATGGTCACATTGGACACCCCAAAGTTGTGTCTACTATTCTTCTTCTTCTTGTCCAGGCCTAGTATAATTAGCAACAGTTGTTGATGAAATGATTACCGTGCACCATGGTCGGAAGAAAGTATGAGGAGGAGGAGGACGGCACCATTACATCTTCAAACCAAAAAGACCTTATGTTACATTGTCCGTGCAGTTGGCTACTCTTTTTTTTCAAAAACTCAGATTCACCAGTAGCTCCAGCCACTGAGTCGAGTCCTTTGGGTTGTCCTCTTCTTAAGAGGCTTTTCAAACTTGCCACCAACAAAATGCCCAACCGGACATTTCAACTCTAGTCTGTGTACTCAAATTGTAGTGATATGTGTGTGGTGTATGTATTGTATTTTCAATCTTGCTAGTGAAAAAAATAAATAGGGGGAGGTGTATATGGCATCTAAAAAATGTGCAATGTTTTTTCTAGGTGTACAGACCACCAGTGCCAGGACAAGCGGGGAAGGCGACGCCAGCCAGGAGGTAGCAGATGCGTCAGCTGCAGGGGGTAAGCCATTAGCAGTGGCGGGTGGTGGTAAGTCATATTCCTCGCTTATTGACAATCAAACTTATACACTCGCTGCAAGGGTGTACACTGTAGACTGTACTGTTGAAACTAAGTTGTGAACAGTTGAGGTAGACACCCTTTACTTAGCATTAGCATTAGCTGGAGTTGAGTAACTAATGGCCTCTTCTCTTCAACTCAGCAGAGAAAGTTTTATGAAGAAGACTAAGAGTCAGACCTTGATGGGTTGATGGAAAAAGGAAAGAAGGAATGAAGGAGGAAGGACAGGTGACATGTAATAGATGGCTGGCAGAGAAGGATGCGTGGGTGAAGGGGGCCCGGAATGCATATAGGTGGCCGATAGGATGCATGGGTGGTTGAAGGATGGGTAAAAAGATGAAAGAAAAGATGCCTGCCTGGGTGGGTGAAACAGTATGGGTGAAAGGAATCCTCCGGAGGGTTTGATGAATCACACTCAAAAGCAAGCAAGGATGCATGCGTGGTTAAATGACAAATGAATGTTGGTGAAAATTTTGTTGAGAATAATAGCCATGTTTGGATTGATGGATGCCTGGATGGTATTCAATCATAGGTGATGACTGGATGAAGAGAAAGTAAAAGAAAATTAAACCGTGTCAGAGTAGCAATGCCAAGGGTGAAGAATAAAAATAATGCTAGAACAATGCAATAATCAATGGAAAAATCCCTGGGAAGAAGAATAAACAAGGAATGTTTTTTTTTCAAGGTTTTGATTTAAAGGTTTGAGGTTGTATTTTAGACTACTCCCTTGACTCACAGTAGTTTGCAAGCACAACATATATATTATGTATGCATGCACCCACTCATCATCAATTGCCTCCCTCCGAGTCCGAGGCCCACTCCCTCCCTACCCATGTCATTTCGACAGTGTCAGCCCGGGGTGACCTATTGGCAGCATGGTTATTACAATAGTAGTACCTCACGTTCAATCAATCAATCAATCAATCACAGAATTTGTAGAGCGCACTACTTACCCGCGAGGGTCTCAAGGCGCTGGGGAGAGGGGAGGGGGGGGTGCTGCTACTGGTCGAACAGCCAGGTCTTGAGTAGCCTCCTGAAGGTCAGCAGGTCTTGGGTCTGTCGTAGGCTTAGTGGAAGGGTGTTCCAGGTCTTGGCGGCGAGGTGTGAGAAGGATCTGCCGCCGGTGGTTGTTCTTCGAATGCGAGGGACGGTGGCGAGGGAGAGGTCGGCGGAGCAGAGCTGGTGGTTGGGGACGTAGAAGAAGAGTCGTCTGTTGAGGTAGGCTGGGCCAGTTTTGTGGAGTGCCTTGTGTGCGTGGATGAGGAGTTTGAAGGTGATCCTCCTGTCGACGGGGAGCCAGTGCAGGTTCCTCAAGTGGGGGGTGATGTGGCTGTGGCGTGGTACGTCGAGGATCAGGCGTGCGGAGGCGTTTTGTATGCGTTGCAGTCGCTTGATGAGCTTGGCCGGGGCTCCCGCGTAGAGGGCGTTCCCATAGTCAAGTCTGCTACTGACGAGGGCCTGGGTGACTGTTCTTCTTGTGTCTGTCGGGATCCACCTGTAGATCTTGCGAAGCATGCGGAGGGTGTTGAAGCAGGAGGAGGAGACTGCGTTGACTTGCTTGGCCATGGAGAGCGTTGAGTCGAGGATGACTCCCAGGTTGCGTGCGTGGTCGGTGGGTGTCGGGGCTGCTCCCAGCGTCGTTGGCCACCAGGAGTCGTCCCAGGCTGAGGGGTTGGAGCCGAGGATGAGGACCTCCGTCTTGTCCGTGTTCAGCTTTAGTCGGCTGATCTTCATCCAATCGGCGACGCCCTTCATTCCTTCATGGAGATTGGCTTTGGCGGCGAGGGGGTCCTTGGTGAGGGAGAGGATCAGTTGAGTGTCGTCGGCGTAGGAGATAATGTTGAGGTCGTGCTGTCTGATGATGCGTGCGAGCGGGGCCATGTAGATGTTGAACAGTGTTGGGCTGAGGGAAGATCCCTGGGGTACGCCGCAGATGATCTCGGAGGCTTCGGATCGGAAAGGTGGGAGGCGGACTCTCTGTGTTCTGCCGTCGAGGAAGGAGGTGGTCCATTCCAGGGCCTTGTCTCGGATCCCTGCGTCGTGGAGGCGTGCGCGTAGAGTGCGGTGGCAGACAGTGTCGAAGGCGGCGGAGAGGTCCAGCAGGATGAGGGCTGCGGTCTCACCATTGTCCAGCAGGATCCTGATGTCGTCGGTGGCGGCGATGAGGGCAGTCTCAGTGCTGTGGTTGCTGCGGAACCCTGATTGGGATGGGTCCAGGATGCTGTTTTCTTCGAGGTATCGTGTTAGCTGTTTGTTGACGATCTTCTCGATGACCTTGGCTGGGAACGGAAGCAGGGAGATGGGCCGGAAGTTCTTGAGGTCTCTCGGGTCCGCCTTGGGTTTTTTGAGTAGGGCGTTGATCTCTGAGTGTTTCCAGCTCTCTGGGAAGGTCGCGGTCTCGAAGGAGAGATTGATGACGTTGCACAGGTGGGGTGCGATGGAGCTGCTGGCTTTGTTGAAGATGTGGTGCGGGAAAGGGTCTGACGGGGAGCCGGAGTGTATTGTGCTCATGGTCTTGATGGTGTCCTCGATGTTCACGCTGGCCCAGGCTGGCAGGGGGTCGTGGTCGATGGTGTGCGGCGGGTCTGGTGCATCGATCTTAGTTGGGGCTGTCTGGGTGTTGAAGCTGTCGTGGATGTCGGCGATCTTGCGGTGAAAGAAGGTGGCGAGGGAATCACACAGGGGTTGCGACGGCGGGATGTCGTTGGTGTTGGAGCTGGGATTGGAGAGTTCCTTCACTATGTTGAAAAGCTCCTTGCTGTTGTGTGCGTTGTTGTTGAGGCGGTCTTTGAAGGAGATTCTCTTGGCGGACCTGATGAGGTGGTGGTGGTTACGGATGGCGTCTTTGTGGGCTGTGTGGCTGTCCGGTGTCTTATCACTGTGCCATTTCTTCTCTAGTTTCCGGCAGGTACGCTTGGAAGCTAGGAGTTCCGAGGTGAACCAGCTGGCTCTTTTGGTGGTGTCACTGTAGGTGAGCTTTTTCAGCGGGGCGAGGGTGTTGGCACAGTCGTCCATCCATCGTCTGAGGTTGCAGGCAGCGTCGTCGGTGTTGGATGGGTCGGAGGGAGGGCTGAGAGCGAGGGTTGCCCGAAGTTGGTCTTCGGTGACTTTGCTCCAGCAGCGGCGTGGGATCTGTTGGGTGCGGTGGTGTGTGGTGGGTTTCTGGAAGGTGAAATGGATGCAGCGGTGGTCGGTCCAGAGGAGTTCCGTGGTGTGGCTGAAGGAGACGTGGGAGCTTGAGGAGAAGATGGGGTCAAGCGTGTGGCCGGCGGAGTGGGTCGGTGTTGTGACGAGCTGGCTCAGACCGAGGTTGGCGAGGCTGTCGATCAGGGTGGTGGAGTTGCTGTCGTTGTTGTTCTCCAGGTGAAAGTTCAGGTCTCCGAGGAGGATGTAGTCGGTAGAGGTCAGGGCGTGCGTGCGTGCTGATGAAGTCGGCGATGGAGTCGCTGAACTGGGGTCGGGGCCCAGGGGGTCTGTAGACAAGGGTGCCTCTAAGGGTGGTGTTGGGGTCCATGTGGATCTGGAAGTGCATGTGTTCGGCGGTGCTGAGAGTGTCGTCGGTGCTGGTCGAGACCCTGATGGTGTTCTTGTGGACGATGGCGATTCCTCCTCCTACTGCGTTGATGCGGTCTCTGCGGGTGATCTTATAGCCGTCTGGGATGGCAATGGCGATGTCGGGGGCGGAGGAGTCGTTCATCCAGGTCTCAGTCAGGAAGGCGACGTCTGGTGATGATGTGTCGAGCAGGTCCCAGAGCTCGACGGCGTGTTTGCGTGCGGAGCGGGTGTTCAGTAGGATGCACCGGAGGTGGTTGAGGTCCTTCTTGGCGGGCGCCTCGGTGGCTCTGAGGCTGGTGTAGCTGCAGTTCCGGCAGGTGAAGGGACCATGGGTGCGTTTCGGGGCGGCCTTGAAGCAGTTGTGTGTCCGTCCGGGGTTGAGAGCGTGGAGTGTGGTGGCATCGTATCGGCGTCGGTCCTCGAGGCTGGAGCGGGGGGCGCGCGGCCCAGGGGTTCTGGCGCTGGGCGCGGTCCAGTCGCGGACGGGCGCAGACGGGCTTGCCTTAGACGTGCCTTCGGCGCGCCAGCGGCGCGGCCGCACAGCGGCCGCCATATATGGGGAGGTGGGAGGGAGGAGCAGCTGGGAGGCAGGGGCAGCGAATGGGCAGTCAGGGGGGTGGGGCCGCATGGGACGCAGCGGCGGGAATGGAGAGAGGCAGCGAGGGGCACAGAAGGCAAAATGGACACAAGGGGGGTGGGGGCAGCGAGGGAAAACAGAAGAAAAACACGGGCACAGTACAGTGGGGCATCGAGGGCACAGAAGGCAAAATGGACACAAGGGACGTTACGTGACGTTGTGCCGTATATCATCAATCATTCATATTAGTAATTAATCATATCATCTGCCTTGTTGTAATAGTCAGGGTGAAAGTGAAATTGAGCATTTGCCATTGATTTAACAAAGTATGGCCATAATAATAGAAAAAGAGATATATTGTGTGGTACAGCTGCCTCACCTGCAGACAGTAGTAAAGTAACATGAGTCTGCAAAACGAGTATGTCGGTCTAGGGCGCAAACTGAGCTGGCATGCCTACAAGATTAATTTAGCTAAACAAGTGAGAAAAGAAGAACACATGTCCACTCCATAGTGCCTAATGCTTAAAACTCTAATCACATCTAAATCTTAGGAGCCAAGTAATTGAGGATACCACAAATGTTAAGCACTGCTAGTGCTACAGTGCCACTATAATTTTATGTGTATCGTTTTATGTGTTACTGTTTTACTAAGAGTATTGGTTACAATTGTCTTTTTTCTTTCTTGATATAGCTACTCCTTCCCAACCTACCAGGTAGGAGATAGCAACCAAGACCTGGCATCGGAAGCTGGAGGCCATCAGGGCAGAATATTGGCAGCTGGTGGCTCTGGCGAAGGAGGAGGCAGCAGCTGCCGCCTCCAATGCCCCAGCCCCAGGCAGGCCCCCCAGTGCCTCTAGTGGTACGGCGCCATGGTACAGCAGCCGCCTGCCGCAAGCCAACCACTGCTGCCCACCCATGTTCATATAAAACCTTTCAGCATCGCATGCTCCTCCAGATGGCGCATCTAGAGGCCAGGATGGAGGAGCGCTTTGACCATCTTGAGCGAAGATCCGGCTCCTAGCCCGCCGCTAGATGATAGACCTCTCTTGCCCATTTTTTAATCTTTTTTTTGGTGGGTGGAACGTGTTGGGGAGAGGGTGGGAATATGGGAGTTGGAGAAAACCTGGATGTTCTTTTTTTATGGACATTTCGATTTTTTAAAACAATTGGACTTTTTACTGGACATTGGTTGGGGTTAGGGAGAGGGGTGGGTCAGGTGTTGTGGGTTTTTTTCATTCTAGTTTATTTGTTAGGGGAATAACTACTTTATAGTTTTATATATGATGTAAATCTTTTTTGGGGGGTTACTCTTTTACTTCACACTATTTCCTTTGCTGCAGGACTGCAGCCATTTTTAGAAATCTGCCGATAGTGTAACACACCAACACATAGATGAGGTACCCTCACTTGTCCTACTACAGTCAGTCTCTCCCCCTAGTCTATGCAGTCTGCAACTAAAAAACCCTTATGGACTCAGAAGGGGTGTGGGTGTGTGAATTAATTTCCATAGTATATAGATTATTGCATCTTCAATGAATCCCAGTACTTCTTACCTGTGATTAGGCGAAGTGATAGCTGCATGCTGATGGTTTCCCAAGGTACAATGGTGGTGGTAGTAGTAGACAGTCAGAGCATGCTAGCGGACTAGTGGACTACTAGAAGCACCAGATTCTGGGGCGAGTTTCCACTCCCTCCTAGCCAAACTCAAACTGTAGGATGAGGAATATTCATCGCAGGGAACTAAATAATTAATTTTACAAACTGAGTTAATGCCGTTCGATAATCAAGCTTTGCAAAACAAATGAGGCAGTCACCTGGGAGAGACTAGATAGACTGAGTAGAGTACGACTAGCAGTACACAAGAAAAAGTGTGCCAAACGAGAAAACATGGTAAGCAATGCTAAAGTAAAATAAAAAATAATCAAAATGGTGGGCTAGCACAAGTTACAAACTGAAGTCGACTCGAGCAATGAAGTGGAGAGGACAAGCGTAACCTTTAGTGCTGGATGATGAAGCTGGCAATTATGATGGATTATGTTTCGCTGAAAAAAAATAGAATATCGAACAGTCTGTGCATGGGTGGGCAATCTAATATATATATTGGCAGTGTGGGCTATAGTTATACTTAGAGCAGAACTTAAGGTCCTCGCCCTGCCTGCCCTCCTTGAGTTGGTGTTGCTTTCACCACATCCGCCCTACCAAGTGTATGATCAATTAATGGGGTAAATTGAATTTAGTCACACCAATAAACCACACCGCTCGGGGGAAGAGGGTTAGGGGTTCGATAAATGGATAGGAAGGGGCATTTGAGGGAAAGGTTTGACAAAGACAAACACACAAGGACAACACATTCATCTTGGCGGCTGACCATCATAAATCTGTTATGGGAGGAAAAGGAAATGCATGCATGATGATGAGTACTACTAGACTAGTACAGGTAAATTAATATTCCATCTGCCCCCAGAGAGACCCAAGTTACATTATGTTCTTGTAGCGGGCTTTGAAAGATAGCAAATAAAATTAAAATATCTAAAGGCGTCAAGTAAACAAATATAAACAACACACACAGTTGTAATGATTGAAGAGAAAATAAATGATACTGTATTGCCAAATTGGGAGTTGCATATCTCTGCACTGCATCACTCTTGGACTGTCTGTTAATCTTGGGTGCCTGGCGGATACGGTTCAGTAAGGTAAGTGTGAGTTGTTTTTCCAGTATGTGCAGGATAAGGGCCTTTAGATGGAAAAAAAAGATATTGAAGAATCAAGGGGGAAAGTTAAACTGCATAAAGAAGTGCAACAAGAAGACTTTGTTTCAGAGGCAGCATGGCTAAATATCTGTTTCCGGTAGTTACCTCCTACAACAGGCCCCCCACCCAACATCCACTTACCTTCGAATTTGATCCAGACAGCACTTAGCACAGACACACACAGCAACATAGCATTTTCCCAATTAAGTAAAAAATCAATGCGCCGCTATCAGTCAGCCACACCACACTCACCGCCACCACCATTACACGGACATGTGTAGGTCTGGTGTTGTTGTTGTTTACCTTTAGTCCACTTCAAAGTCATTATCATCCGAATCGCTTGGTTTCAGTGAATTTGAAAACTTCCATCTTCTTCTGGTGGCAGTTCTCGAAGTAGTCACGCTCACGCCCACGCCCTGAGTCATTCCATCATTTCTAATCCTCCTGAGTCTGAGTCCGACTCCGAGTATGGTGTCCAACTCTGTACCAACAGTGTCCTGAGTCAGTCCTAACTCAATGCAATGGATTGGCCAGTAGTAGTACAATTTTGTTATTGAACAACATGAAGGGAAAGATTGACTTGACAGAGTCACTTTTTGTATATAGCTTAGACTAGATTTGTGTTTGCAAGCTTTGCATTAACTAAGTGACTGGTCAGGTCTGAGTCTTTGAGGAATATTAGTAAGTATAAAACACTACAAAAAAGCAGTGTGGACAGTGTGAAGTGGACCCGGTGAAGGATTCTTCCTATCCGATTTTTCAAAGGGGAAGGAAAAAAATAACCTTCAGGGGAAAATTATTGATCAGTTGACGGTACTAGGCCATCACAACATTGTGAATCTCAATCATTATCATCACTAAAACATTAAGCGTAACAAAAAATCACCCAGCCTCACACTGCCTGCTGCCACCACATGAATCATCTCTTCTTCTTCTTCTCAAGTTGACAGACACATGATTGATGATGATGATGACATATCAATCATTCACAAGTTGACATCACAGCAAACAACAATCACTCAGCGTGCAATGCATGCCATCCTTTACCTGTTCTTCCGGCGTGCTCACCGTGATCGATTGGTGGCACATTGCAGAATGCAGATCATCAACTGCTTTGCTGTAAATCGAATCATTAATAATTTCACATGTGGGGCATAGTTAGGGCCCAGGGTTGGAGGCAGAGGCAGGCACACATTTGTGTATTCTCCATCGATTGTCTGCCTTGAGGGAAATAATAAAGTAAATAATGTTCCTTAGCAATATCTTTTTTGGGGGGAGGGGGTTGGACTACAAAAAAAAGAAAGAAAGTAGAAACTAAAGCCTAGTTGTCAGGGAATTTGAGCTCATCCTCAAACTCTGGTGGTTCTCCCAGAAGTAGGTCACCTAACACACTACTTCCATGACCTGAGTCACCGTCATCATCTTCCTGCTGTGGTACTTCAGGTATGGTGTAATCCACTGGTATAAAGAGCTGATTAATTTTGATCATGGTTAACCTCTCCACGTTTTGGGGTGAGAAACTGGTCCTTCTCACTGTCAGAACGGTACCAGCAGCACTGAAAACACGCTCAGCAGAGACACTTGATACGGGGCAAGCCAGATAGTTTATCGCCAGCCTGCTGAGCACTGGCCATTGGCGCCTTTTCCCAGACCAATACACAAATGGATTTTGATCAAAGCAGACCTCTGATGGGTCATCCACATAGGCCTGGACCATCCGCTCAATGGTCATGGGTGCTCCACTTTGCTCAGCTTCTTTTGCCTTTGCCTCAGCACTGGATTTAAGCCCTGCCAGTCGAAACCATTCCTTTGCCGATTTTGGGGCTGATGCTCCTGTTCTTGTTGTTATTGTTGATGTTGTTGTTCTTGCTGTTGTTGGTGGTTTTGGCTGTTGTGAGCCAACCGCACTGCTCTCAGGCTCTGAAGTTGAACTTGAAGGCTGCCCTGCAGTACTTGTTGTGCCCTAGAGGAGCGGGCCTCTAACTCCCAGATGTTCTTTTTCTAGCTGACTGGCTTGCACAGTTTTGTAGTTGGCAACATCCCCGTCTGAAAAAGGAATTAAAGTGTCCAGTAACGGTTTGTACTGTGGATCAAGAACTGTGGCACAAATGTAGTGGTTGGATGACACAATGCCTCTTTGCACTCTTGTATTTTCAGATAAGTGAAGGATTAAGCTCTCAACCAACTCATATGCTTCTTTTTTTTCCTCTACACCTGCGTATATTGCGGACACCTCCTTTAGCTGTTCCTGTAGCATGTGCAACAATGGGATAGCTAGGTACAGTCCTCCTTGCTGACTTCATGTGTGAAGATCTCAAGGGAAGCAGAATCTCTGTCAGGCATTTAACTAGGCCCCATTGGTCCAACTCAATGATCATGCCTTTTACAGTTGCATCCCCTCTTTGCATGACATATTCATTGATTGGTCTGTACTGCTCAAACAGACGTTCAAGCATGTAATAAGATGGGTTCCAATGTGTTGGCACCTCCTGGATGAGTACTTTAACTGGCATTCTATTATCACGTTGAATGATCCTCAGCTGCTTCCGGGCTTTAAAAGAATGGCTGAAATGTGTGTAGATTCTTCTGCAGGTGGTCAGTAAGTTGCTGACTCTGTCTTCTTTTTTCAGAAAGTCTTGAACAATAATGTTAATGCAGAGCGCCAAACACATGACCCTGAACCATCGGCCATGGCCTTAACTATATTACTGCCATTGTCCAGGGCAACAAAACCAATGTTAAGCCCTCTTGGTCGCAGCCATTCAAAGACCTTAGTGTTAAAGTCTTCCAAAATGTTTACAGCAGTATGGAATTTCTCCATGGCGAACATGGCTACTGTAGCATGCTTCTGAGCGCAATTAAAAATGTCAGCAGTGTCCACCCACAAAAGAGATCCAGTGTGCAGTGAGGCACATGTAATCAGTGGCCTGGCAACTGGTCCACATGTCTGTCGTAAGGTGGATAGTGTGAACAGCACTCTGCTGCAAAGCTTGTCCAAGCACTTCCAGCACGTCGTGACGTAGTGCTGGAACAGCAACTCTGGCGAAATAGGACCAGCTGGGAACCTTCTATTTTGGGCAGATGGCTGCCACAAATTCAAGAAAAACCACTCCTTCCACAAAAATAAAAAAGGAGGAGGTCCAGCGCTAACATTTTAGCCAGCTTCGCGTTGTACAAACGTGCCATTGGGTGGTCGCGTTCGTACTGCCCCTCCGGCCTAAACATTCTGAGAATGGTAGCCTGGATTTTTTTCTTTTCTGGTGCCACTGATGCAGGTGACTTCTTGAGACCAGGTATTGTTAGGCTCAATGCGCGTTTTTTCGTTGCGGTACTCTCATGCCGTGGACCCCTTGGTGTCTCGACCTGACTCTTGTGCCATTGCGATGTTGCTTGTGGGTGATACCACTGCACTGCTGGGGATAGGGCTACTTTGTGTACCAGAGAAAATGTCTCCCTCTTTTTCACCTTCCACCGTGATCAGATCTGCATCCCCTCCGACAACAACACTTGCAGTTTTTTGGCCACTAACGTGCGCCTCCCACTGGATCAAGTGGTATTTTCTCAGAAGGGTTGTTTGGCCTCCAGAACCATAGTTCATACCAAGCTTACCCTGACTACCACCTACTCCACAAATGGAGCATATAGCAATGTTCACCTCTTTCTGGCTAACCAAAAAGAAGTACCAAACCGGGGAGGTCAACTTTCTGATGCTGCTGATGCCACTTGTAATGTCAGATGAACTGGTAGGTGGGCGTGACATTTGACTCTCTGAAGTACCTACTTCTACTGACGTGGTTGTGGTGGATGTAGGTCGTTGCCGGGACTTTGTAAATATGGCTGCTGGAGGTGGTATTGGTAGTATCTGTGTTGGTGGTATCTGTGCCACATCCCTCACAGCAATTTGAGATGAGGTAATGTCGGTCTCCACTGGGGCGGGGCTACCGTCCATGATGACGGGCCCATCATCATCCTCCTCTTCTACATCAATCTGCATAACTCCAAGGCTTTCCAGAACCTTCCTTTTCCCTAGCCTTGTCTCGTGGGCGTGGCGTGTCTCACTCTCAGACTGAGGCGGGATCCAAGTGGTGTCTAGATCATCAGAAGGAGGGGCTTGGAGAAGAAATTGATGGACTAACTCTCCTTTTCCTTGCTAGGGATCTGGAAGACAATAGATTTTCTGAAAAGTGGCTTGCTCTTCTTCCTCAGCAGGAAGTTTGATCTCCTGAACTGCCCCTACTTCGGGAGGAACTACTACTATCGGTGGCGGTTGCAGCTGTTGTTGCCCGCTTATCTGAGTTTCCTGCATTGATTGGGTACTACTTTGCGATAACGATAAGTCAATTTCAAAGTCACTGCTCGTCGGCGTTGTCATGATTAGACTGGCTACCTCTGCGACAGGCATAGGCTTGGGCCTATGTTGGTGTGAGTGGATCCACTGATGCAGGGGTGCTGCTCCCAGCTTGCTCTCCGGACACCGCTGCTGCAGGTGCAATTTTTGGTTTCCCATAAAAGGTACTGGGCGACATACCGGTGGTGGTAAATGGCAGTGCCTTCTTCTTCTCACTGGCAACTTTGACTTTCTTGGTACTGGTACCTTCCTTTGGGGCCATCTTGAAGCTGTCAGTTAGCAAGCAGCGGCACTTGTTTTAGATTCACAAGTTGAAGAGATGTCTGTGGTCACACGTCACGTGACGTCCTGCACAGGGCGCAGGCCTTCTGTCTGGCATTATAATGGGTGATGTTGTCTCCTCCTCTTGTGCACCTAAAAGCAAAGAAGCAAGAAGAACATCAGTGAAATGTGGCATTGTTGTAGTTCAATAATTACTAGTACAAACAAATATTATAATGAATAATTTAGTGACAATTAACAATACAGTGTAACCATTTATGAGGCTTTGACAACAACAAGGGCTGTCCAGTACACTTAGGAAGGATTGGAAAGAAGAACAAGAACAACAAAAATACAAATGTAACGATTTGGCATTGTGCATCACGTGGAGGGGACTGGATGCGGCACTCAGGGAGCTGCAGCTGACAAATGACAATGGAATGGAACAATCCCTAGACAATGAATATTGTTGTGCACGTCATATAGCAGACATGGGGTTAATGTTAATGGTTCATTGATGCCAAGTCATGTTACTTTGAAACTGAAATAAAATAACATTTAAAAAGTAAAGATTTTTTTGTTGAAAATATTTAAAAAAACAAATTGGAAAAATTAAAACATAAAAAATGAAAAAAGAAATTAAAATAAAGAAATAATTATAAAAAAGTAAAAAATAAAAATTACCCTCAAGCATCTAATTATTAATTTATTAAGCTGCTTATCTCATTGATCAACCATCCATGCAAGCAAAGGGGCACACTGGCTGAATGCACAAAATGGCTACCAGCCACATGGCCAGTCCACAACAAGAAGCAATAAGCCAAGGGGAACAAAGGGAAGACATGCAGGCCTATGGCAAAAGCACACTGACTGCCTTCACAAAGTGTCCACCAGCCACATTGCCAGGCCACCACAACAAGAAGCAATAAGCCAAGAGAAAGAAATGGAAGACATGCAGGCCTATGGCAAAAGCACACGGACTGCCTTCACAAAATGGCCGCCGGCCACATGGTCACATCACAACAACAACAAGCAGGAGGATTGGAAAACACTGAACACAAGCAGGCCTAATGGAGGACACATACTTTACCAAATGGCCCCCGCAACATGGCCCTGGGGAACCAAGGCAAATGCATTGCTGGCCTACTTGCAAACACACTCACACACTGGCCAGACAAATGAGGCATGCTTGCTAAACAACACATCTTTAATGCAACAATGCCAAAAATGAAAATCCACAGGGCTAAAAAGATTTCCAACTTACAACCACACACATCCAACAAAGGCATTTAATTAATTTAGCACATAAAAAAAGTGAAATACCACAAAAAGTATTTTGTATTTTAATCCAATGCCATCCATGGCCAAAATGATGTTTAAATTAAATAGACACCACAGAAATAGTTGTTTCATGCACCCATGAGTAGGTCTGGGTCTATTGGCTGGAAAACACATTGGCAGACTTGACCACATAGTAAATCAATTCAAATCAATATTGCAAATTTATTAAAAACATGGAGAAAATGCAGTGAACTGTGCTACATTTTTGCTAAATAAAAGAAGAATAAATTGCATGCAAAACAACAACCAGCAAGAAAACATAGCCACCACAAAGAAGGCATGCAGGCCTATGGCAGAAGCACACTGGCTGCCTTCACAAAATGACTGCCAGCCACATTGCCAGGCCACATCAAGACGCAATAATAAGCCTGCAAAGGGTAGACAATGTAGGCATATGGCAAACGCACACTGGCTGCCTTCACAAAATGGCCACCAGCCACATGGCCAGGCCACCACAACAAGAAGCAATAAGCCAAGAGGAACAAAGGGAAGACACGCAGGCCTATGGCAAAAAAAGCACACTGACTGCCTTCACAAAATGGCCACCAGCCACATGGTTACAACAACAACAAGCAAGAGGCCTGTAAAACAATGCACACAAGCAGGCCATGGACACAGACTTTACAAAATGGCCCCTGGCCACTTGGGGAGCCAAGGCAAATGCTGGGGCCTACTATTACACACACACTTACACACTGTCCAGACATAGGAGGCATGCTAAACAACACATCTCATGAAAGAAAGTGAAATACTACAAAACACATATTTTGTATTTCAGTCCAATGCCATACATGCCATAAATGATGTTTTAATTCAACAGACCCCACAGAAACAGTTGTTGTTTCATGCACCCATGAGTAGCTCTGAGCCTACTGGCTGAGAAAGGCCTATTGGCAGACTACTGGGCTACATAGTGAATTAAATACATCTTGCAAATTGATTTCAAAAGCAAAACATGGACAAAATGTAGTGAACTGTGCAACATGTTACATTTATAAAAGAAGAAAAATTACTTAAAAAGAAACAACTAGGCCCCTACTGAAACTACAGGCCACCCACCACGATAAATTTGAAAACATCAATGAAAAGTGCAAATAAATCTAGGTGCATGGCCCCAATCAATTAAGCAACACCAGTTTTCCAACTTACTTGTGAAATCTCAGATTCAAAGTCCTCAAATCCAATGATATATTATGCAACAGACACAAAGAGTAATGTTTCCAGCTCCAAATCCAAATGAAAAGTAACCAGGAGATGGACAAAGCACTGGGAGGAGCCTGCTGGACAGGAACAGGAAGTTGAAGGCTCTGGGGCACCTCCTTCCTCTTGAAACAAAAAAGTGAAAAAAGAAAAAGGTCTCCTTGCACAAAAAAGTATAGCCAAATGTCAATTTGAGGAGTATTTTTAATCCAAATCATCATTTTAAGAAGGATTTGATGCTGCTCAGGGAGAGAACCTTTTCCAGATGCAGTCACAGTAGATCCTGCGCACGAGGGATTGCGTTCTTCACAAAACCCCTGCCAGAAGTCCGCTGGCGCGCTCGAATGATGTGTTGGTGACCACATACTCTCGCAGGACCATGCGGCTGCCTAGCAAATCTCTTGGCACTCGTGAACGGCTCGGAAAACCTCGTCGGCGACCGCAGGCACCCGATAAGTTGCTCCACTGCACGTGAGAATGCATTTCAGGTGCGTCAGCACAAAAAAACTCTGCTCCGTTGCGGAGTGTGGAGTTTTTTGGCAACTCCGCGTTCTACGCCAAAACTCTGCAAACTCCGCGAGCGGAGTTTTATGCCTTGGGTTACCCTATACAGACTGAACGGAGACAGGCAGCATGTACCAAATGGCTGAAGTAAGTAAATGCCAACTTTCTAAAAGTAAAAACAACAGTTGATGGACAGAATGCAGAACAATGTCATACATTCACCCCAGTACAGAGATCTGGGCCTAAATCCATCGTTTTTTTGCTCACCATGCCATTCCAGTTTGAACCCAGCCATATGCAAATCAGTCTTGACCTCATGGGAACAGTCCAGCCCGAACTGCCAAGCCAGGTCCTCCCTGGACTGGAAACAAGCATCCTAGGACCGGTTTCGGGGTTTCACCCCTCTTCAGCCAGGATAGCTTGATTCCAGTGGCATGGAGAGCACGGGACCCACGTCTGGGCATACCCGTCCCACTCAGGGTGACAAATGCAAAACAACAGTTGATGGACAGAATGCAGAACAATGTCATACATTCTCCCCAGTACAGAGATCTGGGCCTAAATCCATCGTTTTTTTGCTCACCATGCCATTCCAGTTTGATTTCAGCCATATGCAAATCAGTCTTGACCCTGTGCCTCATGGGAACAGTCCAGCCCGAACTGCCAAGCCAGGTCCTCCCTCGACTGGAAACAAGCATCCTAGGACCGGTTTCGGGGTTCCACCCCTCTTCAGCCAGGATAGCTTGATTCCAGTGGCATGGAGAGCACGGGACCCACGTCTGGGCATACCCGTCCCACTCAGGGTGACAAATGCAAAACAACAGTTGATGGACAGAATGCAGAACAATGTCATACATTCTCCCCAGTACAGAGATCTGGGCCTAAATCCATCGTTTTTTGCTCACCATGCCATTCCAGTTTGAACCCAGCCATATGCAAATCAGTCTTGACCCTGTGCCTCATGGGAACAGTCCAGCCCGAACTGCCAAGCCAGGTCCTCCCTGGACTGGAAACAAGCATCCTAGGACCGGTTTCGGGGTTTCACCCCTCTTCAGCCAGGATAGCTTGATTCCAGTGGCATGGAGAGCACGGGACCCACGTCTGGGCATACCCGTCCCTCTCGGGGTGACAAATGCAAAAACAACAGTTGATGGACAGAATGCAGAACAATGTCATACATTCACCCCAGTACAGAGATCTGGGCCTAAATCCATCGTTTTTGATGATGGATTAACCCAGATCAGTTGACTGGGGGTGAGTGCTTGCAATGTTCAATACTCCGTCCATCATCCCCTTTGGTTTTGCTATGTTCGCCCTAAGTTGGCAGGGTATGCCCAGACGTGGGTCCCTTGCTCACTTTGCCACTGGATTCAAGATAGCCTGGCTGATGACGGCTGTAAGCCAGAAACCGGTCCCAGGATGCTTGTTTCCGTACCGGGAAGACATGGCTTGGCAGTTCGGGCTGGACTGTTCCCATGAGGCACAGGGTCAGACTGATTTGCATATGGCCATGTCTGAACTGGGGTGGCGGAGTGAGCTAAAGAATGATGATGGATTAAACCCAGATCAGTTGACTGGGGGTGAGTGCTTGCAATGTTCAACACTCCGTCCATCATCCCCTTTGGTTTTGCTATGTTCGCCCTAAGTTGGCAGGGTATGCCCAGACGTGGGTCCCTTGCTCACTTTGCCACTGGATTCAAGATAGCCTGGCTGATGATGGCTGTAAGCCAGAAACCGGTCCCAGGATGCTTGTTTCCGGTCCAGGGAAGACATGGCTTGACAGTTCGGGCTGGACTGTTCCCATGAGGCACAGTGTCAGACTGATTTGCATATGGCCATGTCTGAACTGGGGTGGCGGAGTGAGCTAAAGAATGATGATGGATTAAACCCTAATCAGTTGACTGGGGTGAGTGCTTGCAATGTTCAACACTCCGTCCATCATCCCCTTTGGTTTTGCTATATTTGCCCTGATGGAGCAAGGTTTCATAAATGAAACTTGCTTGTATTCAATCCTCATCACAGTATTAATGTATTAAAACTTGTATTGTTAATACTAACCTTTGCATACACTACACGAAAGGGAAGGATGCTTGCCTATGTGTTTTACTAATGAATAACGCTTGTCTGTAATCTAAAATGGCCGCTAAAGCGTGGGAAACTATCTGCGCATGTCTCAACCATAGCACGTGTTGTGACGTCTCTCTTTGCTTGGTGGAAAATTTCTGCTTCTGCGCAGTGTGTAGTAAAATGGCTGCTTGATGTTTTCACATGCTTCAGCTTGCTCTCATGTCATTACTAAATTGTCGTTTCCTAATGCTACTAACGCGGGATAGAATTTATAATTAAATGGGAATAGAGTAGGAAAAGTGGGCATACAGTGAAACATTTTATTTTGTGATTTTAATATTTGCTTCTTGCACTTTTACTAGTTCGTAAACTTGGGCCTGGGTTGGTGACCTGAAACTCGAGAGGCAAATGGTTCTGCGCATGTGTCCTGTGTGCCTGCCAAATGAAGTCAATCTGGACGTCGTCCAAGGCCGCGACCCGATGGCCGAAGATGCTGTACTTTTGCCTTTCCTGTTGTACATTGATACATTGTCTATGAAAATTGGTTTACATTTGTCATGAGACGGGTGGGAAATAAAGCGAATGTATTAATTTGAAGGGGTGGGAATTTAAAAACAATAGGCTTTACAATTTAGGCCAAATCGATATGGTGCGAGAATCCATCCCCTGTCCAATCAGAAGTAGCAGTCCCATATTTTAGCAACATTAAGGGGAGGTACATGGGCGTAGAAGGGTATAATAGAATATAGCATTAGTTAATTAGTGAGAAGAGGCGAAGAACAGGCGTAAGAGAAGGAGATGCTGCAGAGAGCAGGCATTCACGAAGAACAGGCGTCCATGCTGCCAGAACGCTCTTAGCTCCAGACTGCCAAGCTGATCGGTTGCTGACTGAATCCCTGTCCTGAAGAGGTCCTGAGGAGGGGGCGGCGGAGTCCATTAGAAGGAAGGCACGGGAGAATCGAGGAGAAGCCGAGTATCAGAGAGGGGAACGACGCAGGCGTCGTTGTAGAGAGGTCACCGGTCCTGTCCTGATCCTGGAGGAGGTCTTTGCTCTTCATCCTTCCTGGGTCTTATTCTTTCAACTCCTTGGCTAAGGGGTTTTGGTTCTCGCACTTAGGTAAATATAATACAACCTTTAGTTGCGCTGCTTTCTCTATCTTCTCCTTTTCTTTAAACACCGTCATTGATTAGCAATAATCATTTCTATGCTTAATCTTGGGTATTGCAATTAAGTACCATGTGGCTCTGTATTTTACTCTGCTAAATCTTTAGATAAACATTTTAAAACTTCCTGACTCAGTAGTTATTTCAGGATTATGTACTATAATGAATCTCACTCATTTTAAACTTCCCAATTAGCAAAGGATTCATTGGTAAGTCATTACTCTTCAATCAGAAGGTAATTGGTAGCAGGGATTTTGATAGAGAGTAACAACTGATAAAACCCAGCGTAAGTATTAGCGTAGTATGAATGTATGGGCCCAAGTGAGTATCTGGTGTATGAATGCTGTTTGCTAATATCGCGCTGGATCAGTTTTCTGGTAGCAGAGGATGGTTACTCTTTGTTAATTGGGTAATGAGAATTTTATTTTTATGAACTAACATCCGTGTATTCAAAGTTTTGTTTTATGTTGTCCAGAATACCGCGGGGTAAAAAGGAATAGCGGATGGTAAGTGGAAGCCATACTGCAGTGAGGTTATCTGCCAGGCAGAAATAGTACTGAAAAGTTAAGCAGGACTTTCAGTACTCGTTAGGGACTCTATGCGTGTGAGTAATAGCAAAAGAATACGCTGGTGAAAATTTGATGTTATATCACCTAGAAAGGGTAACATTGAAGAAGTAACAGGTACTTCTGGAGCTTGTGTGAAGAGTAAACGGAAGGGTTTTACTCGTAGTATATGTTAGTAAACGGAAAGGTTTTACTAAGTGTGAGAGAAAACTATCTTTTCGAATTTAGAGAAACTGGCACGATAGCGAATGTTTTATGTTGTTACTGAAATTAAAAATTGTAGAGAAAATAAGTTTGCGTACATTTTTGTAAAGGGAGGGTCAGTTGCCGGAGAGGGAGCTGACGTCACAAAACGCCGCGCTGGGATTGGTTGAATCAGCGGGTGTGGAAAGTCCCTGTAAAGGAGGGGTCAGTAGTCAGGAGTAGTACTGACGTCACAGGTGCCGCGCTGGGATTGGTTAAACCAGCAAGGACAGAAAAGAGCAGATTGTAAAGGAGGGGTTGACAGATAAACGTCACCAAAAGGCCGCGCAAGGATTGGCTCGGAAATAAAAGATAGCAGACATTTGATTGGTCAAAATTGTAGAAGCGAAATTCTTAGTGGATAAGGATTGCATGTTAAAACGCGATCCGACTTTAACAGGAATTCGTCAGGATAGGAGATATTTAGGCTTTGCAGAATATAATTTTATACATCGGTACTTACCCAAGATGTACGGAGAAAGGAGAAAAATGTCATTTTTACAAAAGATCAAGAATTATTTTAAAAAGGTCAAAGCAATCAAAACTAGAGAAGGAATTATTATTCCACCAGCTAAAACGCCCGCTTCATTCATGATGATGGAGAGAGGTTATCATACTTGTGTATGGATGGAGAATTGTATAGAATATACCAAAAATGATGGAATACTAGCATTTCCCGAGAATGGCACGTTCAATGGGCGAATTCTGCAAAACTTGAGATTGAGGATGAATGACTTAGAACCCAGACCTAGATTAACTCAGTACGAAGCTCTAGAGGAATGGGAGACCGAGGCATTTGAGCGGGATCGATCTAGAAGTAATAGGAGTTATCCAGGATTTTTTCCAAGATACCTACATGAGTCTAGGAACGGTCAGATGAAACAATGGAGAAGGGCAATGATTACAGAAGGATTATATCCATTGTTCTCAGCAGAGGAGAAATTAGGAAGTAAGTGCACAGAAAAGACAAAACATTTAATGAGAAATGAGGAGTCTGAACACGAATTTATGGAGGAAATGTTAAGAAACCCCCCACCATATCAGGAAGGGACAAGTGGATGCACCCCAAGTGCACCACCGAAAACTCCATTAGTGCCACAGGTAATGCATGAATTCACCACGAGTAGAATACTTCATGACAAAGAAAAAGAAGCCCTAGAAAAGACCAGAGCAGAATTAATACAGAAAATAACCCAGCGTAAGTATTAGCGTAGTATGAATGTATGGGCCCAAGTGAGTATCTGGTGTATGAATGCTGTTTGCTAATATCGCGCTGGATCAGTTTTCTGTTAGCAGAGGATGGTTTAAGTTGGCAGGGTATGCCCAGACGTGGGTCCCTTGCTCACTTTGCCACTGGATTCAAGATAGCCTGGCTGATGACGGCTGTAAGCCAGAAACCGGTCCCAGGATGCTTGTTTCCGGTCCAGGGAAGACATGGCTTGGCAGTTCGGGCTGGACTGTTCCCATGAGGCACAGGGTCAGACTGATTTGCATATGGCCATGTCTGAACTGGGGTGGCGGAGTGAGCTAAAGAATGATGATGGATTAAACCCAGATCAGTTGACTGGGGGTGAGTGCTTGCAATGTTCAACACTCCGTCCATCATCCCCTTTGGTTTTGCTATGTTCGCCCTAAGTTGGCAGGGTATACCCAGACGTGGGTCCCTTGCTCACTTTGCCACTGGATTCAAGATAGCCTGGCTGATGACGGCTGTAAGCCAGAAACCGGTCCCAGGATGCTTGTTTCCGGTCCAGGGAAGACATGGCTTGGCAGTTCGGTCTGGACTGTTCCCATGAAGCACAGGATTAGACTGATTTGCATATGGCCACGTCTGAACTGGGGTGGCGGAGTGAGCTAAAGAATGATGATGGATTAAACCCAGATCAGTTGACTGGGGGTGAGTGCTTGCAATGTTCAACACTCCGTCCATCATCCACTTTGGTTTTGCTATGTTCGCCCTAAGTTGGCAGGGTATGCCCAGACGTGGGTCCCTTGCTCACTTTGCCACTGGATTCAAGATAGCCTGGCTGATGACGGCTGTAAGCCAGAAACCGGTCCACGGATGCTTGTTTCCGGTCCAGGGAAGACATGGCTTGGCAGTTCGGGCTGGACTGTTCCCATGAGGCACAGGGTCAGACTGATTTGCATATGGCCATGTCTGAACTGGGGTGGCGGAGTGAGCTAAAGAATGAGGATGGATTAAACCCAGATCAGTTGACTGGGGGTGAGTGCTTGCAATGTTCAACACTCCGTCCATCATCCCCTTTGGTTTTGCTATGTTCGCCCTAAGTTGGCAGGGTATGCCCAGACGTGGGTCCCTTGCTCACTTTGCCACTGGATTCAAGATAGCCTGGCTGATGATGGCTGTAAGCCAGAAACCGGTCCTAGGATGCTTGTTTCCGGTCCAGGGAAGACATGGCTTAGCAGTTCGGGCTGGACTGTTCCCATGAGGCACAGGGTCAGACTGATTTGCATATGGCCATGTCTGAACTGGGGTGGCGGAGTGAGCTAAAGAATGATGATGGATTAAACCCAGATCAGTTGACTGGGGGTGAGTGCTTGCAATGTTCAACACTCTGTCCGTCATCCCCTTTGGTTTTGCTATGTTCGCCCTAAGTTGGCAGGGTATGCCCAGACGTGGATCCCTTGCTCACTTTGCCACTGGATTCAAGATAGCCTGGCTGATGACGGCTGTAAGCCAGAAACCGGTCCCAGGATGCTTGTTTCGGGTCCAGGGAAGACATGGCTTGGCAGTTCGGTCTGGACTGTTCCCATGAGGCACAGGGTCAGACTGATTTGCATATGGCCACGTCTGAACTGGGGTGGCGGAGTGAGCTAAAGAATGATGATGGATTAAACCCAGATCAGTTGACTGGGGGTGAGTGCTTGCAATGTTCAACACTCCGTCCATCATCCCCTTTGGTTTTGCTATGTTCGCCCTAAGTTGGCAGGGTATGCCCAGACGTGGGTCCCTTGCTCACTTTGCCACTGGATTCAAGATAGCCTGGCTGATGACGGCTGTAAGCCAGAAACCGGTCCCAGGATGCTTGTTTCCGGTCCAGGGAAGACATGGCTTGGCAGTTCGGTCTGGACTGTTCCCATGAGGCACAGGGTCAGACTGATTTGCATATGGCCACGTCTGAACTGGGGTGGCGGAGTGAGCTAAAGAATGATGATGGATTAAACCCAGATCAGTTGACTGGGGGTGAGTGCTTGCAATGTTCAACACTCCGTCCATCATCCCCTTTGGTTTTGCTATGTTCGCCCTAAGTTGGCAGGGTATGCCCAGACGTGGGCCCCTTGCTCACTTTGCCACTGGATTCAAGATAGCCTGGCTGATGATGGCTGTAAGCCAGAAACCGGTCCCAGGATGCTTGTTTCCGGTCCAGGGAAGACATGGCTTGGCAGTTCGGGCTGGACTGTTCCCATGAGGCACAGGGTCAGACTGATTTGCATATGGCCATGTCTGAACTGGGGTGGCGGAGTGAGCTAAAGAATGATGATGGATTAAACCCAGATCAGTTGACTGGGGGTGAGTGCTTGCAATGTTCAACACTCCGTCCATCATCCCCTTTGGTTTTGCTATGTTCGCCCTAAGTTGGCAGGGTATGACCAGACGTGGGTCCCTTGCTCACTTTGCCACTGGATTCAAGATAGCCTGGCTGATTCCGGCTGTAAGCCAGAAACCGGTCCTAGGATGCTTATTTCCGGTCCAGGGAAGACATGGCTTGGCAGTTCGGGCTGGACTGTTCCCATGAGGCACAGGGTCAGACTGATTTGCATATGGCCATGTCTGAACTGGGGTGGCGGAGTGAGCTAAAGAATGATGATGGATTAAACCCAGATCAGTTGACTGGGGGTGAGTGCTTGCAATGTTCAACACTCCGTCCATCATCCCCTTTGGTTTTGCTATGTTCGCTCTAAGTTGGCAGGGTATGCCCAGACGTGGGACCCTTGCTCACTTTGCCACTGGATTCAAGATAGCCTGGCTGATGACGGCTGTAAGCCAGAAACCGGTCCCAGGATGCTTGTTTCCGGTCCATGGAAGACATGGGTTGGCAGTTCGGGCTGGACTGTTCCCATGAGGCACAGGGTCAGACTGATTTGCATATGGCCATGTCTGAACTGGGGTGGCGGAGTGAGCTAAAGAATGATGATGGATTAAACCCAGATCAGTTGACTGGGGGTGAGTGCTTGCAATGTTCAACACTCCGTCCATCATCCCATTTGGTTTTGCAACTTTCTAAAAGTAGCATTTGTTAAACTGTAACTTAAAATCCAACTTCACCATAAGTTGTGATTTTAAATTGTGAGTCCAATGACACCAAACTTGAAACGGGTACCTCTTCACAATTGGGAATTCCACGTAAAAGATGTAATAAGGTAATCCTAATGTTACCCTATGGAAAAGATAGGACTTTCTTTAGTGAAAAATGAAATTGAGAGTTTTTCACTACCAAGATATGTAATGCTTAAAAGTACATGCCCTGCCTTTTAAATACATGAACCCTGCCCTTTGCATCATGCAGGGCCTACCTTAGGGGTGATTTATATGCATAAAAAGAGAAGGTTTAGTCCTGTCAAGAAATTTATCTTCAAAATATGGAACGCAGTTGCGCCCCATTACAAGTCGCACAGCAACATCCATCGGTACTCAATTAACTCCATTCTTGATTTGATGATCTGTTTTAATCAATTTTATTCCTTTTTTGTCAGATGTTTTTTCTCTGCCTTCTTCATCCACATGCAAGGCTTCATGTTTTCCCATTGCTTGTAAAACTAAAGATATGCCTATCCAGGCCTTTTTCTCTAGTACACAGGAATACATCGTTCATCCTTGACAGCCTTATTCACAGGGACCCAATTAATTTCGGGCTCAACAGCCCTTCATCAGGGGTAACTATAAAATAAAAATAAAACATTTACTGTTTTGCTCCATTAACATGCAACACGAACTATGCTTCTCTCATTCCTTTATGTAGAAACTCCACATTCTGCATTAAAAAAAAAATATGTCCCACACAAAAATGGGAGAAATGCAGCGGCTGATGGGATTTGTATTTCTGTTGTAGTTGTTGGTAGGTTTAACAGGTAGTTAGAGTCCCGAAGCAAGTCGAAATGCATGTAGGAGGTAGGGGTCATGCTTGGGGCTATGCGATGGGGAGTGTCACATGGGAGCTGTTGGTCGAGCACTTTCACAGTGGAGGCCGTGAAGGAAGCTGCAGCTGTTTTACTGCCAAACATAGAATTAAGATTTTGCAGGTATATATCAAGGTTTTTTTTTGGTTGCTTCTAGGAGTGATCATGGTGTGAGTGTTAATTTGGAATACAGTTGGTATGATGTGGTTATACAGGGGAATATTTCATTTATGAATCATGTTTCTGGTGGATGCATAGAGGTGTGTAAGGCACAGGGGGGATTTGGTTGATATTGTTTTTTGTGTGGGACATATGTTTTTTTTAAATACATTTATTTATTTAAATAAAGAAAAAACATTTGACAAAAAAATTGAATAAAATTGATTAAAATTGATCATCAAATCAAGAATGGAGTCAATTGAGTACTTATGGATGTTCCTGTGCGACTGGCAATGGGGCGCAACTGTGCTCCATATTTTGTGGATTCCTACATTCACGCTAATGGGGCAGGGCATGGGACAAGTCTGCACATGAAAGAAAAACTTTGATACCTAGAGCAATTTGGAATAATTTAATAAATTTGTGTGCATTCTATCACTTAAGAGGTTTATCTTGCCAGTTCGAAGTGGCCGTTTAAAATTGCACACATAGGCTCTGCAATGGCAGGCCTGAGCCATGTTTAAAGGGCTACTGATTGGGTGTCACAATCAGTGCTGCAGGTCCACTAGCAGTATTTCATTTACAGGCCCTGGGCACATATAGTGCACTTTACTAGGGTCTTATAAGTAAATTAATTGTGTCAATTGTGGATAAGCCAATGTTACCATGTCTAAGTACAGAGCATATGCACTTTACTACTGGTTAGCAGTGGAACAGTGCCAAGAATTCTAATGCCAGCAAAAAAGAGGACAGCAAAATACGAGGTTAAACGTCAGGGGAAACTATGCCAGTCTCACCCAGCTGAAGTTGGGGAGAGCTACCCAACTCCTTGGGAGTTCTCTTCACTAAGGTGGAAGAAACTGGAGAGACCATCAGCATTGCCGTGGTCTGTGCCTGGACGGTGTTCCACCTAAAGTCCATTCCCTGTGGGGAGATGGACCACCTCAACTGTTTGAGATTCTCACCCCTCATCTGCATTAACCATCTGAAGGGCATGTAGTCTGTCTGAACCCAGAAGTGAGTGCCAAACAGGTATTGACTTAGCTTCTTCAGTGCCCAGACCACAGCAAAGGCTTCCATTTCAATTGTGCTCCACCTCTGTTCCCTGGGAAGTAGCCTCTTACTGATAAAGGGTACAGTCTGATCCAGTCCCTCTTCATTTAGCTGTGAGAGCACGGCCCCTGTGCCCTGCTCTGAGGTGTCCATCTGCACAACAAATTCTTGGGATAAATCGGGGGCCTTGAGCACGGATTCCGTACACATGGCTTCTTTCAGGGGTGTCAAAAGCTTTCTGGATTGCCTCTGTCCAGATATCCTGACGTTGCTGCTTCTTGGAAGTCAGCCCTGTCAAGGCGGTAACAATGGTGCCATATCCCTTGATGAATCTTCTGTAATATCCAGTGAGACCTAGGAAAGTTCTCACTTCTGTCTGTGTCTTATGGGATCTTCCAAGCCAGAATGGTGTCAATATTCAGCTGCAACGGCTGCACCTTGCCTCTTCCTACTTGGTGTCCCAAATAGACGACAGAAACCTACCCTATCTGGTACTTACTGGCCTTGATAGACATGCCTGCGCTCTGCAGACCCTGAAGCACTTCTTGAAGGGGGTTCAATTAATCCTCCCAACTAGAGCTAAAGATTGCAATGTCATCTAGATAGGTGGCACGGAAGTTCTCCAACCCATCCAGGACCTGATTGACCAGCCCCTGGAAGGTGGCAGGGGTTTCTTCAACCCAAAGGGCATGACCCAGAACTGGAAGTGCCCTTCTGGTGTTAAGAAGCTGACCTCTCTTTAGCCCCTTGGTCAAGGCAATCTGCCAGTACCCAGACATAAAGTCAAACGTGCTGAGGAACTTGGCAGCTCCAAGCTGATCAATGAGCTCATCAGCTCTGGGGATGGGGTGTGCGACTGTCCGGGTGATTGCATAGAAGAACCTAAGTTCAGGTGCGATACCTGGAGGGGTAGCCTTGGGAACCAACACCACTGGGCTGGACCATGGACTGTCTGAGGGCTCAATAAACCGTAAAGCTAGCATCTTGGAGACCTCCTCCTTGATGCTAGCCCTCACATTATCAGACAGTCTGTAAATGTTGTTCTTTACAGGTGTGCTGTCCCCAGTATCAATATCATGGGTACACCATGTAGTGAGTCCAGGGGTAAGGGAGAAGAAAGAGGTAAACACACCTCAGCAACTGGCATAAGTCTCTCTGTTGATCTAGGGATCAGTGCAGGAGAGAGGCTGACACCTTCCCCTGACTCATCCTGCTCCTTGGAAGATAGGATGTTGGGGAGAGGTCACTCTCCTCTTCCATCCCATCATCAGTTACCAAGAGCATGGTAATCTCAGACCTCTCAAAGTGGGGGTTAAGGCAGTTCACGTGCAAGACCCTCAAAGGGCTCCTGGGAGTCTTCAAGTTCACCAGGTAGGTAACATCATTCTTGCTCTCCTTTACCTCATTTGGGCCAGATCCGTAGTCCTGGAGAGCATGGGGCTCCACCGGGTCCATTATTCACATTTCTTTGACAAGGCTGAAACTAAAGCAGAGTTGTATTCTGGTCATGCCATTGTTTCATGTCCTCCTGGCTAACTTCAAGGTTCTCCTGTGCGAGCTACCTGAAGTGGGCTGTCTGGTTGCAGAACACCAGCACATATCTTACTTCATCTTGGGGTGGCTTATTGGGAGCTTGCTCCCAGCCTTCCTTGACCAAACTGAGAGGTCCTCTCACAGGGTGTCTCTAAATACGATCAAAAGGGCTGAGGCCAACCCCTTTCTGTGGAACCTCTCTGTAGACGAACAGAAGGCATGGCAAGAAGACATCCCACTTAGCCTCATGGGTTTCTGGTGGACCTATAATCATGCCTTTAAGGGTACGGTTGAACCTATCCACCAACTCATTTGTTTGGAGGTGGTAAGGAGTGACAAACTTATATGTCACACCGCACTCATCCCACATGGCCTTCATATAGTTAGACATGAAGTTAGTACCCCAGTCAGATTCCACCTCCTTAGGGAAACCTATACAGGTAAAGATCCCCATCAGTGCCCTGGCCACCACAGGTACAGTCACTGTCCTGAGAGGGATAGCTTACAGGTGGGATGGTCCACCAAGACCAGAATGAATCTTGGGATCCAGATGCACCACAATGTTGAAGCCAACCCACTCAAAAGGGGTGCTAATGACAGGGCGAGGTTGCAGGGGGGCCTTGCACTTCCCCCTTGACTTGTCACTTGCCTGGCAGGTAGGACAGGACCTCCAGAAAACATCTGATGCCTTCCTCATTTGAGGCCAAAAGAAATGGCTGACAAGCCTGTCAAAGGTCTTGTCTTGCCCCAAAGGACCTACCAGTGGCACATCATGAGCCAGACCCAGTAGGAAGGTCCTAAAGCGCTGGGGTACCACCAACACATGTGTTGCACCAGGCTCAGGAACCTTAGGCTCACTATACAGGATATCATTCTCCCAGTAGATCAGGTGCTGCCCAGAGACATCACCAGCTGCCTAGGCCTCAGCCTGCTGCCAAAGACCCACAAGAGTAGGGCACTATGCTGCTCTTTGCAGAACTCTTCCCTGGAGGGCCCCCTTCCTGCTACCAATTGGTTAGCTCAGACAGGCTCCCCAGTTCAGTCACATCTTGCTCGTCATCTTTTTGGCAGGCACCTGGGTCATTGTTCCAGGCTCCAGGTCCTTCGGACCACCCTCACTGGCTGCCATGGTCCGTGTGGTCAGGCACACCTACTCATGCAGCCCCCTCATCTCCAGGTGTTACCTGAGCTCCACCTCCTTCCAGATGGTGTGCCCCAGGTTGTTACCCAGCAGACAATCCACAGGCATGGATGGACTCACAGCTCCCTACAGCAGACCTGATACCCCCCACTCAAAGGGAACCAGAACCAAAGGGTAGTGGCTCTCACAGTTGTCAGCAGCAACAACTTGGTAATGTGTTAGGACTACCTTGTCTGAGGACACCAGATGACACCTGACAATAGACATGCTGGCTCCTGTGTCTCTCAGAGCCTCTACCCTCTGCCCATTGATGGGCACCCACTGACTGTACTTTCTAGTATTGTCAGGCATGTGGGTTCTCTGTACCATCTCTCCATCACCCAGGGACATTAGGATTAACTGTACACTCTTCCCAGCACTATCTTGGGTCATCTCCTTCCCAAGCGCTACATTAGCTAACCCTAGTGACTGCCCACCCATGGGGGGCTGTTCCCGCTTGGGACTCTTGCCATTCCCTTTGTAGTGCCCTTCCTGCTGGCACTCATAGCACTTTGTTGGGAGCCTTCTCATGCAGACTTACTAGCTGGGAACAATGTATTTTTCTCAGCCGGGGGATGAGAACCATGACCCTCAGAACTAGTTTGGGGCCCTTTAGAGAACTCCTTGCTCTTTTTGTCCCCCCTCCTTCTTCTGTTGTGGACCCTGCCCACCCTTCTGTTGATCCACCCCAGATACCTTCCTATGACCCTGGTGCTGACCTAGTGGTCTGCCTCCTTAGCAAGCTGTCTGGGGTCAGTGAGCTTACTATTAACAAGGTGCTGGCACAGATCTGGAAAACAAAGACAGAACAATTTCTCTGTTGCAAACAAATTATACTGCCCCTGATACTCTTTTGCCTCACTGCCCTAAACCCAACGATTCATTGCCTTGCAGAAGGAATCTACAAAATCCACCCAGATCTGTTGGGAAATCTTCTGACTATCCCTGAATTTCTGTCTATATTTCTCTAGGGTCAGACCAAACCTTCTGAGGAGAGCCTCCTTCATGGGGGCTACCTCATCCTGTCACTCTCTTCTAGGGCCAGTAGAGTGTCCCTCTCCTCACTAGGTAAATACCTCCACAAACTAGCTCTCCAATATGCCTCAGGGACCTTGTGCATTTGCAGGGCAATTTTGTAGACCTGACACCATCTGTTCATGTCATCTCTCACCACAAAATAAGACACCAGACCGTTAGGCATATGGACCATCCTCTCAGAGGGCATGGAAAAAAATGCTGCCACCATCACTGCTGGACTCCACTTTCCTGGCTTTGATGTCTAGCTCTCTCAGGCTCAGCTCCTGAGCCAATGTTATCTTTTTCTCCTCAATAGCCAATCTCTATTGGCTCTCCTTCATCTCAATGGCAAGCCTTTTCTCCTGTAAGGCCTTTTTTTCTCCAATTTGAGCTTAGCCAGCTCCACTTTAAACTTTCTTTCCTCCCTCCTGCCCTCCAGCCCCTCCTGGGACAGGCCTTTGGATGAGACACTGCTTCCTGCTCTGGAGGGGGTCCTCATTCTTGGAAGAAAGTTGCCCCCCCTCCTCCACCATAGGCAGCAGCCCAAGAAGTCACTAGTGGTTAAAAGGTTATTTGAGGTTGCAAGGGACCAGTGCAAATCCAAAGTTCAGGCCAACTGTTATGGAGGGCAGTCCGGCTACAGAACCCACACTGGGTCTGCTGAAAAGTACCTTGTAAAGAGCAAAGTGTCAACATCGAGAGCACGATGCATCGGTTCCGATTCACGCAGTCAGGCCACTGCGTCATCGTCAAGCCTCGCAGACGATGTCAAAGGATCGACGCTGCGTCGTTGTCAAACTCCGCAGGATCGACACTGTGTCGTCATCGAGCCTCTGCACCGCGTCGGGGTAGCAGGGTGATGCGTTTTTTTTCATGCAGTTGGGTCGATGTGCCATTTTTTTCAGAAATCATCTGCATGACCCACTTTGAGGCTCAGGACTGGACGGGCACCTCAGGCAAGGTTAAGACTCACAGGTTGCACAGTCCAGCAACACCAGGAGAGTTGCAAGAAGTCTTTTGTGACCCTGAAAGTTCTGAAAACAGGAGGCAAGCCAGAAAGCCCTTGGAGAACCTTGGGTTCAAGGATGTAGAGAGCAGGTCCAGTCCCTCTCACTCCCAGGCATCAAGCAGCAGGCCTCCGAAATAAAAGGGGCAACCCAGTAACCCAGGCACCTGGGCTGGATAATGTTTGACAAAAAGGTGGTCGCTATGGGGGAAGTGTAGCCCTTGACTTCCACGGCAAAGTGTCAAGAAGGTGGTACAAACATCTCTAACACAATACCTCAATATTTGTATCCCTTCTTGACACTTTGCAGTGGAAGTCAAGGGCTACACTTCCCCCATAGGGACCACCTTTTTGTTAAAAATGAAGCAGCAGTCCAACATAACAGAGTAAGTGGCTAAGTGGTAGTCACTGCTGTAGAACAACAATCAGGAAGTGGCAGGCCAACACAGCAGAGCCAGTAGCAAAGTGGCAGTCCCTCCTAGAGCACAGCAGCTCTTCTTCCAGGTAGAATGTCCTTGGTTCCAGTAGAGTTCTGATTTTGTGGTGTCAGTGGTCAAGTACTTATACCCAAATGTGCCTTTGAAGTGGGGGAGACAACAAAGAGACCTTTGAAGATCACAAGGTCCCTGCCTTTCCTGCCCTGGCTCCAGACACACTACAGGGGGATATGGAGTTCTTTAAGTGGGGACAGCCACAGCGTTATTCAGGTGCACGTGTCAGCTCCTTCCTCCCAATCTACCTCAGGTGGGCTCATCAGGAAGCAAATGTCACACCTCAGCTCCCCTTGTGTGACTGTCTAGAGGGAAAGCCCAACTGTCACCCTAACCCAGATGTGCATTCAGAGACAGGCAGAGGCACCGAATGGTTAAAGTAAGAAAATGTCAACTTTCTAAAAGTACAATTGGTGCCACTGGATCATGCACTCCGAAAAATTATATCCACTTCTCTAAGGCTCCGTTAAATTGTGGTAGGTTTGTTGGCATGCAAAAAGGTATTGTCTTCTGATCCTAGACGTGTATTAATTCTTAGAAAAAATAGCGCTATCCACTTGTGGAAGCGCTCCTTATATGCACTGCCGAGGTTCCAAATGGAAATCAAAGTTCAATCTTGAATCAGTTTTCTGAATTACAAATTTATTCAGTTTGTTGCTTCAGTGTTGTTCAAAATCAATTTTTCCAACATTGTTTTGAGTTCACATCAAATTCCTTATGGACACTCCATGTGTATAGATAATGCACATAATTTGTTTCTACATGTGTCCCCAATGCATTTCGGGCATACCTCTGCCCTTCAGCAGGGGGTCTATTCCTTATAGCCCGCTGCGATCTCAGGACCTCGCTTCCTGTTAGTTGTGAACTACTAACAGGAACGGAAGAATTTGATGTGAACTCAAAACAATGTTGGAAGAATTGATTTTGAACAAAAAAACACACTGAAGCAACAAACCGAATAAATTTGTAATTCAAAAAACTGATTCAAGGTTGAACTTTGATTTCCATTTGGAACCTCGGCAGTGCATATAAGGGACGCTTCCACAAGTGGATAGCACTATTGTTTTTAAGAACTTTCTAAGAACTTTCTAAAAGTGGCATTTTTAGACCTGCAATTTAAAAACCAACTTTACTAAAAGATGAGTTTTTAAATTGTGGGCAAGAGACACCAAACTCTAATTTTCAATCTGCTCCCAATGGGAAATTACACTTAAAAGATGTTTTAAGGCAGTCCCCATGTTAACCTATAGGAGAGATTGGACTGTCAGTAGTGGAAAGCAAATTTAGCTGTTTTTCACTACCAGGACATGGAAAACTCACATGTACATGTCTTACCTTTGAAATACACTGCACCCTGCACATGAGACTACCCAGGGCCTAACCTAGGGGTGAATTACATGCAATAAAAAGGAAGGTTTGGACCTGGCAAGTAGGTTCACGTGTCAGGTCAAATAAGTGGTTTAAAACTGCACACACAGGCACAGCAACGGCAGGCTGAGCCATGTTTAAAGGGCTACTGAGTGAGTGGCACAAACAGTGCTGCAGGCCTACTAGTAGCATTTATTGCACTGGTCCTGTGCACATATAGTACACTTTACTAGGGACTTATAAGTAAATTAAATATTGCAATTGTGGATAAGCCAATGTAACCATGTCTAAAGTACAGAGCATATAGACTTTAACACTGGTTAGCCGTGGAAAAGCCCAGAATCCTAAAGCCAGCAAAAATGAGGTTAGCAAAACAGGAGATAAAACGCCTGGGGAAACCATGCCAAGTATGCCAGGCCTAA